>CM040618.1:106557216-106832515 GCA_022817965.1 Solanum lycopersicoides
GAAAAAAAAAGACAAAATTCAATAGATAAACTTATTAGAACAAGAGGTTGTAACTTGATAATTGGAAAACAAATAAAAATGTGTTGAACTAACATGCCCCGAGTGATATCAAATTGAAATCATCATCCAAATAGTCCTTTAGATGTCATCATATATACCATCCCATGCAACTTTTAGCGTTTATCCAAATGGGGTAGCACTTTATCGGGATATGCATTGTTTTGATAAATGAAGAAATACATGGAACACGTTGACAAGGTCATCTGATGAGAAACTGTTTCAAGAAGGACTTCTATTTTATGAAAGAGTTCATTGCAAGAAGAACTCTAAATGGAATCAAGTAGTTAAACAAATGAGGAGTCACTGCAGGAGTAAAAGACTTCAGGAAACAAGGGCATAAATAGAAGAAGAGGTGTTCAGAATAATTACGCATTTACATAGCAAAACAATTGAGAGATTGATTTCTGAAGTGTTGCTGATAAAAGAATATAGAAGAAAAAATCTAGGAAGCTTTCTTAGTATTTGTGATTTTCATTATTTCTAGATCAGTGATTTATAAACTGAATTTAGGATCTTAGTCTTCAAATTGAGGGCAGCTCGAAGACACTGAGAACACATACCTTGGATATGTGTGGTAGAATTGATATTTAGTAGTTGATCTTTAGTTTAGATGAACTCTTGTAATCTCTTTTGTTGGTTGAGACTTGCAGTCATTTAGTGAAGTTGGGGTAAATCCTGTTGAGGAACAGGTCATGATTTTTACACCTATTGAGGCGGGTGTTTCCACGAAAAATAGCGTGTTCTTACTTAACTGCCTTATTTTTCACTTGGCATTAAATGCAAGATTTTCCCTAACTAGTATAACGGATTATCTTTCAGCAGACCAAGTCTTAGATATGTTCGGCTTTTAAAAGGAGTGAATGAAAAATGAAGAGTTATGACTTAATAAAGAGTTACAATTTTTCTGAATAGTTGTGACTTTTCCATGAGATTGAGACCAGGGCCGGCTCTATGCACTAAAAAATAAGGCCTCCCAAATTTTAGTCAAAAATAAATTATGTGTTAATATTTTTATAGAAAAATAAAATATTTATGAAAATAAAATATAATTTTTTAAAAAATAAATTATTTTATCCACTTAACATATTTTTTACTTTGTTAAAAATGAGAATTAACAGTGAAAAGTGTTGCAAAGTGAATTACAAATATTTTTTTATTTCTTTTTAGATTTTAGTTTCAAGCATTACTTTAAGTATATAAGGTATACCAAGTCATCAACTTTTTGAGTCAAATTTTGGTTCTAACTCTTATCTTTATTTAATATTTATCAATTTATTACTTGTATCATTATATTAACAATACAAATAATAATTGTCTCACTTAAAGATGTTTTTCAATGATGAGTTGATAAAATCTTAAATAAAACGAAAAATAATATTAAGTACTAATAATTTTCATCTTAACAGTGTAATTTTTTTAAAATAAATACGTATATGAAGTATATTTATATTTTAGGCCGCCAATTGAAATTTCGTTTTAGGCCCCAATTACGTTGAGCCGTCCCTGATTGAGACTTGTATGAAGGGTTATGACTTTTGACTTCTCCAAAGGATCCTGATAAGGGACAATAAGCATATGTTCACACTATCCTTTGTTTATAAATAAAGGAGTTTCTTCATAAATTTTCTCCGTAGATTTCGTCACCAGGTATGTAACTAGTGGGTTCCTTTCACCCATTAGGTTCCTAGAGTTCAGTCATTTCTTTGATTTTTCATAGCTTGTTTGAACCTAGGGTTTCTAAAATCTAAGAGATTCGTTGTGTTTTATCTGCTATAGTTTCCATATCTAATTAGCATGTTTCTTGAAATTTTAGCATAGTTTCATGTATAGGATTCGAAACCCTAGCTTACATTAATCATTAGTACTCATGAATTATACTTACTAGACAAATCAGTCATAAGATCATGCTTTAGAATTTGAATATAATCCCTTTCAGTATATTTTTGTGCATTCCCAAATGGCATGTATATATTTTGAGCTACTCAGGACTTCATTGCATTTTATTTCTATTGTACTTACCTTTTCGAGTTCCCTAATAAGAGAAGTTGTATTTGGTTCTTCAGATTGTCCCATTCCATTAAGAGTTGGCTGTATGGATCAAAATGTTAGACATGGTACGAATTCTCCAGGGGCATCGTTTGTGGAGCGTGCAAGATGTTTCAAATGGAGGTATGTACCTACAAAGGAAAAGTATGAAGAAATAAGGGAACGTATTTTGGAACGGCCCTTCTTTTGTGAAACAACTCGTGAATAGCATTCTAATAAAAAATGTGATGATCCACCTGATGTCACTGAAGAGAAAATCGGACTTAAGTGGGCAATTGATGTGCCTAATATTCCTCAGACTCATTTGGGGTGGGAACGTCGTATAATATTCAGAACAAAAAGAGACATCAGAATTGCTGATGTGTATTTCTTGCATCTTTTTCACTATTCATTTTATTGTTAATACGTAGAATAATTATATATTGATGCCTTCCTTGTAAGCTAGGACCCTTGGCACTGATGTGCAAAATAAATGTCGTAGTTCTTAATTATTTTCTTTTCATGATTTACAGGTATTATATATCTCCATCTAATCAGCAGCTTCGTTCCATAACTGAAGTTGAAAAGTATGTTCATATTATCAAGTTAAACCTGCTTTACGGAATGTGTTTCTTTTCCTAATGCTTTCTTTGATTGGTTTAAATTGTGTGCAGTGATAATAAGGAATATGTACATCATTTGCATTTTATGTTGCTTAATAGCTAGTCTTTTTTCCCAGGTACTTGGAGCAACATCCGGAGGAAGCAACAGAAAGTGCAAAGGTGGATAACTTCTCATTTAAGATCCCAAGATCACTAGAGGAAGAATATGTTGTAAATGGTGGTATGAATTTGTATTAGACATGCTTAAATTAGAAGTTAAGATCGATGTTGCATTATTTTGTGATTACATTTACACACACCTTGAAATAAGGAAATTATCAGAAGCATTCAATTCTAACTCATTATTTGTGTTTGGATTAATTGGATGTTGGTAAGATTTTCTGCTCGGAGAAACCATAAAGTTCATAGCTAAAAGTTTTCTTAAAGAAATGCAAAAGAAGAAACATTCTTCATTAAGGATATTTGATGTTCATCAAAAGTACAGACATTATTCACAATTATTTGTCTCAAATTTTAGTGCTTAGTTTTAATGTCTTTTGAGTATTGATCATATCACAATGTGCTTAATGTTATATTTTTATTGTGTTGGAACAGAGCAGTACAAAGATAGATATATTTCGAGCATTAAAGAATTGAAATGGAAAAGAAAAAGAAGTAAAAGGAACAGGCGGGATGATTGGGGAACAATCGTTTTGTTCCTCAAAGAAATTCAAGAAAGCAACGAACAAGCAGTTGAGACAACATCGGTGTTATAAATGTGGTGCAAAGAATTTGCTGATGAATCGATCTGATTTGGCCTTTTGGTACTTTTAGTCTATGATGCATCCTAGCTAAACAATTCTTGTAAAATCAAATTTGGTTAAGTTGGACATATGTATGTTGTACTACTTGATGCTTATCAACTAATCGCTTTTACTGGTGTGATTTTTCACATATTAATTGAAGTTCATTCCTTTTTCTATCAAAATGTGGTTCGATTAAGAGGCCCTAGTATTTACATTTGTATACTTTATTCATGGAAGTTGAAAGTAGCACAACATTCAAGTTTCTAGTTAATACTACTTTCTAGACACGTGTTCTACATGTGTATCCTTTGCATCGATATACATTTTGTAAAGTAATTTAAGCAACACCAATATTGGTAAATAATAAATTACACCAAAATTACGTTTTTAACATACAAGCTCAAACATGATTGTAGATACAATTTGAGTTTGTCAAATAATACAAAAAAAATATATTTATTTCATAAATTTAATACATTAATGTGTAAAATATAAATATAAAATAGCTATACTCACACAAATGTCCCAACATCCGTTCAAAAGTCGCAACTTTTCATTTACTTCAATGAAAAGTTGCGACTTTTATAAAAAGTTGTGACTTTTATAAAAAGTTGTGACTTAAATGAAAAGTTGTGACTTTCACGAAGAGTTATGACTTTTATGAAAAAATATGAATTTTATGAAAAGTTGCAACTTTTCCATAAGGTTGTGATTTTTTCATGGGGTTAAGACATTTCCAATAAGGCACAATAAACACTCGTTCACACTACCCTTTGGTGTATATAAATAGAGGGGTTCCTCTAATTTTTCTACAATGAATTTCCGGACTTCTTCTTCTACAATTAAATCTAGTATTTTAAGTGTACTTGTTTGTTCACCAGTGATTTTAGGTAACGATACACCGGTGAGTAAGATCGTTCTATTCTAGGAGAAAATATTTCATTAATCTCGGGTACTTGAGGAAAATAATTCTCTTAAGGACACAATGTGCATTCAGGGACTCGATTTTCTTCCTTTAGAAAAATATTTTGTATATTATTTCTAATTTGTTTCAACTTCAATTCTCTTTACTGAAGTCTTCAAAGTTATTGTTTTAAGTATCTTAGGAATACAAGTTCAAGAACAGTCACAGATGTCTTATTAGGTTTTGAGAGTGTTTACGTTTGAGTAGATTTACTTCTCCTTCCTTATACTAGCCAAATATAATCTAGATGCAAAGATTGTTTCATCTTCGCTTGATGACTACCATGTTTTGGTATGAATTCGTGTATCTTTCACTTGACATTAAATGCAAGATTTTCCCAAACTGTTATAAGGGGTTATATTTCAACCGATTAGACAGTCGATGGAGCTTCCACAAGCCGTGAAATGTCTCCTGATAGAGGCTTAACCAACTTTGAGTTTTGGGTCAACTTCAAACGATCACATCTTACAGCACAAAATAAATTAGGTGACCCATGACCTATTACATTAAAGATCTTTCAGTCCTCCTTCCAAAGCACAAAGTTTGCCTAATTCCAACTCGAAGTAAAAATTTATGCCCGTTTTAGTGAAGCCCGTCAGGCAGGGAATTTTTACAAGTTGATAGATGGGCATTGGTCATCATGACCACCCGTGAAGCCCCTCATGAAGTCACTTCGACAAAATTTAATTCAGGTTTGTATTGGTCTTTTTCCCTATGCGTTTAGTACTTAAAGTGCGTCATTTAATGCTTAAACCATGTCGTTTGCTCAGTCTAAGCTTAGTAAACTACTCTCAAACTAGATAGAACCCTAATTATCCTAAAATCACTATATTAGAACAAAAAGAAGAGTAACAGTAGACAATTTCTCACAAGAACAAGCAGAAGTCTTCTTAAAGTTCACCCCTAAAATCTAAAGGATTTCTCCATAAATTTCGTCACCAGGTATGTATAATTTCACTAGTGGGTTCCTTTCACCCATTAGGTCCCTAGACTTCAGTCATTTCTTTGATTTTTCATAGCTTGTTTAGACCTAGGGTTTCTCAAACCTTGGAGATTCGTTGTGTTTTAACTGCTATAGTTTCCATAATCTAATTAGCATGTTTCTTGGAATTTTTGCATACTTTCATGTATAGGATTCAAAACCCTAGCTTAAGTTTATCATCAGTACTCATGAATTATATTTACTAGAAAGATCATTCATAAGATAATGCTTTAGAATTTGAATATAATCCCTTTCAGTATATTTATCTGCGATCCCAAATGGCATGTAAATATTTTGAGCTACTCAGTACTTCAGTGCATTTAAACTTTTCATTCAATTGGGAGTATACTTAGCACCGAGCAGTACTCGAGTCCAGTATATCCTCACAGTCCCAAAAATACGTGCCAACGTAGATTTAGAAGTCCCCTCTTTTGGGCACCAATTTTAGTGATCACGCAACGGTCGTTCCTTTATACCCCTGACAGGGTCTATTGGGTCCTCTCGATGGGGTGTATACATCATACACCTTGTTTAGCTCACGTAGTTTATGTCGGTAAATAGTAGCTCCACAGTCACACTTTCATTGCATTGACCATGATATCAATATTCATTTCAGTATTCAGTTCATCATATTAGCTACTTGATTAGTAATTGGTCATTGCATTTAGCTTAGCTTTTTAGTTACATTTTAGTATAGTCTATTTCCATGCTCATTATTATATTTCTCTGTTATATCATTGTTCATCTTGATATATGTATCATGCATGCTCAGTACATTCCAAGTGTTGACGCATACTTTGTGTTACATTGTTTTATTATGTAGGTTTTGACACTCAGCATCCAACTCACGCTTAGTTCGATTTCTATCCTACACTCAGCAGCTTTGGTGGTGAGTCTCATAGTTCGAGGACATTTTTTTACGCTTGGTTTAGTTAGTTTATTTTCAATAACTTTAGAGTTAGCTGGGGACTTATCTCAGCAGCTCATCAGTAGTGGAGGCTTTCATACATAGAGTCAGTATTAAGTTGTTTTTGGTTGTTTCCCATTTGACATTCAGTTATATTCTCACTTGAGTTTCTTTTAATTGTGACTCACTTTATAGTTATGCTTCCGCTTTCTTAGTTAAATTTTTAGTATGCTTGTGATATATCAGGCTCATGGTCAGCTTGGGGTCACTCGTGATCCTAGGTCCCGTGTTACTTCTAGGATGTTGCTTCGAGGTGTGACACGAAGTTTGTTAAATCATCAAAACTTCATATCTGCTCCAAAATAACATCTCTAGTCTAATATATAGGATTATTTTTTCAATGTTTGTTTTGTCCACAATTTAATGCATGAAATGTTCAGTCATATTCTTGTATATTTAGTAGAAACAATAACTCACAGAGAAGATGAGAAGAAGAATGTTCAGTAAAAAAATGGATTTAGTTACAAACTTTGTCGCTAATAGCTAACAAAAATGAGGATGACCTTGAGCGCAAGTCACTCTATTGTTGGCATTTTGATTACTTGGTATTGTTACACGCTACACTGCTGCTGCCATTGAACAAGAAAATGAGACTCTTATATTTACTGTGGACAATTTGGATGATCAATATCCTTACCAGACTCTAGTTATTGATGTTTTCAAGCTTGATTTCATAAACGATCGAGCTTCAATACTTGCACGATACCCTTGATAATCGTGCACTCTTCATTGGCTCCAATACCAGTTTTGCTCTTTCAATTACCCAATTTCCTGAATTGAGGCCCAATTCTATGTACTTTACAGATAATCAAACCTGGGCTTACAGGCATAGGAAGAATCTCAATTATGGAGGTCATGATTTGGGCATCTATGACTGACATTGTCTCTACTGTTCCAGCTTAACAAAACTCTATGCATTAAAGTGTGTCTGTTGTCGCCAATCTGTGTATAAAACCAGAAATTACTGATTCTAATAAATTGTTCAGAAACACGAAGTAACTGAAATTTATAGAACCAGTAAGAGAGATGAACAGAAAGTTAATTTACAAAAACTAAAATCTGTAAAAACGTACCAGAATCTGAAAAAATCTTTTAAATCAGAAAAAGATCAAGTCCACTGAACTCACAGTGTTCCCTTAAGAAAATTATTCCCCTCTAGTATCCGAGATTTGATTTGGAATATAACCTCCCAGGGTAAAATGATCTTAATCAGCAGAGTATAGATACCAAAAACTCTACTGTTAGCGAACCAATCCACAGCAGGAAAGTACACGAAGAAAAAATGTGTGCAGAAGAAGAAGAAGAAGATCAGAAAATTCATAAGTCAATAATCTGAAGAGTGAATGGTATTTATAGTCAAGAAGAACAGGTTCTGAAAGGTTGGAACCCTTTCAGAATCCACACGACCATTGATGAAAGTTTGCAACCTTTCAAATGGTAATGACTGTTCCTGAAAGTTGCAACCTTTCAGAACAGTCATGGAGGGAAATTTAAATAAAACCGGGAAAGTTCAAATAAAATGGGTCGCACGCGGATTCGAGTCGGGTCGGGTTAATCAACTAAAAAATTAAAAATGTTTCTGTTATCAACTAATTAATTGAAAACATTTTTGGGTATTTAATTAATTAATTAAATAAATAAATAATTAAATAATTAAAACAAACTTTGTCCAAAAAATAATATCTCGATCGATCATTTGCCGAAGCCAAAGCCTTAGCCGTAGCCGTAGCCGAGACGAGACGAGCGAGCGACGACGACGATGGCGCGAGGTGGGTCCCTCTTTCCAACCCTTTTAACAATTAATAGGAGTGTTTCTGTATTTAAACTCTCCTATTTTTCTTTCCACCACCGATGAGAGACAAATGTCTTTTCATTAAAGCATAAGAGGACTTTTCAAGTTCTCAACTTTTCAAATTCCTCTCTTTCCCTCTATTTCCCATCAATTCTTGCTACATGCCCAACAATCCCCCACATTGATGGGGAATGGTTATAACATAGGAATGCATGGGCAATTGTGTACTTTACAGGCAAGGATTAATTGCATCTGGATAAGTACGTTTCCCCTTGGACTTTCCGTAGTGAACATATGTCGGATATACTTGGTCAATCGGTAGATGTGATATATTTGAACCGTCGAGCTTTGGTGTATACCTAGACAACCATATGTCACACAATTAACCCTTTACTGTTTATGGTTCTTACGGTTGTGTTCGTTTCAGCCATGAACACCTCCTGGTTTCATGAGTGTATAGAGAATAGGCTTTTGACATAAAATTCTCTTTGAAGCGGCTTCCACTTCACACTCACATAGGTGATTTCTAACCGTGTCATCTCGTAGATACACTATTTGGTCATATCTATCAAACTTAGCAAATCATTAAAAACTTTAAGCTTTATTACCTCATTAACAAGCCTTAAAGTCTTAACCTTGTTCTTGAACATTGTCTTCATCATGAGAATGGATTGATTTAATTGACAATGTCGAACCGTCAGCCACAACTTTGTTTTTCTCCTTGAATCTAGCTCTTGGGATCTCCAGTCTGCTAGATAGAGTTACCGTCATGCTGACTTGTCCTAAGCCGTAAACCCATTCCCTTAGATGATCTTTCAACTGCCTCTCTCACTAGGCCTTTCGTTAGTGGATCTGACACATTATCGCTTGACTTTACATAGTCAATTGTGATAATTCCACTAGAGAGTAGTTGTCTTACGGTGTTATGTCTCCGCCGTATATGATGAGACTTTCCGTTGTACATAACGTTCCCTGCCCTACCTATTGCTGCTTGACTATCGCAATGTATGCAAATAGGTCCAACAAGTTTGGGTCAGAATGGAAAATCCTCTAGGAAATTCCGGAGCCATTCAGCTTCTTCACCAGCCTTATCCAAAGCAATGAATTCAGATTCCATTGTGGAGCGAGCAATACATGTTTGTTTGGATGATTTCCAAGAGACTGCTCCTCCACCAAGTATGAACACATAATCACTCGTGGATTTTACATCATTTGACCCGGTGATCCAATTTGCATCACTATATCCTTCAATCACAGCAGGATATTTATTATAATGCAAAGCATAATGTTGTGTATATTTTAGATAACCCAACACACGTTTCATTGCCATCCAGTGAGTTTGATTCGGATTACTAGTGAACCGACTCAGTTTACTAATAGCACATGCTATATCTGGTCGCGTACAATTCATAATATACATCAAACTTCCCAACACTCTGGCATATTTCAATTGAGAGTCACTTTGACCTTCATTCTTTTTAAATGTACAGCTTAAATCAATTGGAGTTTTGACAACATTGAAATTCAAGTACTTGAACTTATCCAATACTTTTTCAATATAATGAGATTGAGATAATGCTAGTCCCTGGGGAGTTTTGATAATCCTGACCCCTAAGATCAAATCAGCAACTCCTAAGTCCTTCATATCGAACTTGCTGGACAGCATACGCTTAGTAGCATTTATATCGTCAATGTATTTACTTATTATTAACATGTCATCAACATACAAACAAACAATGACTTCATGATTCATAACATTTTTAATGTAAACACATTTATCACATTCGTTAATCTTGAATCCATTTGCCAACATTGTTTGGTCAAATTTAGCATGCCATTGTTTGGGTGCTTGCTTGAGTCCAGAAAGTGACTTCACAAGTCTGCACACTTTCTTTTCTTTACCAGGAACTATAAACCCTTCAGGTTGTTCCATGTAAATTTCTTCCTCCAACTCTCCATTTAAGAAGGCTGTCTTTACATCCATTTGGTGGATTTTAAGATCATGCACTGCTGCTAGTGCTATTAACATCCTAATTGATGTTATCCTTGTTACTGGAGAGTATGTGTCAAAGTAGTCCAGACCTTCCTTTTGTCTGTACCCTTTGACTACCAGTCTAGCCTTATATTTGTCAATAGTCCCATCAGGTTTAAT
Source organism: Solanum lycopersicoides (assembly GCA_022817965.1). Taxonomy (NCBI): domain Eukaryota; kingdom Viridiplantae; phylum Streptophyta; class Magnoliopsida; order Solanales; family Solanaceae; genus Solanum; species Solanum lycopersicoides. The sequence goes on from CM040618.1 coordinate 106,567,567, forward strand.
TTTCCTTTTAAAGATCCACTTTGATCCTAAAGGTTTATTTCCTGGAGGGAGATCAGCCAATTCTCAAGTGTGATTACTTAAAATTGATTCGATCTCACTATTGACTGCTTCTTTCCAATAAGTTGACTCAGATGAAGACATAGCTGCTTTAAATGTTTGAGTCTCATTTTCAAGCAATAGTGCCACAAAATCTGGTCCGAAAGAAGCAGTTTTCCATTGGCAAGTACTACGCCTAAGATTTTCACTAGTTAGTGTATTTTCCATTGATTCTTCTCGTGGTCGTTTAGGTCTTTCACTTGTCGACTCACATTCAGTTTTATACGGATAAATATTTTCAAAAAACTCTGCGTTATCTGACTCAATTATCGTATTAACATGAATCTCAGGATTATTAGATTTGTGAACCAAAAACCGACAGGCCTTACTGTTCACAGCATATCCAATAAACACACAGTCTACTGTTTTGGGTCCAATTTTAACCCTCTTTGGTAAAGGAATCTCTACCTTGGCTAAACACCCCCACACTTTGAAATATTTCAAGTTGGGTTTCCTTTCTTTCCACATCTCATATGGAATTGATTGTGTTTTTCGATGGGGTACTCTACTGAGTATTGTATTAGCTGTAAGGATGGATTCCCCCCAAAGGTTTCGTGGTGAACCAGAATTGATCATTAAGGCATTCATCATTTCCTTTAATGTTATGTTCTTCCGTTCTGCCAAACCATTTGACTGTGGTGTATAAGGTGCAGTAGTTTAATGAATAATACCATATTCCAAACATATCTCTGCAAAAGGAGATTCATATTCTCCACCCCTATCACTCCGAATCATTTTTATCTTTAGATTCAATTGGTTCTCCACTTCATTTTTGTATTGCTTAAATGCATCAATTGCTTCATCCTTACTATTAAGCAAATATACATAAAAAAATCGAGTGCGTCTTCAATAAAAGTTATAAAATACTTTTTCCCACCACGATATGGTGTTGACTTCATATCGCATATATCTGTGTGAATTAAGTCTAAAATTTTGGAATTTCTTTCAACAGACTTATAAGGATGTTTAACAAACTTACTTTCCACACAAATTTCGCATTTCGATTTATCGCATTTAAAATCAGACAATACTTCTAGATTAACCAATTTTCACAAGGCTTAGTAATTTACATGTCCCAAACGGGCATGCCATAAATCGTTTGACTCCAATAAGTAAACAGAAGCAGAATTTTTATTAATACTGTCAACAACCATTACATTCAGTTTGAAAAGACCCTCATTGAGGTAGCCTTTTCCTATGAACATTTCATTCTTACTTATCACAGCTTTATCACTAACTAGGACACACTTAAATCCTTTCTTAACGAGTAGTGCAGCAGAAACTAAATTCTTCCTAATAGTAGGGACATGCAGAACATTGTTCAAAGTCAACACCTTGCCGGATGTCATTTTCAACATTACTTTACCAGTTCCTGCAATCCTTGTTGTTGCTGTGTTTCCCATTAACAAATCTTCATCGTACTCAGCAGGAGTGTACGTTGCAAAGGCTTCTTTCGCAGAGCAAATATGTCTAGTGGCACCTGAGTCGAGAAACCACTCCTTGGGATTTCCAACTAAGTTACACTCCGAGATCATTGCACACAAGTCATCTGCATCTTCCATCTTCTCCACGATGTTTGCTTGACTTTTGCATTTGCCTTTGTCTTTGTCCTTTCTTGGAGCACGACAATCAGAAGACCTATGACCAGCCTTGCCACAATTGTAACAGTTGCCTTTGAATTTCTTCTTGGCCTATTCAGACTTCTGCCCGTTGGACTTCTTTCTCTTTTTGTCTTTGGTAGGAGCTTCTTCAACAATATTAACTCCAATGATTGTTGAACTCTTACGTGACTTCTTTTCGGCGTTTTTGTTATATTCCTCAATCTTGAGCCGAATCACAAGATCTTCAAGCTTTATTTCTTTATGCTTGTGCTTTAGATAATTCTTGAAATCGTTCCATGAAGGAGGCAACTTCTCGATCATTGCAGCCACTTGAAAAGCGTCATTTACTACCATATCTTCAGCAATCATATCATGGAGAATAAGTTGAAGTTCCTGCACTTGTGATCCAACAGTTTTACATCTTGTTTAGACCTAGGTTTTCCAAAACCTTGGAGATTCGTTGTTTTTAACTGCTATAGTTTCCATAATCTAATTAAATTAGCATGTTTCTTGGAATTTTTGCATAGTTTCTGTAACACCCCATATCCAAAATAGAACAAAAACCAGCTTTTCGAAAAATCTGCAGGTGCAACCAACGGTGGCATCGACGGACCGTAGCCTGAACCACGGTCCGTCCTGCACATCCGTCGATTGGGTAAGAAACCACCCAAAATCTCAATCTAGAAGATTTGACTAATTGTCAAACGAAGGACAGACTTACGGTCCGTAGGTCAGACTACGGTCCGTAGTCTAAGTCCATTGATCGACACCCCTTTCACCTACTCTTTGACAAGAGCCACGGATGACCATCACGGTCCGTAGGTAGACCCATGGTCCGTATGTCTGACCGTAGGTGGGAACTAGCACCCAGTTAGGGGGGGAATACAGCAGGGTCAACTTCAAATGGTCATAACTCTTAGCACAAAAATAAATAGTTGTCGTGTGACGTACTCAAAGATAGATAATTGAATTAGCTTTCCATAGACACCGATCTTGCTAAAATCAAACCTCTGAGCAAAAAGTTATGCCCGTTTTAGTAAAGGCATGTCGAACAGGCCCAACCTACGGACCAAACGACGGACCGTCGATGGAACAACGGACCGTCAGTCCTGGTCGTCGTTTGGTCCAACAGCAACTTATCCAGGGGTCTTATGGTCTTTTCCCACTTCGTTTAATCCTTAAGATACTTTGTTTGACCCTAAATCATCAAATTTTAGTCAGTTTAAGCCTAGAAACATAACAAGAACGTACCTAAGTCAAAATCATAAATCAAAAGTTAGAAAATTAGAAGCAAGATAGGAGAAAAAGCTCAAGAACCCTAGTTCAAGAACGCAATCAGTTTTCAGCAGTTCTAGCCCCTAAGTATTTTTCCGTGAATTTCATCACCAGGTATGTGGGATTTCACTAGTGGGTTCCTTTCACCCATTGAGTCCCTAGTTTTCAGTCAGTTCTTGATTCTCTTATCATGAAAAAACCTAGGGTTCCTAGAATTACAACAGAACTTCATGATTTAGTTAAAGTATACGTTCCAAATCAGACTATCATGTTATTATTCAGATTATCGTATGAATTTCAGAACCCTAGCTTTGTATTTCTTTAGTTCTTGAATTACACATGCTAGGTCAGATATTTCAGTTATTTCAGATATACATGCCTCAGTTATTAATGCATCATTATCATATTAAATGTTGCATTCTCAGTTTTCATGTTCAGTTTTGAGCTATCCAGTATTTTACAGAAATTCAGACATAATCAGTTAACTACATAAATAAATGGGAGTAGCATAATACCGAGTTGGACTAGGGTTCAGTGTACCCAATTAGTCCCAAAACTACTAGCTAAGTAGGTTGTAAGTCCCCTCTGTGGGCAATCAATTTAGTGATCATGCCAGCATGTCTTTATACCTTTGACAGGGTATATTAGGTCCTCTCGATGTGGCGTATACATCGGACTCCACATTTAGCTCATGTAGTTTTACTATCGGTTATTAGTAGCTCCCATAGTTCAGTCAGACTCTCTGCATTGACTATTTATCAGTATATTCAGTATTCAATTTCAGCATGTTATAAATTGGTCATTGCATCCAGTTAGCTCAGAATTTAGTATATCATGTTCAGATTATTATACTTGTTTTTGTGCTTGTTCAGTTATGTTTTATTTCAGCTTTACTCTATCCTACATGCTCAGTACCTTCAAGTATTGACGCATACGTGTGCTACATCTTCTCGTGATATAGGTTCAGGTTCTCAGCATCCAGATCACGCATAGATCAATTTCCCGATCTTCAGTTCAGCAGATTCAGTGGTGAGTCCTCATTCTTCGAGGACAATAGTTATGACTTTCATTTCAGTCTTTTAGTCTTTAGTTTCAGTTTTTGCTAGATTTAGCTGGGGCTTGTCCCAGTATTTCTAGTCCAGTTTAGAGGCTTATTTTCAAACATAGTTAGTTTCAGCTTAGTATTGAGTTAATATTTTTCTTTGTATTAAACTCATCAATTTTCATATATCTCAGATTTAGCATATGGGTATTCCCCATCTTTTCATTTTAAGTATGATTTAGCTTCTGCAACAGTTTATATTCTTTAGTATGCTCATGATCATGCCAGCAGAGTTAGCTTGGGATCACTTGTGATCCTAGGTTCAGTGTCCACATCTCGGGGGTAGCTCGGGGCGTGACAAAACTTGGTATCAGAGCACTAGGTTCAAGAGTCCTAGAATGTCTGAAAAATCGCACTAAGTAGAGTCCTTTTCTTGGGTGTGAAGTGCACCACATCTAATGAGAGGGAGGCTATGAAGTGTTTTAGGAAAACTTTACTTTGTTTTTACTCTTATCATGCGTAAGGTATGATCTAATTCCATTCTAACTTGACGTTCTACGATTCAGATCATGCCTCCTCTTAGATCTTAGGCATGTAATTCTAATGCACGCAATGCTAACGCAGTTCATCTAGTACAAGATAAGGAAGTTCTAATGTAGAGTTTCAGAACGCCAATTCAGCTTTGGGCTAAAAGTATGACAACCTCGAACAATTAGAAGTTTCGAGTTCCAACTAATAAAATGGTGGATTTGTGGTGGCTAGTATTCGACATTTGTTTAGAAAGATTCCACCTGAGTTTTAGTGTCCCAAGTTGTTTGAGGACCCATAGAAGTTCATTGATGAGGTCAAGAAAATATTTGTAGTTATGCAAGTAACTGGAGTGATAGGGTGAAATTGGCATCCAACCAGCTTACAGATGTGACTCACATATGGTTCACTCAGTGTAAAGACAACAGAGACTACTTTGTATTTTGTAAATCAGTATAGCACTAAACTTTAATATTAGTCCAGAAACTCTCTCAGAACCTTTCTCAGTCTCTACTCCAGGTGGTGACCCAGTTATAGCTAGACGGGTATACAGAAATTGCCCTGTCACAGTCTCTCAGAAAGTCACCTCAGCAGATCTAGTAGAGTTAGAAATGGTAGACTTCGATGTCATTCTAGGCATGGATTGCTTAAATTCATGTTTTGACTCAGTCGATTGTAGAACTAGGATTGTTCGTTTTTAGTTTCCATACGAACTAATCTTAGAATGAAAGGGTAGTAGCTTAGCGCCTATGGGTCGATTTATTTCTTACCTTAAGGCCATAAAGATGTTCTCTAAGGGTTATCTCTATCATCTAGTTCGGGTTAAGGATTCTAGCTCTGAAACCCCAACTCTTGAGTCAGTTCCAATAGTCAGTGAATTTCCAGAAGTATTTCCAAAAGATCTTCCCGGAGTCCCTCCCAAAAGGGAAATCGACTTTGGAATTGATCTCCTTCCAGATACCCAGCCTATTTCTATTCCTCCTTATAGAATGACTCCAACGGATCTTAAGGAATTGAAAGAGCAGTTGAAAGACCTTCTAGATAAGGGTTTCATCAGACCTAGCATTTCACCATGGGGTGCACTAGTATTGTTCGTAAAGAAGAAAGATGGTTCTCTCAGAATGTGTATTGACTATAGACAGTTGAACAAGGTCACAATCAAGAATAAGTATCCCATCCCCATCATTGATGACTTGTTTGACCAACTTCAGGGTGCTAGTCATTTCTCAAAGATAGACCTCAGATCGGGTTATCATCAGCTCAGAGTCAGAGATAGTGACATTCCAAAAACAGCCTTCAGAACTCGGTATGGTCATTATCAATTTGTAGTTATGTCATTTGGACTAACCAATGCACCTGCAGCTTTCATAGATTTGATGAACAGAGTGTTCAAACAGTACTTGGACTTGTTTGTTATCGTCTTCATTGATGATATCCTCATTAACTCTAGGAATAAGGAAGAACATGCGAGTCATTTGAGAATTGTTCTACAGAATCTCAAGGATCGCCAGTTATTCGCTAAGTTTAGCAAATGCGAGTTCTGGTTGCAATCTGTTACTTTCCTTCACATTTTGTCTAGCGAAGGGATTCGAGTGGATTCTCAAAAGATAAAAGCAGTGAAACAATGGCCCAGACCTACCTCTACTACAGATATCAGAAGTTTCTTAGGTCTAGCGGGTTATTACAGAAGGTTCGTGGAAGGATTTTCATTCATAGTCTCACCATTGACTAGGTTGACGCAGAAGATGGTCAAGTTTCAATGGTCAGATGATTGTGAGAAAAGTTTTGTAGAGTTGAAAACTAGATTGACTACAGCTCCTGCTTTGACTCTACCAGAGGGGTCAGATGGTTATGTGATCTATTGCGACGCATCCAGAGTTGGCCTTGGTTGTGTATTGATGCAGCGAGATAAGGTCATATCTTATTCTTCTAGACAACTTAAGATACATGAGAAGAAATATCCAACTCATGACCTCGAGCTTGCAGCAGTGGTGCTTGCACTCAAGATATGGAGACACTACTTGTATGGTGTTCATGTAGATGTGTTCACTGATCATAAGAGCCTTAAGTATGTGTTCACCCAGAAAGAGTTGAATCTTCGCCAGAGGAGATGGCTTGAGTTCCTTAAGGATTATGATATGAGTGTGCATTACCATCCTGGTAAGGCGAATGTAGTAGCAGATGCTCTTAGTAGACTATCTATGGGTAGTGTAGCCCATGTTGAGGAAGAAAGGAAGGAGCTAGTGAAGGATGTTCACAGGCTTGCTCGCTTGGGAGTTCGCCTTATAAGCATATCAGACAGTGGTGTAACAGTTCAGAATGGGCCAGAATCTTCTTTGGTAGTGGAGGTTAAGGAAAAGCAAGACAGTGATCTAATCTTGCTTGAACTAAAAGGTGCAGTCCACAATCAGAGAGTGGAGGTTTTCTCCCAAGGGGGAGTTGGTGTACTTCGCTACTAGGGTAGATTGTGTGTTCCTGATGTGGGCGAGTTGAGACAACATATTCTTGCGAATCCCATAACTCCAGATATTCTATTCACCCAGGTTCCACTAAGATGTACCGCGATCTACGGGAAGTCTATTGGTAGAATGACATGAAGAGGGATATAGCAGATTTTGTGAGTAAGTGCCCCAATTTCCAGCAAGTCAAGGTAGAACATCAGAAACCAGGGGGTATGACTCAAGAGATCGACATTCCTACTTTGAAGTGGGAAGTGATCAATATGGATTTCATCACAGGGTTACCGCGTATTTGAAGACAATATGACTCCATTTGGGTGATAGTTGATAGGATGACTAAGTCTTCTCGCTTTGTGGCGGTCAAGACTACAGATTCGGCAGAGGACTATGCCAAGCTTTACATTAATGAAATTGTGAGGTTGCATGGGGTTTCTTTGTCTATCATCTCAGATAGAGGTCCTCAGTTTACCTCTTATTTCTGGAAGACATTTCAGAAGGGTCTTGGTACTCAAGTTAACCTTAGCACAGCATTTCATCCGCAAACGGATGGACAGGCAGAGCGTACCATTCAGACCCTAGAGGATATGTTGAGAGCTTGTGTGATCGATTTCAAAGGTAGTTGGGATGATCACCTTCCTCTTATTGAGTTCGCCTACAACAATAGCTACCATTCCAGCATTCAGATGGCCCCTTATGAGGCTTTATATCGGAGTAGATGTAGATCTCATATTGGTTGGTTTGAAGTAGGTGAAACAGCTTTGATAGGGCCAGATTCAGTCCTTTATGCTATGGAAAAAGTGCAACTCATTAGAGATAGACTTAAGACAGCCCAAAGCGTCAGAAATCTTATGCAGATGTAAGGAGAAGGGAACTTGAGTTACAAGTTGATGATTGGGTTTTTCTGAAAGTCTCACCTATGAAAGGGGTAATGAGATTTGGAAAGAAAGGGAAGTTCAGTCCTAGATATGTAGGCCCTTACAAGATCCTGAAAAGAGTTGGCAAGGTGGCATATGAGTTAGAGTTACCAACAGACTTAGCAGCAGTGCATCCGGTCTTCCACATCACAGTCTTGAAGAAGTGTGTGGGTGATCCAGCCTCTATAGTGCCATTAGAGAGTGTGGCGGTGAAGGATAGTCTTTCTTATGAGGATGTACCAGTTGAGATTCTTGACCGTCAGGTTAGAAGGTTGAGAAATAAAGAAGTCGCTTCAGTCAAGATTTTGTGGAGGAGTCAGTCCGTAGAGTAGCTCATCAGCTCATCAGTAGTGGAGGCTTTCATACATAGAGTCAGTATTAAGTTGTTTTTGGTTGTTTCCCCTTTGACATTCAGTTATATTCTCACTTGAGTTTCTTTTAATTGTAACTCACTTTACAGTTATGCTTCCGCTTTCTTAGTTATATTTTCAGTATGCTTGTGATATGTCAGGCTCATGGTCAGCTTGGGGTCACTCGTGATCCTAGGTCCCGTGTTACTTCTAGGATGTTGCTTCGAGGTGTGACACAAAGTTTGTTAAATCATCAAAACTTCATATCTGCTCCAAAATAACATCGCTAGTTTAATAGGATTATTTTTCAATGTTTGTTTTGTCCACAATTTAATGCATGAAATGTTCAGTCATATTCCTGTATATTTAGTAGAAACAATAACTCATAGAGAAGATGAAAAGAAGAATGTTCAGTAAAAAAAATGGATTTAGTTACAAACTTGGTCGGTAATAGCTAACAAACATGAGGATGACCTTGAGAGCAAGTCACTCTATTGTTGGCATACTGATTACTTTGTATAGGACGATCAAACTCACGAGCTTTTTATTGTTACACGCTACAGTACTGCTGCTGCCATTGATCAAGAAAATGAGACTTTTATATTGCCTGTGGACAATTTGGATGATCAATATCCTTACCAGACTCTAGTTATTGATCTTTTCAAGCTTGATTTCATTAACGATGATCATGTCGTGCTTCAATACTTGCACGATTCTCTTGGTGATCGTGCGCTCTTCATTGGCTCCAATACCAGGTTTGCTCTTTCAACCACCTAATTTCCTGAATTGAGGCCCAATTATATTTACTTTACAGATAATCAAACCTGGGCTTACAGGCATAGGAAGAATCTCAATTATGGAGGTAATGATTTGGGCATCCATGAAGAATAAGAAGTCCACCAATTCATTGTTGAAAAATTAGAGGAATACCTCTATTTATAGACAACAAATGGTAGTGTGAACGGGTGCTTATTATGCATATTGTCTTACCAGAAAGGTCACAACCCTTTGGAAAAATCATAACTATACGGAAAAGTTGCAACTTTTCATAAAAATCACAATTTTTCATAAAAGTCATAATTCTTAATGAAAGTTGCAACTTTTAATTAAAGTCACGACTTTTTATAAAAGTCATAATTTTTCATAAAATTCGCAACCTCTCATTAAAAGCCACATCTTTTCATCAAAGTCGTCACTCTTTATTTTCCATTCACACCTTTTAAAGCTCAATATAACAACAACAACAAACCCAGTGTCATGCCACAAGTGGGTTTGAGAGGTTATTTCTAATAGACTATCAACTTAAAAGAAGTGTAATCAACGCTCACAATGTACCTAATTATACAGATGATAAAGGTAAGGAGTGGCCACACAAAATTCACTAACTATACAGATGACCAGAGTATAGTAAAAGAATCAAATTTTTTCGAAACCCCAAACTCACAATCTGAGTAATTTATAGCCAATCTTTTTGAAACACCCTTTTTTTGTTTGCAGAAATGCCCAGAAAACACAAATTATACACAGTAATATTATGAATCTAACAAAACAACATTTCTCAGACAACAAATCTAAGGAGAAATAACCACAAACACAAATGAAAAGAAAAGGATAAAAAGAAGATACCCAAGTCAGAAAGTTAATCGACGATGAACCAACAAACATTTTCACAAATTTCCTGAATAACTTTTATGCACAAACTATGAATGAAATTTATGTCTTAGTTCACTTTATCATTGAGAAGTTAACTGAGGCCTACACAAAGTTTTGTAGATCTTATGGAAAATACCTTCTTAACAAATACTTATACCGAATTTAGCTTTCCGAATTCACCACCAATAACTCTTACAGGAAATTCTCATAGCTTGAGGCGTGTCGAAAAACGCTGTTCTTAAGAATATTTCACCTGATATGGTGTATCCCCAAGATTCAACAAACTCTTCTAGTATAAAACTAGGTACCAAAAACTAACAAATATTCAATAGAAAGAAAACCCAGCATAAGAATAAATTAAAAGAAGAAATGTTATCTTGTACCCACTCTTACTCACCATCACTAAGAATTAGATTTATATAGGAAATTAGTAACCTCTCTAATATGTCAACGGTTGAAATAGTCAAAAGCCATAAAAGTCATTGAACACAATTAATGAATTGAAGGCAACTCATTTCAGCAAAGAGACGTCTGGTAATAGCCATATTATGACATAAAATAATGACTAATTAAAGGATAATAATAATGTCAAATACAATATTATTTATGGAAAGAAAATGTTTAGGACATAAAATATATTCTCTTTCAAGTATAATAAGAAATAAAATAATTCATTTTTGAGATACTAGAATAATTTATCCAACAATCCCTACATATCTCAAAAGAAATATTAAGGAATATAATGAAATAAGAAGTCTTGCTGGATTTTCACATATGAGTCTAATACATCGAATTAGGTGTCCATAGACTATGAACCTGACTTAGATAGAACAAGATTAAACTTAGAGAACAATTGGTGTAATTTAGAACTTCTATTAACCAATAATTGTTTTGTAAGTCTAGAGTTTTGTGTTAAGAGGCTACACGTGTGTTTTGGTATTCATGAGTGCTCTAGAAATCTGTCACAATTTCATAGAAGCGGCACCACTTCACACTCATATAGGTTCAATCATAAAGTATATTCTGCATAGCAATACACCACCTATAAAGAATATGACTTGGATTAAGATCTTAACTCAACTTAACTTTGCCTTGCAGACTATTGCACTACATTCACACATCATAGGAGGGACATACTCTTATAGTGCTTACTTGATCAACTAATGACTTGCTATTAACCATATGCCAATTCATGGGATCTCCAATCACATAGGTTGAACATCATTGTTGCTCTTCTCAATTGACTAAAGTCTTACTCCCCTCGATGTTTCATTTAGTCAGTGAATTGTTAAGATTCACCTTCGACTACACATTATATTATGTTAATAATTCATCTCACTGCAATATTTTTTCAGAACATTGTGTCTCAAACACTTGTATTTAATTTAGTCACATTAAAATTGGTTTTATTGCAATTGGAATATACACTAAGAAAATACAGCATAAGAATATATTAAAAGAAGAATTTTTATGTTGTATCCACTCTTACTCTCCATCAGTAAGAATTAGATTTATATAGGAGATCAGTAACTTCTCTAATATGTCAATGGTTTGAAATAGTCAAAAGTCATAAAAGGCATTGAACACAATTAGTGACTTGAAGGCAATTCATTTCAGCAAAGAGACATTTGGTAACAACGACCATATTATGACACAAAATAATGACTAATTAAAGGATAATAATAATGGCAATAGAATATTATTTATGGAGAGAAAATATTTAAGTCATACAATAATATTCTCGTTCAAGTATAATAGGAAATAAAATAATTCATTTTGAGATGCTAGAATCATTTTTCGAACAATAAGTAATCGATGAACTAAGGTAGGTTGGATTTGTTTGATATCTCTGGTCCAACAACCTATATAATATGATGTGACACCTCTTGTTTTGAATACTTGCGTCCCATTTTATGTTTGATGCTTGTGATAGGTTGTTATTATGTTTCGAGACAGACTTGTTGATATATATGGTTTAGGTTCGGATCCATGGGGCTCAGGTGTGTTTTTTTAGCTTAAAACAAAGTTGAGCCTGGTGCACCGCAAATGCAATCACCAGATTCAAACGGAATGGATTCGCAAATCAGCTCAATGGGCACTCTAGTGCTTTCTAGAACACGTCCTAGGTGAAAACAATCAAACAAAACACAGAATTTGATCTGCCTTTTGACAGGCGTACAAAATAGATTATGATTTGTGCCAAGAACAGAACATTAGGTTATTTGATCTGAAGTTACAATAAATAGGTGACTTATAGAGTGACAAAAAACTAAATTACACTTGAACAAAAAAAAAAGTTCGAGCCCAGGTAAACCTCCATTTTGCCGATTTTCCTATGCTATAGTCCATGAATTTTTGGTGATCCGAAATTCTCGATTTTTTTTCTATAATTTTTCATAGACGTCTGTTAAGATCTTAGCAAGGGAATTGGTTGGTCCCCACGGGATAAGGGGCCCATTTTCATGTTAAACGAACCCAAAGAAGGTAAATCCCCATTTTACCAATTTTTGTGTGCTATAGTCCATAGATTTTTGGTGATTCGAATTCTGAATTTTTTTGTCAAAATTTATTATGGACGTTTCTTAAGACCTTAGTAATGGAGTCATTGGTCCCGATGGAAAAATGTGCCTATTTCAAGTTCAAAAGCCCCAAAGCAGGCCCCAAAGCAGGTATAACCCCAAATCCATGAATTTTTGGTGATCCGAAAGTTGTAACTTTAATGAAAAGTTGTGGCTTAAATGAAAAGTTGTGACATTAATGAAGAGTTGTGACTTTTACGAAAAATTATGAGTTAAATGAAAAGTTGCAACTTTTTCGTAAGGTTGTGATTATTCCAAAGGGTTGTGACATTTCTGATAAGGCAAAATAAGTATCTGTTCACTACACTTTGTTGTATATATATAGAGGGGTTCCTCTAATTTTCAACAATGAATTTATGGACTTCGTCTTCTACTATTATGTCTAGTATTTTAAGTGTATTTTACTACTGTTAAGTGGTTTGTTAACACCGTGATTTTAGGTACCGATACGCCGGTGTGTAATATTGTTCTATTCTAGGAGAAAATATCCAATTAACCTCGGTAGTTGAGGGGAATAATTCTCTTAAGGACCAAGTTGTATTTGGTTTCTTCAGATTGTCCTATTCCACTGAGAGTTGGCTGTATGGATCAAAATGTTAGTCATGGTTCTGAACCTGTAAACAATATAAAGCCTCCAACTACTCCAGGGGCATAGCTTGTGGAGCGTGCAAGATGTTTCAAATGGAGGTACATACCTACAAAGGAGAAGTATGAAGAAATAAGGGAACACATTTTGGAACGGCCCTTCTATTGTGAAACAACTCGTGAATGTTGTAATGTACTTGATCCTTATCAACTAATCGCTTTTACTGGTGAATTGTTTACTTCAACAACATGGTTGCCAAAGTTTCTAACAAGCTCAAGGATGACAAGGTAATTTTCTATCTTACGGTGGCAAAGCTACCCTTGTCAAGTTTGTTTTATATTCCCTTCCGCTCCACCTACTATCATTTTTATATCCTCCTAAAGGTGTCTTAAATCAAATTGAGAAGATCCTTAATAAATTTTTTTGGGGCTTTGAGCATAATAAGAAAAAACATCATTGGAAAGCTTGGCATGATCTTTGTTACCCTACTGTAGAAGGTGGTGCTGGTTCAGGTCGTTAAGAGATTTTTGTAACATCTTTTCTGCAAAGATTTGTTGGAATTTCAGAACTAAACATAGTCTGCTAAGAGATTTTCTTCAGGCTAAATATTGCAAGAGAAAACATTCAGTCATGAGAAAATGGTCTTATGGGCAATCTCGAAATTGGAAAAGACTTATGGATGTGAAAATTCAGTCTGAACAATCCATCTTGTGGAAGATCAGAAAAGGTAATGTTTCCGTTTGGTGGGATAACTGGACAGGTAAAGGAGCTTTGGCTAAACTCAGTAATTTTGATAACGCTCCTACAAGCATCAAAGTGAATGATTTTATTATTACTAATACAAGTTGGAATATTTCTAGCCTTAATGATGAACTCCCCAGCAACATCACTAATGATATTAAGGATATTCAAATTCATCCTAATAAGAATGATTGCCTATGACTGTTGACTCTACCTTATAAAAGTGCATGGCATTTTATAATGAGAACTCAAAAGCCTCATTATTTCACCTGTTCTATCATTTGGCACAAGAAAATTCCTTTCAAGATTTCATTCTTTATGCTTACAATGATTGGAAAATAAAATTCCTATAGATGTTGCTCTAAAAAAACTAAAAATTCCTATCCCGTCTATGTGTTCTTGCTGCAATATTCATGTAGAGGAAACTACTATGCATCTCTTTGGTAGGAGTCAAATTGCTAATCAAGTTTCGTCTTACTTTTGTTTGAGTTGTGGCATTCCTCTTAAATTTGGCAACATTAGACAAATTGTCATGTCTTGGTGGCTTGCTAAAACCAAGAATAAGATTCACAAAGCTTTCATACAATGTTTGCCTACTATAATTAGTTGGCAAATTCGTAAAAACAGATGTAGTGCTAGATTTGATTATACTAATATGTCGGCTAACTATATTATATATGCATATGCTTATCAACAGTCTTTTTCCTATCTTTAGCACTCATCTTGGATGGCACGAACTCTGTAGCAATATTGAAACAGCTAAGCAGGTGATCAAGATCAAGATGGTTCTATGGAAGAAACTAGATAGTGGTTGGCATAAACTCAACACAGATGGTTGCAACAAAGGAGATGGAATCATTAGAAACAGTGATGGAAGTTTCAAGCTTGCATATACAGAAAATTACGGAGTGTGTAGCAATAATGTAGCTGAAGCAAATGCTATTCTTCGAGGTGTAAAAATATGCTCTATAATGGGTCTCATCAACGTGATTGTGGAATCTGACTCCCAATTCATTATCAACATGATTAATCACAAAATGAAGAGTTTGTGGGAGATTTCTCATATTATTGATCAGATCAACCAACTCTCCAGTGGAAAAAAACTTTCTTTTTGTGCATACGTACAGAGAGGGCAATATAGTAGCTGATCACTTGGCAAATTTGGGAGAATCTCATAATAGAAAACCTTAGTTTGCTCCCTCCATTTATCAGAGCTCTGTTGAGTTTGGATCAAAAAGAATTTGCTAACCTCAGGTTCAAACAAAGAAAAACCATTTTGTAAAAAATGATGTTGGCCTTGGATAATTGTATATTGATATTGTCTTTGTGCATAGCATCCACTTGTATAAGTGGTAATAGTCCTTGGGAAGACTATCATGCACTTTAAGCTAATGATTTTGTCAAATTTGAGCAAAGAGATAGTTTACCTCTTCCTTTTTCTTGTTCTGGAGGCTATGGTCTATGTCCTCCTCCATGTACTCATTTTCTTCTTTAATTTACAGGTTGGGGTCAATGCCTAAACCCCCACAAGCCACCATCGTGGATGTTGGGAAAAAATCGCTTTTACTGGTGTGATATTTCACGTATTAATTAAAGTTCATTCCTTTTGGACATATGTGGTTTAATTAAGAGGTTGCAGTATTTACATTTGTATACTTCATTCAAGGAAGTTGAAAGTAGCACTAGACTCAAGTTTCTAGTTAATATTAGTTTTTGGACACGTGTATTCTTGCATCAATACACATTTTAAAAGTAATAATAAGTTATACAAAATTTCATTTTAAACGGACAAGCTCAAACATGATTGTTGTCAATCTATTTGAATAACACATTTATTTCATATATTTAATACATTAATCTATAATACCAATAAATATAAATTTACTTATTGTGGGATTCAATTCCTAATGAATAATATCAATGCTTAAAAGAGAACAAAAAATTGCAAACAATAACAACGACATTTTCCAATAGAAAAAGTAAAATATTTTAATATGTCAATACACATGCATCTTGATTGAAGTTAAGCAAAGTCTTGATGGCAACTCTTTTTCTCGACTCATGTCAAAAAAATTAAATAGACTAAAAATTTACTCGCATAATTTTTTCTACTTCTACTTCATATTCCGTATAGGCAGATTCACTTCAAATTTGTAACACTTTTTCTTTTAGCCAAAGGGTTTACGAAATAGGTATACAAAACTTTATTTGCAAAAGAGAATAGTGATCAACATTAGTTAAGAGTAGTGCTACAAAGAAAGAAAAACTTGTCTTCACCTTCTCTATAGTGCAAAGTTTGCACATCTTCTGATGCTTTGTTCGCAGGGAAAAAATTAATGCATGTAAAAGAATAAGAAAAAGCTTTATACTGAAACACCAAATTGCGCTTTCTATAAGTAAAAATCATGTTATGGCCAAACAAAGTCGGCAATATCTATAAAATTGAAATATAAAATAGCTTCATTGCTAAGGTCTTAACGGACGTCCATTAAAAAACTTGGAAAAAAGAAAATCTAAAATTTTGGATCACCAAAAATTCATGTATTATAGCACAAGAAAATTAGAAAAATAGGGGTTTACCTACTTTGGGGCTCGTTTGAACTTGCAAATGGGATAATTTTCCCATCGGGACCAACTGGCACCATTACAAAGGTCTTAACGGGCGTTCATGAAAAAAATTGGCAAACAAAATCTAGAATTCAGGATCACCGAAAATTCACGGACTATATAACACATGAAAATTGGCAAAATGGGGGTTTACCTATTTTGGGGATGGTTTGAACTAGACAATAAGTTCGTTTACCCGTCGAGACCAATTGGATCCATTACTATGGTCGTAACAGACGTCCATCAAAAATTTCGGAAAAAAAATCCGGAATTCCAATTCACCAAAAAGTCATGGACTATATAGCACACAAAAAATCAGAAAAATAGGGCCTGCTTGGGCTCATTTGAACTTGCAAATGGGCAAATTTTCCCGCCGAAAAAACTAACCCTAGTACTAAGGTCTTAACGTACGTCCATTAAATATTTCAACAAAAAAATCTGGAATTTCGGGTCAACGAAAATTCATGGACTATGCACACGAAAATCGGCAAAATGGGGGTTTACCTGCTTTGGGTTGGTTTGAACTTGAAAATGGGATCATTTTCCTATTGAGACCAACTGGCCCCATAACGAGACTCTTAACGGACGTCCATGAAAAATTTCAGCAAAAAAAATCCAGAATTCCGATTCACCAAAAATTCATAGACTATAGCACACGAAAAATCAGCGAAATAGGGGTTTACCTACTTTGGGGCACGTTTGAATTGTAAAATGGGCCGATTTAACAGTGGGGAAAAACTGGCTCCATTTCTAAGGTCTTAACGGATATTCATGAAAAATTAGCCAAAACAAAGTTGGATTTCCGAATCACCAAAAATTCTTCGACTATGCCAATGAAAAATAAGCAAAATAGGGGTTTACCTACTCTGAGGCTGGTTTGAACTTGAAAATGAGTTTGTTTGCCCGGCGAGGTCAACTGGCTCAACTACTAAGGTCTTAATGAACATCCATTCCCGATTATTAATAAAATAAGTTTAGGGGGTAATAGGACCTTAGTATAGTATAAGTGTGTCTCTGAGATTTCGGGCAAAGGTTGAGGGGGTACTTGTGCATTATCCCCAAAAAAATTAGTAAAAGAGGGGTTTACCTACTTTGGAGCTCGTTTAAACTTAAAATGGGCCCCTTTTTCCATTGAGACAAACTGGGTCCATTACTAAGCTCTTAACTGACAACAATGAAAAATATTGGTCAAACAAATCTAAAATTTTGGATCACCAAAAATTCATGGACCATAACACACAAAAAATTGGCAAAATAGGGGTTTACCTTCTTTGGGGCTTGTTTAAACTTAAAAATGGGACCGTTTCCCCGTGGGATCCATTGCTAAGGTCATAACGGATGTCCATGAAAATTTTCGTCCAAAAAATTCCAGAATTTCAAATCACCAAAGATTCATAAACTAGTTTGAACATGAAAATTGGTTGTTTTCCTGTCGAGACCAACTGGCTCCATTACTAAGGTCTTAATGAACGTCCATGAAAATTTTCATCTATAAAAACTTAAATTTTGGATCACCAAAAATCATGGACTATAACAAATGAAAATCAACAACACGGGGGTTTACCTTCTACGAGGCTCATTTGAACTTGAAAATGAGCTTGTGTGCTTGTTGGGACCAACTTTCTCCATTACTAAAGTCTTAAAAGACGTCTATAAAAAAAATTTGGTAATTTATTTTTGGAATATTGGATCACCAAAAAGCATGAAGTACACATGAAAATTGGTAAAATAAGCGTTTACCTGCTTTGGGGCTCGTTTGAACTTGAAAATGGGACGGTTTTCCCGTCGGATAAACTAACTCCATTACTAAAGTCCTGACGGAGGTCAATGAAAAATATTGGCAGTAAAAATTTGGAGTTTCGGATCACCAAAATTGAAGGACTATAGCACACGAAAATTAGCAAAATAGAGATTTACCTTATTTGGGGATTGTTTGAATTTAAAAATGGGCTTGTTTGACAGTGGGGACCAACTGGATTATTTGTTAAGGTTTTTATGGACATCTATGAAAAGTTTTGGAAAAAAAATCCGTAATCACAAAAAATTCTTTGATTATAGCACACGAAAATTGGCAAAATGAGGGTTTACCTACTTTGGGGCTCGTTTGTACTTGAAAATGGGTCTGTTTGCTCGTCATGAAAAATTGACTCCATTATAAAGGTCTAAACTGACGTCCATAAATATTTTCAGCAAAAAAATCTAGAATTCTGGGTCACCAAAAAATCATGGACTATTTCACACAAAAATCGACAAAATGGTGGTTTACCTACTTTGGGGCTCGTTTGAACTTGAAAATGATTTTGATTTCCCTTGGGGACCAACTGGCTCCGATTTAAAGGTACTAACGGACGTCCATAAAAATATTAGGAAAAATATTTAAAATTTCGTATCATCGAAAGTTAATGGACTATAGCACAAAACAATTGGCGAAATAGGGGTTTACCTACTTTGGGCTTGTTTGAACTTGAAAATGGACTCGTTTTCCCGTAGGGACCAACTGTCTCCATTACGTAAGTCTTAACAGACGTCCTTGAAAAATATTTGTCAAAGGAAAACTCGTAAATCCGTATCACTAACAATCCATGTTCTAAATCACACAAAAATCGATTCGACAAAATAGGGGTTTACCTGGTTTGGGCTCGTTTAAAATTAAAAATGGGATTTTATTTTCGTGGCGACCAACTTCTTCCAATGCTAATGTCTTAATGGACGTCCATGAAAAATTTTGGCCAAAAAATCTGGAATTCTAGATCAACAAAAATTCAAGGTCTAAAATACATGAAAACTGGTAAAATGGGGATTTACCTGCTTTGGAGCTCGTATGAACTTTAAAATGGGTTCTTTTGCCCTTCCGGACCAACTATCTTCATTACTAAGGTCTTAACAGACGTCCATGAAAAATTTCAGAAAAAAAAATCCTCAAATTCTGGATCACCAAAAATTAATTGATAGCACACGAAAATCAATAAAATAGGGGTTTACCTTCTTAGGGAATCGTTTGAACTTAAAAATGGGTCAGGTTGTCCGTCTCGACAAACTGGTCCATTACTAAAGTCATAACAGACGTCCATTAAAATTTTTCGCAAAAAAAAAGAATTCTAGATTACCAAAATTTATGAACTTTAGCACACGAAAATCGATAAAACAGGGGTTTACCTTCTTTGTGGCTCGTTTAAACTTTAAAATTGGCTTATTTTCATGTGGGGAACAACTGTCTCGATTGATAAGGTTTTAATGGACGTTCCATGAAATATTTCAGTCAAAAAAATCTGCACCTCGATAAATACATGGCTATAGTACATGAAAATCGAAAAAATATGGTGTTACCTACTTTGGGTCTCGTTTAAACTTTAAAATGGGATCGTTTATATGTGGGGACAAACTACATTAATTGCCAAGGTTATAACGGACTTCCATGAAAAAGTTTGGCACAAAAATTCTAGAATTCTAGATCACCAAAAATTCAAAAACTAGCAGATGAAAATCGGCAAAATGGGGAGTTTTACCTGCTTTGAGGTTTGTTTAAACTTGAAAATGGACTTGTTTTCCCTATGGGACCATATGGATCCATTTATTACTAAGCTCTTAACAGGTGTCCATAAAAAATATTGGTACAACAAAATCCAAAATTCTGGATCACCAAAAATCATGGACTACAGCAGAGGCAAATCGGCAAAATGAGGATTTACCTTCTTTGGGCTCGTATGAACTGAAAATGGGCAAGTTTCCCCGTGTGGTACAACTAGTTCCATTGCTAAGGTCTTAACGTACATCCACAAAAATTTCGGCAAAAAAATTGAGAAATTTGGATCACCAAAAATTCATGGACTATAACACATCAAAATCAGCAAAATGGGGGTTTACACGCTTTAGGGCTCATTTGAAATTGAAAATGGTCCTGTTTTCCCATTTTGAACAACTGGTTCCTTTACTAAAGTCTTAACCGACGTCCATGAAAAATTTTGACTAAAAAATTTGGTATTCTACATCACCAATAATTCATGGTATAAAGCACACGAAAATCGTGAAAATGGGGGTTTACTTGCTTTGAAGCTCGTTTAAACTTGAAATGGGTTTGTTTGCCCGTGGGGACCAACATGCTCCATTACTAAAGTCTAAAAAGACGTACATGATAAATTTTGACAAAAAATCTAGAATTGTGAATCACCAAAAAAAATCTAAAATTGTGGATCACCAAATTCATGAACTATAATACACGAAAATAGGCAAAATGAGGGTCAATCTACTTTGGAGCTCGTTTGAATTTGAAAATGGGCTTGTTTACACATCGGGACCAACTAACCCCATTACTAAGGTCTTAACAAACTTCTATGAAAAATTTTGACAAAAAAAATTTGAAATTCTGTATCACTAAAAATCTATGGACGCACACGAAAAATCGACAAAATGAGGGTTTACCTGCTTTGGGGGATCATTTGAGCTTGAAAATGGACTCGTATTCCCGTGGGGACCAACTGGCTCTATTTCTAAGGTCTTAACGGACGTCCGTCAAAAATTCAGCCCAAAAAAATCTGGAATTCAAGATCACCAAAAACTCATAAACTATATAATATACAAAAATCGGTAAAATAGGGGTTTACCTACTTTTGGGCTTGTTTGAACTTGAAAATGGACTCGATTTCTCTTCGGGATCAACTAGCTCCTTCACTAAGGTTTTAAAGGATGTCCATGAAAAATTTGGCAAAAAAAATCCAGAATTCGTCACCAAAAAATCATGAACTGCACAAGAAAATTGGCAAAATGGAGGTTTACCTACTTTGGGGCTAGTTTGAACTTGATAATGGGCATGTTTGCTGATCGGGACCAACTGGCTCCATTACTAAGATCTTTACGGAAGTCCATGAAAAATTTTGGCAAATAAAAATCTAGAATTTTGGATCACCAAAGATTCATGGATAACACATGAAAATTGGCAAAATTGAGGTTTACCTACTTTAGGTTTGTTTGAACTTAAAAACGGGCATATTTGCCTGTGAGGATCAACTAACTCCATTGCTAAGGTCTTAACAGACGTCTATATAAAATGTTAGCCAAAAAATATGGAATTTTGAATTACCAAATATTCATGGATATAGCACGAAAATCGACAAAATGGGAGTTTACCTATTTTTAGGATAGTTTAAACTTTTTATTTTTATTTTTTTAGTATCATTTGAACTTGAAAATGGGTTAATTTGCTCGTCGGGACAACTGACTCTATTACTAAGGTCTTAATAGACGTCCATGAATAATTTTTGCAAAACCATCTTAAATTTTGAATCATCAAACATACGAAAATCGGTAAAATGGGAATTTACCTACTTTGGGCCTCGTTTGAACTTGAAAATGGGCTTGTTTACCTGTCAGCACAAACTGACTTCATTACTAAAGTCTTAACGGACATCCATGAAAAATTCTGAAAACATAATCTAGAATTCTGAATCACAAAAAAATCATGGGCTTACATGCTTTGTGGATCATTTTAATTTGAACATGGGTTCATTTGCCCGTGGGGACCAACTGACTCTATTGTTAAGGTCTTAACAAACGTCATGAAAAATTTCAGTCAAAAAAATCCTGAATTCAGGGTCACCCAAAATTCATGGACTTCACACGAAAATCGACAAAATGGGTGTTTACCTGCATTGGGCTTGTTTGAACTTTAAAATGGGTCAGTTTGCCTATGGGGACCAACTAGCTCCATTGTTAAGATCTTAACACATAGCTATGGAAAAATATTTGGCAAAAAAAATCTGAAATTCTTGATCACCAAAAATTCATTGACTATAGCACACGAAAATTGGCATATGAGATCACAAAAATCCATGAACTATAGCACAAGTAAATCGGTAAGATTGGGGTTTATCTGTTTAAGGCTCGTTTGAACTCTAAAATGAGGTTGTTTTCTCGTGGGCACCAACTGACTCCATTGCTAACATCTTAACGGACGTCCATGAAAAATTTTGACCAAGGAAAATATGGAATTCTAGATCACCAAAATTGGTAAAATAGTGGTTTACCTACTTTGGGAGTCGTTTGAACTTGAAAATGGACATGTTTTCCCGTCGAGACCAACTGGCTCCATTACTAAGTCTTAACAAACGTCCTTGAAAAATTTTGGGAAAAAAAATAATTTAATTCCAGATCCTCAAAAATTCATGGACTACAGCACACAAAAATTGGCAAAATGGTGATTTACCTGCTTTGGGATCGTTTGAACTTGAAAATAGGTCTGGTGCCTGTGGGGACAAATTGGCTCCATTGCTAAGGTCTTAACAAACGTATGTGAAATATTCATACAAGAAAATTAAGGCGTAATCAAAGGAAAATGAAGATTATCCTAATTTTTATTCTTGGAAAATAAGGATGTCTTAGCTTCTTTTCCAAGGATCAAATCTCTTGGGTTTCCACTTCACAGGAAAGATTTAAGTCTCGACTCTATAAAAAGGCTTGAAGCTTCCAGTGGAAAGATTTTACAATGAGTCTGAATCATTTTAATGTATTACTGATATACAGATCTCATATGTACAAAACACACAAAACAATCAGGCAATATTAAAATTCATGACGAAGAACAATATCCATGTCATTATTTTCAAACACTGATGGAGGATTTCCCTCTAACAAACAAAAATAGGTGGAATTGTTAACATCTATTGTCCTCCATATATGTTTCAACAGAAGGGATCCAACACTAATTTTCCTTTAGCAGGCAAAAGTTCTATGTTCGGACCCCGAGGCGCCCACCCTCCCACCACCACCACCTTACCTCCCTCCTGCCGGACCCCGAGGCTCATTGCCACGAGGCTCCCCCCCCTCCCGGACCCAAGGCGCACTGCCCCGAGGTACCCCCCAGCTCTACCCTTAACGAACCCCTACGCGCACTACCTCGAGGCCCCCCCTTACCCCCCTCTCCCAGACAACGAGGCGCACTACCCCGAGCCTTCCATTTACCCTCCCCTCTCCCGGACAACGAGGTGCATTACCTCGAGGCCCCCCTTCTCACCCCCCTCCCGAACAACGAGGCGCACTCCCCGAGACCCCTCCTTGCCACACCCTCTTAGCCCTCCCCCCCCCTCTTTACCCCCCCTCCCGGACCCCGAGGCGCACTGCCCCGAGGCCCTTTTTCCTACCCCCCCCTTACACCACTCCCGGACCCCGAGATGCACTGCCCCGAGGCCCACTCCCCCCTCCCTTCCCCCCCCCCCCTTACCGGACCCCGAGGCGCACTACCCCGAGGAACCCTCCCCCCTTACCTCCCCCACCACCACCACGGACCCGAGGCGCACTACCCGAGGCCCTCACACTCCCCCCTTACCCCCTCTTCCCAGACTCCGAGGTGCACTGCTCCGAGACCCTCTCCCTCCCCACCCCTTACCCCCGCCCCCTCCCAGAGCCAGATGTGCATTGCCTCGAGGCCCTCTCCCTCCCCACCCTATTTCCACTCCCCCTCCCGAACCCCGAGGTGCACTGACCCGAGGCCCTCTCCCTCACCCCCTCCCCTCTCGAACCCCGAGGTGCACTAACCGAGGCCCTCTCCCTCCCAACCCCATTACCTCCCCCCGGAACCCGAGGTGCACTTACCCGAGGCCCTCTCCCTCCCCCCTTAACCCCCCTTCCGAGACCTCAAGTGCACTGCCCCGAGGCCCTCTCCCTTCCCCTCCCCCCAACCCCCCTCCCCTCCCGGACCCGGAGGTGCACTGCCCGAAGCCCCCTCCCTCCCCCATTACCCCTCCTCCCAGACCTCGAAATGCACTTCCCCGAGGCCCTCTCCCTCTCCGCATTCCCCCCCCAACCTCCCGGACCTCGAGGTGCACTGCCCAAGGCCTCTCCCTCCCCCTTACCCCCATCCTCTTGGACCCCGAGGCTCTGTCCCTCCCCCCCCCCCTTTTTTACTCCCCATCCTCCCAGACCCCGAGGCGCACTGCCCCGAGGCCTCCTCACTTCTCCCCTTACCCCTCATCCCCTCTCCCAGACCCCGAGGCGCACTGCCCGAGGTCCCCTCCCTTCCCCCTTACCCCCCCCTCCAGGACCCTGAGGCACACTTCCCCGAGGTCCCCTCCCTCCTCCCCCCCCCTCTCATTACCCCCTCTCATGTCTCCGAAACCCGAGGCGCACTGCACGAGGTCCCCTCCCTCCTCCCCATTACCCCTCCCCCTCCTAAACCCTGAGGCGTACTGTCCCGAGGTTCCCTCCCTCCCCCTATTACCCCCCCCTACCGAACCCTGAGCTCACTGCCCCGATTTCTCCTCCAGAACCCCGAGGCGCACTGCCCGAGGTCCCCTCCCTTCCCTCTCTCCTATTACCCTCCCCCCCTCTCGAACCCCCCTTCCCAACCCATCCGCCTCCCGAACCCCGAGCCGCACTGTCCCAAGGCCCTCCCTCCCCTCCTAACCCCCGCCCCCTCCCGTACCCCGAGGCGCATACCCCTAGGCCCTCTCTCCCTCTCCCCAACCTTCGCCCCCCTCCCAAACCTTGAGGCGCATACCCCGAGGCTCTCCCTCCCCCCTCTCGGACCCCAAGGCGCACTGCCCTGAGGCCCCAACCCCCCTCTCGGACCCCAAAGCGAACTACCCCGAGGCCCTCCCAGACCCCGAGGCCCTCCCAGACCCCGAGGCCCTCCCTCCCCCATAACCCCCCCCCTGTTGGACCCTGAGGCACAACCCTACCATACACTCACACACCCCAAGATAGCAAACAATCAAACAAAGAAACCGTAATCGGATTTGTGAATAGTATTGAAATCAACAACCCAAATAGTACCATCTCGAAACCCCTCTTGATCAAGAATCCATAATCCAAGTTTTTAAGAAAAGACTTAAATGATCTAATACACAAACAGATCAAAAACCCATATCAAGAAAATGAATTGCAACTGACAACATGATTAATATTCTTCCATGTTGTTCAAAAATCAAAGGAGAAGGGACAGAGAGGGACAACAAAACTTAGCCTTTCAAAAAATGAGTCTCACAAGGTGTGGAATGACACAAAGCTAGCTCATTTACGTCATTGATGAACTATTGATGCTTTTGGGTTAATATACACAATTACATTTTATAAAGCAAAATGCCATATCAAGAAAATGAATTGCCACAGTTGTTATTCATACACTGACAATATTATTAATATTCTTCCATACTATTCGAAAAATCAAAGGAGAGGGCACAGAGGGACAACAGAACTTAGCCTTTCAAAAATGAGTCTCACAAGGTGAGGCAATGACACGAAGCTAGCTCATTTACATCATTGATGAACTGTTACACAATTACATTTTACAAAGCAAAATGCCAATATCAAGAAAATGAATTGCAACTGTTGTTATTCACACACTGACAACATGATTAATATCCTTCCATGCGTCTTGTTCGAAAAATCAAAGGAGAAAAGACAGAGACAAACAGTTCAAAAATGAGTCTCCCAAGGTGAGACAATGACACGAAGCTATCATTTACATCATTGATGAACTTTTACTGCCTTTGATGAATATACACAATTACATTTTACAAAGAAAAATGCCAAAAGTATTCTATCTTCTTGTCCACATCCATCACAAAACATTGGCTATGAAAATCTTGTCCCATACTAACCCGATGCTTTTAATCTTTCCTGTTATACTCCTTCCATCAATGTGCAAGTAACTTAAACACTTGTAATTTGTGAACGCAAACTTACTTGTCCATAGTATCATCATAATAAAATGCAGTATAATTACTTACATCAACTACAACAAATTATGGGACTACACTATTCTCTAGACGACAGTAAATGTTTTTCTTACTTCTTCTTCTGAAGGACATGAAAGGAATAGAAAATGGAGAGAGAACAGGCTTGTATCATCATAAATGCAAAATCAACATGATTGTTAGTCTCCACTCTCTCTGTAATCTCTTTGAGATCCTTACCTCCAAAAAAGCACTAAAGCAATCGACTGAAGAAGCACTAGAGTACATCAAGACCTATATCCATTTCTCTAAACCAAGTCATCAACTACAGTAATATGAATTGCTTTATCCTCAAAAAAACAAGGTTATATGAAACAACTAAGCTTAATTCCAAACTTGAATTAAAAATTCCTTAAAAGGATAATCAGCAGGAAATGAAAGAGAGCTTGTATTCTGTTCCTTCAAAAATGGCATTTTTGCTTCCAGTTTACAGCAGAAAATGTTGTCTTCTTGAGGACTATGCAGATATTCCAGAGTCACCACTCATCTAAAACATAATAAAAACAACTTAAAAGTTGAAGAAAAATTCTCATAGAAATGAAAAGTATATTAGATTTCTATGATTCTTTAATACAACCAAACAAAAATAATAATACAACCAAACAAAATATTTCCAGATCACGCATACAAAGTTACACATAGCAAACAAATGTGTAGATATAATTTGGAACTCATATAGACATGATCTTGCGTACCCATATGAGAAAACAATTAAAATTTCATCATTTTGAGAAATCATCAGAACAATCTTGAAAATCAAATCGAATATCTACATTCCTAACAAAACCATCTCAAGAAACCCAAAACAATTTTACAGAAATTAAACAAAAACACCAGATCAAACAGGCAACTGAAACCCTCTTCATAGATCCAATCATTAATCCGTCGGAAAAATCTCTGTTAATGGGGAAATTATAGAAATTACTGAAGACACAAAATTGAAATAACCTTGAATTACAAAAGAAACAATTATCCATATTAATATTTTCATCCAAATGATCCAATCAATCAACTAGAAAACAAAAACAAACAAAAAAAGGGTAAACGGTAGATGAAGTTTTGAGTGTACTGTTTGAAAATCACGAGGAGCAACGCCGGGTAGATAGAAGGAGTTCGTCGACGGGATGAAGAAGAGGAGAGAAACAGATGCAGAGATTGTGACAATTTTCCCTTTTTTGAACATTATAACCAGGTTATAACCTTGGGTGAATAAATAGGGTGAAAAACATTCTAACGGCTAGCTTATAACCTTGGGAATAAATTATTTAAGAAAAAATAGATTGTTTAGATTTTAAAATTATATGGTGATATTGCAAATTGTAATGTTTATTTGGGAAGGGACATGAATGAATATCCCTATAGTGTACTTTTCCTAACTAAAATGCATAAACATGAAGTGTTATTTATTTTCTCATTTAATCAAAATGGACGTTGGACTTTAAGCGATTTGTCTTAATATATAGGGAAAAGGGTCAAATATGCCCCTAAACTATTCGAAAGGGTCTAGATATACCCTCCGTTTAAAGTTTGGTTCACTCATACCCTCGCCGTCCAACTTTTGGTCCAAATATGCCCTTATGGACGTTAGTTGTCATGTTGGACATATACAACTCATTTTTCATTTCTTTAAATGCCACATGGAATTGTCATGTCATTTTGACCTTATCACATGACATTTATATGAAAATGGAAAGATATTCGGACAAATAAACACCTAATCCGACCCATAAATCAACTCCTTTTAAATTCACTATCCGACCCATTTTTAACAATTTTGTTTAATTTTTATTTTTTCAGTAAATTCCAAAAAAGTAATTGATTAATAAAAAATACAAAATTAACGCCAAAAATTCACAAATAAATACAGTAACCTTAAATCTAACATTTCAATATTTTTTTAAAATTTTTATTTTTTTGATAATCTCGAAAATGAGTAATTGATTAATAAAAAATATGAAAAGTATGAAAAAAATATATAAATTAACGTCAAAAGTTCACAAATAAATATAGTAACATTCATTCTATAATTTTTTTTAAATTTTTATATTTTTCTGCAAATACCGAAAATGAGTAATTTATTAATAAAAAGGGAAAAATATGAAAACAAAAAACAATTACGTCAAAATTCACAAATAAATATAGTAACCTTAAATTCAATAATTTTAACAATTTTTTTATTGTATATTGTTTTCATATTTTCCTATTTTTTATTTGTGAATTTTTTGCGTATTTTTTATGTTTTTTCATATTTTTTGTTAATAAACTCATTTTTGGGATTTGCCAAAAATTTTAAAAATTAAAAAAATGTTAAAATTGTTGAATTTAAGGTTACTGTATTTATTTTTTAATTTTTGGCGTTAATTTTATATTTTTTTTATATTTTTTATTAATCAATTACTCATTTCGGGATTTATCGAAAAATAAATTTTTTTAAAAAAGTGTTTAAATTGAATTTAAGGTTACTATAATTATTTGTGATTTTTTGGCGTTAATTTTATATTTTTTTTCATATTCTTTCTATTTTTTTATTAATCAATTACTCATTTTCGGAATTTATGGAAAAAATAAAAATTAAATAAAATTGTTGAAAATTGGTCAGATAATTTATTTAAAATGTGGTTGATTTATGGGTCGGATAAGGTGTTTATGAGTCCGAATATCTTTTCATTTTCATATAAATGTCATGTGATAAGGTCAAAATGACATGGCAATTTATGTGGCATTAAAGAAATGGAAAATGAGTTGGGTATGTCCAACATGGCAACTAACGCCCATAAGGGCATATTTGGATCAAAAGATGGATGGCGAGGGCATGAGTGAACTAAACTTTAAACGGAGAGTATATCTAGACCTTTACGAATAATTTAGGGGCATATTTGACCCTTTTCCCTAATTTATAATGGATGGTCAAATGACAGTTTATTCATTTAAATTGTTAGTCTTTGAACGGCGTATTTTAAAATTTATTTATTTATTAAATTTGTTGTTGGAGCTTGAGCGACTTGCTTTTATTATCGGAAAAAACTTATCCGCACGGAGTGTTTACACAAAACTAATGCAATTTTTATTACTTTGTGATTTAATGAAGTAAAACACATGTTAATTCATTAATGTTAAGTAAAATGAACAATAAATTAAATGCATGTATTGAATTGAAGTAAACACTCGATGCGGGTAAGTTTATCCTTTATTATTTTATTTTTTATTTAAACAAGTCACTTTGAGGTAGGGTTGTTCATGTTAAGGTTAAAAAATCAAATTGAACCTTAATTCGAACCAAATCGATTAAAAAATAGATATTTGGTTGAATTTGGTTATGTTTGATTTTAAATTTTGATAAATCGATATTATTTGATTTGGTTTTAATTTTACTAAAAAAAAGGACAAAAATAATCAAACTTAACCAATGAATTAGATATTTAAATTTTATAATTATTTATATATTATTCAGAAATAAAATTATAAATATTTTGTTAAATTTTAATTAACGTCTTTAACTTTACAATTTTCTCAAGCCCGACACTTTAGCCTAACTATAACAATCCTAAGTCAAAATCCATCAAAATTCATTTTAGTTTTTACCCACCCTACTTCACATAAAATAGTCGCACTTTCTCTTAATTCAAAACTTTGTTCGTGTAATGATAACTCCAATATTGTTTAATTGCTCAATTGAACCGACAATAACTTCTATGTGGATTGTTCATGTGGTGAGTGTTTGTGTCTATCGACGTAAGTCCTCAAAAAAATTACTATTACTCTCAAACTGAACCAGACCGAACCAAACCAACAATAACCAAATCAATGGTTTTTTTTTCATTTGGTTTGGTTATAGAAATTTAAAGAACCCGACTAGATTGGTTTGATTTTGATTTTAATCAATAACCAATCCAAATCGAACCATAAACACCCCTACTTTGAGGTGAATGACTAGCTAATAAAAAATTTTATCCAACGTTTTTTCACTTTTAGGTATAGTTGGTATAGAGGAAAACATTTTTTTACAGTTTTCTTTTGAAAAATGTTTTCCAAATCAATTCATTTTCCTCAAGTTTAAGGAAAATGACTTCCCTTTCAAAATTAAGTAAAACATTTTTCAAAATTCTATTTCATCCTTTAATTTTTTTTTCTTACCCTACGGATACCCCGTAGTCAATCCTCCCCGTTCAAAAAAAATTAAAATTTTTTATTTTGTTTATTTTTTACCTACCCCCGAACCAGACGCCCCTCCCTAAAGAAAAATTTAAAAAATTTAAAATTATTTTTGAATAATGTTTCAAATTTTTAGATATTTTTTACCTCACCCGACCCCTACTTCCCCCCCCCCAAAAAAAAAAAAAAAAAAAAAAACCATTGCTTTTACACCACTCCCCCGCCAAAAAAAAAAAAAGGCGACCCACCCAGGCTATCCCCTCCCCTGCCATCTCCGTCAATTTTTTTTTAAAAAAATAAATATTTTAAAAGCATTTCAAATTTTAAATTTTTTACGCCCCCTCCCCCTAGACCCAATCAAAAAAAAATTCAAAACTAGTTATTATACGGAGCAAAACTACAGGTGTTCATTATGTACAACAATAGAACGAGTTACATAAACACGGCCATACGCTAACAGACATAATAAACTAAAAGTCAGTGAAGCTCCCAACTCATCAACGAATGGTATGTACATACATCCACCCAAATATAAAAGCAAGAAAAGAAGATGTTACTACCAAAACTATATAGCTGCTATTTATTCTGCCCAAATGAGGCAGCTGCAACCAGCTTGCACCGCCATCAATGCCTCCCTTTGTTGTCTAACCAGCTCTACAAGCTATACAAGGCTTCGGCAGAGAAGCTGCAGCTCCTTGATCTCCTTTGATGCATTGGTTATAGCTCTTATTGATCAGGGGAAGTAAAGCATACAACAATTACTGTGAGATTGTCAAATGTATTGAGCCGCAAGGCCTCCATGACAAGGTCCTTGGCACACTGTTCAGTGCCGTCAATGCACTAGACTAACTGCTTGTTGACTGGACAAGACATCCCAGATTCCATCACAAGCAATAATAAGGAATTCATCATCCTCCATCAGAACTATCTGTCGAAATTCTAGCTCTGCAAATCAGAGGAGAGGCAGGGCCACGAGGCAGCTTCATGTCCCAGTCCTCCAAGGCCCTGGTCACTGATAGTATGCCATCCAGATAGCCATCATCAATAAATCCACCTAACTCTTCAACACGCCTCCTCTCTGATGGATAATTTAGTCTGGTCTTTAGACATGTCAATTGCCTCTCCGTTACGGCAAAGTACTCCTTCATTTGCCACCATTAATAGCCTAAAACACAACAGAGTATCATTTAGATAACAATAATACAAATATATGAACAAATCTAAGCAATTGTTCCATCAAACAACCAGGTCAACTCTAATGCTCACCCCCCTCAGCAACTTCATTGTAAAATCAATATTTATGGTACAAAACTTTGTTAAATTCATATACACGGACCATTTTCTCTCTCTCATATATCAAGCAGCACCCTTAGGTAAGGCTTAAGTAACTTATGACATGTACTTGGTTAGTTGGACAATTCAATACCATTAGCTGTGCGTGTGAGTACACCATAACCATTTTTCTACATGACAGAGAAGTCGTTACTTGTTTATAGGTGCATCACAATGAATCACGATCTTACCTTCCCAACACGAGCTGTCAGTGCAGTGGTTCCGGAAGAACTGCTAACATTGCAGTCCTCGGCTAAAGCGAGGTCAGCCAGGAGAAAATCCTTCCTAAGAGAACTCTCCACCCCTCATAGAAATGCATCATCAACTTCTGAAGTCTCGGGAAAATTGGTGTCTGAAAATAATAATCTGAGTACAACTTTTTCTCACATGAGCTGCAGCTTCTGGTCCTCCATGACCATCAAATACCTATAAAACAAAATGTTAGACAAGCTTTGTCTTTGAAAATGCACTGGGCAAATAAGACATGCAAATAACTAGCAGTTACCCCATAGAAAGCACTGGGCTTCGGAAACATCATGAGTGAGCCAAGATGTGCAGATAGATCATCTATTCTTATATGTTCATCTTCCAATGAACCTACGTGGGCCAGTATCAGCAAAGCTACCTGAGCGAATGTTAGGAATGACTTGCAATATTGTTGACTCTGGGGATTTGACATCCTGACAGAAAGGTCTGTCAGACTAATCTTACGCAAATCGGCTGATACTAACTAGAGTTAATCATTTTGGCAGGGGAGAGTTATATCGGCTGAATATACTCAATTTTGAAAAACAAAATTCCCAAATGAAGGAAGGGTGCACAAGAATTTTTTTCGCGTCTTCAAGTTAGTAAATTAGATAAAAAGACATATTCAACTGGTCGGCGTCTTTTTTCACAATTGAGAGGTGACTGAGCAATTATCTAGCATGATTTATCAGGTTAACTACTTCTAATGATAACATTTCAATAATACGTTTCATCTCAAACTCTTTAAGTGTTCATCAGTTTGTCAATCTAGACAGAAGCTTAAAATGTCTTAGCATGAGTATTAACCAAACATCAAAAAGGAAACACCTCTTTTTTCATGAAGTTTTCTGATTGCCACTATCCAGGTGGTGTGACTTAAATCATGTATAACTTTTCGGTTCGTGGAAACTGAAATTTGGATGTCCCTGCTTAGCTTGGCATGCTATGTCATTTGCTAAGGTAGGCTTATTATGATCATTCATCTATATACTAAAAATATCTTTGATGAAATTATAGTTAGAGATACATTATTGGCTAAACTTAACAATAACCTTAACTATAAAACCATCAACCTTAACATAAGAAACTTAACAGCTTAAAGGAACTTGTAGTGGAAGGATACAAGACATATGCCAGCCAAATCAAGCTACCATTTGAGCACAACCCCCATTAGACAAGAAACACAGTTTATTTAGTTGGGAGGATTCAACTAGTTCTCAATCATTCAGTCCGCCTCAGTAACTAAAGGCTATTATCAGTACTTTGCGAAAGTCGATTAAGCTCCGTATTTCCAACTCTACATTGGTGAGTGCAACGCTTCCGATGTGTCTGGCTAACCAGATGCGCCAAGAGATTCATCATAAATGTGAAAATGGATGCATCTTCTCTATCCACCAGGAGATATTTTACACTGTTTGTGTAAATGGGATCCTCCACAGTTCTGTATGCCTGAGCATCACGCTTACATTACTATCTAGCAATAGCCGTTAACTACAAAACCCTCAAGCTTATCTCATTTTCTTGAACCCGTTTATGTCAAGAAAAACAAGGTAAATAAAGGGACCTTAAACCACTTCCTTCAAATGTTTGCCCATCATGGCACCTACCCATAAAACTCTCAAGCTTAACAACAAGCACTTGCAAAAAATTTCCTTTATCATACTAGTTCTCTCCTCAGACTCACCTAAAACCTTTTCTGCTCATGTAATGATACTTACCCAATACTTATGAACTCATGGTTTATCATAATCAATGAAACTCAAGAATTTGATGACACCAATAGATTCAAACAAACACATGTCATAAGTAAATACACTTAAGGGGTAAAGCTTAGAACATCAGTCCATTATATCATACATTGTGATGCAACAAAATAAGCTAAAAGTGTTAGACTTATCTAATACATATGTGACACATTGAAATTTTGTGGGACTTTACAAGATGTGTTCGATTCGAATCGGGACGCACCGTACTTTGAGGACCCCCCGCCCCGCACTGTGAGTCAATTCGAATTACAAGATGTGTTCAATTCGAATCACAAGACTCATACGCCGTCATTCCCGGCTGGCATAGAAGTCTCTCCCGCGGGCGAAGGAGATGCATTTCTGGTACTGGTGGTATTGGACAAGCTCTAAGGGAATAATACTAGACGGATTTTGAAGGCAGAAAAAGATACCATGCAAGAAAAATAACTAACACAAGTCCACTTTAACAGAAGCAAAATACACACATGCAATCGTCAAGTTCGAGCTCTGGGAACAGAGAAATTCCTAGTAAGGAGTGCTTCCCCCTTTAATGGCCCCTAGTATCCATTAAAAGTAAAAAAGCAAATATATATACACACATATATGAATATAATACCGAGGAAAC
Organism: Solanum lycopersicoides; assembly: GCA_022817965.1. NCBI lineage: Eukaryota > Viridiplantae > Streptophyta > Magnoliopsida > Solanales > Solanaceae > Solanum > Solanum lycopersicoides. The sequence goes on from CM040618.1 coordinate 106,601,823, forward strand.
AGTAAAAGAGAAGAAGTGTGTGTAACAAAACAAAGTTTGCAGTACTTAATACTGTCAGTAGTAACTGCTTGCATAATTATTCATTTACACTGTATTTCTTTGATCTCGTAATACAGATATTTGTGAGGGGTGATTTTGGCGGCAAAGAACCTTGGAAAGCGAAAGGTTATGAGCTGGTGTTTCTTATGTAAGGATACTGGTGAGGACATGGATCGTATTATGTTACATTGTAAGCCAGAATGTTATGGGATGCCAAGATCCGTGAAGGAATTGATGTAAGCTGGAAGAGAGGAGCTAGGAGAAAAAAGGCACAAGGCGTGGAATGTTACTCCTCTAGCTCTAAGCATTTGGAAAGAGTGAAATAGGAGAGCTTTTGAAGGGGTGCGGATGAGCTTTACTAAATTCAGAAGTCGTCTCCTATCCCTCATGCATTGTCTTTTGGTGCACCCATGTTCTTGTTTATATACAGGATTGGGTGTCTGTTGGAGAGAACCATATTTGTTAGAATCTGTGCGTCTACAACAAGTCAATGAACCAGGTCCCTTGACACACAAAATGAAGTTTCTGTAAGTGAATGTAGTTTAATGACACAAGGAGTTTTACGTGGAAACCTCCTTGCTCAAGGGAGTAAAACCATGACCTGTCTCACAGGATTTTCAAAAACAGTTTCACTAATTTTCACAAGTAAAAGGATACCGATTACACAAAATGTGAGAAAAAGTTTTTAATCTCACTATCAAGCAATAGCTCTACTGCTTGATGAGCCTAAGTAGAGACTTCTCTACCCACTAAGCTATCACACTAGACAACTTAGGATTTTCTAAACAATCTTACAGACTGCCCACTAAACCATTAACCTACTAATGATTTAGAATTTCTAAGCAACACACAGGTTGCCCAATAAATTAGTTTAACTAACTAACTTAGAATTTTCAGATCAAAACCCGCGGAGTCCTTTATAGATTTAGGATCATTTACAATGTAAGATCTGAAGAAAATATTTCAAAACAACTACACACTATGAACGCCTTGAGCTTGAGTTGTTTGGAATATTTCTTCTTCTTGATTTTCTAAGCCTTGCAAGAGTTCTTGAATATGCTTTTTCAAGTTGCAAAAACTTAGTAAAGTGTATGGAGATGTTGTCTTTGTATAGAAAGGTCACTATCCTTAAACCCATGCCATTGGTTAAGATTTCTGATGCTTCTGACGCTGTTGGAACCTGTGCACCAACTATTTGTACTTTCTCCAGCTGGCAGTCAAAAAGCAGTTTGAGCTGAGAACCAGGTACCTTCACAAGGTCCCTGTCAGTTTGAGCTGAGAACCAGGTACCTTTACAAGGTCCCTGTGGTTTTGTCAAATCATCAAAACTTCAAATAACATTTTCCCCCTCTTTGATGGTGACAAACTATACTCCAGACTTCAAGACAACATCACAAACTATTACAATGTTTATTGTTCCCCCTAAATTGCTTGTCCATACACCTGCAGTGAAGAAAAAACTCACAAAGACCAGAAACCATCCATAACACAGACCAACAACCAAATGTTTTCCCCCTGAAGCACATATCCCATTCCCCCTGAATCATTCACACATAAAATTCCCCCTTTTGGCATCATTAAAAAGAGACACAGTAAACCAATATTATCAATAATACAGCCAGGTAAGATCAAAGACTATCGGCAATCAAGCATAAAGGAGTACAATAAACAACAAACATTTGCCAGAACAAAAGAGGAATAAGATTAATAGCAATTCAGAGATAACATTCAATACATTAAAATTAAACTAGAATGCAAACGACTTGGTAGATAAGACACACACAAGAAAGAAAAACCTACAGGGAGATGATGGGACGTACTATGAAGAGGGAGGCTGATGGGAAAGGGACTGAATGATAAGAGTAAGTCGAGCATTAGCATCATCATTGTCCTTTATTGCTTTCTCTTGTAAAGCAACAATCTTGGCCCTCAGTGTGCATTTTTCTGCTTCATTTCTTGAACTACAAAGGTACCAGGTCCCGTAGTCTGCGCCTTGAGTAGCTCTGCCTTAAGAATAGCAATTTCTGCATCCCTACTACTCAACCTCATAGTCATCTCCTCCAACTCATGCTTCAGTTGATCCTCGTTTTCAACAAGTTGAGCCACTTTGTTCTTAGGATTCCCTTTCCCTTCTATGCATTCACATTCGACCAAAGTAGACTCAGAGAATGATTGCTTCACAGTACCAACTCTTCCAGCACCAAGCGGAATGTTAAAGTGTTTGAATACTTTAGTTAAAAAGTATCCATAACTCATACCATGCTTTCCTTTTCGCTCAATGACAGTTTTGTACATGTGTTAGAGTATAAGTCTTGGAATATCCAGAGATTCAAATTTGCACAACGATTCCATGATAAACAAATCAGCAGAAGTTGCTGAAGTCCTCTTTTCAGTTCTTGGAAGGAGGATTTTGTTGACAAACTCAAATACCAACTGGAATTCACTCTTCATCAATTTCTTGAACAAGCCAGCACATCTTGTAGTAGGGAGCTTAGAACAAGTCTTGACGAAATCTACCGAACAAGTCTTTCCAACTACGGACCTGATACCTCCTTGAGGTACTGCAAGAATTGTTCCCAGCAGGTCTTCATCAAGAAGAACAACAATGTTTTTCACTCTTGTATGTATACTGCCATCTTCCTTAAATGAGATATTGTAGTAGAATTCACGGACCTCTTCCTCATGAAGAACAGGAGACTTAAAGTCAAATAAATGCATCCAGGATTGATTTCTACAATATCATGAAAGAAAGTCCATTTCCAGGTTGATGAACAATGTTTCATGTAGAACACCCTTCCAGCCAAAACAGTTTGCTTACTCAAATTATCAACAATTTCTTGCTTGTTGACCATCCCTTCATCCACATGCACCTGAGGACCAGGTCCTATTCAGACTTCTTAGTTTCTGTTGCAGATGTCTTTTCTCTTCCTTTTTCCTTTCACTATCGCCTTTGTGTGTTTCGTGGTGTCAGACTTCTTTTGTACACTTTGTTTCACTTTTCCTGAATTCTTACCAGATCCCCATCAGATTCTCCTCCAGAAAATTCTACCATAGCAGACGAAGGTAATTGGAATTTTGACACTCTGAAGTTCTTGCACTTCGATTTCTGGCTGTGGATTTTGCACTGGCTTTCATAGCATCGGCTAGCATTTCTTCGAGTCGGATCTAGTGAATGGTCTTCGTATAGAGTCACCTCCAACTACCTTTTCCTTCCCTTTTTAGAGCATTTTTATCTCTCTTCTGCAGCGACCACTGAATGGGACGATTTGCACCCTCTTCGTCAGAAGAGTCAGATGAAGGATATCTCCCAAAATCCGGAGTTTTATCAAAAACAGGTTGGGTTTCTCTGATGTCGTCATTTTGGGGTTTTCACATTCCTCTAGTCTGGGTTCTTCTCTCATCATAGTGAGACTTCTCAATAACCAGTCCTTCACTCCGCGCCAAAATATTTGACTCAGATGTTATGCTCTCTGGTAAACACCCTAAAAAGGGTATCTGAAAGCATTTTCCAGATAGGGACCAGGTACAGGAGGAAGGCTAGGACTGTTTAGATCGATAGAATAAAAAGGGAGTTGGGGGTTATCTAAAGAAGGACTGATTTCGGAGGTTGTTGGAACCTTGGATTTCGACCCTGAAGGTGATGGAGTATAAAAGGATACTGGGTCAATCTCACTCAGAGATGCGAGCATCTTCTTTGATGAGGATGATGGTTCCGACATGTTTATCAGTCAAGGAGAGAAGAAAAGTAAAGGAGCAACAACAGAGAGTAGAAAGAAAGAGAAGATTTTAGGGTTTTCAGAGAAGATGATTTAAAAAATATGAAGAGGTTTAGAAAGGGGAGAAGATAAATAAAAAGAAAAGAAACGGTGCCAGGTCCCTATGATTTGACGCGTCGCTTGGAGTTTCAAGCGATGGGACTAACGGTCAGAATGACCGATGACTGACACGTGGCTATATCAACGGTCTTTTAAGCTAGTTTAAAATTAATGTAAAGAAAGCTAACCTCTGTAGAGACCAGGTCCCTTAATGCAACTTAAGCACCATTCCTGAATGGTTCTGGCTGTGTTTTTACTTTTGCGCATCTTTTATGAATGTATACCTGCAATAGGTATAACATTGATCTTACAAGACAAATTATTATTAATAAAGCGGATACCTGCACTACAAATTTTAGCCACCAAGGAAATTTCATGCTTGAATGACTTTGAGATCAATTTAAATTCATCATGCCCAACTTCAACCTGTTACTCTCAAATTGATATTTTCTTAGAGCCTTGGTGAAGATGTCTGCAATTTGTTCCTTTGTTGGGAAGTAAGTCAGCACAATATTTCCTTTCTCAACATTATCTCTCTGGAAATAATGTCTCACATCAATATGCTTGGTTCTCTTATGGTGAACAGGATTCTTTTCCATACTGACAGCACTTGTATTATCACACATGAGAGGTATTGACTTAATGCTTACTCCGAAATCCTCTAAATGTTGCTTAATCCATAATAGCTGTGAACAACATGCAGTAGTTGCGACATATTCAGCTTCAGCTATTGAAAGAGCCATTGAATTTTGTTTCTTTGTTCCCCAAGAAATAAGGGAGGATCCAAGAAAATATGCCATCCCTGAAGTGCTCTTCCTGTCTACTTGTCTACTTGATATCCTGCAAAATCAGCATCTGCAAAACCTACAAGATCAAAAGAGTCACCAGCTGGATAGAAAAGGACCAGGTCCTCTATTTTCTTCAAGTATCTCAGAATCCGTTTGGCAGCCTTTAAATGTGAAACTCGAGGACAAGCTTGGAATCTAGCACACAATCCCACACTGTATACGATATCAGGTCTGCTAGCAGTCAGATACAACAAGGATCCAATGATTCCCCTATACATAGTTTGATTCACAAGAAGATCACTTTCATCAGCTACAAGCTTGGAATTTGTTCCCATAGGAGTATCTATAGGTTTGGAATCAGACATGTTAAATTTCTTCAACAACTCTTTCGTATACTTCTCCTGGCTGATTGAGATTCCCTCTGATGATTGCTTAATTTGTAGCCCCAAAAAGAAAGTCAATTCACCCATCATGCTCATCTCAAACTCCTTTCCCATCAATGATGAAAGTTCTTCACACAAGTGCTCCGATGTAGCTCCAATGATAATGTCATCCACATATACCTTTATGATAAGTAGTTCCTGTTCTCTTTTCATTAAGAACAGGGTGTTGTCAATTTTTCCCCTTTTGAAACCATTTTTCAATAGGAATTTTGACAATCTTTCATACCACGCCCTGGGAGCTTGTTTTAACCCATACAAGGCCTTATTCAATTTGAACACATGATTTGGTAGCTCAGCATCTTCAAAACCAGGAGGTTGTTTAACAAACACCTCTTCCTTTAAGTCTCCATTTAGGAACGCTCTTTTGACATCCATTTGATACAACTTGAAACCCATGAAGGCAGCAAAGGCTATAAAAATTCTGATAGCCTCCATTCTCGCAACTGGTGCAAAGGTTTCATCATAGTCTATGCCTTCTTCCTGATTATATCCTTGAACAACTAATCTGAATTTGTTCCTTGTAATCACACCATTTTTATCAAGCTTGTTTCTGAATACCCACCTGGTTCCTATAATTGTTCTGTCAGTAGGTCGTGGGACCAAGTATCATACCTTGCTTCTCTCAAACTGATGAAGTTCTTCTTGCATTGAGTTAACCCAGTCTGCGTCACACAATGCCTCTTTTACATTCTTAGGCTCAATTGATGAGATAAAAGCTGAAAATGCAACTAGATTTCTTGTTTTTGATCTAGTATGAATTCCAGAGTTCAGAGGTGAAATGAGATTATCAAGTGGATGAGATGAACTGTGTTTCCATCCTTGTCTTGATGTCAATGGGTGTAACTGATCAGTGTCCTCCTCTTCATCAACAGAATCCTCATTTTCTGGAGAGTGAGTGTATCTTGATTTGAGTTCTGAATGGGACCAGGTTCCTCTTCAGGCTTATCAACTTCATCAGTTTTTCAGATGAACTTTGATCAGTATTGTCAATCTTCAAATGATCATCTGTCTCAGCTTTACTTCTTTCACTTTTCTGAGCTTTAAACAACTCATTTAACTCATCTTCATCATTTGATGTTGTCCTTTTCAGATTTCCATCTTCATCAAAGACTACATGAACACTTTCTTCAATACATTGAGTTCTCTTGTTGAATACTCTCTATGTTTTACTTGATGAAGAGTATCCTACAAAAACTCCTTCATCACTTCTGCGATCAAACTTTCCAAGATCATCTTTCCCATTGTTCAAGACAAAACACTTGCATCCAAATGCCCTAAGATAACTCAACATAGGTTTCCTGTTGTTGAGTAGTTTTAGGGAGTCTTATTCAGCAATGGCCTTATCAAACATCTGTTTGTGACATAGCATGTTGTGTTAATTGCCTCAGCCCAAAATTTTGTGGAAGATTTGACTCAATAATCATGGTTCTTGCAATATTTACCAAGGTTTTGTTTTTCCTTTCCACTACTCCGTTTTGCTGAGGAGTTCTTGGAGCTGAGAAGTTGTGGCTTATGCCATTTTCCAAATAGAATTGATTAATTTTTGACTTTTCAAACTCAGTTTCATGATCAGACCTGATTGCAGCTATCACTTGATTCAATTTTGTTTGAATCATTTTGAAAAACACTATCAATTCATCTGGTGTTTCTGCCTTTGATCTTAAAAACCTTGTCCATGTGAACCTTGAGTAATCATCAACTATAACCAGAATGTATTTCTTTCCACTTCTACTTTGAACTTTCAAGGGTCCACATAAATCCATGTGCAGCAGCTTTAATACTCTTGATGAGGTCACTTGCTTCTTTGACTTAAAGGACGATCTGATCTGTTTTCCTTTTACACATGCTTCACAGATTTTACTTTCACAAAATTTCAGCTTTGGCAGACCTAGTACCAGGTCCTTAGAAACCAGCTTATTCAATAGAGATGAGCTTACATGATCTAGTCTCTGATGCCACAGATCAACGTTTTCATTTTGAGCACTTAGACATGTTAGATCATCTCCATGAGAGGTTTCTAAGTTTGCCACATACATATTTTTACATCTTTGAGCTGTGAGAATCACTTTATTTGTAGTCAGATTAACTACAGTACACTTCTCAGATGTAAACTTTACTTCATTTCCCTTGTCACAAATTTGAGACACACTCAGTAGACTATACTTTAATCCACTGACATGGTACACATTATCAATGGATTCTTCAAGAGTTTTTCCCACTTTACCAACACCTAAAATATACCCATTCTTTCCATCACCAAAAGAGACACCTCCACCTTGAAGTGCCTTGAGCGAGAGGAAGTTTTTTGTATCTCCAGTCATATGTTTAGAGCATCCACTATCCATGTACCAACACTGACTGCTACTCCTCTCACTCACCTACAGCAAGAATTACTTATTAGACTTGGGAACCCATTTCAATTTGAGTTCCCAGAAAGCAGATAAGAAGTAATCAAGGTGTTTCTTGCCCAGTGAGGTAATTTTAGATTCTTTTTGATCAAGAGCTTTTGAGCAGGACCAGGTCCCCCTTTTGAAATCCGTTTCTTTTCTGTATAATTTGAGAATCTTTCATGTGACTCTCTCCAGGCTGTACATTCCCTTTTTACATGCTCATTTCTACCACAGTGAAGACACATCAAATTATCTGACACAAATACATATTTGCTGTGAGGATTGAAAGGAGGAGTAATATTCAAGATTCCTAAACCCCTTTTGTTGTAGTTGCTTTGATTTGTCACATTTGAAAGCAGCTTAGAAGATTTTGTCCATTTAAGGGAATTTGCAAGTTCATCCTTAAGTTTGGCAATATCTCTCTCTAAGTTTTTGCTCTTTTCCAAAGCTAAAACAAGGTTAGTCTCAGTAGTTTTCAGTTTTTCTTCCAGTTCAACATGCAAACTAGTAGACATTCCTTTCAGTTTTTCAGACTTCTTAGTCATCAGATACAATTGTTTTTTGAGTTCTAGTTTTTCATATTCTAGAACAACCATTTTGTCTTCAATTAGTGACATTTTCTCACCAATTTTATCTCTGTTTTCATTTAGACTTTCAAACTCAGCATTCATGGAGTCTCTTTCAGAAGTTAACTCAATCACAGAATCAATCAACACATTTGCTAACTTTCTCAGTCTTTTAAGAGAATAAGTATTCAGATTTTGCTTGAAATCAAAAAGAGTTACCTTATCCTCAGCATCTTCATCATCTGACTGAGCCATGAAGGCAAACATTTCGTTGAATATATTATTCTCATCATGAACCACCACCATTGATGCATCATTAGGTTCATCAAAGTCTTCTGAATCACTCGAAGAATCTCCCCATGCAGCAAGAGCTTTCTTGACCACATAATCAGCTTCAGCTTTTCGATCATTTTTATCAAGTACCAGGTCCCTGCGTTTTTCTTTATCGCCTCTTGGTCTTTGATATTCTTTGTTTTCAGCTTTGAGTGATGGACAGTCTCTTATAAAATGTCCAGCCCTTCCACACTTGTGACATGTATCATTTGGAGTTGCAGTTCGTGGAACATTTGCTCACTTTCTGAATCCCATGTTTTTCCTCACAATCTTCTGAAACCTTTTGATAAGGTAAGCCATATCATCATCTTCACTGGAGTCTTCTTCAGACCTGTATTTCAGCATTAAAGACTTATCCTTCTTGGCTTCCTTCTTTGACTGATCATAACTTCGGTTCATCTCATGAGTCTTGAGATTTCCAATAAGAGCATCCATTGGCAACACCTTCAGATCTTTTGCTTCAGTGATGGCATCCACCTTGCTTTTCCAAGACTTGGGAAGGATTTGAAGAACGTTTCTGACCTGCATGCTCATACTGATGGGTTCTCCAAGACTTCTCAACTCATTTGTGATTGATGACAGCTTTGTGAACATCTCATGAATGGTTTCACCTTCTCTCATTTTGAAGTTTTCATACTGAGAGGTAAGCATATCAATCTTCGACTCTTTTACTTGTTCAGTTCCTTCATGAGCTGTTTTCAAGCAATCCCAAATCTCCTTTGCTGATTCACAAGCTGAGACACGATTAAACTCATCAGGACCTATACCACAGACAAGCAGCTTCTTTGCTTTGTAACCTTTTTCGATCTTCTTCCTTTCAGCTTCATCATATTTATGTCTAAGCTTTGGAACAAGTCTGGTGATTTCACCATCCTTTTCTTCAATCATTGGAACAAATGGTCCATCTAAGACGATATCCCACAGTTCACTATCTTCAGCCATAAGAAAATCATGCATTCTAACTTTCCACCAGCTATAGAAGTGGTCATTGAAACGAGGAGGTCGAATCGAAGACTAACCCTCTTCCAGATTGAGTGGAGCATCCATTCTAAAACAGGAATCACTCTCTTGGTATTAACCAGATAAAATTACCTGCTCTGATACCACTTGTTAGAATCTGTGCGTCCACAACAAGTCAATGGACCAGGTCCCTTGACACACAAAATGAAGTTTCTGTAAGTGAATGCAGTTTAATGACACAAGGAGTTTTACGTGGAAACCTCCTTGCTCAAGAGAGTAAAACCACGACCTGTCTCACAGGATTTTCAAAAACAGTTTCAGTAATCTTCACAAGCAAAAGGAAACCGATTACACAAAATGTGAGAAAAAGTTTTTAATCTCACTATCAAGCAATAGCTCTATTGCTTGATGAGCCTAAGTAGAGACTTCTCTACCCACTAAGCTATCACACTAGACAACTTAGGATTTTCTAAGCAATCTTACAGACTGCCCACTAAACCATCAACCTACTAATGATTTAGAATTTCTAAGCAACACACAGGTTGCCCACTAAATTAGTTTAACTAACTAACTTAGAATTTCCAGATCAAAACCCGCTGAGTCCTTTATAGATTTAGGATCAGTTACAATGTAAGATCTGAAGAAAATATTTCAAAACAACTACACACTATGAACGCCTTGAGCTTGAGTTGTTTGGAATATTTCTTCTTGATTTTCTAAGCCTTGCAAGAGTTCTTGAATATGCTTTTTCAAGTTGCAAAAACTGAGTAAAGTGTATGGAGATGTTGTCTTTGTATAGAAAGGTCACTATCCTTAAACCAATGTCATTGGTTAAGATTTCTGACGCTGTTGGAACATGTGCACCAACTATTTGTACTTTCTCCAGCTGACAGTCAAAAAGCAGTTTGAGCTGAGAACCAGGTACCTTCACAAGGTCCCTGTCAGTTTGAGCTGAGAAGAACCAGGTACCTTCACAAGGTCCCTGTGGTTTTTCAAATCATCAAAACTTCAAATAACAATATTAGTAGATTTCTACGTTTTTTGTATATGTCGTGTATACAGCCAAGTAGGTCTTGTTATTATCAGTGATACCTTACTTTATCAAAAAATAAAATAAAATTGAAACCCGAAAATGAAGAGCAGCTAAAGACAACATGTGCCAGCCAACATGAAGGCTTCAAAATAATCCTAATTGCTACAAATTAGAAAACAGTGACATCTAACAATAGAAATACAGTTGTAGTCACTCTGATAAGCACACTGGAGCTAAAAACTTAACAATAGCATCCAGTCAAAATGTGGTTTAATACGACTCAAATAACATAAATTACAACCTCATTCAATTGCAACATCTAAAGATGCAACTTCTTGGAAATACGTGCAAAGATATACTCGCTCCATCACAAATCAATTGGTCAAAGAAGGTTTCCTTTTTCTTTTCTTTCAAATACCCGGAATTGCTATAAGAGAAGCAAGAACGAATAAGGGAAAACAAGACCACCAATAAGGCAAAAGGAAGAGAGCCATCCACAGAGACAGAAGTTAAAAAGACTGTCAAATTCCACAAATTAAGAGAAATGAGAATCAATGTTAATGCATTGCATACAATCAAATAAAAGACATTTATTCACAAGAAATCAACAAAATGAAGACAGAATTAAAGCATTTGTGATCCACACCTTGGGTCTTGCTACTTGAGGAGTTAGAAGCCTAGACAGCTTGTTTAAACTTCGTGTCTCGCGGTCATCGTCAGCCCCCATGGCATCATCATCAAAATCATCAGGAGTTGCCAACATCCTGCATATAATTCATTGCACTTCCCATCAGTGATTTCATGTTTGCATTAAGCTATGTAAACTACTACCAATAGGCTTGCCTGTATTTTCAAATTATCAACATGACTCTCAGCTCACTCAAGATCACAAGGTCTTTCAAGGCTTGTAACAGAGTTGAGGGTAAAGGTATGATCATCTCCTTTTCATTGTTGCCTTAAAATGGGAACTTTAATTTTCACTTGTGTTGTCTAATGGGGAAAGGAAAATATCACTTTCATTACTTCTTAAAATTTATTGGTGGTATGTAAACATTCTGGTACAAACCCAGAAAGAAAAAGATGACGTATCGTTAAAGGTTGCGAAGGAATAAATAAGATCTTTTCATTTTTAATCATTATCTCATATATGAGCCTCAGAAATAAAAGCAAAGTAGTGTTGCGCGTAAAGACGAATTCAGGATTTGAAGTTTATAAATTCTTATAACGAATTCAAGTTTATATACAATAATAATTGAATTTGAGTTAACGAATTACTGAATCTGCATAAAAGTTATTGAATTTCTGTAAACTCATACACCATGCTCTAAATCTATCTACTTACACGATGTTATTATATATTAGCTTGAACATGAAAGATACAGTTGAACACGGAATGAAAAATCAATAAATAAATATACGTAACATATGCCAATATGTATGTCATATATACAACCTTACAACAACTCAACAAGTAAGAATTTCAGAGGGAACCTCCTTAGAAAAATCAACAATTAATATTTAAAAAAGTCAATATTCAATTTAAGACAACTCATTAGTACTTTTCCATAGTGGGCTGCAAGATTAATAGATTATGATATTGATAGCAAATTAGAGGATGGAGTGTTCTATAAATGCAATTTCATATGACATGCACTAATAATGTAACTAAAGTTACAAATTTATATTCCAAATTAACATAGTAGATGCATGATAATTAAACCTTGTAAACCGAAAATGAAATAATTAGCACAAGTCATCATCCAAATTAACTGCATAAGCGTAAACCAAACGGTATAGAAAAATATCCCTCCGTCCGGTATTGTTTGCCATGTTGCGCTTTTTGAAAGTCAATTTGACTAATTTTTAAAGTTAAATTAGATCATATTAATTCGATATTTTAAACAAAAAAATTAGATATTCTAAAACTCTATGAAAAGTACTATAAAACGTAATTTTTCATATTAATATGATGAAAAAATACATCTTAAAATGTTCGTCAAAGTTTTTATAGTTTGACTCTAAAAATAGAAATCATGACAAATAATACCGGACGGAGGGAGTACTTCAAAATTGAGAATAAGAAGGAAACAAATTACGTTATCCGATCCGTCTCAAACTAGTTATCATATTTTGCATCTTGAGAATTAACTAGTTAACTTTTTGACCAATGTTTTTAAATATTAATTTTCATCAACCGACCCCCCGAACCTCGAGGGGCCGTTCCCCGAGGCCCTTCCCGAACCCCCCAAACCTCGAGGCGCCGTTCCCCAAGGCCTTTCCCCACCACCGGGACCCCCCCCCTCGGACCTCGAGGCGCCTACCCCGAGGCCCTTCCCCCCCCCCTCCCCCCTCCCCCCTGGACCTAGAGGCGCCGAGGCCCTTCCCCGAGGCCCTTCCCCCCCTTCCCCCTCCCCCTTCCCCCTGGACCTAGAGGCGCCGTTCCCCGAGGCCCTTCCCCCGAACCCCCCAGACCTCGAGGCGCCATTCCCGAGGCCTTTCCCCTACCCCCGGGCCTCGAGGCGCCGTTCCCCAAGGCTCTTCCTCCCCCCCCCCCCCGACCGACCCCCCTCTCCCCACGGACCTCGAGGCCCCTCTCCCCCGCTATTGTTTGAAATACATGTTGAAGATAAAAGAGGGAATGACTGGAAGATTTGAGAGAAGCTCGAGTGCCTGCAACTATCAGCTACTTGAAGCATGAGAGCTAGAGGACTAGAAAGTTGTGCTCTCGTTCACTGCTTTCTTTGGGCGAGATGCTGAGAAAGTTTAACTTGATTTAAGTGTACAAGCTTATATCCAGGGATTAGAGGTCATTATAACTCAAGTTATAAACAAAAGGAACAGCTAATACAGGAAAAACCAAAGAACTCAACTTCCAAATATCACAATTTTTACCGCAAATTTAATTTTTACCCAGTATCTTCAATCGTGTTTTCATGAAACCCCACCTAACATTAACCATTTTACTTATTCAAGCCAAGAAGAAAAGCCACCTACATTTTCGTTGCATACACAAATTTATACAAGAAACCCTATAACCAACATACAAAAAAGTGAATCATCGAACCAGTAATCAAAAAAATACACAAAACAAGAAGATTAAACCCAGCACTCCAATTATTTTCCTACATTAATAAACAGAGACCAAAAACAGAGAAACACTCACAAGTTTGGACAAATGAGAATCGAGTTATGCGGATCAATTCTTGGCCGCTCCAGCATTCAAATTTTCGGCCTGATTATTCTCCAACCCAGATAAATTCACCCCTATTGCTCGTCTCTTCTCCACCGCACTCGAAACTAACAAATGCATGTTCTGGGTCATCGTCATTTCCTCCTTCTCATGTAAAACGATCAAAATTCTTAAACTCTTATCAACAATTTTTCTATCACCCTCTTCTTCAACAAGAAGAAAAAGAAAGCAATAAATGGACCGTTGGTACTCTGTAATTGTGAAAAATGTGAAGTACTAATAAGAACGTTGAATTGTATTGACTTAATATGGACCGTTTGATTCGATTGAAGTATTCATTAGGGATTGGACTTGAGACGTCAAAAACCAATAATATGAAGACTGAGTAGACGTTGTATAGAAAGCTATTTAAAGTTGTGTGAGTGTTTGACCATGTTTTATTGTGAAATTATTGCATTTCTCGATCATTAATATTTTTATTTTTGGAGTTAATTTCCGCATATTAAAATTACTTTTGTTTCATAAAATGTCATTTAAGAGAGAAGAATTCTTTGACATGTTTAGTATTTTATTTTGAGAAAAATAGAAATAATTGAATGATATTTTTATTCTAAAACAAACACAAGTAATTTTTATCAATAATTTTCAAAATGCGAGTGATCATCCATACAAGTAACTCTTTAATTGAAACGAAAATTTTAGTTTCTCAAATAGCCTCAACATATATGGTATACTTTAATGTCATATATTATACTAATTAAAAATAATTTAACTATTAACCTCAATGAAATGATTCATAGTCCAAATAATATCTAAGATATGTTTTAGACCATAAATTTCAAAAACTATTTTTTTTTTTTTTTGAATTGATACTTCAAGGAATGGTCATCAAAGTTTTATCATTTTTGTTGGTCCTTGCTCTTTGGGTCCAAAAGTAATAATTCAAAGTAATTATCCATTGTAAGATGCTAAAGAAGCTATGAATATTGTTTTGTCAATAAAAAAATGAAAAATTCGTAGATTCTCTCTACTTTGAAAAAGTAATAATTCAAACAATATTGATCCAATAGATTGCTAGTAGTAATTTGTTAAGTAGTAGATATATTTGTTGGGTTTTAAAAGATGTGAATGGAAAATGAAGAGTTGCGATTTTTATGAATAGTTACGACTTTTATGAAAGGTTGCTACTTTTATGAAGAGTGGCGACTTTTATGAAATGTTGTGATCTTTCCTAAAGATTGTGACTTTTCCAAAGGGTTGTGACCTTTCCGTAAGGCACAATAAGAATCTTTTCACAATATCCTTTGTTTTCTATAAATTGAGGGATTTTTTCTCATTTTAGTTGAACCAATTTCTGAACTTCTTCTACTACTACTAAATCTAGTATTCTAAGTGTACTTTACTGACGTTGAGTGGCTCACTGACACCAGCGTTTTGGGTATCAATACACTGGTGATTGAGATCATTCTCTCCTGGGAGGACATATTCCAAATCAAACCTCGAAACTAGAGAGGAAGAATTTCCTTAAGGGGACACTGTGCATTCAGTGGGCTTGATCTTCTTTTTGTCTTTTTAGATTCTGGTATGTGTTACAGATTTTAGATTTGTGAATTATTTTTTGTTCTTTTGTTCTTTACTGGTTCATTAAACTTTGGTAACTTCGTGTTTCTGCAAAGTTAAGATTCTTTAAACACATATTGACAAAAAATCTTCTTTAAAACAAAATTCTTATATTTTTTCTAATCTGTTTCTGATTCTAGTTTCTCTACTAGTTTTAATTTTTAGGTTGTGAAAATGTTCTTAAACTTTGTTGTGTCTTACCAAGTTCTCAAAATTTTGTTCCAAATATCTTAGGAATACAAGGTGACCAACAATATGTTCAATTAACAATAATTATTTTAAAAAGTCATTCAACTTTTTTTTAGTTCCTCTGAGAAAGTTTCTTATAAAAGACGCCACTCTACGAGGAAAGATGCAGATAAAAGGCAAATAGCTAACGACATAATCTTTAGCTCTATCAACAGGCGACCAGAGATCATAGCGTACTTTTCGCACAATAAATCCACTTTGAAGTTGACTTAATTACTTGGCCAGTCGTCGAAATGTACGAGATATCATAAGGGCTCAATATCTCCAAGCACCTTTGTCTAAAGGCTTGAAGGAGACTTCATATTGGAGATACATGAGCGATCTGACTAGAAAGTCATTCAAAACTTTTCGGCTCTTCCTATTCCATACCGTAAACAGACACCTTTGCTTCATCAACATTGGCGCTAGATGCTCTGCCCTGCCCACCAGCCCTTTATGGAGTTAGCAGACCGAGAGAAAAAAATCCACAATATAATAAGGTGAGAGTTGGGGCAAAATGACTGAATATTTTGTTGGGGGTGAAGGTACATAAACTTGCCAATTTAATTAGAGCCTATATCTGAGAGATACTTCAGTTGTTTCCAAAATGTATCTTACTTGTCATCCTTCACCAATCTTCTATGCAAACACTACATGATTGCATCATTGTCTCATCTACGAGTTCTAGATAACTTTCCTGTAAGAAAACTAGACAGAGAAATGGCAAATGCTGTTTTCTTACAGTACTATGAGTATCTTCCATACAAACGCAGGCAGAAAGAAAATGTTGCAAGTGTTTTGCATATGCGTGAAACAGGTAGAGGTAATGCGTGAGTACCACAATAAATCCTCTCGGATAAAGTAGGTAGTTTCTTGGAGGAAAATTCCACATTTCTATTCAAGGTCCCTCTGTGCAGCCAAACTTGGTTCATCTGCTTCTCCTTCCATGCACACGATGTCTAATATCAGCAATAATTGTTGCCAATCTGTGTTATAAAACCAGAAATTACTGATTCTAATAAATTGTTCAGAAACACGAAGTAACTGAAATTTATAGAACCAGTAAGAGAGATGAACAGAAATTTAATTTACAAAAACTAAAATCTGTAAAAACGTACCAGAATCTGAAAAATCTTTTAAATCAGAAAAAGATCAAGTCCACTGAACTCACAGTGTCCCCTTAAGGAAATTATTCCCCTCTAGTATCCGAGGTTTGATTTGGAATATAACCACCCAGGTTAAAATGATCTTAATCAGCAGAGTGTAGATACCAAAAACTCTACTGTCAGCGAACCAATCCACAGCAGGAAAGTACACGAAGAAAAATGTGTGCAGAAGAAGAAGAAGAAGATCAGAAAATTCGTAAGTAAATAATCTGAAGAATGAATGGTATTTATAGGCAAGAAGAACATGTTCTGAAAGGTTGCAACCCTTTCAGAATTCACACGACCATTGATGAAAGTTTGCAACCTTTCAAATGGTAATGACTGTTCCTGAAAGTTGCAACCTTTCAGAACAGTCATGGAGGGAAATTTAAATAAAACCGGGAAAGTTCAAATAAAACGGGTCGCGCGCGGATCCGAGTCGGGTCGGGTTAATCAACTAAAAAATTGAAAACGTTTCTGTTATCAACTAATTAATTGAAAACATTTTTGGCTATTTAATTAATTAATTAAATAAATAAATAATTAAAACAAACTTTGTCCAAAAAATAATCTCTCGATCATTTGCCAAAGTCGTAGCCGTAGCCGTAGCCGAGACGACGACGGCGCGAGGGGGGTCCCTCTTTCCAACCCTTTTAACAATTAATAGGAGTGTTTCTGTATTTAAACTCTCCTATTTTTCTTTCCACCACCGATGAGGGACAAATGCCTTTTCATTAAAGCATAAGAGGATTTTTCAAGTTCCCAACTCTTCAAGTTCTCAACTTTTCAAATTCCTCTCTTTCCCTCTATTTCCCATCAATTCTTGCTACATACCCAACAATAATATCAAAGAAGGAAGCGAGAGCCTTCGACCATAACAGTTTGAGTATCACCCCACTAATTAATCCTAGTCTAATGGCTTTTGGAACTTTGGATGGGGTTGTTAACCATGATACTAGAAAAAAATTCAGTTATATTCCACTCTTTGGAGTGATTACTAGCATTTTGGGCCTCTGTTGGCTTAACAAGAATCCATCTAAGGTATGTTATTTTTCTTAACTACTATGACTAACTTATAGTTTTTTCATAGATCATATTACTTAAGATGTACTCTTGAGGTCTTGCTCCTAGTTTTATGAAGACAATTTCAGATGGCAGATCAGGCTTGGATTGTTGAATAACATGCTATAAATTTGAAGGTTATTGCCTGTGTTTTGAATTTGATGTGTTCTTATAAGGTACTTAGTTTTGGTTATTTCCATCCTAAAAGTAGGATGATATTCATATTTTAGATAGTATAGTTTTGGTTGTTTTACTTGTATTTCTTGTCTCTGTTCCTTCACATATTCTGAAGTGAATAGTGTTGAAATACATGTGGTAAACTAGTTATTGGCTCTGCAATACCAAGGCATTTGCTTCGATTCTATTTTTCCATTGGAGAGCCCGATATTAGTGCAGTCATTGACTGCAGTATCCTTCCGCAGGTTCACCTAAGAAATATAGCTTAATTTTGTTTTCTTACTCTTTATTTTGTGTAAAACTAGCATTTTCACATGGATGTCCTAGCATCCTATGTTCAAGACGAGACATCATTAACGTAAAGTTTTATCCTCTTCTTTGTTTGGTCCATCATTCCTCTTTAGTTAAAAATCACATACTTGGATTTTTGCCAGGTCAATTTGCTAGAAACAGGACAATATGGCCATGAAGATTTCAATTTTCAACAGGGAAGACTTTTCCAGTCCTTGAAAATTTGTGTATACATGGGTAAGGATCCCACGTTTCTCTGTGCAAGCCTTGCCTAAAACCAAATATCAGCTAATGCTATTTATTGAGATATGATAGAAGAGGTAATTGAAGTTTTCTGTAACTGAATTCCGCTGTCCCTCAGTGTGTTAGAAGCTCGTATATCTACCAAGTAGTAGTGTTAGAAGGTGTATTAAAAGCTAGTATACATACCAATTAGTACAATTCTAAAGGTTATTAATGACTCGATAAAACAATTGAACACTATTTACAGATTTAGGCTAGACGTATACGTAGTCTCTAGGCGTGTTGAAGACAACCCTTTCATATATATTCAAATATAATATAATTTACATCTGCAGACTGTAGCTTACGAGGTCTACATCTGCAGCTTTCAGCTAACATTATAAACCAACTGAACATTTTTTCCAATTCGATTTATTGATCAGCTCAATTTTTACACACCCTTAATACTTAATAGAACTTCAATAGGGTCAAATCCGAAAGTCAAGAACAAAATGGATATACAAGACATATCAGTAAAGGGTTCAGTGTATAATAACCTGCCTACACGCAGCTGCAAAAAAAAGGGAAGAGAACAAATATTAATTGCAATTTCAATATGTACTTTGTATTTGGCCAAATTCTAGTAATAATCCCTTCCCAATTCTGGTTTTCACTTCCCTAATTGAAGGGTTAGAAACTCTGCAATTTAATATCCCAAATGTGATATCTTTAGCAAGTTGTTGCCCATTCAGTTGAAGAAAATGAATAGCTCAAATTAGACCACAGAGCATTTGAGTATATCTGGAAACAGCCTCGTTGGGTCTAGTATACACATTGTAATGATCGTAAGGCCTCATCTTGAGGTTGTCACTTTTGTAGTAAAGACAGTTCTTGCTAATTCTGCTTTCACAAATAGAAAGTAAAATAAAATTTGCATACAATGATAAAATCACGGGCATGAGAAGGCTATACAGTAGTTGTTTCTGGTCTAACTCATCTTGAGTTTTGGGCATCAACTTTCTCTCACCAGCAGATGTCCCCGAGTTATGAACAAAACAAAGAAAAGATTAATTTAATTTAGTATGATAATTCATATCACACATTGATAAGCTAATTTGAAAGATTATATACATGATGCTTTCTTAAAAAGGTAATTCTTTAATCTCACCTTGTGAGGAACTCAAAGATGGGATGAGAAAATTGGAGAACTCCATTAGCAATACGTTGAGTATCAGGTTGAATTTCCTCATACGTGACAACTGGCATTTTGGTTTGACTCTTTGAAACTCAATGTTGGCATTTTGGCTTAGTATTTCAGCCAAAACTTTCTCTTGAAATGAATCAACATTTCAGTTCATGCGTATTCATGCTTCAATGATAATCTCTTTAGAATACACAATAGAGACCTTTGTTTTTTACCAGCCTTGACAGTATATAGTGATACAGGATGCTAAACATTGTTCGTAAGTACAATGTACTTAGCTAAGGCTAGCCCAAGTAAGTAATATCTACTTTTCAGACCAGTACCTACATTGTGCAATGTGTGACCCTCATTAAACAGATTTATTAGCAAACCAACAGTAGCTAAAAAGAGTTCAAAGATTTTCGGAAGTTTGCGTCGGGAAACACCTAAACAAAATCATTTAACTTAAGCACACTAACAAGAGATGAATGTGAGCAATACCAAGTGAAGGAGAAATAGAGAAAGAAAGATAGTGTAATTGGAATGCAAGCATAGGGCACATGGATATTGAATGAGGAACCTAACTGAGTTATTTTTATTTTATTTATTTGAAAGAGATAGAAGTAACATGGGAATAAGTAATTTGTCCTACAATTCCTACTTACCCTTTTAATGAAATCCGAAATTCTGACCGCTTTTTCTTTAGCTTCTTCCATTTTGAAAGCTAAAGTTCACTTCAAGGTAAGAAATCGACATAAATAATCTTCTATGCCTCAATTACAAATTGGTTAAGGTCGGCTACATGAATCCTTTAAGTACATTGTGCCTATTCAGTCCATTCAGTTGAAATGATTCATCAAATCTTAGACTATGTCACACTAGCCATTAACCTACTGCAGCCTTCTACTTGATTTGAGTTTGATATCGTTATGTTTTGCTAAGCTACCACATGCAGAGTCTTCCACCTGTGTTTGGTAGTACTTAGAAACCTAAAAGGCCTATAGGAGTGAGTCATCTTCTTAGGAAAGGTGAAAGACCACTTTTTGTGTTCCACTTCTAAACACAAGTTTGGGTGCACTGTTATGGTGCTAATTTTCAATATATATATATATATATATATATACACACATATTACGAGCCTAAAAAAAAAAGCTTCTGCATACAGCTTGTCGAGGAGGTTATTCGGCGTATCAGGAAGGCTTTTTTTATTCCTTCCATTGTAAATAGGCTACTTACAACCCAGCGATGGGGTTTCAAGAAGAGAAAGTAAGGAAAACTATTACAGCATGTTCCTTAGACATGGTTAGCAAGATATTCAACAACATTGAACGACTAAGTGTAATTAGCATCTATAAAAGGGAATTGAATCAAACATTGAGAAAAACCAAGGTGTTTTTATACTTCAGTGGATTTACAGAAAGGATACCAAGACTAAAGACAATGAACAACACTCAAATAAGAAAATACCAGAAATTTGGATAAGGCCAAAAAGAGAAAAATGCACAGTTTGTAACTAGTACACACACAACATAATTAAGGATTAAGCCAGACCAAACAGCACTACATGCATTTCTCTTTCCCCCTGTTATTTTGTTGGAGTGAAGGGGGGTGGTTGAGGATAAGTAACAGCGAAACATGCATCTACTGTGCACATAATCAGAAAAATTAAGGGAGAAGCCAAACCTGCTCATAGCAAACATCAATTAGTTTCAGAGCCTGGGTCATCTCTACCATTCCAACTTCCTCAACTAGAGATGGTGCATTATTCCCACCTACAATTTTGGGAGCGACAAATGCATGTACCTGCAAGTAAGGTTTGACACATATATAACTGCAATACAAAAACAAAAATTTCCCTCCATATACAAACTATCAGAAATTTCCTTTAGTAGAGCAGACAAAAGTTTGTTTAATTACTCAGTTTATACTAGAAGAGTTGCCAACAAACAGGACTGCTGAATTTGTCAATAAGATGAAGAAAACACCATATAGAGTGATACTGTAAACAAAGGAAGGAAGAAACATGAACTCCTGTCTGAAAGATGCTGCAAATAATGAAGTCTTTTAAGTTTGTGACAAGTTCTTAATTTTCATCAGGGCTTTTTTCCGCTTCTGGCTTCCTAAAATCTTCACACATGAGTCCATATACTTGAAAATCACATATTTTATTGAGATAAAAGAAGAACAAGCTGCTTCTAAATGAAATGACTAGAACAAGTCAATAGACACAAAAGAGGAGAAAAGATTAAATCAGTTAACTTTCATCATCTTGCAAGAACATATGTCGGCACAGTTGGGAGTAAATTATGGAAAGACAGTCATTTAAGTAATGACATCTAAAACATAATAATTGTTGGGAGAGAATTCCAAGAGTCGCTATAACATTCATTGGTTCTATGGCGTGCAATTATCAATTCGCTACAATCGATGGCTAGTCAGCTAGGAGATTGTTCCAATCCTAGATTCCATTAAAAGCTAGGAATTCATCATCCTCTGTACCCACTAGACTAATTGCTTGTTGACAAGACATCCCATATTCCATTAAAAGCTAGGAATTCGAGGCCCCCACGGCCCTTCCTTCCCTACCACCCACCCCCAAAAAAAAAAAAAACTTGGCCCGACTTTCCATCCCCCCCCCTCCCCAAAAAAAAAAAAAAACTTGGCCCGGACTTTTCCTCCCCCCCCCTCCCCTCCCCCCAAAAAAAAAACCTTGGCCCGGCCTTTCCTTCCCCCTCCCCTCAAAAAAAAAACCCACGGCCCGGCCCTTCCTCCCCCCCCAAACCACCCCCACTCCACCTCGGCCCTTCCTTCCCTTCCCCCCCCCCCCCCAAAACCATACAGGCCTTCCTTCCCTTCCACCCTCCCCCGCCCCAAAACCAGCCCCACCCCACCCCGGCCCTTCCTTACCTTCCCCCCCATAAGCCCCACCCCACCCCGGCCCTTCCCTCCCTTGGCTATGAAAATCTTTTCCCATACTAACCCGATGCTTTTAATCTTTCCTGTTATACTCCTTCCATCAATGTGCAAGTAAACTTAACCACTTGTAATTTGTGAACACAAACTTACTTGTCCATAGTATCATCATAATAAAATGCAGTATAATTACTTACATCAACTACAGCAAATTATGGGACTACACTATTCTCTAGACGACAGTAAAGGTTTTTCTTACTTCTTCTGAAGAAGGAAATGAAAGGAATAGAAAGTGGAGATAGAACAGGCTTGTATCATCATAAATGCTAAATCAGCATGATTGTTAGTCTCCACTCTCTCCATACTCTCTTTGAGATCCTTACCTCCAAAAAAGCACTAAAGCAATCCACTGAAGAAGCACTAGAGTACATCAAGATCTATATCCATTTCTCTAAACCAAGTCATCAACTACAATAATATGAATTGCTTTATCCCCCAAAAAACAAGGTTATATGAAACAACTAAGCTTAATTCCAAACTTGAATTAAAAATTCTTTAAAAGGATAATCAGCAGGAAATGAAAGAGAGATATTGTTTGTTCCTTCAGAAAGTGTATCTTTGCTACCAGTTATTGTCCCTTTACAGCAGAAAATGTTGTCTTCTTAAGGGCATGCAGATATGCCAGAGTCACCACTCATCTAAAACATAATAAAAACAACTTTAAAATTGAAGAAAAATTCTCAAAAAAATGAAAAGTATAGAGATTTCTATGATTCCTTAATACAACCAAACAAAAATTATAATACAACCAACCAAAAATATATCCAGATTACGCTTGAAAACTTACACATAGCAAACAAACGTGTAAATAGATATAATTTGAAACTCATATAGAAATGATCTTGCATACCCATATGAGAAAACACCTAAAATTTCATCATTTTGAGAAATATCAGAATAATCAAATCGAATATCTACAACCCTAACAAAACCATCTCAAGAAACCCAAAACCCAAGATTTCAATAAAAGACTTGAATGATCCAATCCACAAACAGATCAAAACCCATATCAAGAAAATAAAATTCAAAACCCCCCAAAAAAAATCAAATTACAAACACACCCAAGAACCATAAACATCAAAATTCAAAGATTTGAGTAAAAAAGAAGACACCTTTTAACAAAAGACTGAGTATCAAC
Organism: Solanum lycopersicoides; assembly: GCA_022817965.1. Lineage (NCBI taxonomy): Eukaryota > Viridiplantae > Streptophyta > Magnoliopsida > Solanales > Solanaceae > Solanum > Solanum lycopersicoides. The sequence continues at coordinate 106,625,419 of CM040618.1, forward strand.
ACTCTTTGCAGTAGTCTGTGTCTGATTTGATGGAGCAGCAGTTGAAGTATTGTTGTTGTTTCCATTGTTCATTTTTGCCATCAAGATTTGATTTTTGAAGATAAAAAAAACAAGGAAAAGAGAGGAATTTTGAAGTATACCGTTTATTCTTCTTTGTTTTTACAAAAGAGAGAAGGGTTGAGAGAGATTTTGATAACGAAAATGAAGAGATTGTGACAACAACACTATATAGAAAAATTTCCCTTTTTTGAACGTTATATAGGTTTTGCGGCGCAAATAGGGTGAAGAACATTCTAACGGCTAGTTTATAATCTTGGTAATAAATTATTTTTAAAAATTTAGATTGTTTAGGATTTCAAATTATATGGTGATATTACGAATGTTATGTTTATTTGGAAAGGGGCATGAATGAATATACGTATACTGTATTTTTCCTAACTAAAATGCATAAACAAAAAGTGTTTTATTTTCTCATTTAAATCAAAATGAGTAAGTAGTTTGGACTTTAAGCAATTTGTCTTAATTTATAACGAATTGTCAAATGATTGTTTATTCATTTAAATTAGGCTTAAATCATCTACGATCCCTTAAAGTTATCCGCAAAATTCATTTAGATCATGAATTTGTGGATAGCTTTAAGAGTTGTCGATAACTTAAGCCTTTAAATAATTTTATAAAAATTGCTAGTCTTTAAGCGATGTATTTTAAAATTTATTTATTTTATTGAGTTTGTTGCTAGAGCTTGAGCGACTTGCCTTTATTATTTTATTTGTTGTTTAAACAAGTCCCTTTGAAGTAATAAAAAAACTTTATCCAATTTTCTTTACTTTTAGGGTATGGTTGTTACGGAGGAAAATATTTTTTTCCAATTTTCTCATGTTAGGAAAATGTTTTTCAAATTAACTTATTTTCCTTAAACTTAAGGAAAATGACTTTCCTTCCAATATTAAGGAAAATATTTTCAGAATTCTACTAAAAATAAGATGTAATTAGTTCTTAACACTATGAGATTTGTGTTTTAAACTAGATATCAGGTGTCCGCGCTAGCACAGGCCCAACGTATGTTGATTTTTTTTTCTTCCAATTTATGTGACACAAATGAAATTTGAAAAAGTGAACTAAACTTTTTATATGTTTTTTTTAAAATATTTTAAAGTATTAATTTATGTACCTTTTGTGTCATTTTGAATAATATATGTTACTACATCTGTTTTATTTTATGTGATACAAGTGATTTAGGAAAGTCAATGAAATTTCTTATATGAGTCTCACATATTTTTAGTTGTCATTTTACTATGATTCATAATACTTTTTAGTTCTTACTTTATTTTTAAACAATATATGCAACTTTTTTGTTTCGATAAAAATAAGAGTGTCAACCAAATTTCATTATGTTTTTAACTAAAAATATCTTAAATTGTTACATTGCGTTTTTAAGCTTTTTTTAATGTAATTTTCAAATATGTAACAAATTAGAAATTAAAACGAAGAATTAAAGTTTTCAAATTATTATATTTCTATATTAAAATATTCAAATCTTTAAAACTCCACATATATGCACAAATTAATAGAAGGAAGTCAAACGATTTTTTTAAAATAATATATATGAAATCTTATTTTAATAATAACACATATATATTTCATTTTTAATATATGAATTCATCCTTTTCGAACTATATGAACTTTTTTTTTTATTTCAAAAAGAAAATAACTTCTGAATTTTAATTATTTTATATAGAATATTTAAGATCACAAAATTAAAAAGTATTTCAATACACAAAATTTAAATAAATATAAATTTTAATTTAATTTTGATCGATTCCACCTAATATTATACTTGATATATAATTATTAAGAGCTAAGCGTAATCATTATTTATTTACTTTCATATAATAAATAGATAGATATCACAATAACTTATAAAAAATAAAGAAATAACAAAAATGAGGTAATACTGATAATAATACCTAAAGATGTTTCTAGAACTATTTAATTTTCTTGCTATCATTCGTGGTAGATTTTTGCTTGCATGAAATTACATTTTTAATTTTGATCATCATTCACTTCATGTATAGAAAGATGTTTCTCGAATTATTCTTGATAGATTTTTGTTAGAATGAAATTACATTTTTATATTTAGTCGTCTTTAATACAAATATATCATCCGATTCATTTTTATTTGTAAAGTTACTTTTTAACATTTTTTTAATTTCAATATAATATATTTTATTAATTTTATCACACTTATTTATTTTCAAGTATATTAATTTAGAGCCACAATAAAGATGAAAATAATTAATTCATGATAATTTTTATATAAAAAGTAGGCATTTTTTATAAGCATAATGAATAGAAAAAAATATTAAGTATTAAATTAAAGTAATAGTAAAATAGAGTAATAATAAAATAGGTATCACAATAACTCACAAAAGAAAAAAGTGAAGTAATAACAAAATAAGTTAATGGTAATAACAATAACTTAACATGTTTCTAGAACTATTTAATTTTTTGTTATCATTCTTGATAGATTTTTGTTAGCGTGAATTATATTTTTGTCCTTGATCATTATTCACTTAATATATAGAAGATGTTTCTAGAATTATTAATTATCTTTCTTAATAGGTTTTGTTAGCGTAAAATTATATTTTTGTCCTTGGTCGTCCTCTCACTTCACTCTTCTATATAATAGATAAATATATTAACAATTGTCATAAATTATATGAAGATAGAGTCTATTGATCCAACGATAGATCAATTCTGAATACATTTAAAAGTTTTTGATAGGTGTTTAACAAATAAAAATAATGACCTACTTTTAAAATATAATTTTAAAATATTGAAACTTAATTTAACTAATTTTTTAATTTCAATTTAATATATATTATTAATTTATGATCACACTATTTTCTTTTCATGTATATTAATTAGAGCCAAAATAAAATTGACAATAATTAATTGTTTTTAAAATAATGAATTTTTATATTAAAGTAGATAATTTTTAGTAAGTATAGTGTATAGAAAAATATTAAGAATTAGATTAAAGTAATAGTAAAATAGAGTAATAATGAATAGATACCCAATAACTCATAAAAAAGTGAAGTAATAACAAAATGATGTTTTTAGAACTATTTAGCTTTCTTGTTATCATTCTTTTAGATTTTTGTTAGCGTGAAGTTACGTTTTTACCTTCGATCATCATTCACTTCATATATAGAAAGATATTTCTAGAATTATTTGTTTTTCTTGCTATCTCTCTTAATATATTTTTGTTAGAATGAAATTATATAATTATTCTTGATCGTCTTAAATGCAAATATATCATTCTATTCATTTGTTTTTGTAAAGTTACTTTTAACATCGTTTTCTTTAATTTCAATCTAATATATATTATTAATTTTATCAAACTTATTTCTTTTCAAGTATATTAATTAGAGTCAAAATAAAGGTAAAAATAATTAATTCATAATAAATTTATATATTCAAAGTAGGCATTTTTGATAATACAATGAATATAAAAAATATTAAGAACTAAATCAAAGTAAGTAAAATAGAGTAATAAATATATATCACGATAATTCACAAAAGAAAAGAAAAAAAAGAAAAAAAGTGAAGTAATAACATAATAAGTTAACAGTAATAACAATAATTAAAGATATTTCTAAAAATATTTAATTTTTTGTTATTATTCTTGGTAAATTTTTGTTAGCGTAAAATTACTTTATCCTTGATCATTATTTGCTTCATATATATATAGAAAGATGTTTCTAGTATTAGTTACTATCTTTCTTAATAGATTTTTGTTAGAATGAAATTACATTTTTAACCTTCATCGTCCTACTACTTCACTCTTCTATATAATAGAAATTCATATATAGAAAGATGTTTCTAGTATTAGTTACTATCTTTCTTAATAGATTTTTGTTAGAATGAAATTACATTTTTAACCTTGATCGTCCTAATACTTTACTCTTCTATATAATAGATATCTACCATTTAATTTTAAAAAGTATAATTCCCTACGTTATATTAAATTAATTTGATATATATATAAAACTTACTCATTTTGATTTTCAAAAAGCAAAATATCGTCATCACTAATAAATACACCAAAGTGACAAATAGCTTTGACCAAGTATGACAAGTTTGAAAAGTCAAACAAAGCCGGTAAACAAATATTCAAACGTCCAGCATCCGAAGCTTCCATTTTTCCTGTGCAGTGAACGAGCATGATTGGGAATTGAAATTTATTAGGTTTTTTCATTTATTTTATATAAGTTTATTAAAGATAACGATTAACTAACGAGTGTAAATATTTTATCATAATAGTAATAACAAAATCAATTCATTATATGATTTAAAAAAAAATAAGTAACTAGTATAAAGAGTAAACTATGAAAAAGAAAATTCTCTTAATATGCTAAAGTAACAAATAAAAGTAAAAATTGATTTAATATAAGTTTTAAAGTTTGAAAAAGTGATTTGAAAAAATACGTATATTAATATAAAGGATAAAATATGAAAAAATAAATTCTCTTAATGTGCTTAAGTAACAAGTAAAAGTAAAAAGATATTTTATTATAACAGAAAAGTAAAAGTGAAAAAATATATTTTTAGTATAATAAATATATAATTTTATTATAATAGACAAGTAAAAGTGAAAAAAAACATATTTTTAGTAATGAACGAGTTAAAAAAAAAAAGAGCACGGTTTTAGAATTTTGGTCTGAATTTTTGGATTTCAAATGTAAGATTTTCTTGTTGGATTTTTAATTTGTAATTTCAGATTTTTGGATATTAGGAGTTACTTTCCGCCCAATTGAAATGATCCATTGACCAGCAATTGAGTTCAAAAAATATATATACTACATTTACCTCTTTTTTTTTTTTTTTTTTTTTTTTTTTGCAAAAAGACTTTTAAATTATTTAATATTAATATAAATGATTGTAATCGGACTAATTTCCCTTCTAATGTATGTTTCATTTAATTCAATTTTATAAATAAAAGATATCGAAATCCAAAGAAAGTTTACAAAGATATAAAATGTCTGAAATATATTTGAATTTGGCCTGAAATTATTGAAATAATACCAAACTTTAAAAAGATATTTAACCGTTGCACTATTTAATGGTATATATGTGTCCGTGTGGATATAAGAAATATTGCATAATTATAAACAACAATGTCGTGTCTATGGTTACATATATACCTTTAAAATACATTATTAAATAGTACATGAATAAAAGGTCCTACATAAAATTTGATATCATAACAATAATTTCGGACAAAATTAAACTATTATTCAGATCCTTTGCCCCTTTTAAAAAAGAAAAAATAAATAAAAATTATATTTAAATTGATAATATGTATTTAAAAGTGAGAAAAAAATTAATTGACAATAACATTCATGAAAATATGTATATATATTTTATAAGTATTGTAGGAATGTCTTTTAGCTCTAAATTTTTGCTCCAACTCACATATTTATTCTTCTTGAAGTTCATGTATAAATTATCAAAGATATTTTATCAATTTCAATTATATCGATTTATATTTTTGTTTGATTAAATAACAAAAATAAAAAATGACTGTTATTCTTTTTTACACATACAATTACTGTTTTAATCGATAAATTCAAAAGAAAACATTGTTTCTCATTTATTTCGTCAACTAATACTGGTATATCATCATACCATACTATCTTTTTAGGTTTCAATGTACTAAATTTAAATTAATATTTTTTTAAAAATAATAATAATAATAAATATAAATATCTCAAAAAAGATGAAACCTACCCCTTAATTCTCATCGAAGGTTCATTAGGATTTGAAGAAAAACCATTTTGGCTTATAGACAGTACACGCGTCCACCGTCCTCACGACTTTTTTACAGCTGTTTCTCACACGCAGAATTTTTCTATAAACAGCAGTTGAAATCCAGCTTATCAAGATTTTTGTTTTGCTTCTTTCTTTATTGAATTCTCAAGAAAGTCCTAGAATATTGTTCTTTACACAAAAAGATCGAATCTTTACACACACCCGTCAAAGAATAACCAAGTATTTTTCAGTTTTCATCGCTCAATTTCCAGTTTTTTGTTTTGATTTTGCTAAAAAAAATGGGAGCTGAAGCTGAGGTTATGGTTCAACTTCAACATACAATCCCTGTGTTGGATGTACCCTGTTGTTCTGATTTGGTAAGTCTTTTTTCCCCTGTAGCTTGTTATTTTTTTATTTTATTTTTTTGTTTATTAGTTGCCCTTTCTTTGAAGAAAGGATTGGGATTGAGATGTAGTTGATTGTTTGATTGAATTGTTTTATGGGGTTGTGTTTGTTTTTATGGATCTTGATGTTTTGTGTTTTAGTATCTTCAGGCCCCTTCTTGTCTTTGGAAGATTAAGAATTGATGTATTTGTTCAATGGTGTGTTGGATCTTGATTTCATTTCTGAGCTCAAAAGGATGATACCCTTTAAAAACTTTAGTATATTAGCTTATGTTGTATGATGTTATATCTTTTTGCCATATTCTAATCAACCAAAGATATGAATTTTAGGGTTTCAACAACTTATATAAGCTTATTTTGCTGCATCACAATGGATGTTATAATGGACTGATGTTCTAAGCATGACCTCTTGAGTGTATTTGCTTATGACTTGTGTTTGTTTGAAGCTATGGGTGTTATCAAATTTTGAGTCTCAACGATTATGATGAACTGTATGAGTTCATAGGTGTTGGACAAGTATCATTACATGCGCAGAAAAGGTTTTAGGTGTCTGAAGAGAGAACTAGTATGTATAAGGAAAAATTTTTGCGAGTGCTTTTTGTTGAGCTTGAGAGTTTTATGGTAATCAGAATAGGTGCCATGATGGGCATCCATTTAAAGGAAGCGGTTTAAGGTCCTTTTATTTACCTCGTATTTTTCTTGACATAAACAGGTTCAAGAAAATGAGATAAGCTCGAGGGTTTTATAGTTAACGGCTATTGCTAAGTATAGATAGTAATGTGAGCATGATCCATTTACACACAGTGTAAAATTATCTCTTGGTGGTCAGAGAAAATGCATCCACTTTCACATTTACAATGACACTCTAGTTGCATATGGTTAGCCAAGCCACATCGGAAGTGTTTAGTGTGTGTTGGAAAAAGACACCGACCAATGTAAAGTTGGAAATACAGAGCTTAATTGACTCTCAGAAAGTACGGATAAGGGATAATAACTTTTAGTTGCTGAGGTGGATTGAGAACTAGTTGAACCCTCCGAACTAAATAAACTAACTGTGTTTCTTGTCTGATGCGGGTTGTGCTCAAGTGTAGCTTGATTTAGCTGGCATGTGTCTTATCTCCTTCCACAACAAATTCCTTTAAGCTGTTAAGTTTCTTATGTTAAGGTTGATGGCTTTATAGTTAACGGCTATTGCTAATTTTAGCGAATAATGTAATCATGATGCTCAGGCAAAAATATTCCACATGAAAATTCTGAAGGATCCCATCACACCAACTGTGTAAAGCATCTTTGGTGGTCAATGTAGATGCATCCACTTTTATATTTAGAATTAGAATGAATCGGTAGGTGCATGTGTGTAATCAGACATGTTGAAATTGTTTACTGATGGAAAATGATCATTGACCAATGTGACTGGAAATGCAGAGCTTAATTGGCTTTTTCAATATACTATTTATAGCATTTGTTAAGGTAGTCTGAATAGTTGAGAATTAGTCGAGTCCTCCCAACTAAATAAACCAACTCTTCTTCTTGTCTAATGCGAGTTGTGATAACTTGGTAGCTTGATTTATCTGTCATGTGGCTGTTTGAATAAAGAGGATGACAGAGGGGTTTGGAAGGCGGAGCAAGGAGGAGGACAGATTGTTCTTTCTCTTTTGGTCGGGGGTGAGGGACTGGGGAATTAATGAGTTACATAACTTCACTGTTCTCCTTCGAAGAATAAAGCTGAATAAGCTGTTAATAGTAAGTCTGTAACCAAGCTAACTAAGGGGAAATGATGTTCCAATTATGTTTTCTTAGTAATTGTACTACTTTAATCCATTAAAATCATCTATAACTTTAGAAAAAACTATTAATTATACTTTAAGTATGTAGATGAATGATCTTAATAAGCCTACCTTAGCAAATGACGTCGCATACCAAGCTAAGAAGGGACATCCAAATTTGTTCCGTTTCCACGAACCGAAAAGTTATCAATGATTAAGTAGATACTTTAAGTATATAGATGAATGGTCTTAATAAGCCTACCATAGCAAATGACGTAGCATACCAAGCTAAGCAGGGACATCCAAATTTGTTCCGTTTTCACGAACAGGAAAGTTATCAATAATTATGGCAATTAGAGGTGATGGTTGTAAACAAATTAGGAAACTTAATGAAAAAAAAAAAGGTGTTTAAGTAATAAAGTTAACTAAGAGAAAATGAGATCCCAATTATGTTTTCTTAGTAATTATAGTACTTTAATCCATAAAAATTATCTATAACTTGAGATTATACTATTAATTTAATCAAAGATACTTTTAAGTACATAGATGAATGATCTTAATAATCCTACCTTACCAAATGACATAGCATACCAACCTAAGCAGGGACATCCAAATTTGTTCCGTTTCCACAAACCGAAAGGTTATCCATGATTAAGTCACACCACCTGGATAGTGACAATTAGAGCTGATGGTTGTAAACAAATCAGAGAACTTCATGAGAAATGAGGTGTTTTCTTAAATTTGTAACCTTTTAACTTTTAAGTTCCTTTTTGATGTTTGGTTAATGCTCATGCTAAGACATTCTAAGTTTCTGTCTAGATTGACAAATTGGTGTACACTTAAAAGAGTTTGAGAATTCAGATGTTTGGGATGAAACGTATTATTGAATTGTTATCAGTAGAAGTAGTTAACCTGATAAATCATGCTAGATAATTGTTCAGTCACCTCTCACTTGTGTTGACTGTCTTTTATCTAATTTACTAACTTGAAAACGTGAAAAATTCATGTACAAACCCCTTCCTTCATTTGGGGTTTTTTTTCTTCTAAAATTGAGTATATTCAGCCAATGTGCTTTTGCTCAATATAACTCTCCCCTGCCAAAATGATTAATTCTAGTTAGTATCAGTTCTTCTTTTTCTTGGTTGTGCGTAAGATTAGTCTGACAGACCTTTTTTTTCAGGATGTCAAATCCCCAGAGTCGACAATATTGCAATTCATTCCTAGCATTCGCTCAGGTAGCTTTGCTGATACTGGCCCACGTAGGTTCATGGAAGATGAACATATAAGGATAGATGATCTATCTGAACATCTTGGCTCACTCATGAAGTTTCCAAAGCCCAGTGCTTTCTATGGGGTAACTGCTAGTTATTTGCATGTGTCTTATTCGTCCCTGTGCATTTTCAAAGGCAGAGCTTGTCTAACATTTAGTTTTATAGGTATTTGATGGTCATGGAGGACCGGAAGCTGCAGCTCATGTGAGAAAAAATGTACTCAGATTATTATTTTCAGACACCAATTTTCCAGAGACTTCGGAAGTTGATGATGCATTTCTAGAAGGGGTGGAGAGTTCTCTTAGGAAGGGGTTTCTTCGGGCTGACCTCGCTTTAGCCGATGACTGCAATGTTAGCAGTTCTTCTGGAACCACTGCACTGACAGCTCTTGTTTTGGGAAGGTAAGATCGTGATTCATTGTGATGCACCTATTAACAAGTAACGAATTCTCCGTCCTGTAGAAAAATGGTTATGGTGTACTTACACGCATTGCTATGCTGCATCCAAGTACATCTTACTTACGCCTTACCTAAGGATGCTGCTTGATATATGTGAGAGAGTAAATGGTCGTATATATGTATTCGCTAAACTTTGTTTCACCAAGTTTTGTACCATAAATATTGATTTTACAACGAAGTTGCAGAGAGGGGTGAGCATTAGACTTGACCTGGTTGTTCAATGGAACAATTGCTTAGCCTTGTGCATGTATTTGTATTCTTGTTATCTAAATGTTACTCTGTTGTGTTTTTAGGCTATTAATGGTGGCAAATGCAGGGGACTGCCGAGCAGTCCTTTGCCGTAACGGAGAGGCAATTGACATGTCTCAAGATCATAGACCAAATTATCCATCAGAGAGGAGGCGTGTTGAAGAGTTAGGTGGATTTATTGATGATGGCTATCTGAATGGTATACTATCAGTGACCAGGGCCTTGGGGGACTGGGACATGAAGCTGCCTCGTGGCTCTGCCTCTCCTCTGATTGCTGAGCCAGAATTTCGACAGATAGTTCTGACAGAGGAGGATGAATTCCTTATTATTGCTTGTGATGGAATCTGGGATGTCTTGTCTAGTCAACAAGCAGTTAGTCTAGTGCGTCGAGGTCTAAGACGGCATGATGATCCTGAACAGTGTGCCAAGGACCTTGTCATGGAGGCCTTGCGGCTCAATACATTTGACAATCTCACAGTAATTGTTGTATGCTTTACTTCCCCTGATCATCAAGAGCTGTCACCAATGCGTCAAAGGAGATTAAGGAGCTGCAGCTTCTCTGCAGAAGCGTTGTATAGCTTGCAGAGCTGGTTAGACAACAAAGGGAGCCATTGATGGCGGTGCAAGCTGTTTGCAGCTGCCTCATTTAGTTTTGGTAGTAATATCTTCTTTTCTTGCTTTTGTATTTGGGTGGATGTATGTACATACCATTCGTTGGTGAGTTGGGAGCTACACTGACTTTTAGTTTATTATTATGGCTGTGAGCGTATGGCCGTGTTTATGTAACTCATTCTATTAGTTGTACATAATGAAAAACTTGGTACTTTTTGCTCCGTTTGATAACTTGGTACAAAGAGGCCGAGGGTTAGCCTCATCCCCTCTCCTCCTGATTAATACTCCCTCCGTTTCAAAAAGAATGTCCCTATTTTTTTGTAGTTTGTTTCAAAAAGGTTGACCCTTTTTTTTTTTGGCAACACTTTAACTTTCCACGTGGCATGTTTAAGACCACAATATTAAAGGACATTTTTGTACATTTGACATAACTTTAATTTAGAATCACAAGATTAAAAAGTTTCTTTTCTTAAACTCGTTTCAAGTCAAATTATGTCGTCTTTTTTTAAACGGAGGGAGTAGTAATATTTACTACTTAGTATAACCATGTAGCTTCTTATAATTCCTTATTATCATTTGTTTCGTTTATTTTGTATCTTTTTATTTGCTATTATATTTTAAGCTGATGGTCTACCTTTTTCGAATTCCTCTCATAGAACTATATTATATTTATTGTTTTTATTATTATTGTAATGTCCCGTGCTAAGAAACTCATTAAATTTAAATGATCTCAATTTTAACAATTCTTTCGTGGTCTGATCTATATTTTAACTTTGGTGTATCTTCTTTAACATTATAGAAATGCTTGTTTGGAGACAAATTTCCTCTTAACTTATTATAAAAATAAAGATAGTATTGAATTAATACGGTAAGAATATTTTGTTAATTAGTTTAGTTTGAACTAATAGCTTATTTTGAGTTATTTAATTTATAATTAGATTAATTATTTTATTTTGCTAAGATTAAAACACTCGTGTTATTTAAATCTTAGGTAAATTCATTAATTAACTCATTTTTTATAATGCAATTAACCATTTAAAAAGGGAAACTTTTACATATAGCCACTTAAAAATAGTCCAATTACTCTCCATACCTATATTTTGATAATTAAATTCGTAGCTACATGTTATTTGGAGGAGAGAGGCGAGCGAGACTGGGAGAGAGAGGAGAGAGGAGGGAGAGAGGGGGAAAAGAAAGGGAGAAAGATGAATTGTATATGTATATCGGTTAGATAATTGTATATTATACATATGCATTCGTATATATGGCAAAGAAGAGTGGGAGAGGGAGGAGAGAGGCGAGCGAGACTGGGAGAGGGAGGAGAGAGACGAGCGAGATTGGGAGAGGGAGGAGAAAGGCGAGCGAGAGAGGGCAGAGAGTGGGAGAGAGGTGAATTGTATATGTATATAATTGTATATTATACATATACATGTGTATATAAAGCAAGCGAGATAGGGAGAGGGAGGAGAGAGGCGAGCTAGAGAGGGCAGAGAGTGGGAGAGAGGTGAATTGCATATGTATATAGGTTGTATGTTATACATATGTATTTGTATATTCTGGCGAATTATATATATATAAACGTGACTATTTATACAAATTCGAAGTCAACATACGTAATTAATGTATAATGTTAGTCGCGAGTGGTAATTATAGCACACTATAGCTATGATGAGTAATTAAATAGTATAAGTTTGCTTTGTTGCATAATTTTTCCTTTAAAAAATAAGATAAGATTGCAAAAAATCAAAAGACCGATGTCTTATTTCCAACCCTAACGAACTGATTCTGTTTTTTCTCGTCCGACGCGTGAATTCCAACACCAAGAGGAATTCAAATTTCCACATGTTAGATATATACTCAATTGACTCAGTTTCTTTACTCATTTTTCAGATCCTTCTTTTCTTTGTCCTCTTTAACACTACAACTTTGAAAACTTGAATTTCTTGAACAATTAACATGGTCTTCTATTATTGTTAACTTACTTATAACGAAAAAATTGACTTTAAATTACTCAGTTCTTAAGGGATTGTAGTATAGAACAACAACCATCAAGATCTGATTGCTTCACAGACTAATTATGCATAATTATAGTATATGGTTGTTATGTGATGACTCATAATTACTAAAAGATTAGGATTAGATTCCAAGTCAAAGAATTAGTTTTATTAAATTTCTCCTTCATTACTTAAACAAGGTTGCTTACTTCCTTCGGGATAGGGGAGGCCTCGAGGTCCGAGGGCATGGGAGGAAACGGCGCCTCGAGGTCCGGGGGTGGGGGACTCGACAACTTACTCACTAATCTTTCAATGTGTTGATTCCTTTGTATTTAAGATCGCTAAGAGAATGAAAGGAAAAACAATAGAGCTTTATAAGAAGGTTTTGTATTGTTTGGAAGATTACTTACAACTTGAGTGATGATTTTGCAAATGGGAAGCCCTCTATTTATACTACTTCCTAGGACCCTTTGTGTGAATATTCTAGAATTCTCTACATGTTCTAGGAAATTCTGTAGTGTTCTTGAAAATATATATGTGGTTCTAGAGTTCTCCATAAGGCTCTCCACAACTCTAGAATCTTCCTCCCCTATTTGAATGCAAAATTCGACTGACAAAGTGGTAGAATATAACAAGTAGCTTTATTGCATAAAGATGGGTCTATCTTATTCTTTTAGATAGAAAATGAAAGTACTTGTTTACAAAAATTAAAAAACAAACCTTTTAGAAATATTTAATAAGGAGAATGTTTATCCTAATATAATAGTGATGCTGAAATAAAGAGAAAAATAAGACACTCTTAACAACAACATATTCTATTTATTGAGATTCTTTGGTTTATGTTCCTCCGGCCAAAGTTGATTGTCGACACTAGTTAAAATATATAAAACCAATATAATAATTATGCATATTATATATTTATATTTAATGATTACTGAGTTGAGTTTGTTGTATATGACTTGTCTTATATCTATTGTGTGGTTTACAGGCTATTACATAATGAGGATTTTTTCAATGTGCGCAAGGTTCTCACCAAAGGATAGAAATTGTAGAAAAGATTATAATAGTTACGGGCATTTCTGAATTTATATATTTTATAAAATAGATCAGATATATTGAACTATAATTATATCTTTATTTTCATTAATAGTGATATTACATCCATTTTCAATATTAATTTCACAAGCTAGATCGTAACAGCCGTACATTATCTTAAATTTATATATTTTTTATAAAACAGATTAACCAAAAATGTTGAACTATTATTATCTCTTTATTTTCATCAAAAGTGATATAAAATCATTTGGGGGCTGATTTTTCGAGAACCTGGGGGCGGGGAGAGGCCTTGGGGCACGGCGCTTTGAGGTCTAGGGGTTGTGGGTAGGGCCTCTGGGAACGACGCCTCAAGGTTCGGGGGATGGGGATGGGTCCTTGGGGAACGGCGCCTCGAAGTTTGGGGTGGGGTAGGGCCTCCAGGCACGACGCATCGAGGTCCAGGGGTGGGGTTGAGGAGGAAGGCCTCGAGGAACGGCGCCTCGAGGTCCGGAAGGTGGGGTAAGGCCTCCGGGCATGACGCCTCAAGATCCTAGGGTGGGGTGGGGCATGGGGCATGGCTCTTCGAGGTCCGAGGGTGGGGGGAGGGCCTCAGGGCACGGCGCCGGGGTGGGGGAAGGACCTCAGGGCACGGCGCCTCGAGGTCTAGGAAGTGAGAGGAGGGCCTTAAAAGCACGACTCTTTGAGGTCTGGGGTGGGGAGGGTCTTGGGGAACATTGCCTCAAGGTCTAGGGGGTGGGGAGGGACTGGAGGCACGGCGCCTCGAGGTCCAAGGAGTGGGGAGGAGAGCCTTGGGGCATGGCGCCTCGAGGTCTGAGGTGGGGGATAAAAGGCCTCGGGGCATGGCGCCTCGAGGTCCCAGTGGTGGGGGTGGACCTTGAGGCACAACACCTCGAGGTCCGGGAGTGGGGGGATGGGCCTCGGGGTACGGCGCCTTGAGGTCCAAGCAGGTGGGGGTATGGCCTAGGAGCACAGCGCCTCGAGGTCTAGAAGGTGGAGCCTCGGGGCACGACGCCTCAAGGTCTGGGGGTAGGGGTGGGGCCTCGTGGCACGGTGTTCGAGGTTTAGAGATGCTGCTGATGATGATGTCTTCCTCATCAGGTATGTACCCTTAACAATTTCTATATAAGATTGTCGTATTCAAAATCCTGATATTATGTTATAAAGTATTTAATCTTTTAAAGACAAATATTCAGTAGATTACAAAATTGTGTCTAATGATTTTCTATATATATAAACTAGCTAGAAGAAGACAAACTTTTAATTTTAAAATATCGAATTACATGAGAGATTAATCTTTTACCCAGATGATCTTGAGTAACACTTAAATTTGTAGGATTTGATTAATCAATAATTATCTTCATGATTGTTGGGGGTCTCTGGAAGTTGTTATTAGTATACTGACTTCTTCCCTCTCGGATGCGTCAATTAGAGCTCCATTAAAAATTTATTGCTTCCTTTGTTCACTTTTATTTGTCATTTATTCCTAAAATAGATGTTAATCTTTATTCTATCCGTCCAATAATATTTGTCCACTATACTAAAAATAGATGTCCAACAATATTTTTTCACTTTATGGAACCCATGAATAATTTTACACTTAGTTTCTAATTTACTCTTATGATTAATTATAGTTACTTCTATATTACATTTTTCAAGACATTGTATTTATTATATTCAAAGGATGATATAGTAAAATTACTTTTATATTTAGTTTTAAAGGGGTGTGTCAACTCAATAATAGAAACATGGTTGGACAAAGGGTGTACTTGTCACTTTTGACATAAAAAAATAATATATTCTTTTGTGTTTTATCGTCAACATTAAATGCTTATTTTCAAAATCATTTTCAAAACATCATTTAATAGAGGATAGTGTGGTATAATACTTTATTTTTTTCTTAATGGGGTCCCAAATCAAACTGCGACAGTGAAGGGAGGGAGTAATTGATAGAATTTTAAAATGAGATAATTGTATAGAATGACAAACTAATAATACAAAATAAATATAATAGCTATCCTTTAATTTATTTGTGTTACATAGCAAACTGTTTGTCAGTCTCTCTTTCCCTCATATTCTCGCTCGCCACTCTCCTTCTCTCGTTCGCTTCCTGTCGCTCGCCTCTCTCGCTTTGTACAATGAAATTGTATAAATTGTGTTTCTAATTGTATAAAGCGAGAGAAAATTATATAAACGCATGCAAATATATATCTTCTTCCTATACACTTATAATTATACAATACAAATATTTCCCTGCCCAAATCTCTTTTGCCTTTCTCGTTTTATACAAATTCAAATTGTATATAATTTCTCTCTTTCTCGTTTTATACAATTCGATTCAATTGTATATTCCGTACACAAGTCTCTTTTTGCCTTTCTCTCTTTCTCGTTTTATACAAATTCAAATTGTATATAATTTCTCTCTTTCTCGTTTTATACAATTCAATTATGTCTTTCTCGCTTTCTCGTTTTATACAATTCAAATTGTATATAATTTCTCTCTTTCTCGTTTTATACAATTCGTTTTATGCAATTCACTTCAATTGTATATGTATAACGAATTTTACATATATAAGTTTGTCATGGAGCGCAATTATACAAATTTTGCTATAACATACAAATATGAATTTTATGTTTGCTGTATGTGAAAGTTGTCCGTTTAAAATTAATTTACTCATTGAAAAGGTTCTATTTTTTCTAAAGCGTTAACTTTCTAAATAAATTGAGGGTATAATAGATTTTAAAAAAATAATTATTTATTTATCAAGAAAAACAAGTAAAAAGGGACAAGTTAAACGTCAAAATTGGACAAGTATAAGAAGAAAGAGGTAGTAAAAAAATGAATGAGATGAGTGAGATAACTTCAATTCTTGAGTTTTTGTTGCATAATTTTTATGGTGATTAGTAAAACAAGTTTTTCAGCACTTTTTAACACATCTTGATTACTCGAATAATACAGTTGTAATTTTCATGTTCATATAATAATGAAACCAAAACTTCCATTGATGAGCATAATGCTATGTAAAGGTAGAAGCACAGTCGAAGTTGCCCAATCAAAGAAAATACTGGTGTCTCTTTGTTGATGTGAGGAAGAGTTTTTTGAACTACCGATTGAGTTCAGTGCACTGCGATACGATATGAATGGGGAGCAATCAAGACTCGAAGTCTACAATTATACTCGACCGATACACAGTGAACGACCATGCAGCTAGATGATCTGTAAGACCATGATAAGAATTAAGACTGCTTGCTCCTAGCTGACAAGCCATAGATTGCAGCCAGATGACTATTGCATGATAGAGGACAAATGGATGTTACTGGCATGAATTTAGTTTATACATCATTTAGGTGTGTCAACTGAGTAACTCTTAGCAAATGTTGCAAAGCGTTCCAACCCTTGTGTCAGCAGGTTTTCAGTAAATGGTTTCAATGCCTGGATAATATTTGAATAGGTGAAAAAATATATTATAAAGTGAAGCTTGAAAATTTAGAGTCTCTGCTATCATAATAAATCTGCAATCTCATTGTTTGAAAAGATTTCATGCCTAAGATTTTAAAACAAATGTGAATTACAGTTTTCTAATATAGGAGTTAAGAGTGCTTACTGATGCCACTGGAACCAATAGTTGAGGCACTTCATATGAAAATGTAAGCTGAAAAAATGGAGAAGCACTAGTCAATTTTGAGCCGTCAAAGACCAAAAGGATATAGCAATTTCTGTCAACACATTCTCAATTGTATGGTTGCCTATAAGAAACTATGAGAAGAAAAGGTGCAAACATTTTTTACCCCTTCCTGGAAACGATCTTCCAAGATTATCCCATAAGTATTTGTTGTAACAATTAATGTTTAATAAAGATAAGTTGAAGTCTAAAGGAAACGGACAAAGTTATGTTTCAAGTAAAATTCTCACTTCTATGATGCACGATGATGGGCCTTTGGGGAAAAATCGCACAGCTCCCCTGCAATTTGAACAAGGAATTCATCATAAAACTGATGAATTGTTCCAATATACTGAGAATAAATCTTAATCTTTTGTTCATAGGATTGATCAGAACACATTATGTTTCAAGCTATTTTGTTGTTGCCAACTGTCTTACTGAGATTTAGACCAGAAATATTCTGCCACCAGTACCAAAGCAACATGGTTTTATTATCTATGGCCTATTTCTCTGGTGGAAGAAAAAACTCTTAATGACTTCCAGTACAGTGATACAGTGCACAGTTATATGTTCTGTGTAGTATTAACCAAAAAGAAATTAGGATGTATACTACCGGTTAGGAAGTCCCTCCAGAGATCTCCAGTGGATCTTCTGATTTGGCGTAGGCTGTAAAACAGATTTAAGAATTGAGTAGCTGAGGTTTAGGATCAAAGAAACATAACGAGGGAAGTACTTAACTAAAGGGGTATTTTACCTGCATATTTCGAGCAAGCCATGAATATTCAATGTTCTGCCCGAAAGCTTGATACTTCAGCGACCATCTTGATAAGTCAGGCTTATCCTCCAAAATCTGGCAAGAGATTCTAACATCAAGTTCCATTAGAATGAAATTCAGTTGGTGAGATGAGCTGTGTAATGGATGTCTGAAATAATCAAGAACAAGAGTGTAGACCCTTAATTGTCAATACATATGCATTCAACTTCAATTGTTTTTTGTGAGTGGTTTCTTTATATCCAAAGTGAAAATCAAAAATCTGACAATGATACTCATAACGTGAAGCACAACATTGAGACAGATAAATAGATAGTCGAGGTGACAAAGAAAAGTAATCCAGGACGCAAGGCACCAGCATACTACCCAGCAATATGGGCAAAATACTTAATAACATCCTGGGAAGAAATTGTAAAGAGAGAAGGTAATATTTCCTCCATTCAATTTATATGACACTCTTCCCATTTTAGAAGTTCCCAAAATGTGTAACATCATTCCCCCAATGATATTCAAGAATTTTGACTCATTTCACTCAATTTTAGACTTCAACCTCTAGAGTTTTAACACTTCCATTCATTACTCTTAATATTTTCTTTCTCGACTACTAGTTTGCTACCGGTACTTAAATTTTGCATCCAGTCAAACAAGGTCATACAAAATGAGCAATGGAGTAATACGGAAATGCATCAATCAAGAAAAACAGCCAATAACACCATATTTAAACCAACAGTCTTGCAGTCTTAATAGTTTAATTGCAAAGAGAAGGTAATAAAATTGAGTACATATGAAATGACTTTTCGGCTAAGCTCAAATGCAGAGATAACATGGCATTGCATACCTTTACAGTTGAAATAAAAGGCATCCATTCAGGAATGGCCTCACGATCAGAATAACACTTGTAAGCAACTGAAATGGGCACATCTACTTCCTTTTTTATCCTGAATTCATCATAAATCGAAATTTCTCACAGTAAGATTGCAAATAGACCAAAATAGAACCCAACCACCACATATTTAGCAAGCAAATCACAAGTCAAACCAAAATCACAGCTCTAAACAAGTAACTAGATGTAAAAAAAGATGTTAACTTACGTGCAATCTTGCCATTCCATGACAAGAGAGAGCGGTCTGATCCTCATGGCAGAAGGATAAGAGATCCTTCGGGAGGATCTAGAGATGCTGCGGTTGAGTCGGTATGCGCCGATGAAAGAGGAGGAGGATGCACTAATTGAGTTTCTTCTGCCATTTAGCGAAACAATGAGCTGATGATTGTGATTGAGTATGTGGGAGGCAGAAGAAGAAGTTGCAGCTACGGACATGGTTACTGGAGAACGTACAACGGCGGCTGCAGACATTTGGAGGAGAGTGGAGGACGAAAAGATAGGCATGCCATATGGCAATTAGGCCACTGGATTTCTGATTTGGACTACCATGGATTCAACGTTTTTTATATTCTAATAATCTTGTCTTTAATGATTATTGTAGGTGCACTTTTAAAAATAAAAAAATATTTGAAAAACAATATTATTAATTCCCTTGATTCCGAAGGGAATCTAACAATAAATAATACGCTATCATGTGGCTTCAAAGTTTGAGTAGCATATGGCCGTGCTTATGTTACTCATTTTATTAAATGTACATAATGAATATTTGGTAGTTTTTGCTCCTTGTAATAACTAGATTGCAACAGGCCTATTCCTTGTTGATGGTGCTAGCGAAATGGATTTTAACTAGGACGACGAACTGCAAAATACAATATGTAATAACAATTTACATTGACAATGTAACCTTCGTCTTTGAGCTCATGAGTTATTATGCGCTACATCTTTGCACATTGCTTGACTATAAGCATGCTAGTAGTTGAATCAGCTGAAATAGGTGCAAATGTTGCAAAGCGTTCCTAGCTGACAAGCCATAGATTGCAGCCAGAAGATTATTGCACGCTATACAACCAATGGATGTTAATGGCATGAATTTAGTTATACATCATTTGGGTGTGTCAGCTGAGTAGCTCCTAGCAAATGTTGCAAAGCGTTCCAATCCTTGCGACAGCAGGTTTTCAAGAAATGGTTTCAATGCCTGGACAATAGATGAACAAAGTGAATGTATTATAAAGTGAAACTTGAAAATTATACTCTGCTATCGTAATAAAACTGCAATCTCATTATTTGAGATGATTTTATACCCAAGCAAGGTTGAGAGGATTGCATATATTTAAACACTAATGTGAACTACAGTTTCTAGTATAGGGGTTAAGAGTGCTTACTGATGCCACTGGAACCAAAAGTTGAGGCACTTCATATGAAACTGTTAGCTGAAAAAAGGAGAAGCACTAGTCAATTTTGAGCAGTCAAAGACAAACAATATAGCAATTTGTGTCAAAAGGTGCAAAACATTTTTCTGCCTCTTCTTGTATATGGATATCCCATAAGTATTTGTTATAGAAATTAATGCTTAATAAAGATCAGTCGATGTCTAAAGGAAAAGGACCAAGTTATCCTTCAGGCTTCAAGTAAAGTCTCACTTCTATGATACAGGATGATGGGCCTTTAGGAAAAAATCGCACAGCTCCCCTGCAATTTGAATAAGAGAATCATCATAAAACTGATGACCAGTTTCTATATACTGAGAATTAATGATCTTTCGTTCAAAGAAATATAGAATTGATCAGAAAACATTATAATTCAAATACTGTTTAAGACTTTCAGTATAATGATACAGTTCACAGTTATATGTTCTATTTAGAATCAACCAAAAATAAACTACTATGCACATTACCTGTTGGGAAGTCCCTCCAGAGATCTCCAGTGGATCTTCTGGTTTGGCGTAGGCTGTAAAACATTAATAAAAACTGAGCAACTGATGTTTAGGAACAAAGGAACATAACCAGGGAAGAGCTTATTGAAGGGAGATTTTACCTGCATATTTCGAGCAAGCCATGAATATTCAATATTCTGCCCGAAAGCATTATACTTCAACGACCATCTTGATAAGTCAGGCTTATCCTCCAAAATCTGGCAAGAGAGTCTAACATCAAGTTCCCTTAGAATGAGATTCAGAAGGTGAGCTGAGCTGTGTAATGGATGTTTGAAATAATCAAGAACTAGAATGTAGACCCCTAATTCTCAATACATCTGCATTCGACTTCAATTGTTTTTGGTAAGTGCTTTCTTCATATCCAAAGTGCAAATAAAATATCCACCAATGGTACTCATTAAGTGAAGCATGGAATGAGACTGATGAAGAGATAGCCAAGAAGTAATTAAGGATGCAGGGTAACAGTACACTACCCAGCAATATGGCAAAAATACTTGATAACATCCTGGGAAGCAATTGTAAAGAGAAACAGTAGTATTTCCTCCTCCGTTCAATCTGTATGACAATCTTCCCATTTTAAAAGTCCCCAAAATGTGTAACATCATTCCCCTAATAATATTCAAGGATGTCAATTCATTTGTTTTAGACATAAAAATTTTCTCTAGCAGACTCATTTCTAACGGTATACTACTATACTTCAACACTTCCATCATTAGTTTAACTTTTTCTTCCCCGACAACTAGTTTACTAGTGGTACTTAAATTTTGCATCCAGTCCAACAAGGTCATATAAAATGAGCGATGGAGTAATACTTAGATGCATCATTTCGAAAAAGCAGTCAATCAGACCATTCAAACAGTTGTGCAAAGAAAAGGTATTACTTATAATTGAGAACATTTGAAGCTTAAAAGCTCAAACGCACAGATAACATGTCATTGAGTACCTTTACAGTGGAAATAAACGGCATCCATTCAGGAATGGCCTCACGATCAGAATAGCAATTATAAGCAACTGAAATGGGCACATCTACTTCCATTTTGACTCTGAATTCAACAAAATCGAAAATACTCGCAATTAGATTACAAATAGCACTCAATAACCACATATTTGGCAAGTAATTCACAAAATCGAACAAAAAATCTCAGCCGTGAACAAGTAATTGGATATAAAAGAAGATGCTAACGTACGTGACATCTTGCCATTCCATGACAGGAGAGAGTGGTCTAATCCTGATGGAAGAAGGATAAGAGATCCTCCGGGAGGATCGAGAAATGCTGGAGTTGAATCGGTGTGTGCTGAAGAAGGAGGAGGAGGATGCACTAATTGACTTTCTTCTGCCATGAAGCGAAACAATGAGCTGCTTGTGATTGAGTCTGAGTATGTGAGCGGAGGAGGAGGAGGAAGCGGAAGCAGAAGTTGCAGCGGCGGACATGGTAGTTGAAGCAGGAATGCCGGTGGTTGCAGACATTTGGCGGAGAGCGAAGGACGAAAAGATAGGCAGCCACGCCACTGGATGTGTGATTTGGACCACCACGGATTCAATTTTTTTATTTAATTAATTATTTTTAGTCAATCGGATATTTTCTTTCTTTCGTTTCACAAAATGTGACGCTTCTTTTCTTTTTGGAAGTATAATACTAAAAGCTTATATTATCTACACAATTTTCATAGTTTAGTTATAATAGAGCAATCAATTCTACCTTTTCACTTAGATACCTTTGTATCGATATTTTCAATCGAAAGAGAACATCAGAGAAGGTGGAGATAGATAGAATAAATTTCGAAGATATGTATTCTAATAAAATATAATTTATTTATAAATTATCGAAATTATAATATTAGATAGGCCTGATAAAAAAAAATGACTATCAAAAATTACAATACAAAATTAGTAAGTCAAACTTTATCTAGTTTCATTTTTAGTATAATGTTATTATTATGCTCTTATTATTTTAATCTCTAATATTATTTGAGGTTTCATTTGCAACAATTATGGTACTTCTTTTGGCTGTTATCATTTGTTTTCTTCTTCATTATTTGCAGATTCACTTTGCATATTTACTTTTTATTGGTTCAGCAAAAACAACCTATTTATCTTCGTCCTCCGCAGCTTGAAATGATATAAAAAAATTCGTTCAACTCTTCTTTTTCTTCTTCTTTTTAATTAATATTTTATTCATTAAAAAAAAATAGTTTAGTTTGATTTGAAATGAAATTTAAGGAAAAAAAAAAGTTTTTTAATTTTATAATTCTAAACTAAAGTTATTTTAAATGTATCAAAATACTTTTTAATATTGTAGCCTTAAATATGTCAAATAAAAAATTAAAATTTTGTCAAAAAAAAAAAATGAGTTATTCTTTTTTAAAATAGACTAAAAAATAAAATCATTTTAAAAAAGAGTAGAATAAGTAATAACTTGTTAAATCAGATTTTGACATTTTAAAAAAAAATGAGTATCTAGCAGTATTATTTGGAAAGACACCTTTAAAAAGATGCACTTAATTAGTTATATTAGAATCACCGAACACTAATTATTGTTCATCACAAATATCTAAAAAGAAATATACGCACTAGGTTTTTATTTCTTAGAAAATTTAAATCTCACCTAATCAAATCTTCTATGTGTATTAACTTTACATTTTAAAACAAAATTCATAAAAATAATATAAAAAATTTGTTTAAGTTGCTAAATTTCCGTGCACTAATTATAGATTTTTTACACTGTTGAAATTAAGTTGACATGATCTAATAAGTTCCAACTTCAAACCATGAATAACTTTTCAACTTTCATAACAAGTATTATAAGGTATAACTTTGAAATATAGAGGGATAATCATAATCATAACATATTATAAGTGACGTAACTTTTCATATTAACTAAAACTTTGAAATATGAAGTGACAAAACTGCTACGTCTAGTTAACTTGCATTAATATCGTTAAACTTTCTTACACTATCAATATATACATTAAAAAAAAAATTAGTAGTAAATTAAATTTGAGAGTATCGCCCAAGTAATAAAATTTGAGAACGTCCCGAAATTGCCCCTCTGAAACAGCTATAAGTATACAGAGTTGATAGCTGTTTATACTCACTCGATCAGTCACACACTCTTCTCCACTACTCCCTCTGTATATTTTTCTTGCAGAGCAAGCTTTTCTCAAAAAATGGTTCTGCAAATCTCTCTCGTCAACCTGAAGAAGGAAAACAGGAGAAGAGGAAAGGACTTCAAGTACAATGAATCAAGGTGGATTTACGATCCATACAATGTGTACGTCGATGAACATCGTATCCTCACTGTTGTCACCGGAAACAACAAGACGGTGGCCAAATGGATTAAGGAGGTTCAGAATACGGCTCCCAATAGCAAACATGGTTTTATTTTCGTCACAATCTGTGTTGAGCGCGATCCCGATATGAGTGGGCAGCACTGGGAGATTAAAGATAGCGAGGACTATCCCTACGACCTCCTTCAGGTTTGCACAGGCTCTCACTGCTTACTCTACCGTCTTCCTTTCCCTAAGTACGACGATGATCCTATTCCCAAGGCTATGAAAGACTTCTTCGCTGATCCTAAGGTTATGGTTATTGGAATGAAAATGCGTCGTATTATGCACAGGCTTGATGCTGACTTTGATATCAAGTTTACTAACCCTGTGGACATCAATATTTTAGCTGAGCTAGGTTTGCAGAGGCATGATCTGGATCTACGCCATTATGACCTTAATCGTCTATCCATGACTGTTCTGGGAAAATACTGGGACGTGATCAGGCCTGAAAAGCCGATAGCGTGGTTCCCCCAGGAGGCTCGTTGGTGGAGAGATCCTATGAATCCTGAGAAGATAAAATATGCTACTGTGGATCCCTATCTGTGTTTTATGGTTAGTTCTAAAATTCTGGATGGGATGGATGATACGTGGTACCCTGAAGATTTTGATGATTTCCTGGATAAGAAAAAGAAGAAGAAAAGCAAGAGCAAGAACAAGCGGAAGAAGAAATTCTGATTGCATTGCAGAGAAGAATTAATATGGCCGTAAATCCAGGAGGTTATAATTACTCAGAACTTGCAACCTACCTAATTCTCCTAGTTACTACTTGTTTCATTCCCTAATATTTCTGTCTAGTTTAATTTCTGCTGTTCATCTTTAAAAATCTGATTAGTAGTTCGTCTCTAGTGCTAATGCATTCTCATCAATGTAGATGTAGTGTTACTGTTTCTGCCATTCAACTTGCTTTCTGTTTTCTGTTAATGATGAAGACTTAAGTGGAAATACAAAGGTAGCTTTGATTCAGCTGCTGGTTTTTCATCAGTATTTTGCTTTGTTTATCGTTATTATTATGCTTGGATGCAATAAAAGTTGAAGTTAAGTCACTGGAGCATTGTTAATGGAGGATGGAAGTGGGAAGAAGAGAGGTTGAGGGTCCGCCATTAACATTAGCTTGAGAGAGTATGAATTTGTTGCTATAGGAGAGTATGTTTAACGTGAACGTAGTAGCGCGTGGGCGGGAGAAACTTTTTGGTAGTGGTGCGTACATATACGGTTCAGTTTGTTATGATTCTTGGCTGCAGGCTATGAGTGATACGGCACGTGTCAGTCGTTATCGTTTTACCTTATTCGCTGTTATAGCTTTTGGAGAAAAAATGACTTGCACCCTTTACCACAGTGTACCAATTCCCGTAATTACATTAGCTGGTAAAATAGGGACAGCGTCTCTTCTTTTTTGTCTTGGGGAGGTAGCAAATAATAATCCATTTTCTAGGCCGGTAACTGTTTAAATCAATTGGCTAAACTAAACTTGTAAGCTAAGAGAAAATTTCTATTCACTTTTCATTGTGAGATTTAACTCACCAGATTAACGGAGACAGATTTTGAAGAGTTCTCAAGAAATGACTATAATAGCACGATTGGCCCTTAAATACGACTTTGTATTTCTACATTGGCTTTACCTTTGTATTTCTAGTTTGCCTTTGCTATGAAATGAGTTTTGAGGTGTGAGCTACACTATATACATATTTGCATTGCATTGTTAATCCCTATTTGTCTTTGGAAATTTTATGTATAACTAGTAAATATACTTGCGCTTGGTACAGTAATGAAAAAATTTATGAATAAATATTCTTTTTAATACCTAAATTTGAAGAATTGTGAATATTTATCAAGTACAAATTTTCAGAGTTTCAAGTCGTGAAAATAGTTTCTTACAGAAATATAAGATAGATCACATGTAATAAACTCTTGTGATTCATTCCTTTTCCGAATTTAGCATATAGAGGAAGTTTAATACAACAAAAAAAAAACTTTTAAACATATTCAAATCCAAAAGCAACGCTCCCTCCTCTTGCGATTCATTAAATATTTAAGATGGAACAACATTCTTAGTAGTAAAATTTCTAATTTATCAATTTTTTTATATTAAGAAAATTGCATATTTTTCTTTTTCCTGTCGCTCCTCCGCAAATGCCATGATATATAAGTTCTTTAAAGAATTTTATTGATACATATGATCTAATAAAGTAAAACTCGTAATTTATGAACCTACAATTTTTAATGAATTTCTGAATATAGTTGAGATTAACGTAAGAATTTACAATTTATGATAAAAGTGTGAAACATAAAA
Organism: Solanum lycopersicoides; assembly: GCA_022817965.1. Classification (NCBI taxonomy): domain Eukaryota; kingdom Viridiplantae; phylum Streptophyta; class Magnoliopsida; order Solanales; family Solanaceae; genus Solanum; species Solanum lycopersicoides. The sequence continues at coordinate 106,651,910 of CM040618.1, forward strand.
TAGATGATTGATACTTCAATATTTGCATTTTCCATCAAGAAAGTCATTCTATAAAACTTCACACTCCGTGGAGATCAAAAATATTATTATTAGTCAAAATGACATATCAATAAATCACCAAAACAATAATTAAAAATAGAATTAATTACATTCAAGTAACAATGATTTTTGTCCAAAGAATTTACAAATATATAAAGTCTTCTACGGCATCAAAATTGTATTCTACATTACCTATTCACCCGTTATTGACTTTTGTCTTCATTCTTCACTTTGAAGAACTCTTTTCATCTTTTTCTAAAGTTAAAACAACTAAATATCTCCATCAAAATATGATAAAAATGCAATAAGCAAAATGAATATAAAAAGACTCAACCACAATAAATGGGTTATAAATAAAAAAATAATTAAAATAAATATGTATATTTAGGAGCTATAATGGAATCAATATTCATCGAATCAATTGTAATTAAATAACGGGCAAAAATCTATTGAAAGCGCGGAAAAAAGGACCAAAAAGCAACACGTAAAATGTGCAATAAGGAAAATTTAAAATGGAGTACTAATAATTGTGTCATTCATTGTCACATTAACACATAATCAAAGAAAAAGGAAAATAAATATAATTTTGGCCAAAGAAATTTCATATCATCTATGAATTCATATCTAGCTTTATATAGTACTAATTATTTTTTATTTGGCTTATATAAGTATTTATATATATTGATTATTCATATCATAGTATTTTTTTTAAAAAAATTGACAAATAATAGCAAAAAAAGTCTTCAAAAGATTAATTAAATAGCATAAGAAAATTATTTAGCAAAAATCTATTAGTAGAAATTAAATGAAAACATACTCCAAAAGGAAAAAGTAAATCAAGAATGATATTTTAAATAAATTATGTGTTTCCATGCTCAAAAGATATGTAATTTTATATTTATTAGTAGAGTTTTTTCGTACCTACCTTTTGAATTGAAGCAAAAAAAAAAAAGCCCCCAAAAGAATAGAATTAACTTTTCAAAGAGAAAAAAAGGGCAAATAACATTATTACTCATAACAATTAGTTTAGTCTGGTCAAAAGCGCATATTTTACGTAAAATTCACTTGATCCTAAATTAAATTAGCCACAGCAAATGAGGGTAATCTAAGTAAGCATAAATTCACGAAAAAATTAAAAAGCATTTCGAGTTGCTTAGCCTACATATTTCTTTTTTAAAACCAACACAAACATTTTGATAATTGATCAAGAAGTTCTACAATACACATGCAAATGTGGAAATTGATCAACAAAAAGAATGCCATTGGGGTTTGGAGTCTAGTACTAATAACGCCATAAAATAGTTTTCCATGTCCACCACAACTTTTTTATCTACTAACAGGCCTAATAGTCTCCTGATAAAATCTATTCAGGTACTAGTAGATTACCGTAATTACACGGAAACATATGAAAATGCACAAGGATACACCATCTATGTTTTGTGTGGCTTGCTTAGTGAATCGATAACCTCCTACAATCCAAACCAATATTACCATAGTCTAATATCAGTTGAAATAGAACTGAAAGTGTAAAACTTGACAAGAAATCTGAAAGTCATTTTTTTCTCTGTTCAATTTGTAATTGATCATGAGAAACTTTAATCCGTGGGAGATGCAAATAGCGTCAGTGCACGCTACAAGAGTCTACTGTGGAACACAAATTACACATTCAAATTTCTTCCAACTGACTCAAGTTGAGACATGATTGACACACAGCCTTTATGATAGTCTCTTCGCAACTTTTATTGGTTGTGTGAGATATAAATAAAAGTTGAATCTCTACTTCATTCTGCTTTCAGATCAGAACTAGTTTAATTGGTTGGTTGCTAGGTGATTCTCAGATATTGCAATTATTGTGAAAAATTGACACAAAACAAAACCCTGAAACAATGCATATGGTCAGGCAACACAACTTAAACTTTGCAGGCACCAAGGTCAGTTTGGTGGTAAGCAAAGTCGAATCTTCATAATACAAGTCAAGCATAACCTAATAGGCATCACTCTCCATGTCAAATATGATCTCTAAGCCATAAACTGAGCATAGAATCGTAACAGTAACTGTTTGCAGGCATACCAAAAGTGAGCTCAAGCGATACAACCACAGCAAGACATAAGTCTACAATGTTATGAAATCTGCTCTAGACATCGCACATGAGACTAACTTCATTGGAAGTTTAAAAAGAACAGTTTGTAACAATGTAACTGGCAATTAAAGGGAACTACCAGTTGGCAAAAATCAGCTAATCCCAAACAATGGTTCAAATCTTTCTATTTTTAGTGGCTATAATCAGTTAACACAACGGTAATATGTAGAAACTGGCAAACATTGTAACCAGAAATATATGTGCCCCTCATCTAACATACATCGGTTACTAAACAAAAATAACAAGAGAATGCTGATGCAGATGGTGAAATAACTTAAATCTTATAGGCACCTGCTGTATTTGCATGGCAATAACCATATATGAATAAATAGAGAAGTAAGCCTGATGCAAATGATCAAATAAGCACCTGCTGTATTTGCCTGGCAAAAAAAGCATGTATGCAATCTATGCTACAGAATTACTAAATGTAGCACAGCCTAACAGGCAGTCCCTTCCAGTTCCCTCAATTCATGTTTCCCTAATTAATGAAATGCACAGCAGAGTTTCAGCATGAGGAAGTAAAGAGACGAATAAATAACAGTATAGAAACATAGCACAGACTGAAATTCTTCCCGACAGACGCATAGCACCTAACATTATAGCTTAAATTTACTGTTTTTTTCCTATATTATACTCAACCCCATGAGCATAAGGACTGTAAAATCTCAAATTCCTGAGAAGCATATTTATCCAGACTTTATAGTTCCATAATCCGCCAAATTGCTAATATGTTGAACATTAAACTAGACATGATATAAAACTAAGATTGATATCGAAAATAGACAAGAACAATAAGCAAAAACTCTTAGTTTTGAAATAAATCAACAATCCCGAGGGTTGTCACATACATCAAAAACAAAAATCCATATAGCAAAAAAAAACTCTAAATTACCGTTCGACAAAAAGAGAAATCTGATAAAACATTGCTAAACATTAAAATCAATCGCCTCCAGCCTTGTTGTAAACGTAGGTGAGCCCACACTTACCGCAGTAGTGACGGTCAAAATGGTTAGCCATAAAAGTTCCAGCACCGCACTCAGCATTAGGGCACTCCTTACGAAGCCTCTGAACCTTTCCAGTATCATCCACCTTATAGAACTGCAACACAGCGAGCTTAACCTTCTTCTTCTTGTGCTTGATCTTCTTTGGCTTGGTGTAGGTCTTCTTCTTCCTCTTCTTAGCACCACCACGGAGACGGAGCACGAGATGGAGAGTGGACTCCTTCTGGATGTTGTAGTCGGCAAGAGTACGACCATCCTCAAGCTGCTTTCCGGCGAAAATCAAACGCTGCTGGTCTGGGGGAATCCCTTCCTTGTCCTGGATCTTGGCTTTGACATTGTCGATGGTGTCGGAAGACTCGACCTCTAGGGTGATCGTCTTTCCCGTTAGGGTTTTCACGAAGATCTGCATCTTCGCCTGGAGGAGAGAAATCAGTGGCGCTGCGGCTTTTAGGGTTTCTTTGTTGATGGAATGAGAGTGTAAGCTCTGGCAGTGCCACTTTATTAGGGTTTTACAAGCCCTTTTCTTCGTAATTGGGCCTGCCATCTTCTGCCATTTGGGCTTTTGGAGATGAAAATGTAGATTGGGCTTATGTTGACTTGAAGGGTTTAGGATTAAATTGCTTTTCTTTACATCAGTTTTCAGTAATTAGTATTAGGTTTTTTATAGGAAAAATTACGCGGTTAAGTAAATTTATATTATTTAATTACTCATCGTAGCTATAGTTTTTTCTAATTACCACTCGCGACTAACATTATACATTAATTATGTGGCAGACTTCGAGTTTGTATAGTTAGTCGTGTATATGTATAATTCGTCAGAATATACAATTGTCTAACCGATATACATATACAATTCATCTGTCTTCCACTTTTTTGCCTCTCTCCTCCCTCTCCCAATCTCTCTCGCCTCTCTTCTCTCTCTATCAATCTCGCTTGTCATATATACAAGTGCATATGTATAATATATAATTATCTAACATATATACATATACAATTCACCTCTCTCCCACTCTCTGACTTCTCTTGCTCGCCTCTCTTCCAATCTCGATTTCCTCTCTCCTCCCTCTCTCAATAACTCTTTCCATATATACAAATACATATGTATAATATATAATTATCTAACCAATATACATATACAATTCACCTCTATCCCACTATTTGCCCTCTCTCTCTCTCCTCTCTCCTCTCTCTCCCAGTCTCGCTCGCCTCTCTCATCTCTATAACATGTAGCTACGAATTATAATTATCAAACTATAGTTATGGAGAGTAATTAGGTTATTTTTGAGTGGCTATATGTGAAAGTTCCCATTTTTATATGTATTGGTGCGTCGGATACATGTATTTGTCGCATAACTCGCATCCAAATACATGTAGTTGATATACATTTTAGTTTGACACAATACGTAAACATGTCCCTTAACTTGACTTCAATAGACAACTTTCCCCTCCAACTTGAGTGTGCATAAATAAGCACTTAAATTTATATGAAATTAAACAAATAGACACATGTGTCGCACATGACATAATTTACACGTCGGACGCCACGTATAGCACAAAATAGTCATGTAGGGTGTCAGGTATGACGAATGTGTCTGTTTGTTCAATTTTATACAAGTTTAAGTGAATACTTTTGCACACACAAAGTTAACAGTCGTAGTTGTACGTTGACGCCAAGTTAAGAGCTAGGTTTATATATTATGCTTTAAGTTTAGATACAATATAAAATGTGTGTTTAATTAAAGGATTATAACTATAATACTTAATTCAAGGAAAAAAATTACTCTTTTTAACAAGTTTTGAGTATATCTAGTCTAACAACTTCAAAAAAATAATCTAATTTCTTTCATTTATTTCAAGTAGTAGCAAAGTGAACAATTTTTTCTAAAAATTCAAATTTGTTTCTCTAAAATTTGAGATTTTTTCCTCAATTTTTCATGTTAGAAAAAACAATGTAGATTTCACACTTTAGTTGATTGTTATTTTGTTGAATATTCTGATAAAAGTATATTATTATTTTTTGAAGTAGATAAAAACTTTCATTTAAAATATTTACATAATAGTATTTGAAATTTGTTATATACCTGAAATATGTATATAATTATTCGATATTAATCTTCATTAAAATTTAAATCGATAAATGTGTGCTTCGACTTTGATTGGTCTTCATTATCGCTAATAGTGCCCGCGATGAATTTACGATTGTCATAATTTCATAAAAGTGTCATCTACAACAATCTCATTGAAGTATGACCGGCTACATGACAGAACTATCTCATTGTACTAAAAGAAACATATTATATCATGACAAAAGATATCATACATACATATATATATATATATATATATATATATATATATATAATAACATGCTTAGACATATGACATAAAAATTATATATATTTAATAGAAAATACTTATTATATGACACAATTACCATTGTGAACCACCATCACCTCTATCATCACAATCACCACCGTTCCTAACTGCTATCATCGCACTTATTTTCTTCATCATTATAACTATATCAGTTATAGTCGCCACCCCCATATTTGTAGATGACGCCACCTTCACCACAACTATCAACCATTACCACTACTACAATCTAATTCTACAACAAATTCCGTCATCACAATTAGCGTTGATGTCATACCACTATACATTATTCGATCACCATCGCTAACTCCATCATTTCTATCTATTATTACTACGATTGTGATCAATCTCTAATCTCTACGATCAACCACCTCTATCATCATAACAAACACCATCATCAACTATCACAAAACACATCATTAACAACTACACATTTTTCGACCATCATCCTCAAAACCATCAAATACTGACATCAACTAACTTCATCATTACAATCACTAACACCACTATCAATCGTCATTACTCTAACGTCACCACAACACCATCAACCTCCACCGTCATAAACTATCACCATCATCGTTACTAATCATTAACAACAATTATTATTATCACATTCATCACATATTATCTAAGATATGCTTTTCAAACTTATATGTGTTTTTTTACCCCTTAATAATTTAGGCGAAATTCAAAAACCCTAAATTATTTTGATGTGTTTTTGACAATTCACACCTAAATCACATTGTTTAATTTAATCAAATTAGAGTTAAAAAGTTAGCTTATATTCTCCATTGATTTACCTATTTCGGTAAATCTACAATATATCTAGTGTGCAGCAGGGTTTAAGCCGAGCAGGACGGAAATGGCGGCACGCTGCAACTTCTGGCTTCCCAAGAAGAAGAGATTTTGCTCAAACGTCCTTCTCCGAGATTCACAGTCAGTCTCAGTCCCTTTGGTTTAACTCTCCTTAACTCCCTTAAGTTTCTATTTGCCATCATTTCAATGGAAACTTTTTTTTTATTTCAATTCTTCAGGTTCTGCGGAAACCATACTCAAAGATCTGATGGGCAATGGGTTCCTTGCCCTATACACCCTTCTCAGTAATTCCCCTTTCCTCTCATCCTTGTATACATATCATATTTACTATGTTCTATAGTTTAATTTTTATTATTTGCCTATTTATAATAGCTCTGTGCTGGAAGAGAATCTGCAGAGTCATCTTAAGCGATGCCCATTTTTCAAACAAGCTCAATCTTTGTCGATTCAGCCTTTTTACCAGGAGGGTATTAATGCTGGCAAAGAAGAAGAAGAAGGAGGGCAGAATTTTAGTTCAGAGATGAAGAGGAATGCAGTTCACGGGATGACCCTTTTTGAATTCTCCCAATTGATTAACAAAATCAAGTCTATTCATGCTTCCATATGTAGTGACATTGGTGATTCTTTCAAGATTCCTCAAGCTTGTGATATTTGGACTAATCGACAAGTGGACCGGTGTTCTACTATCGTACTCTTTTGTATGTGTTGTGTGCATTTTATGTTCCCCTTAATGCATTCTTTTCTCATTTTCAAACCCCATTGCGTTGTTCGCTTGCAGGGGTTTACCATTTCAAGAGAAACATGTAATGCAGCAGGCTTCTATTCTAGGGAATCTAGAAGAATTTGGGGTTCTGAAAAGTTGTAAGGATGATGCTGTATTAGGGCCAGTTAAGTTAGAAGCATCCGGGGACGACGATGATGTTCCCGCAGTTGTTGAATTTGGAGCAGGAAGAGGGTACTTGACACAAGTTCTGGCTGACTGTTACAGAATTAAGAAGATTTTATTAGTTGAACGCAAATCATACAAGCTCAAGGTTAGGCTAAAATCTGAAATGCTAAAGAAGCATCAAGATCATGCCTTTTCCAGCTTTTATTTATCTCTTTTGTTTTTTCCCGCTTTGTTTTATTATTAGAACATTATAGACACCCTGGCATTTATGATTCGTGTATTATGTACAGGCTGATCGAAGTTTGCGACAGAAAGAGAGTGTTACGCTGGAGCGATTGAGAATTGACAGTAAGGGCTTTATAAACCTTTCACTTTAACTAATAAAAAAGTTTTAACTTTTTCTTTGTTCGTGTATTTAATCCCCTGCAATTTCAGTTGTTTTGTTTAGGGTTAAGATGATTTCCTAGGATACATATGTGAAGAGAACTATCTTTCTTTTAGAAAACGATGTTTATTATGGTTTCATATGATAGCCAACTGAATAACTCTAGCACTACTTGAATGAATTAATATTTTCCTGCTAATTTGTTGACTGTTGAGACTTAATATGCTAGAGAGTGCATAAAGTTCAACAGATAGATAAATGAGTGATAAATGGGTAGTCTATGAACCACTTATCACCCCTTGGAATTTAGCATACTTGTTTGTTATCCATTTACTCATCTTGCAACCTTCACCTGATCGTTCCTATATGTCTATGCAATAACAGTATATTGGATCCACAATAGTGATAGATTTTGGAGTCCCAAAATGAAAAACATGGAGCTGAGAAGATATTGAATTTTTTTTCCATAAATGAAGCATGTTTCCAGCATCATTTAGCCACATGAAAACAAGAATTAGGTCAAAGATGCATTCCCTGGATGCCTACTAAAATAATATCTTAACTTTACCTGATCAAGAAAAAATAAATGAAAACAAGAATTAGGTATTTTAAGAATAAGAAAAACTGCCAACATCATTGTTAAGCACTAGCAAATAGCAATCAGCATACAAGGATGTAAAGATGCTTAAACGAATCATGCTGCTCGACTCATTTGATGATGGAATGGAGAAGGTTAGACCAAGTTACCTGATGTATTGAGCATTATTGTAAGGGGCTATTAATAAATTCAAAGACAATAACTAGTATTCCATCAGACTTGGTTAAAAATTCACTTCTATACAGAACCTTGAAAATAGTTGAATGGCCACACATCAAAAGGAAATAGTATACTGGTGAGGTTGTTGATGGGGATGAGAAAATGTAATGATAGAGGTGTGTTGACCATAAAATCACTGAAACATTTCAGGTGATTGTGGCAGTTTTAGCTGTTCTGTAGCTTTGGATATATACTTTGATAGTCTTCAAATCTCGGGTTGATTCATTAAGTTAGCCACAGTAGTTTTCAGCTGGATCCAGAATTAGAAGAAGTTTTATATTGGATGCATTTCTTTCGACAGGATAAAGTTCCAATTTCTTAATATTTGTGTCCAGTCTGATTTTTGACATTGGATGCATTTCTTTTGGGTAGGATAAAGTTCCAATTTCTTAATATGTGAGTCCAGTCAAATCAGATACCTAGTTTGAGATGGCAAAAGTCTTGATCTTTTTCTTTGGGGGGAGGGGGGGACATGATGGAGGAAGTTCTAAAAGGTTGGAAGGATGTTGAAGGCCTTGATGCGAAAGCCTTCTTAGTTTCCAGTTTGGTGAATTGTTCATTCTAGCGGTTACTAGGCTTATAGTCCAAAGCAAATCTATATTATTCTTTAAACGTGTGAGCACATTAATTACCCTTCAGACCAAATATAAAAACATCAAGTATATAAGTTATAAAACACGGGCACAATAACATACAAAACAAAATTTCACCCAAATCATGGGTAGAATGACCTTTTTCCAAGTTCTTCATGTCACTACTATGTACTCTGATATCATAAGTGTTTCCTGTGAAATAGACTGAAAACTCTTAAATGTTGCTAGTAATATGAGTTCAAATATTGAGAGACTGACAAAATGATGGATGAGAAATTAGAAGGCATTTCATGTTTTTGTTGTGTGTAATGTAGTTCTGTGGAAAATGCTTGACTATTGTTTGATCAAAAGGTGTCTTCTTCCTCTTTCTGCACAACATTTCATGGTTTCTCTACTTCATCACTTTGAATAAGCTGTTTTAACCATTTGCAGTTGAGGACCTAAAGTTGAATGCTGTTGAGAGTTTACAGGGAGTTCCTTATCTAGCAATTGGCAAACATCTTTGTGGGCCTGCTACAGGTACTTCTTTTCCTTCTGCTTTCAGAAGAACATTGACTGTGTGTTTACCAGTGCATTCAATTCTTCTTCAGGCCACTGTTACTTGACAAGCTAATACAGTTGCAATTTGATGCAGATATGACTCTAAGATGTTGCATCAGCAAACAATGCAATCAACATAATGATGCTCCTTCTGATTCGACGTGCCGCCTGATTGGCCTAGCTATAGCTACTTGCTGCCATCATCTTTGTCAGTGGAAGCATTACATAAGTAATCCACCTTCTGCTCTCATGCTACTTGCTATTGCACATATCAGTTTTGACCCTGTTTTAGTTTATGTTCAAAAATGCTCTATTATTAACATTACTATGGATTTGCTGAAATTCATGAATGATGCCTTCCTCAGATAAGCGATATATGTTGGATTTGGGAATCACTAAGGATGATTTCAATGCCATGACATGGCTTACCAGCTGGGCCGTTGATGCAGATCATGGTTCAGATCTTTGTGGCACTGGGTCATTTGATCTACAAATCAGGTAATCTTTCTATCTAAATTTTTAAGAGGTATGGTCTTTCTATCTCAGGGTCCGCACCGATGGAGCACATCAAACTAATGAAGACCCCCCCCCCCCCCACACAACTAAAAGAAGAGATTCTTCACTAGTTCAGTGTCTCATCGACGCCTGTCCTTTAGATCTGTATCATCCAAGGGACATTAGCATGGTGTACTCTTGTTCGAATTGCCATATTTTCTTTTCTTGCTCCTAAAATGGTTCTCTTATGGTTCACAGGGAAAACGAGCACGTAGAATCAGATCCAAATACATATGACGTCAAAAACATGGTGAAGAATATGAAGGCTGTGGATAGAGCTGTTGTAGGATTGATGTGCAAGGATATAATAGATGTTGGAAGGTTTATGTGGCTCAAGGAACATGAACTTGAATGTGAGCTTGTCAAGTATGTCCCGTCAAATATCTCTCCAGAAAACCGATTGTTGGTTGCTAGGCAGAAAAGTTGAGTGTTAACGTGCTGCTGAACACCATATTTGTATTCTCATATATTTAGCTTTCTCAGACCTGTAGCTCTAATTCACAATTTGATACTGTATACTGGATATTAGCTCCTCTTTCAGTAGATGTTTCTTAAGAGGCTCATATTGTTTTGATGTTTTCTCCCAGTTTACGCTAAAATATTTTATATTTTTAATGTAACGTGATTCTTTGTTGATCCCGTAGTCTCTTATTCTTCAATTGTTTTATTACTATCAGCATATCAAAACTTGGTAATCTTCAACGTTGCCATACCATTTGGTCTACAAACATGACCCAAATTTGGTTCCAACGCTCATTTAATCTCTCTTGTTTTGTTTTTTAACTGGAGAAAGTTAATTTTTTTTTCAATTCAATGGATTAAAAGATAACTTACCTCCAATTATGAGCTCGTTTTTCGTCTCTTCGTTTGCAAAAGAATGTAACTTGAGAGATGGGGAAATTCAATTGTTTCCTTGAACTTACTGCAACCTTTGTATTCTTTATTCTTCTCAATGGAGGTTTACAATATAGCCATTTTACTATAACCTTGTCACTCAACAATCACAACATCAAGTCTGAAATCCAATAGATTTACAATTTGAATTTCATTCATGAATTCAATTGACAGATATACATATCTCTGTGCAAGAATTTACAGGATAAACAACCATGCATGCCAGACATGCAACCATATATTCAGTTTACAATGTACACTTTCTAAGAGTGACCACCAAAGGTTTTCTCACTGCTGTAGCACATGTAGAGGAACCCATCTTTATCCTTGGAAGATTCATACACGGTCTCAATCAAGCTTGCTGCAAACAACAAAAAATCCATATGATATCAGTGATCGAGAAACTTATTCTTGTAATGTCATTATAACAGATGCATCTTATGAACAAGGACTAGGCATTTTACTTGTTTGAGGCAAGGTGTTATTCACAAACACGAAGAGAGCTTTTCCAGGAGCCAGATGCAGCCTGCCACTCAGAATGTGGATAAATTGTCCAACAGACATATCACGAGGTACCAGGTATCTGTAGCCAAGAAAAAATAGAAGAATTAAAAAAGAAAATAAAAGAGGAAACATTATGGACTACGTGAACCACAAGAGTTCTTTTTTTTAGGGGGGTGGAGTTGGGGGTGGGGGGACCAGTGGGTTTTCCAATCTCTGTTTGCTCATACGTACAACATCGAATCAAACTACAACCTCTACAAGAAACCAAAAATCAAATTCCAAAACAGGACCTACGGAGAAGAAGTGAATACAAGGCAAAAGCTTTCATTGCAATCTGACGCCTAAAATACTATTTAAAGTAGGGGATGGTAGAAGAATCATCTTTATGCAGGATGCCTGGTTAATACATTCTCCACTAGAAGAGAAGTTCCTAGACTTTTTCAGGTGTGTTATGCATAGTTGTTACGAGAAGCCATAGCTCAAGGTAGATGGAGAGCGTGCGTGAAGCAAGCTTCCTTATTTCAAGTTGTAAAGTTTTCTCATTTCAAGATATAAACCAACACTTGACCAAAAAATAAAGATAAGATCCTCTATATCTTCGAATTTTCCAAAATAAAAAATTGACTAAATTTTAATGATGGAATAACGAGGTACTAAAAGAATATCTTCGAACTAAAAGCGAGAAGCTGTAAAAGGAAAAACAAAATACTGAAAGGAAATGAACCTAACCAGAACTTGAACTAAATACTCATCAATAGACAAATCAAAGTTTTCCGTTAAAGTAAAGCAGCATATTTAGTTTAAACAAGACAGAAAGAAAAGCCTCAACGAGCATGTGACTGATATAAAATAAAGAGAAGAGATCATTTTTTTGGATCAAGAAAACCGGTATCCCATCAGAAAAAAATTTTAAAATTCAACTTTAGATAAACGACCAAGAGAGAATTACTGCATTTTTTATTCTCTGTCCATTAACCAGTCCAATTTTCATAACAAAAAGAAAAAGCATTCAATCCAGACATGATTTGACTAACCACAAAAAGCTAGGACAATTAGAGGAACATAGTTATACTAACTAATGTGAGACATTCAGGGATCCTTGCCTAAAGAATCTATGTGAAGACACAACTACGCACGTGTCAAACTAGCAGTTCAACCAGATCGAAACTTAAGCTCAGTTAGGAGAATTATTCCTCAAGAAGAAAGTAGATAATAAATGTGAGAATTAAGATTTACTCCTTGAGAGAGATTTATCATTCTGAAGCAGAAACCAAAAAAAGCAAAAGAGAAATGTGAGAATTAAGTAAATGTTAGAATTAAGATCTACTCCTTGAGAGAGATTTATCATTCTGAAACAGAAACCAAAAAAAGAAAAAGAGAAAACAAAGAAAAGAGAGTCTAAGCATCATATTATATTATAAGTGGGAAGTCACAGACTCGAATGTTGATAGACTTAAGTGCCCTTAAAATGTTGATGGACGTTAATACCCCTTCATTACTCCTTCAACCGAAACATACAAAACATATAATGCATGCACATCATAATGAATTATTAATGTTTGATAATGTTCGTGTGTCTTTTCTACTATTAATTTAATTTGAGTAATGTATTTGGATTCATGGAAAGGTAATACTTTTTGTATTCGTTTCCCACACAATCCTTTGAATGTTTGCTTTGGTAACATTACAGATGGCAAGTTGAATGGTTATGTTAGAATATAAACATATTGTTTTATAAATAGATGGAGATTGAATTCAATTATCCACCAACCCTCCCCTTGTTTGTTGAAGAGGACAAAAATCGTCAGTGCCTAAAGATTACTTGCTAATACAGAACATATCTAGCAAGCTCTCGGAGATGTGGTGCCTTTGGACACTCAGTCGTCATGTATCAGATTGAAATAACCTGTGCCAGTGAGGGGTTAATAGTCTGATACAACTATCTATCAGAGGAGCCTATACATCTATTTTTGGTTTGTGCTCAGACAAATAATTTTCTGTTACGAAGAGTTCATTTATTTCCAGTCTTCCACGACAATGCGTCAATTGATTATTCATAGATGTGCAACTAATGCAAATATTGTCTTCCATACTTCCGATCATTGTTTGTAAAATCGAATTAGTTGGATTTACTTCCATCTATCCTATTCAGATTCCCAAGGTAATCGGACAATAAGTTTCCATGGAAAATACCTATGTACTAAAATTCGTATATCATATGGAGTGAGCTGGAAAATATGGGTGTGGGGAGGATTTAAGCTCCAGTTTACTAAAAGTGGGATGGAGGCAAGTAAGTTGTAAGCACAACTCAACCTATTCTGCCAGTTGTGTTTTGATCTTGATAGAAAATTGGCATGATTGTAATGTTTCTATCTTAATTGTTTATCTAATATTCTCCTTCTTTTCTTATGTCTTGCAATATAGTTCTAGTTTTTCCAGTGCTATACATAATGTCGCCATCTAGCAAGTAGCTCGTGATTCATTCATCAGCACTAAGCCTTTTGATTCATTCCAACAATTATTAGGCTGAAGAGTTGTAGTAATTAAAGCAATCAGAACTTATTCAAGGAAAGATTTAATCCGTGAATAGAATACAATTTGAGTTGAAGACAAAATTTGTGTATGTAGTCCAAGGTGTATTTTAGGTTTTAGCTACTTAATACTATTGTATATTCAACAAGGTAACTTAAATGTCATTCTATACTGGAATTATTTTAGCTGTTCTCTAAACAAACTTAAATTAACAACCTACAAGACTGAAAAGCTCATGTCTCACTTTATGTATTTTGTCTCAAGTAGCTGATTTACTTGGTCGTGTGTCTCTATATATAGTGTTTCAAGTTGCTGATTTCCTTGATCATCTCTCTCTTAATCAGGCACTTTAAAGTATTACAACTAAGAAATATTACAGCCGTTTATCAGAAGAAGGTATATGACTATTACGCTTTTAAAGTTAAATTTCTTTCTTAAATATTTATGTACAAATATGTAAATTATAAATTGTTTTGAAATTTTTTTTAAAAATAAAAAAATCCATTCAAAAAGAAGTATGGGGCATACATCTAAAATCTTCACAATTTTTAACATCAATCTTTTAAAATTGCCATAAACATGTATATCACTACAAAGATAGTGGTTCATAACAACTATAATTAAGTTTCCATTTTTTATCTCACTTCAAAAACAGATCACCAACTCTTCACAACCATCTCACATAATGCATTTTGTAAGTTGTGAAACAGTAAAAGAGAAAATATTGTTCCACTTTCCTAGAACTATACGGGCTTGCAATAGTATGTAATTTTTAAAATTTGTACTCATACGGTGTACACGCGCCGCGAGGAACGTACCTAAAGACTAGTTCTTTTAAGATCCTCTCCTTATAAAAAAGATATAAGCATTAGATATTTCTTTGGGTACGAATTCCCGAGGAATTTCATTAACATCACATTTATGAGTAATACAAGAAAGCACATCACTTTAGATTTCTTGGCAGGAAACGTGACACCAAGATGATAGTTGCTTACTTCTTCTTTTCCATCTCAGGGAGGTCGGTTTTTGAATATCTTTCAGCCACCACCTGCAAAAACATAAATACCTGCATGAGATGATGAAAAATATGCACTACGCATGGAGGACCATCCAATAACAACCAATAGGTGAAACATGATGGTAAGTCGGAACTATTTGTTGTTAGTATGTTTCTTTCTGAAAAACAAACATCTAAATACTGAAGGATAGGAAAAGTAATAGCAAAGTGTATATAACATACGTAAAAGGTTAATTTTAAGCAAACGATTGCAACCGAACTCCAGAGTATTCATTACTCAACACAAGTTGTGACCAACAGGTAACTATTGCTTCGACTCCTAATTTTGATAAGATAGGATTTTGACCTTTGATTCGGGATGTTAACATGGACTACATATAAAAAGATTTAAATTTTGGGACAAGTCAAACTTCTAAAGAAAGCATCCGAGGAGGATGTATATGCTAAGTCCACAATCATAATCACACAGACACCCATCTTACATAGGATTACTGATAAACGAAGTATTGTGCACTTCCATATATGGTAATATTTCATTTCCGTGTCAATATCTTAATCATCTTCTCCTATAGTTCTCTCACAGTCTTCCTTTAAGTTCCAGTTGATGTGATCAAGTGTGTCCTTCATCATCCGAACTTTCACTCGTAGAAATTCTAGAAAAGCCTTAAATTTCTGACATTATGTATCCAACATCCAACCTCTCTGTGTTCTATCTTCAATCACTCTACAATTTTATTTGGCATTAAATCTCTTTAACCTTCCTCATTCCCTTGAACTTGATGGAATTAACCTATCCAATATTTGTCCAATTTTGTGAAAGAGAAAGAAGAAGTAAGAACCACAAGATCAAGCATCAATGTTGTCCTCAAAAATTCAAGTAGACATAGTCTCCTCTTAATGGTTGGAATAAATCAGTCATAGTTTGCTTTGGAAAAACCGTAAAAGCCGATCAACAAAATCACAGCCTACTTGTTAAGGAAGGATACTAGGTGAAATCCCCCTAACAAGAGTCAACCACTAATCAGAATTGTTCCAAATAATACGATGAGTAAACTTTCTGACTAAGAATTTGCACAATGATAGCGAAATTATAAAAGCTATGAAACCACAGAGATACTAAAGCATTGTTTCAGACTGAGAAATGTAGCAATACTGATGTCTATCATGCGCCCGAATTAAGGATAGTCGGTCGGAACTATCCAGGTGACTCAACAATAATGCATTTGATATCAAAAATCATATTACTAATAAGTTAAAATTAAAGCTTTGGGGAAACTTAAGGGCTAAAAGTTGGAGATAGTGTGGATTAGGCTAGGGAGCTGTTTGAATCAATTGAGATAGGAAAGCTAATTGTTACAAAAAAGCTAACTTTAGGTCTTCATGTGCCTTAAATAGAGTTTCAACTTCAAATTATCTATTAAACTATGACAAATCCATCCAACTAACCAGTGCTTAACTTAATAATTGCAATGATCATCTAATAAATTACAAAAAATACAGAACATACCGGCACTCGATCAGGATATTTGGCGATTATATCCTGTGATTCTGTGAGTCTTTCATCTGCAGTTTAATCAACGGAAACAAAACAAATGGTAAGGTTCATGAGAAGCAAAATAAAGAGAAGGGAGATTTTGATACAAAATCGAAAATCATTACCATATGAAAATTCATCTTTGAAGGTCTTCCCCATCTCTTTGCTTTACGATCGTGGCTGCCGACCATGGATGATTTCCGTCTTTTAAAGATAAGGAACAGGTGACGTGAAAACCCCGGCTATTTTTAATAATTACTTTGCTTTTCAAAACTCAATTTGATTGTTTTTTAAAGTTAGTTAGATATAAATAACAATTTTTTTGCATATTAATATTATAAAAAATATATCTTATAGGGTGTGTTTGATATGGAGGAAAATGTTTTTCATTGAAAATATTTTCCTGAAAAATAAGTAGATTTTGAACTTATTTTTTCATATTTGGTTGGTGAGTAGAAAATATTTTTCGAAAATAATTTTTAGTGTTTGATTTATCAATGAAAAATATTTTAAGAGACATCTTTTATTTTTACTAGAGTAAAAAATAATTTATGAAATTGAAAATAATTTTTAAAAACAAATTATTTTTTTTGGGGTGGTGATAGGGGTGGGGGTAGTGGGTGGGGGCAGGGGGAGGGGGTGGGGTGGCCGATGGTAGGTGAGTGCGTGGTCAAGGATCGGGTGATTTTTTTTTTAAAAAATTTAAAAATATTTTTTTAAATTGATGTTTTCCCAAAAAAAAATGTAATTTGAAATTGAAAGAGAGTTTTGAAAATATTTTCCTTAATTTTCTAAGGGATGTCATTTTCCTTAATTTTGAGGAAAATGAGTTGATTTGGAAAATATTTCCCAAAACTTTTGTCCTAACCAAACATGGGAAAATTGGAAAACATTTTTCAGAAAAATATAGTTAATTAGTTTCCCTCCAAAAATAAAAATTATAGTAAATAACAGTAGTATACATTTGAAAGATATATTAATTCAACAAGCGGGGATAGCTCAGTTGGGAGAGCGTCAGACTGAAGATCTGAAGGTCACGTGTTCGATCCACGTTCACCGCAATTTTGTTTTCCTATTTTTTTTCTCCTCTTTTTGTGCAAACGAATTAATTCTAATTATATCTTTTTTTCATACATAACTTTATTTTATTACATTAGTACCCTTCCTTAACACTATTTAATCCCTTTATCTCTTTTCTGCAAACGAACGAATTAATTATAATTATATATTTTTTCGAAACATAACTAAAGTTATTATATTAGTAAATCATATGTTTAAATGTATGAAACATAACTTCGTATTTATTGTATTAGTAATTCAAATAGTTTGAATGTATGAGTTATTTTGTTCAAATAACTAGAAATATAAAAGTAATATGATCCAATGTGTTTGAGAGTTTTCAAATGTCTTCACACGTTATTTCTATATCTTATATAAGGTAGTCATTTGTTTCAAAATCAAATCAATAATATTTTTAATGTTAAATGAAATCTTTCATTCTCTCCCTTACTAATAGCACATTCAAAAAATTTACTTATGATTAATGAGTCATTTTATTTTGAACCTCTAACATAAATGTTCTGTAATGATTCCTTTAATATTCGTTTTGTCTTTATTTTATATGTATAAAAAAATCAATTAATATACAAGGACAGTGGATAGTAAAATTACACAATCAACCTATTTTAAGAAATGTTATTAACTATTTTCACATAATATTGATATTTAAATAAAATAACAAAAAAATACTATAAGGTAAAATTGAACTTCAAATTAATTATATGAATTTTGTTTAGGATTTTTACTTTGCCTTAACAAAAAAAAAGAAGGAAGGACTCTTTTTATCACTTATCTGCTTTGTCTTCAATATCATTAAAGCAATTAGATGATAACTTTTTTTCTCATTATCTTTTTACTTTCTTTTAAAATCTAGACTACTTAAATAAAGATGTTTTACTATTAGTTATCTAAGAGTAAAGATTCATATATTTTAGACAAAAGTTGCATGCCCCTCATCACCTCCTCCTCCTCCTAAGTGCAACGGCAAGTTGAAACAAAGTAATGAAATGGGTAAAATTTATTGGCATTAAGTGTTTATACTAAGTTAATATATATAGGATATTTGTTAAATCTATAATTTATTTTATTTAATTAAATTACGAATTAATAAAAATTACATTAACTTGATAAATTCTCGATGCGAATAAGTTTTTTCCTAATGAAATTATTAAACCATCATTAATGTGATCTTTACTTGTGTCATTCGCTTCACATGACTCTTATGAATTGATTGATTGGACGAGAAATAAAAAATAAATTATGTTTGTTCTGATTGAAAAAGAAATAAAAAATAAATTACTAGGTTCGTAATCGAGTTTAAAATGGAGAAAATTATGTGAAATGACAAATATCTAGGATATATTATGTAATATAACTAAAGTTTTGATTATTTTAAGGGAAAAGGGTCAAAAATACCCTCCAATTTGATTTATTTTTTAAATTTATCCTCGCCGTTAAAATAAAGTTAATTTTATCCCTCGCCGTTAAAATAAAGTTAATTTTACCCCTTGCCGTTAAAATAAAGTTAATTTTACCCCTCCTGTTACTAATTTCACCAAATTTATCCCTCATTAGATGGATTGACCCAAATTGATCCGAATTTTAAAAATAAAACATATTCCTTATTTTAATCCATAAATCCGATCATTTAAAATAACTCGACCCATTCTCTCAAATCTCCTATACCCATTTACCCATTCTCCCAAATCTCCATTAAATATGTCAAAGAGGTAAATTGGGTCAATCCGTCTAATGAGGAGTAAATTTGTGAAATTAGTAACAGGAGGGGTAAAACTAATTTTATTTTAACGGCGAGGGGTAAAATTAACTTTATTTTAACGGCGAGGGTAAATTTAAACAATAAATCAAAGTTGAGGGGTATTTTTGACCCTTTTCCCTTATTTTAATTTGTGGCTACAGTTTTCGCGAAATTTTATTATTCGTTTCCTAATTGTATAAATTCAGAATTTGTATATATTGATCCTTGATTGTGTAAATTCAAAATTTATATAATTCGGTTCCTCGCCGTACAAATCTAGAATTTCCATATGTTTACCCTAACTATTTGTATATGATTTATGAAAAATCATGATACATTACTTTGTTTTTATATTGACAAGAGAAATATACAAACTGAGTTCTAAAAAATTCCTATATATATAAATACAAAATTTGTATATACTTACTTTGTTCGTTTATTCGCAAGCGAAATATATGCATGCGGAATATATAAATCACAACCTCTATTTGAATATATCTATCATGTTTATATGTTTTCATACGAAATATACAAAACGCAATCTCCATAACAAATGAAATTATAGCTATAGAATACAATTACGGAACTATAAATATAGAACCTTCTTATATCGATTATGTTGGCTATTTTTGAAACTTCAATTTTTTATTTATTGGTCATTACCTAAATAGGACTCCCAAAAGTGGCTATACGTGACACTTTTCAAAAATACAACTAGCCCACTGACCATTAGCATTTGAACACTGCCGCAGGGAAGCATCGGCGACTGCTAGACTAGTAGTGCGACGCAGCAGCGACCATGGCGGAGCAAAGCCGTTGTAGCCTCCAGAGAGGGCAGTACCTTGGCGAAATCTCTGCCCTCTGCTTTCTACACCTTCCGCCGGACTTCTCTTCACTTCCTTTTCTACTAGCTGGTTCGTGCTCTTTACTTCCCGCAATTGGTTTATTTCCTTGTTCTGAAATCAACGACATATGCTTGATTGCCATTGCAAAATGCAGAAATTTGTTATTCGTTTATACTATCTTTTTACTGAATTAGTTGTAAGTATATAATTAATGTCTCCACAGGAACTGGTTCACAAATTCTCGTTTATGATTTGATGATTGGGAAATTGATAAGATCATTTGATGTATTCGATGGAATTCGTGTGCATGGAGTTTCGTTGGAGGCATTTAATGAACACTTATCGGATACACATATTACTTTTAAGATTGCAGTCTATGGTGAGAGGAGAGTTAAACTTTACAGCTTGCAAATTCAACGGGTTTCTAATTCTCAAACTGAGCAACAAACATGTTTTGAGTTAAAGTTAAGTCTCGTGGTCTTGCTGCCTAAGTTTACCCACTGGGTTTTGGATGTTAGATTTTTGAAGGTAACTTTTTCCTTAATTTTGAAATAGGTGCCTCTTTGATGTTTTCTTTGTTTTTTTGTGGGATTTATGCTTATTATGATACTTAACATGTGGTGGTAGTGGGATGGTGCTACTTCTTCAAACAATGGTAGTGATTGTCTCGCTATAGGATGCAGTGACAATTCTGTACATATTTGGGATATGTTGAGGTGTTCTCTGCTTTCCACAGTAAGATGCTCAGGTTTGTTTGCCAATTCGTCTTTCCAGTTCCAATTTTTGTTTATTTTTTGAGCACTACATGGTTGTTGCAGATAAAGCAATGTATACCAGAGATAGTGCTAGCTTTTCTATTGTTAATTAGGAGACTTAATTCAACCATAGATGCCAGGGTTCGTGCTTTTAACTTCTCCTCTTCATCTCATTTTTAGAGAAGTGTTTGTTGTACTCCATGAGGATTTGGGGCGACGATGTTGGATCTCTCCGCGTGGCATCTGGTACAATCTTAAATGAGGTACCAGTATTTAGTTATATCTTTTCCCCACTCTCTTATCTTATCATATTGCCCTTGTTCCAGTATTTTGTCCAAACTTAGGAGTATCTTGGTACATTGCATATATGTTCGTTTGTGTCAAAGAAATTTTTCCATCACCTTTTGATAATTTTTAACCCTAATTCTATCTATAAATAAATTAAAAAATATAATCAAAATAGTGTCAGATGCTAAAGTAGTTGGGATGGGCAAGATGAATTATTTGTCCAATTAGGCCTAATTTGTTCCAACTTCAAATTATTTGTCTTTAAAGGCGAGTAAGGGAATCTCTAAAACTAGATTTTCTCTAAATCAAACTTACTCCCACACAAACATACAAGAATAAAAGAACTCTCAACAAATACCCGACATAATGTTAGCATAACAACTACAACAAATTCTTTACTAGTTGACGTCATTTATGTATATCCTTTACTTCTATTGTATTATGTCCATATAAATACACACACACACACACACACACACACACACACACACACATATATATATATATATTTTTTTTTTTTATTTTTTTATTTTCAAATATGAAAATTTAGGAGATTATAGGTCTTTCGAGATAATTTCCCCACAAGTGATTTGATGTTTACCTACTTGCACCTAATATTTCCTTCTGCAAACCTGGAGACTGATTGAAACTCAGTAGAGACAAACAACATTCCTTGATTTTTTTTTCCAATTTTCCTAGCGTTCCTGGACAAAGTTACTCGCTATAGGTTGCAAGTACTTGGTAGTATAGTCAAGGTGCATGCAAACTTGCCTGGATACTGCCGTTATTCAAAAAATTGAAAAAGTGATTTGAGGTTAATCTCATCTCCTTTTGTCACTCATCTGACAATTGTACCTACAGACCAATGCATATGAAGGCCTTACGTGAGATATTTCTAAGTAATTTCAGGCGACCAGTTCTCATTTAGTCCTTATGCATGCTATTGCACCACTTCTGTTTTTATCACCTACAATAATCTTAATATCATACTTATGGGTCGATCGGTGCATATGGAAAGTTACTTAGAGATGGCCATAGCACTATTTGCACCCTCAATTTGTTGTGATCATTTGCTAATCTTGACCAATCTTGTATGACCATGCTTCCATCTTTATATTTTTAATCCCATGACATTCATCTCGTGGATATATTGGGCCTTACCAATCAAATATTCTCTCTTATATAATATAACATCGTTGATCTCACATCTATACTATGAAATTGCATTTACTTTCTTAGGTATCATTTTAGGCCATATCACTGCATTACATTTTTAATTCCATAACATTCATCTTGTGGATATATTGGGCCTTACCAATCAAACATTCTCTCTAATATAACATGGTTGATCTCACATCTATACTATGAAATTGCATTTTACTTTCTTAGGTATCATTTTATGCCATATCACTGCCATAACCCTCCTCTAATTCAACAATTTTGTCCTAATTCTGTTTAGCACATTTTCATATATCATGCCATCCGCCTAGAAGAAAAGCCTTGATATTTGAATTGTTGGCATTTAGGCACCACAGTTCTGTAATATTTCATTTGTCTTGTCTCCACTTGTTCACTTCACTTGAATGTATATTTTTTGTCTACATGTTATTATCCTAAAATCTTTTCTTAGTACATTTCCACGATTCCAGTTTTTTGACTTATTCCCTCACTCATAAGACACACGGTTAAAATTGTTTTGGTCTCAGAAAAGTTGAACACACTGATAAGATTTTTATTTTTTTGATGATCGAGAAATCAGTCTTGGGCTAACTTTAGGACCAACTGCTATCCTTTGAGACTCGGTGATAATGGGTCGTCCCTCTACTCTTCTCCACTTAAATACTAGGCTTAGTTTGCTGGTGCAGGCTCGAGCCTGTGACTCAAGTCACAAGTCCCTCAACCTTTGCCTCTTGAACAAAGCCGTGGGGGCCGCACACTAGAAGTTTCTGTTGCACTTCTTAGATTATTTGGCTAAAAACTTTCCTTTTGGATATTTTTGCACACTATAAACAGATTTTATGATTTTTTTCTACAGTTTTGGCTTGAACTTGGTTTAATTACTGTAGATATGCTCTATTTTAACTTCTGGTTCTGTGAAAAAATAATCATTCAGCCCTCCTTTTTGTACAACACATACAAAGAGACCATTTCTTGTATGAGTCTCTTTTGATTACAGTTTCCGTCAGAACAACTTTTTTTATAACCGTGGTGTCCAAACCAACTTTTGCACAACTTGAACAATTCCACGGGATTTCTGCCACCTCCCACCAACATCAGGTACCAGGTAATTCTATCCACCAAGTTAGGGCAGATACTGTGATTTGAACCCGCGACCTCATGATTCTCAACCCACGTCATTGACCACTAGGCCACACCCTTGGGTGCTCTATTAGGACAAAATGATCACCTAATCATTTTGTAAATTGGCTCTGTTTAATGTGGTAACACCTTTTTTTGTGCTCATTGATATCTGCATATGTCTTCCAACAGGCGCTTATTTTTCTTGATCTTGATTTGGTAGGTTCTTGTTTGGAAAGTGGGTCGTAAAGCTGGTCCTGATATTATTGGAAATCCTACTTTGAATTTGACCACTTACGAGGGTCTCCAGCTTCCTTATCAGCAATATGAAGCCATAAATATATGTAAACTAATTGGACATGAAGGTTCAATTTTCCGCCTTGCATGGTCAGCTGATGGATTTAAACTAGTATCTGTATCTGATGATCGCAGGTTCATATTTTTGTTATTGACACCTATGTATATATTGAGCCATAGAACCATTTAGTCAGCGATTTAGGTGGTTTATTCTTCTTTTTTGTTAGTGCAGTGCTCGTATCTGGAAGCTTGGTGCTGATGGTCCCAACCACGTGGTTGACGACTCAGTTTTATTTGGTCACAGTGCTAGAATTTGGGACTGCTGTATATTTGACTCTGTAAGTTCATGTTCATTAAAGTACTTTGTAATTCACTCACAGTCTCACACATCATAGGGGAATATGCCTGCAGTTGCAGATGTTCAAAGTAACTTTGCAACCTTATAACAAAAGCTGTATAAAATATCCTAAATCATTGTTATGGCTGGGGTTGACAGGACTCAGGACAATATAGCTAGTCGGCTCAAAAACTTGTCCAGTGTCCCAGTTCCTTTAGAACTGATGGACTTCTCTTCTCAAAATGGGAAATTTATGATGTGGATAGATGGATAAGCTTGTAAAAAGAGAAGAGGATAAGATTGCTCGTGTTTTGATTAAACTTCTTCTCTAAAATGAAATCACATTTTATGCAGCTTGACAAGTCCACAATGCTGTGATTGTCTAGAGCTGCTGCATTTTCTGATCTCACAAGAATATCTGTATGAATACAAATACTTCTATATTTCCAATATTCGAATTTATTGTAATACTTGGGGAATAATCTAACAAGCATGAAATAAACCAAAAGCCTACCTGTAATCACGTGTAAAAGCCCTGTCATTGCAAGCCAAAATCTTCTATTTTCACATCAATAATGAAGACAATGTAACTCGTAGGGTATTTTAGGAAGTCGAGAGCGCAACCACTGATTTTTTTTTTTTAATGCTAGAAGTAGTTTTCCTTCGTCAGACAGTTCTGGGATATTCATGAGGTGGATCTTTTATGTTTTGATGATTCTATGTGGTAACTTTTTTTGGTAGAACTGTAACTTGTGATAGTTCATTAAAAATTTGTGCATTCTTCCCTTCCAATGTGGGACATGCGAGGATTGCTTCTAAGTATTTGGCTTTGTCTGTCTATATGTGGGACTCTGCTTAGTTAATCATAACTGCTGGCGAGGATTGCACATGTCGTGTATGGGGAATGGATGGCACACAACTTACAAGAATCAAAGAGCATGTGTAAGTGTAAGCAAAGGTTCAGAATGGAAGTGACTTTTTAATTACGTTATAGTACCAATTAAATTATTATTTCTCATTTTTTATTTCATTAAAGTGACTTTATGTTCTATTGTGTTAATGATTTTCTTGCACTGTACCGCTTATAATACACTGGTTTTATGATATAATTACTATTATCATATTTTATTGGTACAGCGGGAGAGGGATCTGGCGCTGTCTCTATGATCCTGATGCTGCACTCCTTGTGACTGCGGGGTTTGATTCTTCAATAAAAGTACACCGGCTGCAAGCATCATTTTCTAATGGATCAGCAGGAGGTATTGTGGAAGTACAAGACTCAACTGTCAAAAAGGAGGAATTTGCTCTTTATATTCCAAATTTTAGAGAGCATGTTGGCCTCATGAACAGGTATATAGCAACTAGAAACTGAAATGCATCTTGTTTATCCCTAGAGTTGTGTACCTTGTGTGGGAAGGGCAAAAGTTAAGGGTTATGTTAAATTACTAAACCTTGAGTTTGTAAAGTTCAAATCCGATTAGAGACCAAAAGTTAGGCGATTTCTTCCAATCTCCTTAAAACATGGTGGGAAGGGTATCTGATTCTTGTTCTGGTGGAAGGAGGCAAGTATCCAGTGAAATAATCGAGGTGCGTGCATGTTGATCGGAAACCATTGTTATAAAAAAAGCTTTTGGCCTGATGTATTATATTTTTTTCAGGGGTACTTATTAAAAAGCAAGCTGTGTTTTCAATTTTCAGGAAATTTCCCTTATATATCTCATGCAAGGCATCCTATCTTAGTTCTGGATAACTTACTTGTTCACACTTATGCATGTGGTGCTTATTCACTGATTTGGGTTTATCAAATTGCATGCAGCAAAAGCGAATATGTAAGATGCTTGCATTTTTCTAGGGAAGATTCTCTTTATGTTGCCACAAACAATGGATATGTGTACCATGCTAAACTATATGATGCCAAGGAGGTGAAATGGACTGAACTTCTTCATATTGGGGAGGAAGGACCAATAGTTTGCATGGACTTGTTGTCACACTGTTCTAATGTTACTAAAGATATTGAAAATTGGGTTGCTGTTGGCAATGGTAAAGGCACTATGATGATCGCCAAAGTTGTTGGTGATGTCTTGAATCCTAGAGTTGAACTCACTTCTACATGGTCAGCTGAACCAGAGAGGCAACTACTTGGAACTTATTGGTGCAAATCTTTGGGACCAATGTAAGTTATGATGATGCCAGAAGTCATAATGATTTGAGGAATGTTCGTGATATTTAAATAGAAAATTGATGAACATTTTATAACTCTATGTTGCCTACTGCATGTTTACTTTTGGCATATAAGCTTGTTCCTTCAAGTACCATTATTATGCTATTGTCATGGACTCACACACACACACACACGCACCTACAAACACATATTTTAAAATAAAATCTGCATCTATTGCTTGAATAAATCAGGGATAATTTATCAGTTACGTATCTGATCTGGTGAAAGCCATATACTCTGATGACCTTATCCTGTAGGTTCCTCTTCACTTCTGATCCTAGAGGCACATTGAAATTATGGAGGCTGTTCAACCCTTTGCCCTCTGTTTCTGACGATGTCATGAGAAGGTGTTGTGTATCCCTAATAGCGGAATTCCGCTCTTGTTTTGGGATGCGAATAATGTGCTTGGATGCATCAGTAGAGAATGAGGTCAATGCCCTTTATAGTTTATGTATTATGAAATTTAGCCATTTATTCCTTCTCTCTTTCTCTCTCTATGACTTCAATTGTTTTTTTTTCTCTCTACGGCTTCAGACTTCATTTTCCTCTCTATGACTTCTAACGTTTTTTGGGTATTACTCCCTCTTTCGCCAATGCCTATCTTACTTCCCTTGTGGATTTTTCCAAAATATTGTTCATCTTCCTTAAATGAAATATGAAAAGCTTTAATGCATTTTAAATACCACCAGAAGTCTTACAGGACTTCTTCTATTCTTAATACAAAATTTTCCTTTATTCTATATTCTATGTCATGAAGGTCAATGTTTGACCCACAGGTTTCTCAATAAATTTAAAAAAAAAAAATCATATTATCAACTCTTATCTTAGTATTCCTGCAAAGTAAAAAAAAGACGAGCAAATCGGGACAGAGTAAGCTAGGAACTCTGCATATGGCTTCTTTACTGCATTGCACATGTCTTCGACAATAAATTTGTATTCATAAAGTAGTATATATATATACTGAACAAGGTATATTGTCCCAAATAATTCTTGAATTACTCTGCTATGTGATTCTTAAGATGAAGTTCCTCCATACATATTGAGAGTCCCAGGGTTCCCATATGTTCGTACATAAGAGGGAGTTGCTTCCAATATGTTATATCTCCTTTTCTAGCTTTGCAAGACAATAATATATCTCGACTTTTGTCTGTTTCAAGTTTGAACAACGGATCACTATGAAATATCTATTACTCAAGTAAGTTTCAAAATTCTTAATCTATTTCCTTTTTGTAGGTTCTAGTGTGCGGTGACATTCGTGGTAATCTTTTGTTATTTCCATTGCAAAGAGACATTCTATTTAGCATGTCTACTGCTTCAGAAATAAATATAACTCCCCTCAACAACTTCAGAGGAGCTCATGGAATATCAACTGTGTGCAGCATCTCCATTGCTAGGTTTAGTCCTACACAACTTGAAATTCATTCGGTAAGACCTGAATGGATGCTTATTCAGTTTTACTAGTTATGACATTAATCGAATTGATGCTTGGGTTTGAGGTGATCTATTTTTTCTCTCTTTCTGATTTGTTGAGTTAAGGATCTGTGATATTTCATTTTCAGGCCATTTTTGCTGATTTATATGATAAAGCTTTCAAAAACTAAATCAGAACTTAGTTAAAGACTTAAAGTAATGACAAAAATCTGTACCAAAGCAAAAATATGCAAAAGGTTGACCTTTATTAACCTCAAAAGATATCTTTCAGTCGTTACTTTTAAGTGTTACAGAGAGAATTCCTGCGTTATAACATTGGCCAGAAGTACACAGTACACTTGAAAGTCTCTAATTACATATCAGAGAGTATGTTCCCCTGATTAATTTTTTACATGTTAGATTAAGAGATTGAAAAGTTAGCATTAAGTGAGCTCAGTGTTCAGGAAAGCCGAGCGCTTCATCGCTTAAAGCGTGAAGCGGGGCCTTATCGCTTTTTACCGCTTCACGCTTCCCTAAACACTGAGTGAGTTATCTCCTTGTGCTTCTTCAAAGACTCTTCACACTACATTTCTAGTAAAATCTAATCTTCTCCTATTCCATGCAAAGATAGATCAGAGAAAAGGTCATGATAAGAAATAATACTATAAAAAAGTATAAACTATTGTCCTCGTGGCTTTTATCTAGTGATAATAGCAATGTGTGGTTAGGTGCACGTCACATGTTCAACCCCTGTCACAGAGAAAAGCCTTGTATTTAAGTGGAGAAGGGCCACTGGGTTGGGGAAGGACTATCATGTACGGAGTTTAGAACTGTGAGTCACTGGCCTCATGGATTTCTTTGTTGACAAGAAATAAAATCATAAATGATCTTTTCAGACAGATTCTACAATATGCAGATGCATTGCATTTGTTAGTTTACTGCGTAAAAATTAAGAACAATAATTAAATGAAGAAGTTAATTTTGATTAGTCCCTTGATCTTCAAAACAGTATATAATAATTCCTGATTTAAAAAATTAATGATAATGGAATAGTCAAAGTGTGACTAATTATTGAACAGAACTGCCAAAATGTCTAGGACAAATACCAATAAGGTGTCCATAGAGTAACAAAGGCTTTAGGAAGACACCTAACAATGAAAACCATGATATTTTTCAAAATTTTATTGCATATTTGGAAGAAAAATATAATTTTTATTGCATCTATGTACCTTTTGTTCTTTATTTTAGTTGAACGTGGAAAGCCAAAGCCTAAATGTAGGCAATAATATATGATTTAAATTAACATTTAATTCTTGTTTTGTGATATTTTTATTCAGAGTACATTCAAAGAAGAGATACCGGCTAGAAATGAAGAGAAAATCAGAAGTTGAAAATTATTCTGTATTTGGTGTCCATATCATTAACCCTAATAAATAATAATAAATAGAGAGGAATTGAAAGAAGAATAAAACAAAAAACATGCTGATAGTTTCCCAAGAAATTTAAGAGTTTTCCATGTCTAATGAAGTTTTAAATGGCATTTTTTCACATGCGCTGAGAAGTATTGTCGAATTCAATTTTTATGGAGTCAAAACATTTAGGACTGGAGAAGCCTAAGTTTAATTTAAAGATAATAAACAAATAAATGTTTAAAATAAATTTTACAAGTTGTACCAGATGCGTTTTCCATCGGAGTTTGTTTATGTATCCCTTAGAAACTTATTAACATAATGGTGCGCAAAAATGATGAAAAGAACATATCAAGTTATTCCCTTCTCCAATAAAAGGGAGGAAAAAGAAAAATAATCACGTTATTCCTTGTGATTAATTACTTTATCATCTTTTTGTCCCTTATAAATGTTCAGAATTGCCATAGATCATAAAAATCTACTTCAACATAAAATAAGGTAGAAAGTAAAGTTGAATGGGGATAGGCTCAAACAAAAATAAATAAACTCTATGTCGACAAAAGGACACAATCTGTTTCTTGTGATATTTCTATAATATTATAATTCAATATTTGTCTAGGACTTATCTTTGTCTACCAAAAGAGGAGGAAAAAAGAAAGAAGACTTTTTTTCTCAGTTTCTAATATGTAAGAGAACATGCATTCAAATTCTTACATATAAATATGCCATTAATATTAGGAATTTCTTGGATTCATGGCCTGAAAGTATTTAAGGCAAGAACATGTGGTTGTGTTGTCCAGTGCATTAACTTTTTCTTTTGTTCTCTATTTTCTTCAGACTGGAGGAGATGGGTGCATATGCTACTTTGAACATGATAGAAGTCATCATAACTTGGAATTCATTGGAATCAAGCAAGTGAAAGAGCTAAGTACAATACGATCTGTCTTCACTAATGCTGACCAACAAGATGATTTACCTATTGGCAGCTGTGCGATAGGATTTTCTTCATCAGACTTTATCATATGGAATTTAATTTCTGAGACAAAGGTGTTGTCTCTCTTTCCTACTCGGTCAATATTTTGCTCCTTTTCTTCCTCTCTTCCACATCATGAAGATCTTACATATGCTGGAATAGGTTTTGCAAGTAACTTGTGGTGGATGGAGGCGCCCTCATTCTTATTTTCTTGGTGATGTACCAGAGATGAAAAATTGCCTTGCATATGTCAAGGTATAATCTTTTCCAAATCTATCGGTTTCCTGTTCCACAATGGATTTTTAAAGTATATGAAGTGATCATACTGGCAAAAGCAGGTTTAGTCCAGAATGCTTAGGGAAGTAAAAATGCACGACTTGTATAAGTAGTTATAGCTGTCCTCAAAATAATAACTCTTCTAATCACTGGATTGATATCCTGACCACTCTATAGCTCTTTCTTTGCAGGATGGAGTCATTTATGTTCATAGACACTGGGTGACCACTAATGAGAGGGTGATGTATCCCAAAAATTTTCATCTGCAATTCCATGGCAGGGAGATACATACCGTATGTTTTATCTCTCGAGATTCATGGTGCAGTCTGAATGAAAAGCAGGACACTTTTTCTGAGATGATTTGGGTTGCAACAGGTTGTGAAGATGGAACTGTGAGATTGACAAGGTATGATGCCATTTCTGCTTTTGATACATCTATTTCATCCTGGGCAACAATTTTTAAATTTTTTTTTGTTTAAACTATTCCCCTACCTAGTACCTATCTGGGCTTCCTTCTATTGATCTTGATATCTGCACATTTCTTTGCTTTTGACTGTTAGAAGTTCTATGGCAAATTAGTTATTTTTGCTGATCTCTCAGGTATGCTTCAGAAACTGAAAATTGGTCAACTTCCAAGCTGCTTGGTGAACATGTTGGTGGATCAGCTGTGAGATCTATATTCTTTGTCTCAAGGCTACATAGAATGGTGCTGGATGCAAATGACGTGCATGAGAGTGTTAACAGTGAAAAATGGTTCTTAGAGGACCCAGAGGATTGTTCTTTACTTATATCAGTAGGTGCAAAAAGGGTAGTAACTGCTTGGAAACAAAAAAGTAAGATGCGAATAAGGGAAGAAGGAACCCTTGGCACGGAGTGCAATATTAAAAATGATTTACATTTTCACGGTTCATCATTATCTGCATCTTTCCAGTGGCTTTCTACTGATATGCCAACCAGAGAAAGAAATAATGGAAAACAACAAATCAAAAAAGTTAGTGAAACAGTCGTAAACGGCGGATCATTTTCCTCAGAAGACAAGAGAAGCTATTCAGAATCATGCCTTCCAGATATATTTGAAAATGATTGGAGATATCTCGCAGTTACTGCTTTTCTTGTTCAGGTTGCAGGCATCAGGTCAGTAAACTCAACAGTGATCACTATCATTTTCTGCAAAATTAGGTCAATATGATCAAATTGCCTCCTGTTTATATCATCTGCAGGTGTTCAGTCTGTTTCGTAGTTGTTGCATGTTCAGACGCCACAGTTACACTACGAGCTCTTTTATTACCCTATCGACTCTGGTATTTACGTGCATTATCTCATCATGTCCTAATAACAATGCCTTGTATTCTCGTTATGCAGAGAACATGCTTGTTCTCTTGTTTATGACCCGGCTGCTTGTTTTCCAATAACTATTTCAGGTTTGATGTTGCTTTGTTGACTCCTTTGTCATCACCGGTGCTTGCTTTGCGACATATGGTTGTTCCTACATGTCCCCCAGTTCAAGGTTGTTTTATTACTTAGGTTTAGTTGATTATCAACTCTTTTCAATTTTGTCTCTGTATGATCTATAGGTTAAGATTGCTTTTTAAGCATAGTAATGTTCCCAAAGGCATTTCAACAACGGTCGTAGTCACATTCAAATTCTCCATTAATTAATTCAAACTAGGAAGTTAAATAAAACTTAAAAGCTGCTTATATAATCAAAGCTAGACGTGAGCACAATGGCTTCACTAGCCTTCTTGATCTTCTTCTCAGTGTCTTTTTTTATTATTTATGAAGTGGTATTAATAGAGGCATCAAGAAGATGCAAAAATTACAAGATGTGGCATTGTAGCTTACAAAAATTCACTGGCTGACTGTACAAACTATATAAGCTAGAGCCACTGAGCTAATAAAGTCCTGAAATTGCTCTGCATTAGAAGTAGGTACAGACTGGACCAACTAAACAGATTGACAAAGCACCTTGCCTTCAGAATACCTAATGAAGTTGACTTCCCATCAAAACATCTTCTATTCCTTTCTACAAGATACACCAAAATATACGATCAGGGATCATGATCCAGATCATCTTGATGGCTTTGTCAATTCCCATAGAACCCAACTCTCATAAGCATCGTTCATTGAGAGGGGTGTGGTTCATTTATGACAAAATAGAAAACAAAACATGTTCCAAATTTTAGATGAGCTTGGCCTTCACCACCAAAGGCTGGGAGAGTGGCAAACACCCTTGCTCATGATCTATTGAAGTAACTGAATTGGCTAATACTGATTAAGTAAGCACTGTCAAGTGTCAACACTGCCAGCTGCCTTTTCCTTCACCTTTTGATGGATGAGAGTTTAGGGTTGTCTATATTTTTGTTTCGGAGAGCTTGTAGAAGCACTGTATACCTACCTTTCTGAAGTAACCCGAATGCACTCGTCAAAGGGGATGCTTTATGGTCTCCCTCCCTTTAATTCTATGTGAAGGTGACATTACCATTCTCAAAAAAAAAATAAAAAATCTACGTGAAGGTGTTTGACTAAGCAAGTTCAAGAAGAAAGTTCTTAAACATGCCGAGACATTTTAGTGGTGATAAAATCATGTCATTAAGTGTAAGTCTAAAGTTAAATTGTTGCGAGGTATAGTAAATTGTCATTTTCGAACAGACTAGAAAGACGTGTCTCATAAAATGGCACAGAGGGAGTAAGATATAAGATGGGCTGGTATTGTTGATGTAGCTACTTTTCATATCATGCTTCACAAACTATCATACCTTCTATACTTTTATTTATTTATTTTTGTCTTTGTGATGTTTTATTTTAGTTTATCTTCAAACCTTCAACTCTTAGATCAGCGCGCTTTTCCTCTATATTTGATCTTTGACTCATCACTCTCAGAGGTAATGAAGCAACTTATATGTAGTACCAGCGAGAAAAGTTTTGGGGGGGGGGTGTATTTTTCTGGTATAAAAGAGAGAATAGCTATTACTTTGTGAGTGGGGTTCATCATATATGCATTTGGTCATGGTGGACAAGATAATAGAGCTAAAAAAGATAAGAGAAATAAGGTGTATCACATAATTAGTGTAGATGGGAGTAAAGACATGTACGTGGATCCACATGTGAGACCAAGGCACATGCCATGGGTACCAAGTAAGAAAGAGAGACACCCTCTGTATGAAATGGCTATTTAGAAGACATGCTTAAGTTTTGTGGCTTTTTCTGCTTGAGCACTAGATATAGTGATGAGCTTTTCTACCTTTTCATAAAATAACATAGAGAGAGATGCGAGCAGACGACCTAGTAGGTAGGGCCACAGAGGTTTTAAGGCACCAGGAAAAGCAATTTTAACTTCCTTTAGAGCAATCATGACCACAGCTTCTGCAGAAACATGGAAACATATTACACTGTGCATTTAAATACCGATACAGGTTATATTCTCGATATGTTCTACCAAAAGGAGAGGAGAGGAGAGGAAATTTCTCATCTAGAAATTTGAAAAATAAAAAACATTGGTGCTGTGTGATTTATGTCTGAGAAAAATATGCAATTCAATGTATTCAAAATACAAAGATATTTTCCTGAAATACTAACGCGAATAAACTTATGAAAAAAAATGTGCTTGGAATTACACTTGCAATATTAAATTAAACATTCTGGTAAAGCAAAAAAGCTGAACTGTTTTTTGTCTTTTCAATTCTGGTGTAGAGAACTATATAGATGATGCAGATCAATGGTAGATTTTTTTGACTCCTTGTAAAAAACAAGGCTCC
This sequence comes from Solanum lycopersicoides, assembly GCA_022817965.1. NCBI lineage: Eukaryota > Viridiplantae > Streptophyta > Magnoliopsida > Solanales > Solanaceae > Solanum > Solanum lycopersicoides. Next base: position 106,686,223 of record CM040618.1, read on the forward strand.
CTGTAATTGTACATGTTTTGGCTTTTGATTACAAGTACCAATTTGGTGCTGATGAGTGGAATACACTGTTACCTTTATTAAAAAACTAAAAAAGCAAAAATGATCTTTCAATATGGAGTCTTCTCAAAGGAATTGAATTTACAAATTAGCAACATGAGGAAATTTTGCAAGAGACCAGTAAGTTTTTATGTCAATTCTGTGTTCTTTAGACATAGTAGTATATTGACACTTCAAAGTTGTCAGCCTTCAGGGATTTTGATGAGACCTCTACTGGTATTTTCGGCACAACTGCAACTAATTTTACTTTATGTTGTCAAAAGGAACTGTTGGAATGGTTCTTCTTTATAGGAACAAATACTTCTTTCTTTATGGGTGACAAAAAAAGCTTCTAGTTAGTATTTTCAGGTTGTGGTCTTTATGTTGCTACTTCCTCTGTTCCAATTAAAGTGTCTTACTTTCCTTTTTGGCCAGTCCCCAAACGGTGGGTGCCTCTTTCTGTATTCAGTTAATTTTTCAATTCCAATATTCTACCTGGCAAGTTTAAGACCACAACATTTAAAGTAGTACACACATCTTTAATTCAATACTATAAGATTCAGAAGTCTTCTTTTATTTCTTAAACTCTGTATCCAGTCAAGCCGAGACACTTAAATTGGGACAGAGGGAGTACCACTTAAGGAGTTACAGGTCTTTACTTGGTACTACTTAAGGAGTTACAGATGTTTAATTGCATTAATATTCTTGTAGAGAACTCATACAGTTTTTGTTCCTTTTTGTGTGATTAGAGGTTGGTGAAAATTCCTCTGTTTCATATATCTTTCTTTTGTGCCATTAATCTGATTGAAATCTTGATTTTGCAGGCAATATTCAGTTTGGAAGTCGGTATATTATTATTAGCGGATCTACTGATGGAAGTATTGCCTTTTGGGATCTTACTGATCATGTTGATAATTTTATGCGGCAATTATCAGCACTTCAGATCGGAAAAGGTCTAGACAATCAGAAAAGGCCACGTACGGGTAGAGGAAGCCAAGGTGGACGACAATGGAGATTCTTGGGCAGTCAAGTTTCTAATAAAACAACAAGTGATGAACAATTGTCAGAAGTTCCTTTCTCAAGGGGAAAGCCAGATAATGGTTTTTGTGCAACAACTGTCACAGGAACTGGCAAAAATGTGCAACATCATGCTTTGCAAGGGATTTCCCATTCGGTAGAAAACACACATGTATTTTCTCCAGATACCCCCACTAGCATTAAGGAAGTATTACAGAAAGCATGTCCCCTGCATGTCTTCAAAGATGTTCACCAATCAGGGGTTAACTGTCTTCATGTTTCAGACATAGATGGTCCTGAAGTTTCTGATCGGAGGTTTACATTTTATATTCTGAGTGGGGGTGATGACCAGTCACTTAACTGTCTTAGATTAGATTTCTCTCCGACATCAATGGGGCAGAGTTCTGAAAATTCGACTTTGGAGCAAAATAGCACCAGCACATCACAGAATATAGGTGGTGATGTTCGTAATTATCAAGTGGGAAATCATGATATTAAATTTATGTTGCATGATAAAATCACCTCAGCTCACAGCTCTGCCGTTAAAGGTATACGTTCAGATTTATTTTTTCATTAAATGTGCATACTTAGTCTTTCATCTTCTTTTTGTTTTGGGTCGTGAATTTTCATTGAGTCATTTATCTGCACTAGAAAGTGCTAGCTGTTTATCTTGCACGGTCTAAGTTGCACGTACTCTTCGCTTTTGATGCCACACCCATGTCAGATTATACACTACTTTTTAAGAATCCAGCATGTACCCACACTGACATTGTTGAAGAGTCCGAGCAACATAGTTCATGGTAGATAGGTGCTATGGTCCTGAAAAAATTATATAACTATAGAAGAGGGATAGTGTAAACCCAGATTTGGCCTTTATCCTGAAGGTTCGCTAAAAGAATCATGTCCTTAATTCTTGCTTCAATGATTGGGTGTCCAACTTGTACACAAGCTCGCGTTTATTTTTCTATCATATCTTTCCATAGTAGAGTCTGCACCCTGTGTGTCAAATCTGATTTCACACATCTTGCTACCTTCGGTGTCAAGTTTCTACCAGCTGTTTCTTTTTGAGATTCCTGTGTCATGTTTTAAAACCATTCAAATGTGATCCAACAATTTGGCTTCATTCACCCATTTTGAATTAGTTAATGTTGTATGTTTTTATTGAATTTTTAAAGAGAAAATTATATAGTTTGTAAGCTTATTTGGCTCTATAGAGCCAATAGAAATCTATATTTTATGCTTATACCTATTTAAATGAGTACTGACAAAATTATGTCAATATTTTTCTTAACAAAATGAGTACTCTTATAAAGTATTTTCTGTGTTCTCCAAAGTCCTGTATTTCATTTTTTACCAACATCAATTCTATGAAACAAGAAAGCAGAGATAATGATTTGTAAAAGAGATGTAATTGGGGAAAATACTTGAAGGTCTTTCTGGCCCTATCCAACCTTGTGTACATTTTTCACTTGCTGCTTCCCTTAGGATCATTTGTTGTATCTATCCAAATGTTTGAGCTACTTTACTTCTTTTTTTAAAAAATTATTTAATCAACCTCATTTTTGAACTATTGTAATGCACAATTTATTCTTTCCGACCCATCGAAGGCCTACTTTTTTTTGGCTTACTGAAATTCCACCAGCACTTTTCGCTCTCCATCCATAAAAGAATTAAACCCAGGGTAAAGAGATCCTGCTAAAAAGAAAAATAGAGCAAAGAGGCTGTTGTACCGAGGCTCCTGATAACTATGGCTAAAGATGTGATTGGTGCTAGTAATGAAGACTTTGCACTCTGATTTCGAGCTGGTTATACATGATTTGACTTATGATTGCAGAGAGCTAAAACTTATGAAGTTGGCGCTAGGCCTAATTTCTGGACATGGAAGATGGTTAGTGATAGTACTGAACTTATAGTAGTTATGGAAATGATGATAGAAATAGCTGCCAAAACGGGGTGAAGGTATTTCAGTGAATTCATCCTTACTAGATCAGCATATACCAAGAAAGGGGTACTGTTTGACAAGCAAAAAAGGGCTCCCTTGACTATGAAGGATAACACTGAGAAAGATCAATTGCAGAAAAATCTGTCATGCAAAAACAGCCCCTCCTCACCTTTTCCATGCCTTACCTCATTCCTTCATAAAATCTGATGCAACTTATCCTTTTGGACCTAATGTAACAAACTACCGGAGTCTTCAAATAAAGACAACACAAATCTGAACCGAATAACAAAACTTGATAAGTTTTGTTTTTGTGGTATTTAACAGAATTTTGTGTAAACTGAGAACGTTATGCATTGCCCACACTCACAAGACACCAATTGTTACAAGGAGTTGCCCTCCAATCATTTTCTCCATCTATATGCTCATTACCCATTGATAACTATCAGAATTTTTATTTTTTTTGGTCAAATGACAAAGATACAATCATCAATTGCACATAGTGGACCTGGAGCTGATGTTAGTCTTGTTCTTTGCAGGTGTTTGGACAGATGGTCGTTGGGTATTTTCTACTGGTCTTGATCAGCGCATCAGGTGTTGGCATCTTGAACAGCGAGGCAAATTAACTGAGCACAAACATATGGTTGTTAGTGTACCAGAGCCTGAGGCATTGGATGCTCGGGTCTGTGGAAGGTGGGCAATCCTTTCTTTCATGCTTGACTGTTGGTTTTCTTATTTAATCTTCCATTTTTCACTTTCTGCAAACCAACCTCCACCTATCTTTCCCCTTGCTTTAAAATAAGATCGCCTGCATGTCTTATTCAGGAACCATTATCAGATTGCAGTCGCTGGGAGGGGAATGCAAATGTTTGATTTTTTCGCACCTGATGACATGAAGGATGGAAACTAAGGTTTTTCCTTATTGTATCACACATTTTGAGGAATACAAAGTGGGCGAGTTTTCTCTGTTTTGAGTAAGAAGTATGAAATACATACAAATTTTCTCTTGTAGCATATGTTATTATACATACAAGAAATTCTTATTTCTTGTAGACTGTATCATTAATATTTGGTATTACGGCATTCAGAAGGTAAATTATATGGGGTACCAAGGATTACTGCAATACTTGTCACAAGAAAATAATCTTGTATGTTTTAGTTATTAGGTAGCTTTTGCAGGCCAAGAAAACACTAGTGGTTAGTGAGATACCAGAGAATTTGTATAATATCCTGAGGCATCTTAGAAGGTGAAACTTTTGATGTACCTTTCACCATTAGCATTGTAATGGTCGTATTGCTGCTGATGTTCAATTTTCTTCTGCTTGTCATATAATGCTTTTCTTGTCTATGCACATCCAATTATTTTTGATGTTATCAATGTGAAAAAATTCTGTTCTTGTTGTGTAATTATTTTGGATGGATTTGGGTGTTAAAAGATGGTATTTATAGTTCATCCATAAATGATCAAACTGTCTGTTTTAGTGTGTTTTTAGAGACTATCCTATTTTGGTGTTTAAGATTCATAGTGTTCATTTTGATGCCAGACTAGATGCTATCATATTGTGCGGATATTCTAGAGTTTTTTTGTTTCGTTCTATTGGTTTTCTTTTCCATCATCGATTTGATAGGTGGGATTTATCGCATAGTTTTTGAGCTGAATGTAGTAACTAGTACTCGTGTAGTGTTGTACTTGAAAGTTTTCATTGTTAATTCACTTCAATATATTTGGATATTCACTTGATTTCTTGTTTTGTTATTTTGAGAAAATGATGGATGGGATTACTTTCGATAGACGTCGTAGAAATGAAATGTACATTGCTCCAGGTTGCATGGCTCGACAATGTAGCTCATGTAGGAATACTGGTCAAAAGAGGAATCGTTGTCCCTATCTCAGTAGTTTTTTGTACTATTGTTGCAAGCAAATAAAATAATAAATAGTGAATGCTGAAAAAAACTTGAACTTGCTCAGTACTACATAAAAATCCAACCAAAAGAGCAGGTGTGACATAGAGATGGAGAAGATTGAATATAAACACATTATCCTCTTTATGCTTCAGTACACAACGAGATTGTTGATTCTTTCAAAGAGGTTGAAGGAAAACAAAAAGTAAGACGACATCGATCACTCGATAACAAAACCAAGAAAATAGAGATATAGTGAATGATGAAAAATCCCTTCATTTTGGTATATGATTGAATGTCATGTAGTATGCAATGCAGCCAAAATCCATAAACACAAAGATAGGTAGTAGATGAGATAGCTTGATAGAAGAATCCACCTCAATGGTCCTATTCCAAAAACAAAAAAAGAGCAAAACCTAAGTTAAGATTAATCAAGAATATCAAGTGTAAGCATATGTTTTGAGTGATGAGTGTGGAGACTAACCTGTACAAGCTACAAAAGAAAGCAAGAATAGAAAAGCCACAGGAAGAAAAGCTATTGTAATAGGTTTTCTTACTCTAGTACCACTTTTCATTTCCAAAAAAAAGTATTGAGACACAAGGAACTTGAATGTTGTATAAGTAGATAAATGTGGAGTGTGAGTTTGTTAGATGCCTAATGATGAATAAGGTTTTTCATTGCATTTATGTACACATGTAAAGAGAGAGAGAAAAAAAGGTTGTTGGGTGCGTGTCAGATCCTATATGTTTTGTAGGATTCAACACATGTATCAATATTTTTAAAGAGTCTGAAAAACGGATATAATATATTGATGATATTTAATGACCATTTTTTTTAGTTTTTGACGGCAACTTACCACAACCTTCCTTATTTATTTGAATATCTTATTGGTTTCTTGATGTGTGTGAATGCCTTTATATCTTTATTTTAAGTAGTTTTCCACAATTCCCATTACTTAGATTAAGACAGAAACAGTGATGTGGGCAGGACTATTATTAATGGAATCAATGGTAAGACTGGGTACTGAGGGTAATAGAGAATCCAAGACTGTATGCCCATATAAAATTTATATAATAACCAAGTTAATTAATGGTGGAAAAGGATAGGCTATTCTTTGTTTTCTTGTGGAGTGGCAGGCCAAGGATAATGGTATGGCCACATCAACAATTTCCACTAAATCTGCATTGAACAATAAAATTGGACTTATTCTGGATTTAAATATGATATATTTAGCCTTTTTGAGGTTCTTAAAATTTAACTTGTGAATTCAAGATTTAATATATACGTATAAAAAGTTACATTTGATCTAATACACAATATAATTTGTCGTGTTCAGATGATCATGCTTCAATATGTATAGTTTGAATAAATTATGTCTAGTGCTTTTAAAGTGTCTGGTCTGAAATTTTTATCTCCGCGTAATAATAATTTCTTTAAAGATAATCTTAACTTGAAAAAAATCACTTGAAAATTAAAATAACAACTTACACCTTGTGGGCAACATTTTACACTATGTTGTTAAATCTTACTTGTAACTCTTGCCTAAGAAGCAAAATCTTAGCTTAGGGACTTTAACAAAAACTAAACTTATGCACTATTTTCACCAAGTCTAATTTATGGCTATTCTATAACTTTTGTCTTAGAGGCATAACGTAGCTTAGGGGCATTTAAAAAAAATTATGCTTCATGGGCAATAGTTTACACTATTTCGCTAGGTCTAGTTTATGAGGTACTCAATAACTTACACCTTATAGGCAAAAGTTAAAACTTATGTCAAATGGACAACATATTTAAGTTTTAATTTTTGCCTATAAGAAAACTTTTGATCAATTGTATAGGTTCGCTGTCTTGAAATGTCCTGACCGTCTGCCTTATGGGCAAAAAATTGTAACAAGCGGGGAAAAATGGTAACAACACATTTCACTTAGAAGCATCATCCTCACAAAGTCACATTCTTATATAAACCATTTTATTGAAATCTTGAGATTGAATTTCTTGACTTACCCTATTAAATAAACTAATCTCAAAGTTCTTCTTTCCATACATGAAAAAGGAATATTATTGATTCTATGTTGTAAATGAGTGGAAAACTTGAAAAGTTTATTTCAACCCTTTTGTCCAAGCACAATGAAATTAAGGGTCATATATATGAAGTGACAACTTAGATATATTAGCTCATAGGAATCCCTTTTCTTGGAAACTTTGAATGCAATCATCAAACATTTCATTGAGACTCTTTAGAGGAGGCAGCCCCAATTGAGTTATCTTGCTGGTGTCCAAGCTATGTGGGATATCTTCCCCTTGTTGGTTGCCACACCTAGGGAAAAAAAAAAAAAAGTTTAATTTCTAAGCACTGATGTTTAACGTGTAAAAGATATGTACACAATCAATAAACTTATTAGATTATCCCAGACTTGATATCGAGTAAAAATTAAGATTCACTAGTAATGTAAAAGATCTTTACACGATCAATGCATAACTTAAATTAAGCACTCAAGGGTGTGACTTAGTGGTCAATGAAGTGAGCAGAGAACCATGAGGTCTGGACTTCAAATTCGACCAGATCCAAAAACACTAGGTGATTTCTCCCATCTATCGTGGAAGGGACACTTATCCCGTGAAATTATTTGAGGTGTACTTTTAGAAGAAGAAAAACTTAAATTTACATAAACATTGTTCCACTTACTTGTTCTCATGAGGATAAGATGGATACTTGGTCCTTAACAAGTCATTGATCTGTGACATGTGTTTCACTGAGTTTGAACATATGTATCTACCTGAAGCTTTTTGTTCTTCCATCACTAAAATATGAGCTCCCACAACATCCTCAATGTGAACAAACCCCAACCTCCTGTTTGCATACTCTCCAATCATCCCTAGTCAACAAGAAAAAACAAGGAAAAATAGAAAAATGTTATGCCTTTCATAAAGCGAGACGAGGTAGAACTAAAATAAGTTGTCTCGAAAAACCAACAATCTCTTGAAAGTCATGTTAGAGATTTATATGTCACTAGAAAAGATAGTGATCTTTCAGTACATCTATATTGCATAATATGCAATAGCGTGTTACAAGAAGCATCACGCAGGGTTTAGGAAAGGGAAGCACCCCAAAAGGTTGGTGCTTGGAATGCAGCCCTTTCTCGAACCCCACGTGAAGCATCCAGTTCTAATATTAGCAAAAGGTACAACCTTTAACCGTGCCCAATATGATTTGCAATGTACTCGTAGGCTGAGGAGCAAGCAAAGGACCCACAACAAAGGATGGATTCACAACCACCAAATCAATACCACATTCCTCAGCTAATCTCCAAGCTTCTTTTTCTGCTTTAGTCTTAGCATAAGCATACCATAGCTGCACTTAGCAAGAAAAGAGGTCACAACAACCGTCCTCTATAATAACGGTCAGCTTTTGTTTGGAACCGATTTTCATGTTACGTTATATTATAACAATGTTTCACTATAGCAACTAAACATTATGCAGACAAACATACATACATTGTATCTTTGGCAATATTGAAGGTCGCTCCAGTGGGATTCATTGAGAGGGGAAATCTGTTGTGCATCTTCTCTGTATCTAATCGAAGAGCAAGAAGAGGTCAACACAAGCCTCTTCAATGTGGATGATTTCTTGCAAGAGTTGAGGACATTCAAGGTACCATTTACACATGGATCAATCAGTGTTTTCTGCAATAACATTGCAAAGTTAAGTTTATTAATTGATGTCTGAGAAGTAGTCTCACTACTCGAAAAATTAAAATTAGAAATGAAGAACTTAAGAGGTGTGTGGGGCGCGTTGAAAATTGAAAATTGTTGCTTAATTAATGTGAAACAATCTAACTACTCCATAGCCCACTCTAGTGGTCATTCATTTCTCATGACTCGTAGTCGAAAGAGTTGGTTGGCAGTTCAAATCTTAGAGGGAGTTCAAAAGAGGCCTTTCAATTTGCTCAAAGTAACCACAGACAAATCTTACAGACAAAAGAAAATGAATAGTAGGCGTATCAACGAACAATTAGTTCATGAGCTGAGAATTGTCTAACAAGTCAATCACTCAACTAATGTGGGACAATCTAACATCCTACATTGCCATGTCAATGCCCAACATTGAGTATAAATAATAAACGAACATTGTGTCTAACTCAACTGAAAAACTAGCTCATGATCGAATTGAGAATTATCGAAGATCATATAAGGAGTCAACAACTCATTTAATGCAGGACAATCTAAACAAAAATGAAGTAGAAAGGGTTAAGGAGGATAAAACTAGCCTGAATATTGTCATCATAAGGGACCAAAACAGGTGAAGCAGTATGAAAGACTCCATCAACTCCCTCAATGGCATCATCAAAGCTACCCTCTACTAGAAGATCAGCTTTCATAATCTTGAGCCTCTCTTTAGCACCCTCTAGCTCCCACAAGAACCCCACTTTCTCCGCATTGTCTGCGAAACTTGAAAATTTGAGTTTTTGAAGTTGTGTTCAAGCCAATCTAAAGTTTTGTGAGTGGAAACAACAACAGTAACAACATACTCAGTGAAATCACACCATTGGGTCTAGAGAGGATAAAATGTACGCATACCTTACTGCCTCCATGAGGTAGAGGTACTGTTTTCGAAAGACCCTCATCTCAAATGCGGCAATTCAGGATACAAAGAAGAAAATATAACAAGCCACAAGGAAACATTGCAAAGTCTAGCAACAATAACAACAAAATAATATAATAATCGAAATACAATAAACAACCTACAAATATATAGATTAATAAAAACAAAAATAACCATTTATCATATGCAAGACAACACTAAACTTTGAAAACTTGAAAATATTTGAAAATCATGAGGAAACATATATTTAAAAATATATTTTCAAAAATTACTCATAAAATCTATGGTTAAACGCTAGCTTACTTACCTGGATCACGAACAGTGGTTCTTATAATATGACCCTTTAGGAGGAGGGCTTTAATAAGGTAAGCTGCAATGAACCCCGTACCCCCTGTTACACAATATTCTGGCATTTTCTTGTTTTCTTTTCTTTTTTCAATTTTCACAGACTTATGGCCATGTTATTTAAAGAGAGCTAGATGGAAAATATAGGTAACTTTTTGGTACACCTTCAAACTTTTGTGGGAAAGAAAGAATTAAAAAAAGGGTACTTGGAGGATAACTAATTTTATAACTACCTCCATTCCAATTTACGTGACACTTTTCTGATTTCACAATTCAAAATAAGTGTATTTTTTATCGTAAATTTTTCATATATCTTTTAATTATTTTGAATTATCAACTATAGTGACTTATAGTACTACTTTTTATGTAGTTTACTAATATATAAATATTATTTCAAAAAAATTGAAGATTCTACATGTAAATTTCCAGTCAAATTAAAAAAATTTAACTCTCGAAAAGTGAAAAGTATCACGTAAATTGGAATGGTAGAGTAACTGTTAGTTCACACTTTTTTTTTCTTAAGCAAAAGGAAATTTTATGAGAAAGCAGAGATTGGCTTTTTAATACTGAATACACATTGATGTAGGTGGAACAAGAATGGGGAGGACCAAGTAGGTTGCTATTCACTTTCATGCCTGCTGTCAACTAAAGTATTTTAAAAATCACGGATGTGAGTGAGTTTTAGGCTAAAGTCATCCCTCAAGTATAAGCCAAATTTAAAATCCATCGTTATGTGAACAAAAAATATCCTTTTAACTATCCTAAACTTGACAATAATGATCATTCTGTTAAAAAACTAACAGCTGAAATAATAACATGTCAAAGCACAAAAGAAAAGTTAATATCATGGTTACACAAGTCTTGCAATTGAAATAGTACTATGAGAGTATTTAATTTTTCCACCTTGAGCATATTAACACTTCAAATCGATAATAAGCCAGCAAAAATGCTGGTAAATCAGCACCAAAACTAGCAGAAAATACACCCCCCAAAAAAACATCAAATTAGCACCTGAAAAACAGGAAAAAGAAACTGGTAAAACAATACTAAAAAACATTAGTTGATAAGTTGAGTGACTTTATTAGATATTATCTTGTTCATAAAATCAGAAAGTGAAGAATTTGTTAATGATGTCCCAAATTTAATATGTAATTAGCATTTGATCTAGATATATAATACTTTGTACGTCTCAAAATAAGTGTGACTTTATAGAAGAAAATTAATCTCAAAATAATCATCGTGTTAGAAGTTCAAGGCAAAAAATAATAATTTTTTTTCTATTCAATTATATCCCCGATTCTCAAAAAAAGTCTAATAAAAGTAAGTTAATAAATTATATTTTATATTTATTACTCCTATTATATATATATATTATTATATTATATATATATATATATTATATATATATATTATTATAAGTGGGAAGATTTAAAGTTCAAAGTTAGATTACGAAAATGCCCTTCACCAATTTTAAATTAAAAAACCTTTTACTAGTTTTTAAAATTAAATAAATAATGACAATTAAACTAGACCAAATACATAATTGGATGTTACAACTTATAATTTTCCATTTCTTAATGAATTTGACTGTTAAACCTTTTAGCTTCTACCATTAAACACATTCATCACAACCTTTCATGTTCTTAATTTCTCCCTTTATAAATTGGATAATAATTATTAATGGCCAAACCCATCGGTGGCCCCCTAAAGTTGGTACGAAGTTTCACTTAGACACCTCAACTGAACGATGTTCATTTTAGACATCTCATGTAGGATCCCATTGTGTTATTTTGACACTTTTTTAACAATCCCCTAAATTTACATTGTGCGTGTAACACACTCGCAAATAATATAATTTCATGACTAATTAAAGAAAGACACGTAATATTTAAGTACAAAATAATACTTTTAAAATACATTATAAAGAAAAATTAATTTTAATCCAAAAATAATAAATAAAAGCATTTAATTCTAAAACTCCAGCAAACTATCCCACCCCTTCTTCCTCATTCTTCCAATTTTTTTCCGGCGCCTCCTCTTTACCCCTAATTTCTTCTTCTTTTTTTTTGTTTTTGTTTTTGGGGTTTTTATTAAATTTAGTTTTTCATTTTTTTTTCTTGCAGATTCAATTTGTATATTAATTTCATGCTTTTAATTGTGCATATAATATTACAATGCCTCCAAAAAAATAAAACTATAAAAGGAGCACAGATATGAATGCTATGTATTATTTGTATGTTGTAGTCCCTCTCATTTAGAATGAACTTGATGGGTGTGATAGATGTACAATAGTATGTGGCACTGAACTTGAAAGATTGCAATAAAGATTGTAATTGTTGGATCTAAAGAACAAGAATGAGAAGATGATGATGGTTGTGGTAATTTTGAAACTGAAAAAATCAAAAAATTAATTTGAATGTATTAATAGTGATGGTGGCAGCGGCGGTGAATGGATGGTGTGTGGTGGAGGAAAAAATGAGGAAGAAGGATAGGTTTGACTTTTTAAATATTATTTTTTGGCCCGAAAAAGAGACCCTTCACGTGCTGATTTTGGGTGCATTACACTTACCATGCCATGTCAACGAAAAGTATCAAAATGAAACAGTGAAATCCTACTTGAGGTGTCTAAAATGAACATTAGCTAGTTAAGGGGTCTAAGTGAAATTTTGTGCCAAATTTAGGGGGCTACCGATGGATTTGACCATTATTAATCCACTACACTTTGTGTTTCATCATCTAATAGTTCTTAAGTAATATTTTTTTATTGGTCACTATTTTTCTTATTGGTTTGTGCCCTTCATTCATTTTTTTATTTTAATGACTGTTGGAGTATTTATATCCCAAGAAACTTCAGCCTTGCGACTTAGAATTTTTGAGTGATAACTCTAATTGGTAAAAATATTGTTCTAGCCTTACAAGTTGCTCATTATCCCACCAAAAAATTTATTGATATTTAAATTCTAAGCAGAAAGTAAACACTAAAAATAGTTTATTTTATATGCACAAAAACACTTATAGGAGTACTTCAGACAATGTTAAGCAATTTTATATCAACAAGAGTTGGGCCTATATAAATTATTAAAGTAAAAAAGATCAAACGTGCAAGACACGTTTCGAGATATCACTTATAGAAGAAATATAATTTTTCGCGGGAGGGATTCTCGCGGCCATTGATCTCTGGCCCGGGGACCATTTGACCTAATCAAATTTGGTTGGTGGGTTTGTTGTTTGTAAAAGTATTTGGTTCTACATGCACTTGGTGGGAAATATGTCATAACACCATTACTCAAAAAGTCAAATCCATTGGTGGCCCCCTTAAATTGGCACCAAATTTCACATAGGCACCTCAACTAGATGATGTTTATTTTAGACACTTTAAGTAGGATCATATTATGTCACTTTGACATTTTTTGCTGAGTTGACATATTATGTGTGTTGCAGTTACTTTGAGCGCGTGGAAGGGATAATTTTATGATTTTTACACTTTTTTATTTCTTTTTCTTCCTTCTCTCTCCTTTCTACACTTCCTCCACCATATACCACCACCTTGCCACCATTGTATATTCAACTTTATCCTCTCTTTGTCATTTCTTGATGTGAAAAATTTAATTAATTATATATATCAACAAAAATAAATTAAGAAAGGACCAAAAAATATGTCTAGAGCATATATCTTCGTCATGATATCAAATTTTTCCATCTAATTTTTTCATAGTTTCATTGCCGGAAAGTTTACCGAATCCTTCAAATGTTTGTTGGTCTATTTTCACCTCTCTTTATTTGAGTTAATTTTTTTCAAATTCAAAACTTGAAATACTAGTTTTCTACTTCTCAAAGCTTTTAACTTTTTGTATTTTGATGAACCTATTTCAAGTAAATTCATAAATTGATTTGATTTTATCATGGATAATGTTTTTTGGGGGTAATAGTATGATAGTTAGATTATGGGTATTTGCTTATGACCCAAATTGGTTATATAGATTTGAAGAAAAAAATGATAGTAGTGATAATCTTCAAATTTGAAGAAGAAGGCATCAAAGTAATAGTGGTTAGAGGAGAGGAGGAGATATAGAAATGGTAAATGATGGAAATGGTGGAGGAGAAAAATAAAGGTGTTGTAGATTTTTTTTTTCCTTTTTCTTCTTTATTGAAATGTAATGTTTAAAGTAATTAATTAATTAAATAGTTTTAAAATGAGTTTTTATTCATAATATATATTTTTATTATTCTTTTTATATATATGCCACATGTCATTATTTAATTCGCTACTTTGACACGTCATCGGCGAGTGTAATACACACATCTTATATATTTGACTGGTTGTCAAAAACGTGTCAATATGACACAACTTCCCCCTACTTAAAATGTTTAAAATGAATAAGGTCTACTTGAAGTGTTCAAGTGAAAATTAATTCTAACTTTATGTGGCTATTGATGGGTTAGGCCTTACTCAAAATATGAATTGTCTAATAAAGCCAAATTCTTGAAATGACACTTAGCCTAAAACAATATTATGTGGATTGCCACAAACTTAATGAATTTTTAATGTTAACTTTTCATATGATATATTCATTATTATAAGATTAAAAGTATTTTTGAAAATTTCTAGATTTGAAAGTTTTTATTTTTATTTTCGTTAACTCTGTCAAATCAAAATTAGACAGATAAACTGAAACAAAAAAGTATTAGAAAAGTAAATAATCACTAATATGATTGTGAATCTCTTTTATACATGTCCAAACCATCTCTTTGCTACCAGTATGTATTGATTGTTTTCTAACTTGCTTTGATAGTCATGTTATTTTGCAATCTATGTTTCCATAATTCTTCTTCTGAATCAAAAGTCTATCAAAACTGTCTAAGTACATTAAAAGTAAGATCAGCAGTATAAACACTCCTCTCCTCAAACCTCACTTAAAGAATTACACTAGGTATGTGAGTATTGTTGTTTGTATAATAATTGACAAAGATGGAAAAATGATCAAATTCGTCTCTAAACTATATAAAATATTGTCGATTTTCCCTTCATCAATAGTTGTTAATTGGTCTTGTCTCTCAAGTCAACTTTATAAAGGTTTTTCAGTTCTATTGCTTCTTCTCGAGCTAATAACTAGTAGTGTACCATTTGACTGGAGCTGATTCATAACACAGAGCACCCAAAAAGACCTAATTCCTTATTTATTTTATTTAAGTCGCAATAAAATTTGAATAGCTAAATGTTCTGATTTGAATTTTCCCTTGCTACGTTATTGATGGATTAATACTTTTAATAGTTCATTACTTAGTCCACAAGACAACTTAGCCCATTCAACAAAATATGTGTTTGACCTTAACTATCAACTGTGGACTAATTTAGACCATTTCCATAATAGGTGGAAAGTAAGTAGGAGCATTGTTGGTCACGCTTGTAGGTTGTAGCTTGATTTATAAGTCAAAAATTATAAATTAAAAATTTTAATTTATAATTTTTGGTTTATTTTTGTATTTTTAACTTAAAGTCAAGCGCTTAAAAGAATTATGTAATCCTACAAAAATACTTTAAAATTATTTTAACTAAAAAGCACTTGAAAAAGTCCATTCAAACAACCCTATAAACTTTGCTCTTGGAATAAAATTCCCACAATTGAAAAGTAAGTAAGAAACTTTTCTCTTTGGAAAAAATAATATTAGTCCCACCTAATTCCAAGTTTCAAGAAGTATCAATCCATGAATATTCCTCTAATTAAAGTAAATATGGATTAAGTAAAGTCAATCGAAAAGAATACTTAATTTTTGAAGGGTTTTATTTTAGTAGATTAATTAATTATTTGCTTTCAATTTTATTCTTATTATTAAATAACTATACAAAATCTTAGTAATCAATTTCAGATTTTTGAATAAGATTAGTTTAGTAAAATGAACTCCTAATAAATATTTCTTAGGGAGAATATCAAGTCAACATGAGTCAAAGTAAAATGAAATTGAAGAAATATAAATAAATTGAGGAATGACATGAGAAACTCTCATACTTGTCATGATTCCAACTAATTACGGAGGTCCTCATAAAGGTTTTTGAGAATTTTTATGGGTGCTCCGAAACGCCAGATTTATGAGCTAATACACACGAAAAATTGAGGAAGTTGGGTGATTTCTAAAAAGGGTCGGTAATGGCGTAAATGAGCGTTAAAGAAATGGTATGAGTATACGTGATGGTTCCTAACTCATTATGGAGGTCCTCATAAAGTTTTTTGAGAAATATATTTTGGGTGTTCCCGGACGCCAGATACATGAGCATACACATGAAAAATTGAGAAATTTGCGCGATTCCTAAAAAAAGGGCCTATAAATGCGGAAATGGTTGTTAAAAAAATAGTGCGGGTATACGTGATGGTTTCCTAACTCATTACGGAGATCCTCATACAGTTTTTTGAGATTTTTTTTGGATGCTCTGGTGCGCCAGACCCATGGGCTATTAACACACGAAAAATAAAGAATTTGTGTGATTCCTGAAAAAGGGCATGTAAATGCGGAAAGGGGAGTTTAAAAATAGTGTGAGTATACATGATTGTTCCCCAACTCATTACGAAAGTCCTCATAAAGTTTTTTAAAATTTTTTTTGGGTGCTCGGGGGCGCCAGATACATGGGCTAATACACACGAAAAATTGAGAAATTTGTATGATTCCTTAAAAAGGGCCTGTAAATGCGGAAATGGACATTAAAAATGGTGTGAGTATACGTGATGGTTTCCTAACTCATTACGGAGGTCCTCATAAAGTTTTTTTAGAATTTTTTTTTTGGATGCTTCAGGGTGCCAGATTCATGGTCTTGTACACATGAAAAATAGAGGAATTTGCGCAATTCCTAAAAAAAGGCTAGTAAATGCGAAAATGGGTGCTAAAAATATTGTGAGTATACGTGATGGTTACCCAATTGATTAAGGATGTCCTCATAAATTTTTTTTGAGAATTTTTTTTTGGGTGCTTCGGGGCAACAGATCCATGGTTTAAATTTGCGCAATTCTTAAAGAATGACTAGTAAATGCAGAAATGAGCATTAAAAAATGGTGTGTGAGTATATGTGTTGGTTCCTCAACACCGTACAGAGGTCCTCATAAAATTTTTTGAAAAAAATATTTTGGGGGCTCCGTGGCGCCAAATCAATGGGTTTATACACACAAAAATTTGAGAAATTTTCGCGATTTCTAAAAAAAATCTTGTAATTGCGAAAATGGGTGTTAAAATATGGTATGAGTATATAGGATGGTTCCCCAACTCATTACAGAGGTCCTCATAAAGTTTTTTTCTTTTTGGGACGGACAGGGGCGCCAGATTCATAGGGTAACACACACGAAAAATTGAGAAATTTATGTGATTCCTAAAAAGAGCCTATTAATGCGGAAATGAGTATTAAAAGATGGTGTGAGTATACGTGATACTTTCCCAACTTATTACAGAAGTCCTCATAAAGTTTTTTGAGAAAAATTTTAGGTGCTCCGGAGAGCCAGACACATGGGATAATACACATGAAAAATTGCGAGATTCCTAAAAAAAAGTCTGTAAATGCGGAAAGAGGCATTAAAAATGGTGTGAGTATACATGATTGTTTCCCAAATAATTACGAAGGTCCTAATTAAGTTTTTTGAGAAAAAATATTTAGGTGCTCTGGGCGCCAAACTCATGGGCTAAAACACATGAAAAATTGATGATTTTAACCGATTCCTAAAAGAGGGACGGTAAATGCAGAAATTCAAGTTAATAAAATGATGAATATATGTGATGTTTCCCAACTCATTACGAATATCCTCATAGAGTTTTTTGAGAAAATAATTTTGGGTGCTCAGGGGCGCCCGATTCATTGGGTAATACACATGAAAAATTGTGGAATTTGTGCGGTTCCTAAAAAAGAGCATGTAAATGCAAAATTGAACGTTACAAAATGGTGTGAGTATACATGATGGTTCCCCAACTCATTACGGAGGTCCTGATAAAAATTTTTTGAGAAAAATATTTTGGTGCTCCAGGTCATCAGATCCATGGGCTAATACACACAAACATTGAGAAATTTGGCGAATCCTAAAAAAAAGACCTGTAAAGGAAGAAAGGGGCGTTAAAAAAATAGTGTGAGCATACATGATGGTTCTTCAACTCATTACGGAGGTCCTCATAAGATTTTTGAGAATAATTTTTTGGGTGCTCTAGGACGCCATATGCATGAGCTAATACACATGAAAAATTATGAAATTTGTATGTTTCCTAAAAAAGGGTTTGTAAACTAGAAATAAGTGTTAAAAATGGTGCGAGTATACGTGATGGTTCTCCAACTCATTTTGGAGGTCCATATAAAGTTTTTTAGAAAAAAAATTAATTGCTTTGGAGCGCCAGATCCAAGGTCTAATACTAACGAAAAATTAAGGAATTTGCGTGATTCCTAAAATATTTTCTATAATGCAAGAATGGACATCAATAGTGGTGTAAGTATACATGATGGTTGCACAACTCATTACAGAGGTTTTCATAAAATATTTTGAGAAAAATGTTTTGGGTACTCCGGGTCGTCTGATCAATGAGCTAATACACTTGCAAAATTGTGGAATTTGTACGATTCCTAAATAAGGGGTTATAAATGCAAAAATGAGCGTTTAAAATGGTATGATTATACATGATGGTTCACCAAATCATTACGGATGTACTCATATAATTTTTTGAGAAATTCGTTTTGGTGATCCGGGCCACCAAATTCACGGGTTAATACACATGAAAAATTGAGCGATTTCGTATTTCCTAAAAAGGCATATAAATGCGTAAATGGGCATTAAAAATGGTATGAGTATACGTGATGGTTCCCCAACTCATTACGAAAGTCCTCATAAAGATTTTTAAGAAATAGTTTTTGGATGCTTAGGGGCGCCAAATTCATGGGCTAATACACACAAAAAATTTAGAAATTTGCGCGATTCCTAAAAAAGGGCCTGTAAATGCGGAAATGGACGTTAAAAATGGCGTGAGTGTAGGTGATGGTTTTATAACTCATTTCGAATGTTCTCATAATGTTTTTTTGAGAGAAAAAAATTGGGTGCTCCTGGGTTTCAAATCCATGGGATAATACACATGAAAATTTAAGGAATTTGTGCGATTCCAAAAAAAAGTCTTATAAATGCGAAAATGAGCGTTAAAAAATGATTTGAGTATGCATGATGGCCCCCCAACTCATTATGGAGGTACTCATAATGATTTTGGGGAAAAAAATTTAGTGCTCCGGGGCGCCAATCTTGGGCTAATACACATGAAAAATAAAGAATTTGCGTGATTTATAAAAAAGGGCCTATAATGCGAAATGGGGCGTTAAACAAATTGTATAAGTATATGATGGTTCCCTAACTCATTACGAAGGTCCTCATAAAGTTTTTTGAGAAAAGTATTTTGGATGTCTGGGGCGCCTAATACATGAGCTAATACACATGAAAAATTGAGAAATTTGCACAATTCATAAAAAGGATTAGTAAATGTGGAAATGAGCTTTCAAAAAATGGTATGAGTATACGTGATGGTTCCTCAACTCATTACAGATGCCCGCATAAATTTTTTTGAGAAAACTTTTTTGGGTTCTTAAGACGCCATATCCATGGGCTAATACACACGAAAAATAGAGGAATTTGCCCTATTCCTAAAAAAGCTTGTAAATGTAAAAATGAGTTTTAAAATGGGGTGAGTATATATGATGGTTACCTAACTCATTACAGAGGTTCTCCTAAAGTTTTTTGAGAAAAATACATCCGAAAAATTGTGAAATTAGCCCGATTCCTCAAAGAGGATGTTGCTCTAAAATGCACACGCAAGTGTACATGGCGCGCAAGTAATATAGTGACTCTTAAAAGAACCAGATTATCGATCCAAAGAACTTTTCAATTAACTATTTTTTCTAAATGATATCGGTCTAATTATTTAATTAAGAGTGCCAAAAGAAAGGAGTGCAGGAATAAAATAATAAATTGGAAAATCCCAGGGTTGCAACGTGTATTAAATCTCATGTATCATATTATTGATTTAGAACTAATTCTAATTGACAAGTTACTGTTTTATAGGGTTGATGGTATGATCCGGGTTATACGCCTCTCCTCGCCTACCCCAGTTAGATATATAGTTACATTGTTGAGCGGGGATAAATAGACTAACTGACGAACATTTATATTTCATCCTATTTCATAACCAAGCAAGGTGTTCGTCTGGGCGTCACTCAAGAACACTAATCATCTCAATCTAATGGGTGGACCGAACTCTCTATATTCTCTAGTCTATCTAACCTCTCTCTCTCCCGATTTTTAGATTAGACAATAGATTTATCTCTAGATGGTCAGTCAAGAAACACTAAAACAAGAATATAAAAATAACTTATAATGACAACCAGAATTAATTCAAACAACCTTTAATAATCAACAATCCATTCGTAAGAACAACCCCAGAACAAAGACGTTTAACTACTAATTTCTTAGAAAACAACAAGAAGAAAAGAACCCTAAAAAATATTGACAACTTTCTATTCCCTATAATTGATCTCCTCCTCTAGATTGATGATCTCCCTAATAATTATTTCTATGGACTATTTATAGAGGTAGAAAATCCTAAATGAAGTAATTGAGCAAAAAAAAATTGGAAAACCAAATCCAAGCGGAATAAGAATTCCGTACGCTGGTTCACCGTCAAACTCATTTGCTCCCTTCATAATTTGCCACGTGGCAGTAGAATTGCAATTTAATTTTAATTTTGCTGATCTTTTCAAACATATATAAATATTATATAATATTTAATTTAATCCATTAATCTGCCTGCTTGATTTTCTTCTTCAATCTTCCATATTTAATTCGTTTTAGCTTCAAACTTCATCCCAGTTTAATTCTACAAATGAAATACTCTATTTAGTACAATCCATAAAATTCATGCTAAAAAGAACAGATATAAATAATAAATATAAGGTAAATAATGATTAAAAATATGTATTTTGATCTTACGTCAGAGGGCCTATATACGTGAAAATGAGCGCAAAAAAATGGTGTGAGTATACGCGATGTTTCTTGAGGTCAATACATAGGTCCTCATAATGTTTTTTTGAGAAAACAATTTGGTGCTCCATGCGCCAAATCAATGTGCTAAGACAAACGAAAAATTTATGAAGTTGCGCGATTCTTGAAAAAGGTCCCGTAGATGCGGAAATGGGCGCCAAAAAAATGATATGAGTATATGTGATGGTTCCCTAGCTCAATACAAAGGTCCTCAAAAAGTTTTTAAGAAAAACGTTTTGGGTGCTGTGGGCACCAAATCCATGGGGTAATACATACGAAAAAATGAGAAAGTTGCATGATTCCTAAGAAAGGGACTGTATATGCAGAAACAAATTCAAAAAAAAAAATGGTGTGACTATACGTGATGATTTGTAATGACCCTAAAAATAATAGGTTAAACTAGAGCCTTAACTTGGGGTTAATGTCACGAGTTAAGGGCAAGGGCTAAGGGTTTTGGGTGTAGGCCATGGTTTGGGAACCTAGGCTACCTAAAACTAGTCCTAGCTACTGCCTCCATAGACCACGAGGGTCTTCATGACCCGTGGTGAGCACCACGAGCTCTGGTGTAACACACTATAAAATTTTTCGAATTAAAACTCGAAACATTAATCTTACTGAGTGAGATTTCACCAAGGAATTAAAAATTTCTTAAGTATTAAGGTCAGGTCACTAGATTTAGCACCAAAAATTTCAAAAAGAATTAAATTGGAAATAGCAAAATCTGAAATTTTGCAAGTTAAGCTAAGTATGAGTTTTGGTTCAACTTCAAACGACCATAACTCCTAGTACATGATGAGTTAGGTGTGCTACAAGATACCATTGGAAATATCTTTGAATTATATTTCCAAATCCGCCGAGTTTGCTAAATTTTGAGTTTGGATGAGTGAGATATGACCTTTTGAAGTTAGGCTGTCCAGTTAAGAAAATTTAACCATAAATAGCGGTGGTATTTTGGTCCTTTTCTTACCCAATCAAATTTAACTCGTTTTTAGTCATATTTTAGGGGCCTAATCCTTTTAGGTTCAGTTTTATAATCCTAATAAACACCTAGGGTTTTAGTTGAGAGTTCAAGAAAAGGCAAGAAAAGAAAAGAGGAGAAAAGAGGCAAGGATGAAGACGTTCGTCGATGTTCTTGAGTTTAGTTGCGGATTTTCGCATGGGTCTAATCCCTAAGAGGTATGTAAGCTTCCATAGTGTTTAATTAGTTTACCCACACGCCAATCATGTATTTTTTTCAGCGAAATTTCATGCTTAATGTTTAAAGATTAGAGTTCTTGATGAGTACTTGAAAGGTGTTCGTAAAGTTCATTCTAAATCTTGTTGTGTTGGATTTTTAATGATTTCTTGAGATCAAATTGAGTAATTTTGGTGTTGTTTCCAGAATATTAGAGAGTAATTAAGTTAAATAATCGAATCCAAGTGATTGGGGGAAGAAACCGTTCGAATTTAGGCGATTTAGGGTTAGAAAACCAGCAAAAGTGCTCTGCAAAAATTCTGGGTTGGGGCCTAGCGCGGCGCGCCTGCCAGAGCACCCCAAACCCATCTCTGTCCGTCAAGGGTTGGGTCTCCGTGCCAGCCATAGCCCCAGGGTCGTCTGTCTAGTCCAGTTTGCCTCTGGTAGCTCCGTTTGAGTTCGTTTAAAGTGCACCTTCACTCCTTTTCGATTCTAATTAATCTAAGCTACTTCTACACATCTAAAATCAGTCCTAACATGATCATAACCTTGAATTCGTAATTCAAATTCAAGGTAGAGTTGATAGTTATGTTTTTAGAATTCTTTCAAACGTTCTAAGAAAGTCCTTTTGAGGAGTCTTCCACAACTTCTAGTAACTTCTTTTAAGACTCAAGCAAGTGAGTATAAAAGTGAAGAGTATGTATTCATGAGTTTACAATATCACTTAGATCCTTTATATCATGAACTATAACTCTTTAATTCATAATTCACTTTCAAGAGAGAGTTAACAGTAGAGTTCAAGAAAGTCTTTAAGTTAAATTGTGAATTCTTTGAGATCCATCATTGATTTGAACTAAGTTTTGAAAACTAAATAAGCCGATGAGAGAGTAATATACATGATTTTCATCTAGTTACTTAGACCTTCGAGTCGAGTTGTTCATGCCACTAACTTTCGCATGAATTCCATAAATCGAGTATCATTGAGAGGAGTGATATCTCCAAGTTCTAAGTCTTGATTATTGAGTTCCTTATTCCTATCTTGAGTTAAGAAGTACCTTTTAGTTCTCGAGTTGAGTAGTTCATGCTCATATTCCGCATGAACTTCTCCAAGTTGAAAATCATGAAATCATCCACACGAGATCATGAACCTTGAATTCATACTTCAATTCAAGAAAGGTTAAGAGTCAAGTATATAAGTTAAGAGCAAGTCAAAGTAAAGTTTATAAAGTTTTCTAAAGTCTTTCACAAAAGTTTTCACTTTGTTTTAAAGACTTAAAGTTCAAGTCAAGAAAGAGTAAAGAGTAGAGTTAAATTCTCAAAAGCTATAAAGAAACTAAGTATTTTCTAAGAGTTAAAGTTTCAAGTTAAGTAAAGAGCAAGAGTCGAGTTCATTTCTCAAAAGCTATATGGGAACTAAGTATTCCCTTAAGATTTAAGTTTCAAGTAAGCAAAGAGTATCCAGTTGAGTTCACTTCACAAGAGTTATAAGGGAACTAAGTAGTCCCTAAGAGTTAAAAAAATGTTTCAAACTTTTGAGAAGGAAGGGGAGCTAGATTTCCACAGAGCTTATGGCTAGTTTTAATAGAAGAAAGAGAAAACTATGATTTCGAAGAGAGCTTATTAAAATCTAAGTTTTGAACAATAATTTCAAACCACAGAATCATTATGTTTTTGAACATAAGAGCCTGTATATTTTTGGGAGTAGTATTGAGCACCGATATGGGGGAAAGTTCAAATAACTCACAGCCCCATAAACCATGTTAGCCACCATGGATAGAAAAGGGTCATATTTTTTAGATGATTCCTTTTCACAGTTTACTAGTGGATCGATTAGGTAGTTCAGGTCTTATACCTTTGGCCGGGTATAAGATGCGCTGGCAGCGTGCGGTAGACCGCTGTATCATCGATGTAGCTCTTAAGTGATGGTTGTCGATTAGAGAAACTCCCACATTATTAATTACACAGTTCCTCAAGGGGTTCTGCTTAGTATGAATGGGGGTATAGGTCTTCCTTCATGCATTTCACAAGTAGACTTTGAGAGGAAGTATGATATTTTTATGATATTATTATCTTAAGTTAACATCATGTTTTTAAACAACTTTTCTTTATATTGCACTTGTTTTAAACTGCTTTAATTTGAAATGAGTTCAGTTGAGTATCAGGAGTTGAGTATCTTAAGTTGAGTATTTTGAGTTAGTTTATGCTTCATTGAGACAAGTATCGTACCTTTGATGTTGAGTATCTAATCTTTGAGTTGAATGTCCAATCTCTGAATTTAGTATTTAATCTTTGAGTTGAGTTGAAAAGAGGTAAGTATGTTTCCATCTTTTTATTCAATATCAAGCTTATGTTATGCTTTAAATTCCCCTTACATACTCGTACATTCCACGTACTGAGCCATTTGGCGTGCAACTTTTGATGATGCAGACACATGTATTCAGGATCATCAACATGAGCTTCGTTGATACATCCCAGAGTTCGAGTTAGCCATGGTGAGCTTCCTTGTTTCTGGATGATTTCATTTACTTTTCAATTTAGTCAGGATGTCGTGGGTCTTGTCCCGATTTCTATCTTTATCAGTTAGAGGTTCATAGATAGATAGTCAGTATAGTTGAGAAGTCTATATTATCATTTATTTCATTAAATGTTTTAAAGACTAAAGTTGCCTATTTTATGGCTAGTTGAATATATTACTTTATTATGAGTTGTTTATTTGAGTTAAAGTTTCGAAAGTTGAGTTTATAAATTTTATTTTCAAGCTTTGTATGCTTAAGTAAGTCTTCCGCTTGTAGTCAAGCAGGATGAGGGTTCGCTTGGGGACCAACAATGGTCTTTGAGTGTCGGTCACGTCCAGGGTGTAGACGCATGGTTCCACCCGTGGTGGCATGGTAGTGTGCCTAGAAAAGTTGCCAAGCTAAGGCACCCCTTCACGAGTTGTGGTTGTGATCACGGGCCGGCGGAAGGCTCGTGGGATGGCCTTATCTTGGTGGGGAAGGTTAAAAGTTTAGGAGCCACTGGTCAAGGGACCACGGGCACAACTATGGGCCGTGATTCCCTTGAAGAGGTGTGAAGAGGGTCTTAAACTTGACTTGGTGTCAAGACCCCAAAGCCTTGCACCCATGAGACTAAGGCTAGACCACGACATCTACCATAACTCGTGGTGTTTACCACAAATCGTGGGAGGCTCCTTGGTCAAATGGAAGTTGGCAAGCTTGGGGGAAGCCACTACCTAAGGACCACGGGCACCACCTTGGGCCGTGGTCCTCCTTCACGGGCCGTCCAAGAAGCCGTGGTGCCTGGACGGGGTTGTCTAGTGAGGTCCTTTCTGGTAATTTTGTTTTAATTGTTTATTAAGTGGGGGTGATTTTAATAGGTTTTCATCAGTAGTATATATAGGTTTAAGTCCTAAAACTAGTCTTTTACTCATTATTTCCCTAAATCAAAATAAGGGTTCTCCCTCTCCCAAAATACTCTCTCTAACTCAAGGAAGAAGATGAATATAGACTAGGAGCTAGGGTTTCGTTTCAAGAGATCTCTCTCACTCAAACTCATGGATTCTTGCATGAAATAATTTCAAATGATTATATGTGTTATTATTAATGTTTTTAAGATGAAAACTCCATGAATCCATAACCTTCACTAAATTCCTAAAATTTTGCTTATGAAGCAGGTTTTATGATAATGTTTGGATATTGATGGAATTGTGCTTAGATTGAATGGTATTATTGACTCTTATTGTTGTCTATACCTATTGACGATGGATTGTTGGTGTATGGGTGAATTGGGAATTATGGCCTTGTGAGCAAGTTATGGGTAAGTCTTTTTGGTATGATAGAATTGTTGAGAATTGAATAATGGTGATTTTGACTTTAGAGGATGGTAAGTTGACCTAATTTCATTGTTAATGTTGAATTGATATAGAATTGCCCTTGTATGGTTTGATTCCTTGTGGTGGAGATGTTTACTTATCCAAAGTATTATGATTAGACCTTGAAGGCATTAATTGGTGAATTGAGTTGTTGTCTTAATGTGGATATGTGAATATGCTATATGAAGGATATGCATGTGGGTTTCAAAGATGGCATGATGATCTATTTTAGAATGTGAATGTATTATGATTGAAAGTATGTTTTCTCTTAATGTTCATAGGTGAAAATGATAGACTATGAAGAGTCTCTATATGGCGATGTCATATCTTGACTTGGCAGACTTAGGTGTATCTAATTGATACATGAAAGCTTCTTAAATGTGATCTCTTGAATTGGTAGGCTTAGGCATCCTTTTCTTCAGTTATGAATGAATGAATGTTTAGAATTGGTAGACCTAAGCATGGTGCCCTTTCTATAAATGACTAATGGGCATTGTAGGTTATGTCTTGAACCGGTAGACCTAAGCATGGTCCCCCCTTTATGATGAGTCTAGAACCCGATGTGAATGAAAAACCTTAAAGCGGTAGACCTAATGATTGTGCCTCCTTCTTGTGTGAAATGATAGACTTAGAGAATGTGGCCCGGAATGGTAGAAAACCCTATCTAAGAAAGTCAATGAGATATCCTTGATGAACCTCGATCGGTAGACCTAATGATTGGTGCTCTTCTTGGTAGATGTAATATGGGTCGGTAAACCTGATGTTGGTGCCCTCTCTAGTACATACATGTGAATGAAAGTTACTCTATGGGAACTAAGTCTAAGCACCCAGAGGATATGGTTAAGATGGTAGCTCTTCCCAAGTATGAGGCGAGAGTACAATGAACGTCTTTCGATATCCCCTAAACCATGTGTCTACATGGGATGTGTACTAGTTCTACCCTTGGCAAGTTGAACACCCTCCACGGTTTGGGGTCTTATGACACCGAAATCCATGCCTAACTAGTGTGGTCTACATCGGTTAATGCTTATCCGCATCATGTGGGATGTGCACTCTAGTCATTGGATAGGTTCTACAACGCATAGGTAGCAGCATGGGATGCTATCTACACATGACACGAGTAGGCCACGAAGGTATTAAAGTGAGTTCCCTAAGTCTTTAAGACTAATATGTGAAGGTCCTCTAAATGCATGAATGTGTCCTAAATATCTCCAATGAAGAATGTTGTCCCCTAAATGCTTAGAATATGAAGATGCATGTCATATTTGACTTGTATTATGAATTTTGAATTATTGATATTGTGATGAGATAGAAAGGCCTTTATCTATGGTAGCCTTAAGGAACACTTAGGTGCGTATGAAGAGCTTGTTTGGGCAGCCACTTCATGTCTTACTTAAGTGTGTCTTAGGGTAACTTTTGATAGAGGTCCTAAGATCATGAAATGACTTATTTGATGAATATGGTTATGTCTTGTATATTGGTACTAGTTGAACATGTCTATTATGTGAGTATTATCTTGTATGTTGGTTATGGTTGAGTATTGTAATTCTTTTTCTTGTATTTCATGAAGTTTACCAAATGACATAAAAGCATGTTTCTTCAATAAATGTCCATTTTTACATGGTTTTCATACTTAGTGCTTAATTGTACTTATCCCATTTCTTCCCCTTTTGACTTAAGTGTAGTGATTGGAGATTTGGTGTTCTATAGTTGATGGATAGATTTTCTAAGGTGCTTGGAGATGAAGACTTGGTGAGTCCTCATAGATTCGAGGACAAAACCAATATGTTCTTTTTTATGTCTTTTAGTCTTTATTTTTAAATTCTATATGGGCTTGGTCCCAATGTTGTACTCTAAAGGTATTAACATATTGTATAAAGTCTAGAAGTCTTCCTCTTGTTATTTAATGAAAGTATTTTTTGTGTGTGAAGAAAGTTTTTATTCTTTTCTATTTTTTGAGTATCGTATGAAATGAATTATCTCTGAGGCTTGTATAAGACCTCTTCGAGGTCGAGTACGCCGGTTACGACTAGGGAGTGCTCTCGGCACGAATAAAATGGTGTGAGTATACATGATGGTTCCCCAACTCAACACGGAGGTCCTCATAAAATTTTTGAGAAAAACATTTTCGGTGCTCCAAGCGCTAGATTCATACATGAAGAATTGAGGAATTTGCGCGATTTCTAAAAAAGGGATCGTAGATTCGGATATGGATTTGATAGAAATGGTGTGAGTATATGTGATGGTTCCCAGCTTAATACGGAGGTCCTTATAAAGTTTTGGAGAATTTTTTTGGGTGCTTTGGGCGCTATTTTCCCATTTCCGGGGGATACACATGATAAATTGAGGAATTTGCATGATTCCTAAAAAAGATCTGTATATGCGAAAATAGATGCGAAAAAAATGGTGTTACTATACTTAATGGTTTCCCATCCCAATATGGAGGTCCTCGTAATGTTTTATGAGAAAACAATTTTGGTGTTATGGGTGTCAGATCCATGGGCTACTATACATGAAAAATTGAGGAATTTGCATGATCCGTAAAAAAGGGCCTGTCAATGTGAAAATGAGTACGAAAAAAATAGTATGAGTATACATGATAGCTCCCCATATCCATATGGAGGTCATCATAATATTTTTGAGAATTTTTTTTGGATGCTTTGAGTGTCAGATCCAAGGGCTGATTCAAACGAAAAATTGAGAAAACTACGCGATACCTAAAAAGGCCCGTAAATGGGGAAATGGGCGTGAAAAAAAAATAACGTGAGAATACGTGATGGTTCTCCAACTCATTACGGAGGTTTCCAATAAGTTTTTTGAGAAACAACTTTGGTTTCTCGAGGCGCTAGATCAATGGGCTAATACATACGAAAAATTGAGGAATTTCCGCTATTCCTAAAAAGGGCTCGTAGATGCGGAAATGAGCATGAAAAAATAGTGTGAGTATACACGATAGATCCCTAGCTCAATATATAGGTCCTCATAAAGTTTTTTGATAAATACATTTTTTGTGTGTTTCCTAAAAAAAGGCTCGTAGATGCGAAATGGGCGCGAAAAGAATGGTGTGACCATACATGATGGTTCCCTAGCTTAGTTGAAGGTCCTCAATAACTTTTTTGAGAAATACTTTTTGGGTGATCCGGGTGCCATATTCATGGGCTAAATGCATACGAATAATTGAAAAATTTGCGCGATTCCTAAAAGGGATCCTTAGATTCGGAAATGGACGTGACAAACATGGTGTGAGTATGCATGATGGTTCCCCAACTTAATACAAAGGTCCTCATAAAGTTTTTTGATAAAAAAATTTGGGTTTTTCGGGCGCCAGATCAATGAGCTAATACACATAAAAAATTGAGAAATTTACGGGATCCCTGAAAAAAAAGCCCGTAGATGCGGAAATGGGCGCAAAAAAAATGGTGTAACTATACTTGATGGTTTACCAACTCAATACAAATGTCCTCATAATATTTTTTGAGAAATATATTTAAGGTGTTCCAGGTGTCAGATCAATGGGCTAATATACACGAAAAATTAAGGAATTTGCGCAATAAAAAATGGCATGTATATACGGAAATGAGCACGAAAAAATAATGTGAGTATGCATGATGCTTTCCCAGCTCAATACGGAGATTCTCATAATGTTTTATGAGAAAATATTTTGGGTGCTTCGAGGGCTTGATCCATGGGCTAATTCACACGAAATATTGACAAATTTGCGCGATTACTAAAAAGGTCCTATAGATGCGATAATGGGCGTGAAAAAAATGTTGTGAGTATACGTTATGATTCCCACCTCAATACAGAGTCCCTAATTTTTGAGGAAAAAAAAATAGGATGCTACGGGCGGCAGTTCTATTGGTTAATATACACGAAAATTTGAGAAACTTGTGTGGTTCCTAAATAAGGACTAGTATATGCGAAAATGGGTGCGAAAAGTTGTGTGAGTATGCGTAATGGATCCCATCTCAATACGGATGTCCTCATAAAGTTTTTTATAGATAAAAAATTTGGGTAATCTAGGCGCCAGATCCACAGGCTAACACACACGAAAAATGAGGGAATTTGCACGAATTCTACAAAATGGCCTGTAGATGCAAAAATGGGCGCGAAAAAAATATTTTGAGTATATGTGACAGTTTCCTAGCTCAATATGAAAGTCCTCATGAAATTTTTTGAGAATTTTTTCTGGGTTCCCTTGGGGCCTAATCCTTGGGCTAATACAAACGATAAGTTAAGAAATTTGCGCGATTCCTATAAATTAGCATGTAGATGCGAAAACGGGTGCGGAAAAATGATGTAAGTATATGTTATGGTTCCCTAGCTCATACAGAGGTCCTAAATAAGATTTCAAAAAAAATTATTGGATGTTCCGAGCGCCAGATCCATGTGAACACACGAAAAATTGAGGAATTTTTGTAATTCCTAAAAAGGGCATGTAAATACGAAAATGGGCGCGAAAAAAATGGTATGAGTATACATGATGACTCTCTAGATCAATACGGAGGTCCTTATAAAGTTTTCCCAGAAAAACTTTTGGTTGCTCCGGGCTCCATATCTATAGGCTAAACACACAAAAACTAGAGGAATTTGCGTGATTCCTTAAGAAGGGTCAATAGATGCGGAAATGGATGCAAAACAGATGATGTGAATATAATGATGGAGCTCAATACGGAGGTCTCCATAGAGTTATTTTTAAAAATATATATATTTTGACTGTTTCAGGGCCTGATCTATGGGCATTTACATAAAAAAATGAGAAATTTGCAAGATTTCTAAAAAAGGGCATGCAAATGCAGAATTGGGCGAAAAAATGGTGTGAGTATATATAATGGTTCCATCTCAATATGGGAGGTTTTCATAAAGTTTTTGAGAAATGTTATTTTTCGTGCTCTGAGGACGAGATCCATGGGCTAATACAGACGAAGAATTAAGGGATTTGTGCAGTTCCTAAAAAGGGCTTGTAGATGCGAAAATAGGCGCGAAAAAATAGTGTGAGTATATTTGATGTTCCCCAGCTTAATACGGAGATCATCATAAACGTTTGTGAGAAACTTTTTTGGGTGCTCTAGGCGCCAAATAAATGGGCTAATACACACAAAAAATTAAGAAATTTGTGTGATTCCTAAAAAAGGACGTGCATATGTAGAAATGGGTGCGAAACAAATGGAGTGAATATACGTAATGGTTCCCCAACACAATACGTATATCCTCATAATTCTTTTTGAGAAAAATTTGGGTGCTCCGGGGGTCAGATCCATGGGCAAATAATACACACAAAAATTTAAGAAATTTACGCGATTACTGCAAAAGGGCCTGTAGATGCGAAAATTGGCGCGAAAAAAAATTATGTGAATATACGTGATGATTCCCTAGCTCAATTCTAAGTTCCTTAATAAGTTTTTTGAGAAACAAAGTTATAGATGCTCTGGCCGCCAGATCAATAGGCTAATACGCACGAAAAATTGAGAAATTTGCGTTATTCCTAAAAAGGGGCCTTTAGATGTGGAAACAGGACCGAAAAATGATGTAAGTATACGTGATGGCTCCCATCTTAATACGTAGTTCCTCATAAATTTTTATGGGGAAAAAAATTTGGGTGCTTCAAGCGCCAAATCCATGAGCTAATACACACTAAAATTTGAGGAATTTGTGTGATTACTATAAAAGAGCCCGCAGATGCAGAAATGGACGTGAAAAAAATGGTGTGAGTATACGTGATGGTTCTCCATCTTAATACGGAGGTCCTCATAAATCTTTTTGAAAATTATTTTTGGATGTTATAAGTGTCATCTCCATGGGCTAATACACGCATACAATTGAGGAATTGTGCAATTACGAAAAGGGCTCGTAGATGCAAAGAAGGGCTCAAAAAATGGTTTGAGAATACGTGATGGATCCCCAGTTCAATATGGAGGTCCTCATAAAGTTTTTTGAGAAATATTTTTTTGGGTGCTCCGGGTGCAAAATCCATGGGCTAATATAAACGAAAATTTGAGGAATTTGTATGATTCCTAAAAATGGCATGTCGATGCAGAAATGGGCGAAAGAAATGGTGTGAGTATACGTGATGACTCCTTAGGTCAATATGGAGGTCCTCATACTAATTTTTGAGAAATAAAACTTTTTGGTGCCTTGGGCGCCAGATCCATGACATAATACATATGAAAAATTGAGAAATAAACACATTCCTACAAAAGAGCCCGTAGATGCGGAAATGAGCGCAAAAAATGGTATGAGTATACATGATGGTTTCACATCTCAATACGGAGGTCCTAATAAAGTTTTTGAGAAAAAATATTTGGGTGCTCCGTGTGCCAGATCCATGCTAATACA
The DNA here is from genome assembly GCA_022817965.1 of Solanum lycopersicoides. NCBI lineage: Eukaryota > Viridiplantae > Streptophyta > Magnoliopsida > Solanales > Solanaceae > Solanum > Solanum lycopersicoides. The sequence continues at coordinate 106,718,480 of CM040618.1, forward strand.
CACGAAAAATTAAAAAATTTGAGTGATTCCTCAAAAACGATTTGTATATACAGAAATGGGCACAAAAAGAAATTATGTGAGCATACGTAATTCTTCCCGGCTCAATACAGAGGTCTTCATAAAGTTTTCTGAGAATTTATTTTTGGGTGCTTCAGGCGTCATATCAATTGGATAATACACATACAAATTGAGAAATTTACTCGATTTCTAAAAAAGAGTCTGTTTACGCGGAAAGAGCGCAAAAAATAGTGTGAGTATACATGATGATACCCCATCTCAATACGGAGGTCCTCATAAATTTTTTTTGAGAATTTTTTTGGGTGCTCTAAGATCCAGATCCATGGGCTAATACACAAAAAATTGAGGACTTTGAGCGATTCCTAAAAAAAAGGCCCGTAGATGCAGAAATAAGCACGAAAAAAATGGTGTGAGTAAACGTGATAGTTCACCAACTCAATACGGAGGTCCTCATAAAGTTTTTTGAGAATTTTTTGGGTGTTCTAAGCTCCAGATCCATGGGCTTATACACAAAAAATTGAGGACTTCGAGCGATTCCTAAAAAAAGGTCCGTAGATGCAGAAATAGGCACAAAACAAATGGTGTGAGTAAACGTGATAGTTCACCAACTTAATACGGAGGTCCTCATAAAGTTTTTTTAGAATAAATTTGGGTTCTTTGGGTGCCAGATCCATGGACTGTACACACGGAAAATTGAGGTATTTGCGTAATTCTAATCAAATGGCACATAGATGCGAAAATGGTTGCGAAAAAATGGTGTGAGTATACCTGATGGTTCACCGGCTCAATAGGAAGGTCCTTATAAAACTTTTGAGAATTTTTTTTGAGAAAAGACATAAGTGACACCTGAAGTTGTCCCGAATTTTAAAAAGACACCTTAACTATGCAGATATCCTATTACCCCCCTAAACTATTCCAAACATATATTATTACATCATTTTTGGATCAATTCCATATTTTAAATGGCAAGTGTAATCACACACCAATCATTGTGTGACACGTGTTAATTCAATTTAAAATTTTATTTTTTTCATTTTAAGTTTTTCTTTATTTTTTTCTCTTACTTTTTTACTTATTTTAGTTTTATTATTTTTATTTTTATTTCATTTCAATTTTTAATTCATCTTCCACCCAACTTTCAAGCTCCCTCCATTTTCTTTCTTTATTTCTTCTTCTTCACCTCTCATCCTCACCTAACCCCACACCCATATCAAGTTGAGCCCCTCCTTTTTCTTTCTCTTTTCTTCTTCTTACTTTCCAAAATTATACTATTTTTAGACTTTGTTGAGTTATTGATAACAAAACTAATTATTTTTGTAAGAAAGATCAAAATTTTAAAGGTATCATCATTTAATTTATCTCATTTACATATAAATTCAAAACTAGAAATGATAATTTCGAAAGCATAAGAATTCTGCGAAAATTGAAAAAGTTTAATTAGAATTTGGATAAAAAACTAAATAATGTCTCCTAATCATCTTGAATTCTAATGGGTTTATCACATTGTTCGAAATGTACTAAATATCTAGATATAATTTTAAAATTGAAGAGAGTTATACTAATAGTAGAATAAAAGAGAGATGGAGTTGTGGTAAAAAGTGATATTGAAAGTTATAAGTTAATGAAGATGACAATGAATTTTTGAATAAGAAGGAAGAAAGAAAAAGAAAAAAAATAAGGAGAAAAAGTTAAAATAATAAGAAATAAAAATATATATTATATAGTTAAATTCTTGTAAAAATAAAATTATATTCGTTTTTTTAGTTTGTCCACGCTATCCTGAACTGATATTATTACATCATTGTTTAGGGGGGTAATAGGACACTTGCATAGTTTAGGTGTCTTTTTGAAAATTCGGGATAACTTCAGGTGTCACTTCATGTTTTTTCTCAAAATTTTTGGGTGCTCCGTGCGCCAGATCAATGGTCTAATACACACAAAAAAAAAAAATATTGCGTGATCCCTAAAAAAAAGGCCCGCAGATGCGGAAATGGACCTGAAGAAAATGGTGTAAGTATACGTGATGATCCCTCTGCTCAATACAGAGATCCTCGTAAAGTTTTCTGAGTAAAAAATTTTTGATGCTCCGCCACTATATCCATTAGATAATACACATGAAAAATTGTGAAAATTGTGTGATTCCTAAAAAAAAGCATGTTAATTCAGAAATGGGCGCGAAATTAATGGTGTGAGTATACAAGATGGTTCCCCAGCTTAAAAAAGAGGTCCTCATTAAGTTTTTGTAGAAAATTATTTGGGTGCTTTGGGCGTTTGATCCATGGGATTATACACACGAAAAATTAAGAAATTTGCGTAATTTCGAAAAAGGACCTAAAGATGCAAAAATGGGTGCAAAAATAATGTTAAAGTATACGTGATGGTTTTCCAACTCAATACGGAGGTCCTAAAAAAATTTTGAGAAAAAGATTTTGTTGCTCCAGTGCCTGATCTATAAAACGAATACATACGAAAAATTGAAAAATTTGCACGATTCCTAAATTGGTTTGTAGATGCCAAATAGGCGCAAAGAAAATGGTGTGAGTATACATGATGGTTCCCCAACTTAATACGGAGGTTGTCATAAAGGTTTTTGAGGGAAAAAATTGGGTGGTCTAGGCGCTAGAACTATAGGCTAATACACACAAAAAAATTAAAAAATTTACATGATTCCTGAAAAGGGGACGTCAATGTGGAAATGTGTAAGAAAAGAAGATGTGAGAATACGTGATGATTTCCCAACTCAATTTTGAGGTCCTCAATAAATTTTTTAAGAAAATATTTTTGGGTGCTTCAGGCACTAGATCCATGGGCTAATGCTATCGAAAGATTGAGAGATTTGCATGATTTCTAATAATGGGCATGTAGATGCAAAAATGGGCGCGAAAAAATTATTGAGTATAGTTGATGGTTCCCAAGATAAATAAAGAGGTCATCATAGAGTTTTTTGATTAAAAAAATTTGGTGCTTCGGGGGCCTGATCCATTGGATACACAAAAAAATTAAAAAATTTGCGCGACTCCTAAACAAGGACTCATAGATGTGTAAATGTATGCGAAAAACATGGTGTGAGTATACGTGATGATTCGCAAGCTCAATACAGAGGTCCTAATACACGAAAAGTTGAAAAATTTGCGTGATTTCAAAAAAAGGCGTGTAATTTTAAAAATGGGCACGAATAAAATGGTGTTGAGTATACATGATGGTTCCCTAATTCAATACAGAGCTCCTCATACAGTTTTGTTAGAGTTTTTTTTGGATTTTTCGGACGCTAGATCCATGGATACACACGAAAAATTGAGGAGTCTGAGTGATTCCTAAAGGAGAGCTTGTAGTGCAGAAATAGGCACTATAAAATGGTGTGAGTACACACAACGATTCCTCAACTCAATACAAAGGTTCTCATTAAGTTTTTTGTAAAAAAAAAAAACCGGTGCTCTGGGCGCCTGATCCTTAGGCTACTACATACGAAAAATTGAGTAATTTGTTAGATTTCTATAAAGACCATGAGATGCGAAAATGGGAGCGAAAAATATGATGTGAGTATACATGATGGTTTCAAAGTTCAATATGGAGATCCTTCTACAATTTTTTGAGAAAAACTATTAGGATGCTCAGGGCATCAAATCTATGAGCTAATACGCACGAAAATTGAGGAATTTGCGCGATTACTAAAAAAAGGCCTGAATGTACAGAAATGGGCGCAAAAAAAATAATGTGAGTAAACGTGATTGTTCCCCAACTCCATACAGAGATCCTCATAAAGTTTTTTGAAAACAAAATTTTTGGGTGCTCCAAGCGCTTGATCCAATGACTAATACACGCGAAAATTGAGGAATTTGAGCGATTTCTAAAATAGGGCCAGTAGATGGCGAAATGAGAGCGAATAAAATAGTGTAAGCATACGTGATGGTTCCCTTGCTCAATACAGAGGTCCTCATTAAGTTTTTTGAGAAAAACTTTTCGATTCTCTGGGCGATAGATCCATAGGCACACGAAAAATTGAGAAATTTGTGCGATTCATAAAAAGGGTTCGTAGATGCTTAAATGAGAACAAAAATAATGGTGTGAGTATACGTGATTGTTCCCAAGATCCATACAAAGATTATCATAAATTTTTTTGAGAATTTTTTTTGATTTCTACATGTGCATGATCATGGGATACACATGAAAAAATTTAGAAAGTAGCGTGATTCCTAAAAAAAAGCCCGTAGATGCGAAATAGGCGTGGAAAAAATGGTTTCAGTATATGTGATGGTTTTCCAACTCAATATGGAGCTCCTCATAAAGTTTTTTGACAGATTTCTTTTGGTGCTCCAAACGCCAGATCCATGGGCTAATACACACGAAACATTGAGGAATTTGTACGATTCCAAAAAAAAGGGTCAGTAGATACAGAAATGGGCGCAAAATAATTGTGTGAGTATACTGATGTTTCCCTCGCTCAAGATGGAGGTCCTCGTAATTTTTTTTCTGAAACTCTTTTAGGTGTTTCGGGCGGTAGATCAATAGGCTAATAAATGAAAAGTTGAGAAATTTGTGTGATTCCTAAAAGAGGGTCTGTAGATACGGAAATGGGCGCAAAAAAATAATTCGAGTATACGTGATGGTTCTCAACTCAATACAGAGGTTCTCATAAAGTTTTTGAGAAAAAAGTTAAGGTGCTCCGGACAACACAAAAAAGTTGAGAAAATTTGCATGATTCCTAAAAAAGGGGCCTCTCGATGAAGAAATGGGCAAGAAAAAAATGGTGTGAGTATACGCGATGGTTCCTAGCTCAATACGGAGATTTTCATAAAGTTTTTTGAGAAAAAATATGAATGCTCCGAGCACCAGATCCATGGGCTAATACACCTGAACAATTGAAGAATTTGCACGAGTCCAAAAAAAGGGCATATGGATGTGGAAATGGGCGCAAAAAAATTGTGTGAGTATACGTTATGATTCCTCATCTCAAAATAGAGGTCCTTATAAAGTTTTTTGAGAAAAAAAATTGGGTGTTTCGGGTGCTAGAACCATGGGCTAATACTCACAAAAAAATTAAGGAAGTTGCGCAATTTCTAAAATGGCCTGTAAATACAGATATAGGCAAAATAAATTTTGTGAATATACATGATGGTCCCCAAATCAATATGAAGGTCCTCATAAAGTTTGTTGATAAAAAAAATGGGCGCTTCAGACGCCAAATAAATGGGCTAATACACACTGAAAATTGAGAAATTCGTGTGATTTTCTTAAAAAGGCGTCGTGAATGCGAAAATAAGCTCAAAAATATAGTGTGAGTATATGTGATGGTTTCGCACCTCAAGACAGAGGTCCTCATAAAGTTTTTTGAGAAAAAATTTTGGGTGCTCCAGTCCCTAGATCCATTGACGAATGCACACAAATATTGGGTCGCTAGATCCATTGGTTAATGCACACCAATATTGCGGAATTTTTGTTATTCCTAAAAAAGGGTTGTATATGCAAACATGGATGAGAAAAAAATGGTGTGAGCATACGTGATGGTTCCCCCGCTTAATGTAAAGGTCCTCATAAAGTTTTTGGGAAAATTATTTTAGATATTCTGGGTACCAGATCCATTAGCTAATACACACGAATAATTGATGAATTTGCGCGATTCCTAAAAATTGGTCTATAGATGGGTATATTAGAGCAAATAATGGTGTATACGTGATGGTTCCCTCGCTCAATACGGAAGTCCTCCTAAAATTTTTGGGTGCTTCGGGTGACAAATTCATGAGCTAATACATATGAAAAATTAAAAAAATTGTGTTATTCCTATAAAAGGCACCATAGATGCGGAAATTGATGCAAAAAAATGATGTGAGTATATGTGATGCTTATCAGCTAAATACGGAGGTCATCATAAACTTTTTTGAGAAAAAAGGTTTGGATGTTCCGAACGCCAGATCCATGGATATTACATACAAAAAATTGGTATTTTGGTTCTCCGGGTCAATACAAATGTCCTCATAAAGTTTTTTTTAAAAAAATCATTGCTCTGGACTCCAGATTCATGGCCTATACACACTAAAAATGGAAGAATTTGCATGATACCAAAAAGGGCCTTTAGATGCGAAAATAGACGTGAAAAAAGGTGTGAGTATACGCGATGGTTTCCATACTCAATATAGAGGTCCTCATCAATTTTTATGAACTTTTTTAGGTACTATGAACACCAGATACGTGGGCTAATAATACACACAAAAAATTGAGTAATTTACGTGATTCCTCAAAAAGGCCTTTAGATGCGGAAAGACGCGAAAATAATGGTGTGAGTATACGTGATAGCTCACCAAATCAATACAACAATTCTCATCATAATTTTTGAGGAATTAGTTTTGGGTGCTCCAGACACCAGATTCATGGGTCAATACAAACGAAAAATTGAGAAATATGTCTGATTCATAAAAAAGGGCCCGTAGATGAAGAAATAGGTGCGAAAAAAATAGTGTGAGTATACTTGATGGTTCCCTACCTCAATACAAAGATCCTCATGAAGTATATTGAGAAAAAAATTTGGTGCTCCAAGAACCAAATTCATGGTCTAATACAAATAAAACATTGAGAAATTTGCGTGATTTTAAAAAAAGACACGTAAATGCCGAAATAGGCGCGAAAAAATGGTGTGAGTATATATATGATGGTTCCCCTGCTCAAATCGGAGGTTCAGATTAAGTGTTTTGAGAAAAACATTTTGGACGATACGAGCCCCAAATCCAAGGGCTAATACACACGAAAAAATTGAAAAATTTGCACGATTTCTAAAGGCATGTATATGCGAAAATGGGCCGAAAAATGGTGTGAGTATATGTGATCGTTCTCCATCTCAATACGGAAGTCCTCATAAAACTTTTTGAGAAAAAATTTTGGGTGCTCCGAGTCAAGATTATGGGCTAATAATATACACAAAAAGTTGAGAAATTTGCGTGATTCGAAAAAGGGACTGTCGATGCAGAAATAAGCGCAAAAAATAATGTAAGTATATGGAATGGTTATCCAATCCTCATAAATTAATAAATTATTTTGAAAAAGAAATTAAGTTCTCCGGACATCAGATCCATGATTTAATTCACACGAAAAAATTGAGGAAATTGCGCAATTTCTAAAAAAGGGCCCATAGATGCAGAACTGGCGCGAAAAAAATGGTCTGAATATACACATTAGTTCCTCAGCTCAACATGCAGAACCTAATGCGTTTTTTGGAGAAAAAAAAAGTTTTTGGGTGCTTTGGGCACCAAATTAACGGGTTAATACACACAAAAATTGAGGAATATGCTTAATATCTAAAAATGGGCATATATGCGAAAATTGACGCAAAAAAAATGGCGTGATTATATGTGATAGTTCCCCAGCTCAATAAGGAGGTTCTCATTTTTTGCAAAATTATTTTTGATGCTTCGGGCGTCAAATCAATGGGCTAATATACATGAAAAATTGAGAAATTTCTGCAATTACTAAAAAGGGGCCAATAGATGCGAAAATGAGCGCAAAAAAAAGGTGTAAGTATATGTGATGGCATCCTAGATTAATACGGATCTCCTCAATAACTTTTTTTGATTAAAAAAATTAGGGTGCTCTGGGAGTCAAATCCAAGAATTAATACACACAAAAACTACAGAATTTGTGTGTACCCTAAAAAAGGGCTTGTACATGCGGAAATGGAAGCGAAAACAAATAGTTGAGTATACTTTATGGTTCCCTGCTAAATACAGATGTACTCATAAGGTTTTTTGAGAAAAAGATTTTTGGTGTTCTGTGGGCCTGATCCATGGGATACACCAAATAATTGAGAAATTTTTGCGATTCCTAAAAGAGGGAACATAGATGCGGAAATAGGTGTAAAAAGTAGTGTGGCACATGGTGATTCCCCGGCTTAATACAAAGGTCCTCATAATTATTTTTAGAATAAAATTTTGGGTTCTCCGAACACGAGATCAATAGGCTAATACATAAAAAAATTAAGAAATTTGCACGATTCCTAAAAAGGGGCATGTAGATGCATAAATTGGCGCAAAAATGGTTAGAGTATACGTGATGGTTCCACAGCTCACTACGAAGGTCCTCATAAAAAAATTTAGAAATTTTTTTGGGTGCTTTAGGTATCATATCTAGGGGATAATAAGCAAGAAAAATTTAGGAATTTGTGTGATTCATATAAGAGGGCCTATAGATGCGGAAATGGACGCGAAAAAATGGTGTGACTATATGTGATGCTTCCCAGCTCAACACAGAGGTCCTCATAAAACTTTTTGATAAAAAAATTTTAGGTGTTGTGGGCGCCAAATCCATGGGCTAATACACACAAGAAATTGAGAAATTTGTGTGATTCCTACAAAAGGGCTTGTCGATGCAGAAATGGGCCTGGAAAAAATAGTGTGAGTATACGTGATGGATTCCAGATTAAACGAAGGTCCTAAATATCTTTCTTGAGAAAAAAATTTGGGTTCTCTAGATGCGATCCATGGGCTAATATACACGAAAAAATGAGAAATTTGTGCGATTTCTAAAAAAGGGCCCGTGGAAGTTGAAATGAGCATGAAAAATGGTGTGAGTATATGTGATTGCTCCCCATCTCAATACAGAGGTTCTCATTGTATTTTTTTTCAAAAAAATTTAAGTGCTCCAGCCGCCAAATCGATGGGCAAATACACACGAAAATTTGAGAAATTTACGTGATTCCTAAAAAGGGGTTCGAGATGCAAAAATGGACGCGAAATAAATTGTGTGAGTATCGTGATAACTCCCCAACTCAATACGCAGGTCCTCATAAAGTTTTTTGATCAAAAAATTTTTAGGTGCTCCAGGCGCCAGATCCATGGGCTAATAATAAACATGAAAACTTGAGAAGTTTTGCGCAATTCTAAAACTCATGTAGATACAGAAATGGGCGCGGAAAAGATAGTATGAGTATATGTGATCGTTCCCCAGCTCCTCAATAAGGTTTTTGATTGAAAAATTTGGAGTTTTATTGGTGCTAGATCCATAGGCAAATACACACAAAAAATTAAGGAATTTGCGTGTATCCTAAAAAAGGACTGTATATGCATAAATGAGCGCGAAAAAATGGTGTGAATATATGTGATGGTTCCCCAGCTCAATACAAAGGTCCTCATAAATATTTTTGAAAAAAAAATCTGAGTGCTCCAGGAGCCAGATCCATGGGTTAATTATTAACACACGACATATTAAGGAATTTGCATGATTCCTACAAAAGAACCTGTCGATGCAAAAATTGGCGCGAAAAAAATGATGTGAATATATGTGATGGTTCACAAGCTCAATACGGAGGTCTCCTCAATAAGTTTTTTGAGAAAAAAAATTGGATGCTCAAGGCGCCAAATCTATGGTCTTGCGCAATCTTTAAAAATGGACCTTAATATGCGCAAAAAAATATGTGAGTATACATGATAGCTCCAACTCAATATAGAGGTCCTAAATAAGGCTTTTGAGATAAAAAACATTGGGTGCTCGAGGCGCTGTGCCCCGAGGAACCCCCACCCCCCCCCCCTTCCCCCCTTCCCCGAGGCGCTGTGCCCCGACGAACCCCCCCCCCCTTCCCCTCCGTCCCCGAGGCGCTGTGCCCCGAGGACCCCCCACCCCCTTCCCCCCGTCCCCGAGGCGTTGTGCCCCGAGGACCCCCCCCTTCCCCCCGTCCCCGAGGCGCTGTGCCCCGAGGACCCCCCCCCGTCCCACCGTCCCCGAAGCGCTGTGCCCCGAGGAGCCCCACCCCCACTCCACCCCACCTCGTCCCCCTTCCCCCCCGTCCCCGGGGCGCTGTGCCCCGAGGAACCCCCACCCCCACTCCACCCCACCTCGTCCCCCTTCCCCCCCGTCCCCGGGGCGCTGTGCCCCGAGGAACCCCCACCCCCACTCCACCCCACCTCGTCCCCCTTCCCCCCCGTCCCCGGGGCGCTGTGCCCCGAGGAACCCCCACCCCCCCTTCCCCCGTCCTCGAGGCGCTATGCCTCGAGGAACCCCCACCCCCCCTTCCCGCCCGTCCCCGAGGCGCTGTGCCCCGAGGAACCCCACCCCCCTTCCCTCTCGTCCCCTAAGCGCTGTGCCCGAGGAACCCCCACCCCCCTTCCCCCCGTCCCCGAGGCGCAGTGCCCCGAGGAACCCCCACCCTTCCCCCCGTCCCCGAGGCGCTGTGCCCCGATGACCCTCCCCCTTCCCCCCCGTCCCCGAGGCGCTGTGCCCGATGACCCCCCCTCCCCCGCGTCCCCGAGGCGTTGTGCCCCGAGGACCCCCCCCTCCCCCCTCCCCCGCGTCCCCGAGGCGCTGTGCCCCGAGGACCCCCCCCCCTCTCCCCCTCCCCCGCGTCCCCGAGGCGCTGTGCCCCGAGGACCCCCCCCCCTCTCCCCCCTCCCCCTCCCCCCTCCCCCGTGGCGCTGTGCCCCTAGGACCCCCCCCCCTCCCCCTTCCCCGAGGCGCTGTACCCTGAGGACCCCCTACCCCCCGAGGCACTGTGCCTCGAGGTCCCCCCACCCCGAGGCGCTGTGCCCTGAGGACCTCCCCCCAAGTCTCCCCCGATCCCTGAGGCGCTTTGCCCCGAGGAAGCCTCCTCCCCCCCTCCCCCGGGCTTCAAGAGGGCAACTAACGACATTACAACAATATTGAAGACATTGTTTTTTTTCTTAAAATAACCCAGATCATCTAGTTTTGCAACAAAGAAAGGAACATTATGTACAAGAATCAAAGCTTAAATAACATGACTTTATCCATGTACTATGAGTCTGAAATACATTTGGTAGAATGATTCAATGTGTATAAACTATATACTATTTACTTTGCAGAAATAGCAAGAAACATAACTATCAATCCCGGAAAGAAGATGGCCAAATATAACGCCAAACAGGGAGTCGTTTGGCCATCTCATTTCTATTCACTTCTTTTCCGTTTGACCATGTTCCAAAAGTAATGTGGCATAACTGTTGGAGTGTACTCTAGCAGGAGTTGCATGCAAAATGGCACTGAGAATCCCAAGTATGGTCTGTGTTTTTCTAGTCCCTGATCCCTAAAGTAATGAACTTTGTTAAATATTTAACTCTATTAGAGTTTCAACTTTCTGGTTAAGAAGCATCAATGAAACTAGATTAACTTTAATATCAACCACTGACTATTTTAATTTATACATCAATCTCTTTAATTGGTAATTTTGATACATTTAATAAATAAAAACAAACAATTGAGCACTGAGCAGCTCCACTCGTCGTGGCTTTTCCAGATACATACGTACATAATTCACAAAATAGTATACTTGAAAGAGCATTAAGAAAAGGCCTATCTTGTTTATACAACCTAGCAAATAAATGGATAAGTCAAACATGTATCAACACAGAAATTTTCTGTGAAAGCCCTGCCTGCAAAGAGAAATGTTGAATGAGACAAAGTATGCTTAGTCTTACATGACAGAGAGCTACTAATAGATCATCAAGGAGGACAAAAGCACTGAGTGGTAAAGAGTTCATTAACGTTTACTGATGACTGCATTCCCTTGAGTAACCCCTAATGTAAGGCTAGTTAAGCAAATTTAAGTATACCAACATTTCTCCAAGATACATGTTCTTTGTATGGCTAGTTGTCCAGAAGTGATTGGCAACTGTTGATAGACTGATTAAATTTGGAGTCCAAGTCCCTCCTGATTGTGCATACTGTGGATTGACATTAGAAACATTTAGCCATTTGTTCTTTGAATGCCAGGTGACAAAGGAATTGTGGAGTAGATTATGTAAATGGCTGGGGTTCTCAAGATCTATTCAGGAACGGCAAGATGAAGTGAAATGGGTGTGCTTAATGGCAAAGAAGAAGGCTGGACTAGCTGAAATAGCAAGCATTGTTTTTGGTATGCTAGTGTATGTCATATGGAGAGAAAGGAACAAGATCAAATTTCAGAATGGGAGCATTAACACTGATGCAGTTTTGAAGGAAACTGTAATGCATATGCATATCAAGAGTCAGACCAGGGCGAAATTGAATAATACACTTCAACAACTCAATGTCTACCCTTATTTTCGGTTTAGCTATACATCGTATTAAATCGCTGATCTATTTAGATTGCATTTTATAGTAGGCTATAGGTTAGTAGATTTTGTTTGTATTATGAGTGAGTAGATAGTCCAATACTATTTTGTTAGTAAAGATACAATTTTGGTTATGAATGAAATATGCAACTTACCAAAAAAAAAAAAAAAATTATCATAGCACTCATTGACTTAGTTATCACATTGTTGTCCGTTATATCTAATTTCATTCACAAAAGGAACAGATACTAAAAGCTTCAAAGTGACTGATATAAGATCAGTGAACAGATCTTCTTCAGGCAATTTTCAAAATAATAGAAATTTCATGTTGTAAAAGCACAAAAGGAGCAGAGAAGTGTCCTATAATTTTATAAATTCAACAATCAGGTAATGTTATTCATCATAGCAACACCACCACAACTTGTGTGAGAAGAAATCTGTACATAAAAAAAGAACTTACCAGTGTTTAGAATGCGAAACACAATAGTGCAGAATTTGACGGATAACAAACTAGAACACGAACACAATACTTCCAACTGGAATTGACTACTTCTGATTAACTGTAAGAGGGCGCAAATTTAAATTTCTGATATCATTGTGATGTACATTGCCAGATGTAGGGAAAAATCCATCATCCCCATCTATTGGCATTTCTAGGTCTAGACGATTAATCCCACCTAACCATGGAGATGCTTGTTCCCGGTGTTTGTATCAGCAAAGTTCAAACAGTTTACCCTATGGGATATTCAAAAGGAACAAGGTCTTAGTACACAATTCTGAACTTTGAATTTATACATATTATGCAAGCATTGGTAAAACAGGGGAGACAAGTTGTCAACAGCCAACAAATAAACCTATAAACTACAATTGTTGGGTTCGTATCAAGATCAGATAGCTACAATTCCCTTTAATCTAACAATGAAAACCCCTAGAATAACTCCATATGAAGAACTAAAAATCGAATTCAAAATCTGTTTTCAACTTGGAAACTAAAATAGAAGAAACCCCGATTGCCAAATGTACAAGATTCGAGAGTAACGAAAAAACAAATTATAATTTTTCTCAACGATTAAAAACAGGATGATAGATAGCAGAAGAACACAAAATAGAGAAATTTACAGGCTTCTTCGGAGAATTTGCACACAAGATTATCAAGCTTTCTTCTCAAAATTATTTGGTGTGTTTTCATCAGAAGAACAGGCGAAAGTAAATATAGAGGGACGATCACTCCCAACGGTCATATTTCGACGCTTAAATTGCACTGCTTTTACTAAATTGCACTGCTAATGGTGAAGAAGAAGACCTTAGAAGAAACGATTTAGAAAGTATAAAATAGACTCTAATTATTTCTCATCATATTTTATTTCTTATTGGGCAACTTTAGTCATTTTTGTATTTTTCTTTGACACTTTGTAATTTTGTTTGTTTATTCATAAAAAAATAAAAGGGCTTAACAATCCACAAAAATTGCAATAAAAAAAAATTACAAGATTGGTAATTATGTGATATTTGGCATTGAAGAGTAAGATATTTTAAGAACAAAGTTTTTCTAATATTTGACATCGTAATTTTTAGAGAAATTAGATATTCATTTTTAAACTTTAACTTTATGAGTTTTTTTGTGTAGGTCAATCTAAGACATCTTAATTACTCGTTATGTTACTCATCATATATGATAAACAATTCATTAAAAATAGTGGATATTTGATATTCGATTTGGTTTTCAAAATTCAATTTTGAAGATTCAATATTAAAAATAGCTAAGGAATATCTCAATGATAGAAAAAACGATGTTCACGATGATGTATGTGTTATTTCTCTTTGTTTAGTGATCAATGTGTAAATATTCATATAACTTAAGAAAAGTAGATAATAAATATGATTAACTATTTGCTTTAAAATCCATTTCTTTAAAGTTTCACACACTTACAAATTGTAATGAATCAATTTTTCAACTACTTTAATTTGATATACTATTAAATTTGATTTGGTCCATTCCATGTCTGTCGTTGTTCATTTCAAATGTTTCCATTTCATCAAGAGTTTGGGAATCATATCGCAAGAATTGGACTTTTGTGTAATATAACATGATCCAAAATTAAGAAAAATAATTTTCAAAATTCTATTTTATCATTTAATTTTTTTTCTTACCCTATTCATACCTCATACTCGACTCTTTCTATTCAAAAAAAATTATTTTTGAAAAATGTTTCAAATGTTAAGATTTTTTACCTCACTCAACCCCTACCACCCCTACCCCCTCAACTCATTACGGACGTTCTCATAAAGTTTTTTGAGAAAAAAAGATGCTCTGGTGCGCCAAATTCATGATAACACACGAAAAATTGAATTTTGCGTGATTCCTAAAAGAGGACATGTAATGAGAAAATTGACATTAAAAAAATGGTATGAGTATACGTGATAGTTCCCCAACTCATTTGGGAAGTCCTCATAAACTTTTTTAAGAAAAAAAAAATTAGGGTGTTCGGGGCGCCAGATCATGGGCTAATACACACGAAAATTTGAGGATTTGCGCAATTCCTAAAAAAGGACATGCAAATATGGAGATGAGCGTTAAAAAATTGTGTGAGTATACGTGATGATTCCTCAACTCATTACAGAGATCCATGGACTAATACCCACAAAAAAAATTGAAAAATTTATGCAATTCCTTGAAAAGCGTCTGTAAATGCGGCAATAGGCGTTAGAACTTCCTAGTGCGAATCCGAATTTAGACGGGCTTCAATGTGGATATCAAACACCCATTGAAAAACCAAAAAAGGCATTCAAGCTCTTTTATTCTTCGAAGTTTCATCTAAATACTTGAACTCGATTAAAAAAAAAAATTAAAACCCGTCATATATGTTCCTCACTTGCTTGACATGAATGACACTTTAGGTCAACATATTTTATCACACCATCATTTTATATTTTATCTACTAAAATTTCTTTATTATATTTAAATTTACCTTCCTAAATAAATAAAAAAGTTTAATCGAAAGCGAAAGAGGATCTCTGAAATAATAGCTTGACAATTTTCATGGCTATTTCCACTATGAATAATGATACACTCCCATTTTTTATTTCATTTCCCCCTATGATTTTTGTATTTTAAAATTTCAAATTATGTTGACTTGCTTACAAAGGCATGTAACCACACACTTTATTGGCTTAGAATAGGAAATATGACATAAGCTCTCTTATTGTAGTTTTACAAATAAAATGAACTTATTTACAGAATTCAGTATCACCAAAATGCAAATAAATAAAGATTAAATAAAAAGAGGGAAAGTTAGACCTAGTTACTAGGTCCCAACGACAAGATACACTTTTATCAAACAAAAAATAAATATGTTAAAAAGTTGGTATAACAACTGAACTGTCTGAAGGGCTATTCCTACAGCATATCTCAGGCCCTAAATAGTCTTCTTTTATATAGACGAAAATACTGGTACAAGTAACTAATATACTTTCTTTATCACATTTATTGTGGACTGATGAAATCAGCTTGTTCCAAAGTCCACCATTTCCCACCTAAATGGACGGAAAATGTACAGAACTTCTGGTGAGCCCCTGAAGAGGAGAGCAACACAAACACATACAGCAGCCATGGCCACCATTGAGAACATTGCAGGCCTGTACAGTAGAGATCGACTCCGACTTCCATAAGCCAGCTTCCTATCACACAGTCCGCATGGCCGAGGAATGACTTTTCTCTCAGTCATTGATATCTCTAAGCTGGTGGTAACACACACTTCATCTTTCTGGTTACTGTTCTCAATGACAGATGGAACACGAGGAATATCAACCACTATATGTCCGCTGTTTGCTTTCTTGCTAATTTTCCTCTGTACCAGGTGAATGTAAGAATAATGCCCTCGCAAGCGGGCATAATCTTCTGGTGTGAAACCTGTGCTATCACGAGTATTCTTCCACGCTTCAATTGCCACCTGCAAGGGAAAATTTTAGCATGTCTAGAGAATACCGATAGGTAAACAGATCACCTCATTAAAAAAAAGTAATATATACACATCCAACAGAAGGAATTTAATACCTTTCCAGGATCATCTGTCAATGCATCTAGCACATCTTCATATCCATCTATGCCAGCTGCAACATGAAGAGGTGTCAAACCTCCAGGCCCTACACAGTCTGGTCTAAACAAGAATTCCCCACCGACCCCAACCAGAGATTGGTATTCAGAACATAGTTCATCTGCTACATTTGTAGGGGTATATGTTAAAAGCAATTCCACCAAAGGCCTAGAATTCCTACGCACAGCTTTATGCAGAAGCCCCATCTCAGTGAGAGCATATTTCAAGGAAGAATCGTCTCCACCCACAGTTCCATCAAGGAGAATGTTCAATAGTTTCTTAACTACTGCACACCACTCATGGTCTACGGAGAACTCCACAAGCCACTTGAACCGCTTCAAAGGATGGAGAACAGCATTAGGACCAAAATGCTCTAATCTAGCCCTCAAATTATTTCTATGAAGCAGCCAACCAAGTTCATGAATAAAATCCATGGCTTGATTTCTTGCTTCAATATTATTTGTCTGCCCCTTGACATAATCTGATGAAGTCAACTCTAGATCACTCTCAAGCATACGGATTTCAGAGCAAACATCCTCCTCTGCAATTATAAATGGGAAGAAGCTATTGCTGACTCCATGATCTTCAACCTAGATAAACAAAAGAATAAACAAAAGAATCTCAGCATCACTTAAGAGTGTACGCCACTTGTTTGGGAGATTTTGCAAAAAATGCATTCCCTCCCAACACTTTTGACTGTAACATACATCATATAATATAGGTACCAGATAACTTTTTTGGAAATTGAACATAGGCACCAGATATCTTTTATAACATAACAGTAATGTAGAACAAAGGCAATCATTAGCTCTAGAGCTACTTAAATTTATATTGTTGAAAAAGGGAACATTTTAACAGGTAAAAACTTATGCACCAGGCACCAAAGTTGGACCTAGGTCTACTTCACAGGCTCAGTACATTATGGGACTTGAATAATCGAGATGAGAAAATAAATTTTTGTGTAACCGAAATTGAGGAAGCCACAATACTGCAAGCAACCTATGCATAATCATGATGAAGTGAATGTCTTATGGAAGTAGCTACGAGTACTTATGTGGATACATATATGGATGAGCCTTCATAAATTAGAGTTGGATAACAGAGAGAAGTCTCCATGTTAACCCAGAGCTTATTTCTGAGCAAGTACAAAGCAACATCTGGAGAAGCGCAAACATAATGTAATTACCCAGCCATATGGTAAAGTAAAAGAGATTTCTCCGAGAAGGAACGAGGGAAGTAAATTGGGCAACCTTGGAGAAGAAGATCAAAATTTCACTATCGCTTTATGGTTGACAGCAGTTGAAAACTTGTCAGGACCCTTGGAATAAATTCCCAACCTGCTACCTTCCATGCACACATCCATAATTGTTGAAAGAATCTAGCCCTAGAAACTGGATATTCATCCTAGTCATCCACTCTAAAGTACAAAGTATGAAAAAGAATATATATTCCCCTCGCAAACATTAAATTCATTTCTCAAGGTAGATATATGTTCCATTAATGATGAATGTTTACGAGTAAATTAGATGCATTTATATCATTATATGTAGATATCATGTGTACCCAACTTGGGAAATAGTAGCCTGTCTGAGCCTATAGGTAGGTGTCTTATGCGCTTAAAGAAGAATCACCAGATGAAGGGAACAACTTGCAGGAAGAACAGATTTGCACATTCTAAAAGAGCTTGATCAACAAGACAGTAATTAATACGCCTAGGTGACGATTCTGGGTAACACAACTTGAAGACCTTACTATTCAGATGCACAAATCAATGAACTAATGACATTCACAAGCAAATTGTTGAAAGTATCATAAGAACGAGATTGTCGATAACGGAAAAGGGCAATGAAGTAGTGAAAAACTTGCATATAATGGCGAAATAGTTATATCTATTTCGGCCGCATATTAAATGTGAATCAGAGTGAAACATCATAATATATACCAACACATTAATGCGCTTCCCAGTCCATTTTACTTGTTATGTTCACCTTTTGCACAACCCTTAAGAAAACATTAACTAAAAGGATGGCTTGACTAAAGTACCCTAGTTATTCTTTGATCTCAATTTCATACTCCCCTTCCTTTCACCATTTTAATCTCTCCACTTCAATTGAGCAATGATGGAAGTAGAAAAAAATTAATTCTTCCTTGATTTTCTAAAAGGGAAAATTACGCGGATAAGCAAACTTATACTATTTAATTATTCATCATAGCTATAGTTTGCTATAATTATCACTCACGACTAACATTATACATTAATTACATGGGCTGACTTCGAGTTGTATAATTAGTCATGTTTGTATATGTATAATTCGCCAAGATATACAAATAAATATGTATAATATACAATTTTTAGCCTATATACATATGCAATTCACCTCTCTCCCACTCTCTTCTCTCTCTCGCTCGCCTCTCTCCTCCCTCTCTCAATCTCGCTCGCCTCTCTCCTCTCTCTCCCAATCTCGCTGTCATTTATACAAATATATATGTATAATATACAGTTATATATAATTATATACATATACAATTCACCTCTCTCCCACTCTCTGCCCTCTCTCGCTCTCGCCTCTCTCCACTCTCTCCACTCTCTCCCAGTCTCGCTCGCCTCTCTCCTCCCTCTCCCAATCTCTCTTGTCATATATACAATTATATATGTATAATATACAATTATCTAACCAATATACATATACAATTCACCTCTCTCCCACTCTTTTCCCCCTCTCTCTCGCCTCTCTCCTCTCTCTCCCAGTCTCGCTCGCCTCTCTCCTCTATATAACATGTAGCTACAAATTGTAATTATCAAACTATAGCTATGGAGAGTAATTAATTATTTTTAAGTGGCTATATGTGAAAGTTTCCCTTTCTAAAATGACAAGTAGCTTAAAACCAATTTACTCCCTCCACCCTATTTCATGTGGCACCATTTGACTTGACACGGTGTTTACGAAAATAAGGAAGAATTAAGAAACTTATGGTATAAAACAATCCTTAAGATATTTGTGTGGTTGTAAATCATTCATTGAAGATCCTATGAGAATTTGTAAGTTAAATTGTTTCCAATTATAGTAAGGTGACATTCTTTTTGGGACGGACTAAAAAGGAAAGGGTGCCACATAAAGTGACATTCTTGTAGCATGTTTAAGTCATTAGAAAGACAAATGTTCTACCTTCTCTTATCAGATTTAACAAATTAAGCTCAAACAGGAAAACGACAAAATGAGGAAAAGGTTCACCTCAATAAATCCTCTTCCACCGACTGCTGGAATAGAGCATGTGAAATTTAGGGATTGGAGCTTATCATCCTTGTCACCACCATCAACATGTTCTTCTACCTCATTATCTGCTTCTGGATCCAGGTAGTTGCCTTCTAAAGCACAAAGTAATCTGGAAACAAAAAATAAAGAAGACAAACATAGACTTCACTAACAGAGTTTGCAAAGAAATGAACCACCAAAATCCTCTAAAGAGAGAAGAAAAGAAGTTTGCCATTGTAATATCACACACGTAATAATGATGCATACCTTGTGGATGGCTTAGTTAAATTGTAGCCTTTGACTAAAAATTGAACTCTGTCAGATACCGGCACGGCTATGGGTCTGACACTTAATAGTGTACTGTCGTCATTACTAACACAAGGCAATGACATATCCAACAGAACCTGCCCTGCAACACATAAACAAAAAAGAGTAAGATCTCAGCGGAAGACAGTACCAATGTAAAATTCGCCAGAAAAGATATATTCTAGCTGAATTTATAAATTGGGTTTGGAAAGGAATTTAATAAGGTGAAGATATAAATTTGAACAGACCATCACACACAAATGCAATTTGGTTCTGCACCCTAATGTAAATCCATCCCTTTGTCCAGAAGCTATCACCACCAGGGACATCCAAAAGCCTACTCAAACTGGAGCTCAGATCATAAGAAAGCTGCACAAAACAAATAATGTTACATGTCAAACAGGTTTTCCATAGACATCCTAACTACGTCACATTACTGGCTTTCAATTAATATGCAGTACCTCCTCCCATGCAGACTCAGGAAGCCGCAGATATATTGTCAACACAACACAACCAGGTCTAATGTAGCTCTCAATTTCCGTTGGACTGTGAGATAACCAGTCAAGAATCTGCAATTTCGAAACAGTTCAAAGAAAATTATGAAAAAGAATTAAGTAACACGGAGTTTAAGCTATCCAGAAACATACAACATAATAAAAAACATGTGCCATACGACAAAATTAAAACCATGTGCCATAAGACAATTAAGTACCTGAGCTCGTACGACAAATGGAAAATCACTAGGACCTTTCCCAAATAGTTTAAAAACAATCCGATCTGTGCGGTTCTGCATCAAATGAAAAAAAGATTCAGACAAAATTTTGGGAAATAAATAAATATCAAGTTACTAGACTGGGTTGTTGTCGACTTCTGTCCGTCTCTCTTTCATTTTGTAAGATACTCTGTCTTGTACACAATGGAAGCATAAACTTCAGCAGTGAACATAATCAAATATAAGTTTGGTGGATTCGATGTTTTTAAAAGTGAAGCACAAAAAACAATGAGGTCCCTTGGCGGGCTTGGGCTAAGTTGCAAACAGCGAGAAGCCAAGACAACTCCAATAATGCTGATCCAATTCCTCAAAGTTGAGATCTAAAGAACCGGTCCACACTTCTTGTTTGGATCCCTTTGCACATCACTGTTTTAAGTGTACATCTCCCTAAAGCTCTTAGCTTTCGCTATGATGTGTTAAACCAACGGTTTTGCAAGCCTCATCGCTTTAAGCAACAAAGTGATAATTTTTAATAACATCCGGGCTTTCTCTAAACATATAATGCAATCATCCAACAAGATCATTGTGCAACACTCAGAAATTGGCATGTTCTTCAGGATCAGAGAGAACAGAAACTGACTGAAAAATGTTCTTTAATTCCATCTTGACAAGAGTGTAAAGATGGGATTAAAGAACAAACGAGGAAACCAACACAACAAAATTTGCAGCACAAGTACATACAAATCTGATTAGGTGCTTTTAGGAGTACCTGATTGTCACCACTGGAACTGGAAGGTGACTGGGCAGAGGCGGAATCTGAATTTCCACTTGTTTGAGGTGGACTTGACTGGTGAGAGTCCTGTTGTAACCAAGATGGGCACTCAGGCACAGGGGATCTATCTATATCGTCTCCACAATCATCTGAATCAACATACGCATCATTCAAATCGAAGTCAATCAACTTGCTCCTGCCAGTGGTACTTTCCCTGCCTGGTGTGTAAGCTTGAGAATTGCTTTGAATGGGAAACAAAATGCCTGGACTTTGAGAAGAAGCAGTACGCGCATCTTCTAGCCTTTTCTGGGGCATCTCAGTTGCCGAATTAGTGAACTGACGCTCTTTGGGTCTAGGAGGTGCCTGTGAACCATTTGAGATCAAGGAAGCTATTTCTGGATTTCGAAGAATTGACCTGTTGTTCAGCAAGTTTGAAGATTCTTGTAGAAGTCCAGATAAGCTTTTATCCCCATTTGTGGGACCCTGGCTAGCAAGGCTTCTTAGTAGATGAGATAAAAGGTCCTGATCTTCAGTGTGGTTTGCTCCGTTTGCTGCAATTGATGAAGTCATAACCTTGCAGTGAATTTTATAGCTCAAGCAGCAAACAAAATTCAGAACCAAAAAGAACAATTGAGAAACATGTCACATAATTTGCGAAGTCAAAACATATCAGAAGGAAATCTAAGAATTACTCACAGTGCATGTTGGAGAGTATCTTTAGCA
The DNA here is from genome assembly GCA_022817965.1 of Solanum lycopersicoides. NCBI lineage: Eukaryota > Viridiplantae > Streptophyta > Magnoliopsida > Solanales > Solanaceae > Solanum > Solanum lycopersicoides. The sequence goes on from CM040618.1 coordinate 106,740,382, forward strand.
GGCTCATCAAGGAATAACCACTAGTCTGGCCATCGTTCAACGAATTATTGTTAGCTACAGTTTCTGATTGTGTCTTCCTTCTCCTTTTATTATGTCCTGCTAGGCGTCTACGACAACTTCGTTTTCCTTCATCAAACTCTTGAAGAGCATGAAACCTGAGTATAAAAGCAGAACTTCATGGAATATAACCACAAAATAATTTATGCAGCCCAAGCAGAAGCAGTCAAACACAAAAAAGATTTTATTTTTTCGGTAGGATTCACAAGAATTACCATCACTCGATTAATCAATCAACTGAACCTCAACCCCAAATTATTCTAAGTCAGTTATATTAATCATTTATAGTCTATCCGCTCTTTTTGTACAATTTCATTCCCAAGACCTGCCTCCCCCACGCCCAAACCCCAAAAGGAAAAAGAAACAGAATTTTTGATAGACTATCTTGCAGCACAGAAGCGTGCTAAAACATAAATAAAGCTGCAGAAAGTCATTGTGAAGAAGACGATTGGGCAATAAGCAAGAAGAAAGAAGGAACAGACCTGCTGCACTGCTGGCAGAAACGCTGCATAACATTCCCAACGAGTGCTCTACTAGCCTTGGAGTGCATCTCACAAACCTTATGCCGCCTATGGTAGTCTTTAGCCTTACTGAGATCCGTTCCACAATCATCAACCTGACATACAGCTCTGGTAGCAGCAGGCGCAGCTAATTTAGTCCTTTTTCCGGCGGCGGCTCCATCCCAGTTACTCAGTTCCCTGCCGGCGTCGGCAGCTGGCTCACCTTGTCCACCAAGCTTCAGCGAAAGAGGGCCAGAATCATCTTCATCAACCACAATAACCCTCCTCCTTTTCTCCAATTCCCTCCTCTGTTGCTCCATCCCATGATTTACTTCATCTGAACAAGACGATGAACTGTTGGATGAAGCCAGATTTCCAGTTTCAACGGGGAAAAACTGTCTACTCTGGTAATTAGATGGGTTTTGCTGAAGAGGGGTCGCAATAAAAAGATCTCCATCCCATTTCCAATCCGTCAGATCCCACTCCAAGCTCCTCTTCCCTAATCCCCGCAGATCCGTTCCTCCCATATGATAAAAACGCTCTCCCACACTCGCTTCCATCTAAATACTATGTGTATATGTGTATTAAGATCCAAATCCAGATACGTCTCTCAGCAAGAAGAAGAAGAAAAAAAAAAGATTCCGATCGGACAAGTGTTAGCTACAGATCAGAAGTCAATAATTGAGGAAATCGATGTGAAAAGAGAAAAAGAAGAAAGATGAGCACTAATCAGCTTCTGTACGGCCCCAAAAGTCGAGAAAGAGTACAAAGAGACAACCATGATACCAATTAACAGAAAGCCACATACCCACCTCGCTAAATCTCAGCGTTGACTCATGAATTACTGAGAAAATGAAGAAACTAAAAGCATCTAGATTCAAGACCGAGAATTTAGCTCAAGAAGAAGAAACACTAGCGAATAGGGTATACAACAACTAACAGAAATAACTTTCCGGTATTCAAGAAACAACAGCAACGCCGCCGATTCACCGACGGTGAAGAAGAAGGAAGAAAAGAGAAAGGTGGGTTGTTGGGGGGTAGTAGGGGTGGGGGTGGGGGGGTAAGAAGAAAGTAGCGAAAGGTTGGGATGAATGATAAGATTAGAGAGGAATGTGAATGTGAATGGAAATTGAAAATGGAAGCGTGTTGTATATGAGTGTGTGTTTGTGTTTGCTCAGCTGTACTGCGGTGGTTTTTTCTCTCTCTTTTTTTTCCCTCTAAACAGTATATATATATATGTACTATTTACCTTCTTATATTTCCATCTTCCTCATTTTGATCGTCATCATTTCATAATATATCGTATTATATTTGAATAAAATATAATTTTATAATAAAATTATTTTATATTTATTTTAAGGTTTCAGATTTAAGACTTAGAAAAAAAAATGTTGGAAGGTCACTCTTGAATAAGTTATAAAATGTGAAAATTTACTCAAGATTCATGTATATTTTGAATCAAACACCGAATAAAAATTAAAAAAAAAAAATTAACGATATAATTAAGATTTTGATAAATAGTTTAATAAAAATAAATTTAATTGTGATATAGATGTGCAAAATTAAATATACACTCATAATCGTTAATATTAAACACATATCTAACGCATCGCAAGAACTTCCAGCAAAATGCTTACAAAATTACCCTTTAGGTTATCCATCTATGAATTATATGATTTTTTTCATCGTTTCAAAATATCATGAACAATCTAATAAATAAATTTAGCAAATAAAAAATTACGAAGCAAAATTATAGTAAAAATAAAAGATAAGATATTATAAATCTAAAATAATACTTCCTCCGTTTCACAAAGAATGACCTAATTTGATTTGGTACGGAGTTTAAGAGTATAAACAAGACTTTGAATCTTGTGGTTCTAAATTAAAGTTAGGTTAAATATACAAAATTGCCCTTTGATTTTGTGACCTTAAACATGCCACGTGAAAAGTTATTACCAAAAAAAGAAAAAGATCATTCTTTTTGAAAATACTAAAAAAGAAAAAAAATTATTCTTTTTTAAACGGAGGAAAATAATTAAAATAACATGATACAGTACAGTAGCTAACAAGCATCCAAACTAGTTAAATAGTGTGTGTACTCTCTTTACTTTTCTTTTGTTTCCTCTTTCTTTCCTCACCTTTCACATCACATTATTTACACTTAATACTAATAAATAACTAGTGTTGCATTGAGTGATGTTATTTTTTTTTTAATTAAATGTTTTATATTTAAATTTTAAATATAAAAAGAAATTGTAAAGAGTATTTTCTCCGAATAAAATCTTATGTGATGCAAAAATCAAACTTCAATATAAATAGTAAATATCGAATAAAAAGATACTACTCAAATAATGCTCAATTGTTATGTTTACATTATGTTCGTTCGGCAATTTAGGATTATACACCATTAAGCATAAAGAATGACAGTTACAATAAAAAATAAACAAAAAAAAATACATAGGGTATATACCAATATAGAAGTATAGTATAAACATTTACCATGCTTTATCCGTCTTAATTCACAGTTTGATTTGGCACAATAAATTATGATTTAATTATTTTAGGTATTTATATGGTTATAAATCATTTTATTAAAGAAAAAAATTAAAATATTTTGTCCTAATTATAAAAAATAATATTCTTTTTTAGAATGAACTCAAAAAAAAATTGTTGCATAAATTTAAACAAGAGAATAATAATTATGTCTCAAATCTAAGTAAATTGGAATGTATTAAAATCTGTCTGTATTAATCCATTTAAATTCATCTTAATCTGACTTTATTAAAATAGGATTAATAATAGTAATAAATTTATCCTCTAGTATTAAATACTTTATCTGTATTTTGTACCTGATGTGTGAATTTCAACCAGATCTATAAGACTCATAGCAAATACTTGATCTAAATTAAATATTTTAACATAATTAAACTTAATTATAATTAAATACCTTTTAATATAGATCTCTTTATTTTATATGGCTCTTTTTGTTGTGTTTGTTAGGTTTGGCTTAATGTTGTTTTATAAAACAACTCTTTTAATGTAATTTTAGGTACATCCCCCCTTTCAACATTTTAGTGATTATACTTTTCAATACGCTATGTTTGAAAGTCTACATAAATAAAATATAAATAAACTCTCTCAAATAAAATAGTTTTTCTTGTTTTATTATTTGTTGTATTATTAACACCTTTCGGTAAGTATATTTTTTTTAAAAAAAAGGTGTATAATGTTTAATATGTGTATACTCATTTGTACTTTTATGTGACCCTTATTTTGTTGATGTGTTGGAGTTTGAGAGTCTGTTTAGATGGGCTTAAAAGCTGATCAAACTGATTTAAAAGTTAATTTTTAATTTATTAGAGTGTTTGACAATTATCAAAATGACTTATTTTAAGTCAAAAATAACTTATTTTAAGCCAAAAGCCAAAAGCTAGGTGGGGGTGCTTTTCTTTTTCCAACTTAAAAGTCATTTTATGTTGACCAAGTATATTACATTTTTGCCCTCAATTATTATTATTATTATTATTATTATTATTATTATTATTATTATTATTATTATTATATATTATTATTATTATTATATTATTAATATTATTTTTATTATTATTATTTTTATTATTATTTTATTATTAATATTATTATTATTATTATTATTATTATTATTATTATTATTATCATTTTCATTATTTTTATTTTTATTTTATTTTTTTTGTTATTGTTATTATTATTATTATTATTATTATTATTATTATTATAATTATAAAAAATTGTGATGATAAAGAAATATGTGAATGGTAGTAAATATTATTATTTATGGATGTAAAATATAAATTAATTTTGTTTTAATTTTTGTAAGTTTAAAAACCTTAAATTAATCAACTTTTTATCATGTTAACAGTTTTAAGGGTATTCAGATATTTTGATAAAAAAAGTGTTTACCAACACTTATTTGCCAAACACATCAACAACTTTTTTTCAACTGAAACACTTTTATCCAAACACATAACTACTTATTTTAAAAATAAGTTTCAACACTTTCAAAAATACTTTTTAAAAATTTGTTTTTTTTAAGCCCATCCAAACGGGCTCTTATTCTTCTAACTGCATAATTTAATTGGTATTATGACCATTTTTATAAACTTATTTTTCATCTTCTGTTATATAAATGCAAAACGCCACAAATTTGAATCATTTTGCATGCCACTAAAACTTAGAAGTATCTCTTATTACGTGGATATAACAAATTATATGTTTTTTTTTTTTTTACCTTTTTAATAATGTAATCTATGATTTTAATATAAAAATAATATAATTGAACTTCTTTTTACTAAAGGTAGCTCTGCCTCTACCCTGCTAATGGCAATTCTTTATTTTATTTTCACACTCAAAGTTTAGTATTTATATTAGAGTTTGATTATTTTAAATCCGCATTGTATAGGGTCCTATCCAGAGGAAGGGAGGTGATGAAGCATTTTACCAAATTTTTTTTCTTCATATTCAAGGCTTTAATCCGAAACGTCTAATTAAAAAATAAGCAGTATTATCCACTGGATCATATTCGCACCACATTTGTTGATAGTGGTAATTCTTTATTTCAATTCAACTAGTATTTATTATCTAGACGGAATGATTTAGAAGACTCTTATACACTTAAATCAATGAAACACACCATTTACCCTTATTTTTTCTTTGCGAAAAATCACGTCTCAAAAAGTGTAATATGACTCAATAATGATTCAAAATTTAGAATTGAGCCATTTTATTAAGAGTTGAGGTGTTATAACAAAAAAATTTAGTTAACATGTCTAAATAAATTATCTTGAAATTTTTTAAAAATTAACTGTGTATTAATCCAAATTATAAAGTTATATTATGTGATTATTATGAAGACTTATTGAGGTGATACTAATAATACACTATGTAGAACAATATTTGAGGAAAATGGGATCTTATTGTCTAAAAATAACTTCTTCTTTTTTAAATCTTTTATGTAAAAAAATTATTATTTGTACATATACATATAAATTTCTTTTAAAATACATAAAAATTTAAGAAGTAGAAACTTAAAAGGTTAGACAAACTAATCAAAGTATTTTAAGCATATTGGCCCCATTTGAAACGTACTCGTACTTGTACAACTCATAATCATATTCAAATTTGAATGATAATTTTGAGGTTCGTATGATCACGTAAGATAAAATTATAATTTGAAATTATGCGAGATAAAGTTGAAATTTTGTTTAAACATATAATTTAAATGTTTAAACGATATTTTCTGTTCATAAAAAAGAAATTAAAAAAAAAAAGAAGAAAAGAATCAGTTGTGAAACTAACACAATCACCCCAATTCTCTACGCAACCTAAATACATGTATTGATCAAACTTTAGTTCAATAAAGAAGTAAACTTACATATGAATTGCAGTGTACTATTTTGTAATATAATGATCCCATATAATACGCTTAATTTCTTTATGTTAAACATGCATTTCTCGATATAAATAGTTTAAAGATTGATAAGAATAATAATATCAACTGCAAATTTGGTTGATGAGAGTAATACTTATGTTCGATATAAATGATTTAAAGGTTGATAATAGTAACAATATTAATTATAATTTTTTCTTACATGTGAAATAAATGATTAATAAATGCAAAAAAAAAAAAAATATCTACCAAAATGTAAATTGGGTCAATTTTTCTATCAGAAAAATGAAAAACAATGTTATACTTTTTCAAATACTTTTTTTTATATGAAGAATTCAAAATGCTATAAAATTGCAGGTTAAAACGCCTACTTACTAAATGTTTGAAAATTCATATCAAAACTCACACTAGAGTTGTTAAAATATATCTCACCAACTAAATCAACTTAAAAAAACAACAACTAATTATTCTAAGATTTTAATGAATGAATTTACAATAAAAGAATTAAACAAATAGAAACATTATTTGTATGAATATACTTTTATTAACAACTATTTGGTTCTTTCGGCTAAAAATAGGATATACAAAGCATACAATAAAATATCTATTCAACATAAAATAAATTAGATAAATCAGAATAAACTTTATTGCTAATTTAACCTTATCCTTCTTCTAAAAAAAATCCATATATATATATATACAAGTCACATTAAAAAGATAAAATCGTACTAAAAGAATTTTGTGCAATGATCTTGATTAGGAAAAGATAAATCTGAAAATTTATTCAAAATATTACATGTTCAATCAACTCGATAATCGTAACAAATATTGTGATGTGAAATTTAGAGCATGAGAAGAGACCCGGAAGTAACAAATAGGGTCAATTAACACAAAACCCCAAAACCCGTACTAAGCACCCATATTGGGTGGGCCTAATCCAGCACAAACAAAAGATGGGTCACTTTCTAATGTACGGATTTATTTTATTTTATTTTACAAACAATTCATTTTCAATTTTTATTATAATTTCCAAAATAATTTATTTTAGGGACTTAAATATTTACATACTCCTAATTTGTTTTACGCGGTTAAATTAAAGTTATTTAGTTTAAATGGTATATATATATTAACTAAATAAAATATATTTTGAATTTAATTTAATCATAATTTATTAATTGAAGATATTTTCATGTTATAAGCTTAAAAACAAATAAGAGTGCACATGTAATGTCGTAAAAGTACCATTCATCTATAATAGATTAAGATTATAAATTTAATTAAATATTGTGTTGAAACATGTAATTGCATTATTTAGTTCAATTTGTTGCGACACTCAAGTTCAACTAAATCTTCCTAGATTTATAACAAAATATAATAACTAAAAAATGGTATAAAGTTAATTATTATTATTATTGTTATTATTATTGTCAATAAGGGTTATGACTTTATTGTAGTTTTAAATTATCAAGCACCTTACTAAGAATAATTTCGAAGTTCATTATTTCATTTACAAAAGCTAAACTGATCATTAGGAGCTTGTGCCATGTGCATGTTTTTTTCTAAAAGAAGTTTAATCACCGAATTAAATTTCGCACAATTATAATATTGTTTAGTTATTTCTTTAGTTTTTTTCATAAAATGATATCTACATAAAATATGTTTGTATTTATATATTATTAAATGCGGGGTAGATTGTGGAATAAAAAATATAAGTTAGCGTTTGGTTTCAAATTTTTAAATATTCTTGACAAATTATTTTTGGTGAGTTTCGCCATGCATTGGATCGTAAATTTTGAAAAATATTTAACTATTTCAAAAATATAATTTATATCCTTAAGTTCTAAAATATATTTAAAATATCTATTGTCATTTTATTATGGCATGTTCTATTAAAAAATAACCTCATAACATAATGGGCTTTGGTCGAAATTATTGTTACTATACCAAGTTTTATGGAAGATCTTTTACCCCTACACTATTTAATAATGTATTATTAAAAGTATATATGTATCTATGTGAACACATTACTATTTATAATAATGCAATATTTATGAGTCCGCGTGGGCACATATATACTTTTAATATACACTATTAAATTGCAGGAATGGTAAAAGTCTTTTTCAAAGTTCGCATTGTTACAACAATTTCGGTCAAAGTTCAAATATATTTCAGACATTTTTCTAACATAGTTGATAAAATAACAACAATAAAATAACAATATGGGTAACAACAATTCATTAATCGCATACCCAAATCTATCACTGATTCAAAATTAATTATAACCTATTAAAAATAAATTGCTTTTTAACGTCACCTTCTCTATAGATAGCTGATAGGAATAACTATTAATGGAATAATCTAGTAGGTAAATATTACTTAAAAATTTGATATATTTGACAAATATATTTACCAAATAATAACAAATCGTATAGCCAAACATCATTTCTCAAATTTTCTCCAAAGTATTAAACTAAAATTAACAAAAATGCCCTCACACTCCTTCGACTTATTTCTTCTTCACAATATTCAATAAGAAAAATTAAAAACTTCAAAATGAGAAATAATATTATCTATATGTTCTATAATTTATATATTTTTTTATTTCAAATGTCATATTATTATTATTATTATTATTATTATTATTATTATTATTATTATTATTGTTATTGTTGTTTTACAAACTTGTCTTGGAATCCAAATAATCCCATGTATATATTATTTGTAATTTACAGTTACTAGTCGTAAACGTGTTTATGCAGAGAGAAGTTATAACTCGTTATCTTATTAAACTAATTTCAGTAGACTTCAAAAAGTCGTTAATACAAATCAACTTTTTAAGTGGGAATAGACTAATAACTTTTTAACAACTTTAATCTCTTTTCCTAATAAGGCTGCCAAATACCCTCACCCCCACCCCTCCCCACCCCCCACCCCCAAGGTGTTATTCACATTGATATGTATTTCTTTATCAACATGTGATTTAGACTTTGCAACTATAACCACAAGAGTTAAAGTTATGGACACTCTATTTTTAAAAAAAATTATGTAACGGAAAAGTTTAAAATTAAATGTGTATCTAAATGATTAAAATATATTATCTAGATTGATATCTAAGTATCGTTAGTAATGAGCGAAATGATTGATGTTAGTGACTAGTAAACATGATGGTAATAGTTGTGATGATAGAGGTGGTTAATGTTGTAGTGACTGTTATGATGATAACAATTGATAGTAATCTACTGATAAATTTGATTGATATTTGTAATTAACTATATTAATAATAATAACTAAAAAGTGTATGATTAATTATTTATTGTTGATGAACGATTCTAATTGTGATTGTGGAGGTGGGTTTTCAGTACAAAATTTACCTCTTCATCATCCACATCGTGACATTACTACAAGTTGTTAGACAATATAACAATTAGTAGCATTGAATGCCTGTTTGTATGGCCTATTTTAAATGTTTTAAAATTAAAATTGCTTTAAGGATTTTTATAGTATTTCATTAAAATAAAATGTATATTTCTAAGCATTTGTTTTTAAATTAAATAAATTAGAGAGCTTGCTAAACGGCCACAAGTAAACCAAATGTATGAATTAAGATGAGTATTTAATACTAATAATCATTTCCACCTTGGAATTGACTAACATTACAATAAATTGGTCAACTAAATTATTTTCATTCGATTGTCAATAGTAGGTTGCAGGCTTTGCATACACTTAATTATTATTTAATACTCTTTCATATTAGTCTATTATCTTATTAAAAATAGTCATTTCATATTAATTGTCGATCTCATTAAATCAATAAAATATTAATTTAAATTTTATTATACACTTTTTGCAATTAATTCTTTTTGACAATGTTCATATTTGTTTATAAAATATTCAAAATATTTTTTAAGGGATGAATTAATAAAATTATCTTCTTATTTATGATTTCTTAATATGTGTGCCAAAAGAAAAATGACCAACTAATATGAGACAGAAAGAGTAATCTTCTTTTCTACTCGTCGTATATAGCCGGGAGATGGTAAAAAAAATTGTTATATTTGATGGAGTTTTACTATTTAAGACAGTTTAATTGAGTCATATCTAAGTTTTGCAATGTCTTAAAAACATATTTTAGTTCAAATTGACGAGAATCATAAACTTATAATCTTCAAATCTTAAATTCATCTCTAAATAATATGTTAGTATATAACATAAACAATTAATTTACGGTAAATAAGAGAACACATTAATTTAAAGATCTTTGCAATTATAAGCATTATACAACGTAATTTTCCTTAATTTAAATGATATTCCAATAACTATTTCATTCATTAACAAATAATTTTTTGTGTTATTATTAATTAGACTATGTCGTCTTCACGCACGCCAAAGGTTTTATTCCAATTAAATGGTTAACGTATTCATTTATATTACAAGTCCATTTATATTTCTCATTGTTGTCATAATCAGTCAACTTAATAAGTTCAATTATAATTAAGCATTAATTACTTTTGAACCAACATATATACATCATAGAAACTTATATCTTATTTGTTAATCATCAAAACGGTTATAGAGTCAACCAAAAAAAAAAAAAAAAATTATTAGAAGTTAAATGCTAGCCAACCAAAATAATTAAGCTGGTGGAAAGTTCATTAAGAAATTACAAATAAAAAATATATTTTTACTAGTTTACTCTTAATTTTTTTCAATAGTCAATATTATTTACTTTAGAAAGTTAATATTAATATAGGAAATAGTATTATTCAATTCTACAACCAATTGTTAAAAGGTAACTTTTGTCTCATCAAAGATTCTCTATTTCTCCGTGTATACAGTTTATAGACGCTATGTGATTATTAAATTATTAAAAAAGAATAATATGAGGATTTGAAAATAAAGAAATGAAACCTTATCTTCAACTTTATGCTGTCGTTTCAATTTGGAAATAAAGTTAAAAATAATAATAACAATTAAAAAATGCAGGCTAAAAATAGTTGCGTGCTTCAACCCTGCACTTCCGTTTTAGTACAATCAAGATTACTTTGTTTTCTTCTTTAATTTTATTTTTTCGAAAAAGTATTTTTTATTACATAATAATTCATTTAAATAAAATTTGCATGCATTTTAATTATTTTAATTATTTTATGAATATGTATTTTATTTATCAAAATTTAGATAAATATGAAGAAATTATTTATCACATTTTGTTGGTGTAATAAATATAAAATAGGGTATTAGAAGATTAATAGATAACAATATATTCTCTCTTTTTCTATTTACTTGTCCATATTTTTTCTTTTAGTTGTTCCTATTTATTTATTTATTTTGATAAATCAAGAAAAAATAATTTTTTTTCCTAGTACATCCTCATTTAAACTTTTTGAAAATTTCTAAGTTTTAATTCATGTTTTTGAAACCATAATTAATAAGGGTAAAATTATAACTTCACTATGCTACTTATTGTTATCTTAGTATGTGCGTTATTTCTAAAGTGGACAACTAAATAGGGACGGAGGGAGTATTATTTTGTTGGTCATTTATATTAATATTGTTGTATTGCTCCTATAATATTATGTCTTTCGATTTCTGTTACTATATATTGATTTCTTGTAGTTTGTCATTTTTTTATATTTTTGTCAATTTTTTTTCTGAATTGCATTAGATAACTTTTTCACTGAGTATAGAATTTATTGAAAATATCATCTTTGTCTCTGATATAGTGATAAAATTTGCATATTCTCTCAAAACTATACATCGTGAAACTGTAATAAATTAAAATATATTGTTTATATTGGACCAACTAGAATTTCAAAGGGACAAATATTTTAGTGACATACTTTCTCCGACCACTATTGTTTGTCAAATAAGATCATGCATAACACTTAAGAAAAATTTAATATAAGTACAATTTGACTAAAATAATCCTACTATCAATCGTTATTAAAACAGTTTGTACTTTTTAAAAATTGTAAAAACGTTTTTTGTCACATTAAAGTAAACTTGTAACTTTAAAATGACTATTTTTGAAATAAATAGTGTTGGTTATTAAGAACATTTTAATATTATTATATTAATAGCTCTTCATATTATATTTTATATCTTAAGGTCGCCTAATTTCTTTACATGTTGGTGCTGCCTTTGGATCAGTGGTGTAAGTGGTTGTGTAATGCCTATTATTGTTAGGCTTTATTGCCATTCTTCATTAGTGATAAATGTAGTAGGGAACGTTGGAAGTTATGGTATTTGTGCAGTATCTTTCATTTATCCGTTAGATTGTCTTGCATGGTGACCTTTAGTTGCCTACTTTATTTCACACTTTATTCCCCGTTATTCGTAACCTATCTAACTCTTAAGACCATTATCTTCACTATTTACTATACCATTATCTTCCTATTCATTGCTAGGAAGACTTCTTCTAGTATAAATAGTGGTGGTCTTTATTTGGTTTGTAACACACAACATACAAGAGAAAAATATAGAGTGAAAAAGTTAGTCAAAAAGAGAGTTTTTATTGGTTGAAGGGAGGTGTTCTTTTTTGTGGAGCTTTAGACTCAACTCTTGTCCAGAGTTGTTGAGTTATCTTTTGTGAATAGGCTGTTGTATCCTGGAGGTGACAAGTCAAAGAGGACTATTGCTGGACCGGTGAAAACATTTGCTGCAATGGGCTTGAATCTCCTTAAAGAGAGCGAGATATCCACGCCTCAGCCTGAAGAGATTTATTTCTTCATTTTTATTTTCAATTGTAATCTTGTACTTTTGTTATATTGAAAGTTTTCTCTAACAAGTAGTTATGTAATTATTAAGGACAAAATATAATTATTTAAATTGATAATTATTTTTGGACATCTATTTTTGGTTTACATGACAAATAATATAGTGGACGGAGGAAGTATATAGCACCCCATTAATAGTTATTCCTTCCGTCCACTTTTAGTTATCATAATTTTTATTTTTTAGAATCAAATGATAAGAACGTTGACTAACATTTTATTTTTTCATCATATTGATATGTAAAAAATTATAATTTATTATACTTTTCGTATAATTTTTAAATTTTTTTTTTATTGAATATATTAAATTAGTGTAACATAATTTAACTTTAAAAATCAAATAAAATAACTTTTAAAAAAATGACATGATAAATATAACACAAAGTTGGAAAAAGATTTGATTCATCAAATGTTAAAAAAAAAAAAAAAAAAGATAGAAAAGGATATACCCAAAGGATATTCCTTAAGCTCTTTCACCTTGACGTTAAACACGTTTGCATGCACTTGTATTATCTTATTATTGTTTCTCTCTAACACATGCAAATACTAATCCTTCAGTTTTATATTATTTTATTTTATTGAATTAAATATCTAAATTATTAAGAGCATACGTTTTAATAAATAAGGTGATAGTAGATATCATAATTGAAATAAATTAATTTATAAGGTGATATTTTTAATTAATTTTTAATTTAGTGTTTAACCTCATATTAATTTAGGGAAAATGCACAAGTACCCCTTAGATTATGACGGAAATCTCAGAGACACACCTTAACTAAACTAAGGTCCTATTACCTCCCTCAACTTATTTTTTTTTGTAATTTTGTGCACTTTTTTGGCTTACGTGACATCCAAATATTTCTCACGCGCCTTAATTGTGTGGGGTCACCGAGTATGCCACGTAAGATAAAAGGTGTATATAATTTTAAAAAAATAAGTTCAAGGGGTAATAAGACCTTAGTTTAGTTAAGGTGTGTCTCTGAAATTTCGATCATAGTCTAGGAGGTTACTTGTACATTCTCCTTATTAATTTATCATATTTTGTTACGATAATATAATTTTTCAGAGATATCACGTGAAAAATAGTTATAAATAAAAAAGAGAGTGTATACATATTATAAAAAAATTAATCAATATATAATTCATTAATTATTTGATGATAGTTTAGATAGAAAATTAATATTTTAAATAATTTCAATATAAACTAAAAAATTAAAATAATTTAGATGTATTTTTTCGCAATAAATATATTTTATCAATCAACTATCATAAGAAAGTCAAAATTCCTGGCAGTATGTGATCCCCAATCAGTGCATGATTTCTGTGGCCTTCCATTCACTGTGTGTCATGCGTGATTATGGATGAAAAATTTAGCTAATGACTCGATTAAAAGTTAAAAATTGATTCACCAATTTGAATTATTTTATTTTAATTTGTTTAAATTTAATTTATTTAAAATTTGGAATTATTTGTGATTAATATATAGCACAAATAAATTCAAGAAAAATTATGTTAATATATATTATTCGTTTTTTGTTTGATATATCATATTTTAATTAATCTTATTTGATGATTAAATCAATTACAAGAACATAACTAATGAAACTTAAAAGTAACTATCATTATTAGCCAATATAATATTTAATATGTATATCTTTTATGTATTATAAATTAATATGCAAAAAATGTTGACTTTTTTTTTATGAGTTCTTTAAGTATATGACACATGATTAAATATGGACCGACTTATGTGTTGACCTTGACCATCTTGTAACAAAACATTTATTATTAGGATTATAATACTCCCTTAGTTTATTATTACTTATTTATTTAAATTTTACTGTTCCTTATGAATAATTTTTATATTTATATAAATATATTTTTTATTTTTTTTTGGGTAAGGAACAAAAGTTAGTATGAGTAATTTTTAATTATAATATTTATATTAAGTATTTTTTTTCTTTTTTTATATTAAGTAACTTTAATCCTACTTATGAAAATATTTAAGGAAAAACAAGTAATTATTATTGAGGACAATATATATAAAGATAGAAAAAATGTTTTTAATATATATAGTAGACAAGTAAAGTTAATGTAAAAATAATAGTAAATGATGTATCATGTGGAATAGTGGAACATATAGTAAGGGCCGTTTTGAATATGTAATATGGAATCATACTTTAAATCAAATTGTTTTGAGATTGAAGGTTTGTCTTACACATATAATTTTTGAATTTGATTTTTTTTTTCATAAACATAAAAATTTCACAAATTGTGAAATATTTTAATATTTTTTCATTTTTTACAAAATCTTAGCATATATTTGAATTTTTTGAGTTTGGAATTTTTTTTATAAACATAAAAATTTCACAAATTGTGAAATCTTTTAATATTTTTTAATTTTTTTATAAAATCTTACCAATGTATAAATTGTAGTTTACAAATAAGATATCAAAATCATAAAGCGCCATATTGATAAATCACATACCTCTATTTCTTAAATTTGACAAATAAATGTTTGTGGTTACAAACTTTCAAAACACATACTTTTGTAAAAAGTCACTAGTCAATAATAATAGTAACTAGTTATTCTTTGATATAATTTTTGGATAACTTTCACAAATTCATTACATTTGAAGCTAATTATTTAGCTTCACGTTGTTTTGTAATATTATGTTTTCTTAACATGATATAAGCCTTGTATACATGTATCTACCTCTTTTAAATACATTTATTCGATATATATATAAGACAATTATGACGATCACGTAATTTTTTACGTTTTCCGAATTCAACTCATTTTCAACTTTAAATATCTATTTTAAAATCTAATCTTTATTTTAGTTTTGTTTCAAATTTTTTGTAGTAGATTTTACTTTAGAAAATTCAAAATCACACAAATAGTTATTCTTAGATAATACTTCTATTTTTTAAGAAAAGAAAAATTACAAAAATATATTTCGTTTACATTTTCTTATATTTAATATTAAAAAAATGATTCGAGAATATTAAAAAAATAGTTATACATTTTCTTTAAAATAATTTAAGAATCAGTTGTTTTTTTATGTATCTCGTTCTCCAACTCTTTGATACGTGCTTCAATACCTCTGCATATCAGTATACTTCAAAAAACAATGGTGGTTCTGTACATAACTTCAAAACGAAGTGCTTTTCCGACCGGAGAATTTTACCATACTCTCAATTCAATTTCGCCTTCCCGTCATTATGAATGAGACACTCGAATTTCACAATTTGATTTTGAAGGGATAAATCCCATCGACAATTCTCATTACAATCTCTACCTTCTTTCGTACAAACGGCACAAACACCTCCGCCATCCCTTCCTATTTTTTTCTCCAAAGATTTGCGTAGTATCTCTAAAAAAAATACAAAAAGAGCCAATAGTTTTTTGCCACTAAACAATGATTATATTGTTTTTATATATATATATATAAAACCTTTTTGTCACACCACTCTATGAATGTCTACACCGTTTTTATCTTTAATGTTATTCTTGGTTTATTAAATGCATATTATTTTGGTGCTTCTTCCTAAAATTAGTTCAAATTTTCATTTTTATATTTGTCATGTTGATCAAATGTGGTGAAAATTCTTTTTCCGA
The DNA here is from genome assembly GCA_022817965.1 of Solanum lycopersicoides. Lineage (NCBI taxonomy): Eukaryota > Viridiplantae > Streptophyta > Magnoliopsida > Solanales > Solanaceae > Solanum > Solanum lycopersicoides. Next base: position 106,756,756 of record CM040618.1, read on the forward strand.
GTTAATCTTATTCCTGTTTATTGTGTTAGGGTATTATGATGAAGTTATATTATTTTCAAGTGATCAAAAATTGTATAAATAAAAATTAGTGAGCTATTGGAATTAAAGATAAAATGTTTGAATTCTTGATTACATAGTAGATTTTAATTTTAGACTAAGAATTAACTGAAATCCATATTAATTGATAAAAGAAATAGCATAACTTTGCTATTTGTTTACTATTAATGAGCAAATCAAAAAGTCAAGTTTATCTGGAATTTAGTAATATATTGATAAATAATGGGTTTAAGACTTAAAAGATTTTAGATGCTTTTATAAAATACTACTGTTGAAGGTGCTATTGTGCTCCTGGTATTTACATCATTTTGTGATAAATTTATTAGCAAGAAAATTCAATAAGTATAGTTAGCAAACGAGAAATCACATGTTTATTTGGAAATAAGTTTGAGTAGTTGGTTGCATATTTACACGGTGGGTATTTAATTTTTCTTTGTAATAATTCTTGTTGATGTTTAATTATGGACAATTGTAAAATATTGAATTGGTGTCGAAGGCTTTAAGTTGAATAAATGTTTCAAATATTAAACTCCAGTGAGATGGGTGTTTTTAAATTATTTAATCAAGTAGAGAGGTGTTTTTAAGGTTGTTCATAGTTGGAGAACTAAATTAATAATTCATGTCAAGTTTAGAGGTGATTTCAATATTCATATCTAAATAAAATAATAGGGCCGTGTTTACGCATCTTGATTCAGATCTCCTAAAAAATGATAATCTTTGACTCAACAAATGAGTAGACTTAAATTTAGAACGTGATACATATGATAGATCGCATTTATGTGTCTTAATTGTGTATGTCGAAGTTGAGGTTGCCACTTGGTGTCTTAGTTAAGAGTCTAGTGGCGGAGCTATGGGGGTTGTGGGTTCGGACGAACATATTAGCTTTTTGGTAAATCATGTTTTTGTAATAGAAGATTATATATATATATATATATATATATATATATATATATATATATATATATATATATATATATATATATATATATAAATAAACTTGTGAACCATCTAACAAAATTGGTTGGCCATGTGGCAAGGAAAGTATACGTTCCACACTTCTATTGTGCGTACAAACCCTACTATAAACAATTGTTATTTTTCAAACATGATTTCTCTTAACTTTGATCCACCTGTCCTCAAATTTTGAACTCTAAACTCGTAATCCTGACTCCTCCTCTACTTAAGAATTAAGACAAATAAAATTTAACAATTTAAACGAACCATAAGCAAACGTTTAACCAAGTTTAATTTAAGTAAAATATAAGTTGATACAACAATCGTGTTAGAACCAGGAGACTCGGGGGGTGTCTTATGCCTTTCCTTAGGTCAACAAATTTTCTTACACGAGATCAATAAAAACAGTCATACTCTTTTTAATAGGGATTTAAAAAAGGCGATTAGAAACATTATAATACAATTTCAAGTGATGACTCTGTAAAAACTATAATCCCAATTAATATCATCACTTTAATTGGAAAAATCCTTCATCTTCTTTAAAGATCGTGGAAAAAGGGGTGTGAGAGATACATATCAATTAGTATCTAATTAAAAAGAAAATGCACAAGTACCCCCTCAACCTATGCCCGAAATTCCAGAGACACACTTATACTATTCCAGAGACACACTTATACTATACTAAGGTCCTATTACCCCCTGAACTTATTTTATAAGTAATTTTCTACCCCTTTTCGGCCTACGTGACACTAGCTTGAAAAAAAAGTCAACCAACATTGGGCCCACAAGATAGTGCCACGTAGGGCGGAAAGGGGTAGAAAATTATTAATAAAATAAATTTAGGGGGTAATAGAACCTTAGTATAATATAAGTGTCTTTGAGATTTCGGACATATGTTGAGGAGTACTTGTACATTAATGATATAACTAAAAAGTCATTAATTAAAAAGTGTTTCTAATTAAGGGATATAACTAAAAATGTTAATTAAAGAGAAAATCACGTTTATAACAACTTTAGAGGGTATAACATATCATAGCTCCTAAAAGAAAATCAAAACAATCAACATCCTTCTTTTTATAGGCAATTCAACAAAGTGTAAATTTCTTAACTCAAAAACATGTACAGGTTCATTAAATTTTATTTATTTTCTACGTGTACACAATTGGATATATTGATAAATATTAAATATTATGTGCCAAATACATGCTTTGTCTTATATAAGAACTCTTACTCGGATACAAATATATATTTTGTCAAATATATATTACTTAGTCAGATAATTAATAAAAAATATATACATTATATCTTAACTCACAAGCATGAACACTTTATCATATTCAGCAACTCTAATTCGAATATATATATATATATATATATACACATATATATATATATATATATATATATACTTAATTAGATACAATTAAAAAAATTTAATACAAATAATTTTAATTCGATAATGTGTCGTAAGAAAAATTCATCTCGAAGGAGCCATGTGTGAAAAAGATTACTTGGGAGGAGACAACTTTGGATAAGTTAATGTCATAGCCATTGCCATGACATCTTGGTTCCATGCTTATGATGTATTTTAGGGGTTTTAAGGGGAAGAAATAGGAGAGAAAGCGGGTTGATTTGGAGTAAGAGATTAAATTACGGGGATAATTGAGTGGAGAACACTTTATTTTAGGTTAATTTTAAAGAGTGAAGTATCTCAATGTAACTAATTTCAAAGCAGGTACATAATCACTAAACAGTGGAATAATATATAATTATTTAAAAGTATAGATTAAATTAATAGATATAATATGTATGTCTAATCATAGTTTTTTCCATAGTTTTTTCATAATTATTTCATAATCAACCTACAATCTTTTTGTTGGATGTGTAACAAAAATTGATGGGAAATAGAGGGAAGAGAGGAATTTGAAAAGTTGAGAACTTGAAGAGTTGAGAACTTCTTATGATTTAATGAAAAGACATTTGTCCCTCATCGGTGGTGGAAAGAAAATAAGAGAGCTTAAATATAAAAACACTCCTATTAATTGTTAAAAAGGTTGGAAAGAGGGATCCCCCTCGCGCTGTTGTCGTTGCTCGCTGGCTTCGGCTTTGGAAAATGATCGAGAAATTATTTTTTGGACAAAGTTTGTTTTAATTATTTATTTAACTAATTAATTAAATTAAATGGCCAAAATATTTTTAATTAATTAGTTGATAATAGAAACGTTTTCAGTTATTTAGTTGAAATTAACCGAAACGTTTCAACTTTTTAGTTGATTAATCCGACCCGACTCGGATTCGCGGGCGATCCGTTTGATTTAAAAACTTTCCCGTTTTATTTAAATTTCCTGCCGTTTTGGAAATGACTGTTTAGAAAGGTTGCAACTTTCAGGAACAATCAGTACCATTTGAAAGGTTGCAAACTTTCATTAATGGTCGTGTGGATTCTGAAAGGGTTGCAACCTTTCGGAACCTGTTCCTCTTGCCTATAAATAACATTCACTCTTCAAAATATTTCCTTATGAATTTTTATGATCTCTTCTTCTTCTGCACAACAATTACTTTGTGTATTTTACTGCAGTTGAGTGGTTCGCTGACACCAGAGTTTTTGGTATCTATACTCTGGTGATTGAGATTATTTTACCCTGGAAGGTCATATTCCAAATCAAACCTCGGATACTAGAGGGGAATAATTTCCTTAAGGGGACACTATGAGTTCAGTGGACTTGATATTTTTCCTGTTAAAACTTTTCCAGATTTTGGTACGTGTTTTGCAGATTTTAGTTTTTGTGAATTAAATTTTTGTTCTTCTTTCTTACTGTTTCAGTAAATTTTGGTTACTTCGTGTTTCTGCAAAATTTATTAGAATCAGTAATTCTGTTTTTTTCTAACACAGATTGACAACAATCTTAAGGAAATTATTATTATTATTAATCTGTGTTTCTGGTGAAGACAAAAATCTTCTTGATATTATACTCCTTGAAGTCTGCAATTATAATTTATTGCTTACTAAGACTGTATTGACTTTTGTTTATCAGAAATGGCAATCAACGGTGTTACAGTGGCTGTTGCTGCACCAACCCGAACTGTTGTACCACAAGCAGAGAAATTGAGTAAATTCACTGGTGTAAATTTCAAAGGATTGCAGCAACGGATATTTTTTTGGCTTACCACTCTTGGTCTACAGAAATTTAGCAGTGAAGAAACTTCAATGCCTGCTGCTGATATGCCAGACAGAGAAAAATTCATGATTATTGAAGCATGAAAACAGACAGACTTCCTATGTAAAGACTATATTTTAAGCGCTTCAGCATCATGACTTATATAATGTCTATAGTGCAATAACAACTTCAAAAAAGTTGTGGATGCACTTGAGAAGAAATATAAGACATAAGATGCATGCTTGAAAAAAGTCTGTGGTCGCAAAGTTTTTAGACTATAAAATGGTAGATAGTAAAACTGTTGGATCACAAGTGCAGGAACTTCAACTTATTCTCCATGATCTGATTGCTGAAGATATGGTAGTAAATGAAGCTTTTCAAGTGGCTGCAATGATCGAGAAATTGTCTCCTTCGTTGAACGATTTCAAGAATTATCTAAACCACAAGCGTAAAGAAATAAAGCTTGAAGATCTTATGATTCGGCTCAAGATTGAGGAAGATAACAAAAACGCCGAAAAGAAATCTCGTAAGAGCTCAACAATCATTGGAGCTAATATTGTTGAAGAATCTCCAACCAAAGAAAGAAAGAGAAAGAAGTCCAACGGGCAGAAGTCAGAACAGGCCAAAAAAAAAATTCAAAGGCAACTATTACAACTGTGGCAAGACTGGTCATAGGTCTTCTGATTGTCGTGCTCCAAGAAAGGACAAAGACAAAAGCAAAGTCAAAAGTCAAGCAAACATCGTGAAAAAGATGAAAGATGCAGATGACTTGTGATGCAATGATCTCAGAGTGTAACTTAGTTGGAAATCCCAAGGAGTGATTTCTCGACTCAGGTGCCACTCGACATATTTGCTCTGCGAAAGAAGCCTTTGCAACGTACACTCCTGCTGAGTATGATGAAGATTTGTTAATGAGAAACACAGCAACAACAAGAATTACAGGAACTGGTAAAGTAATGTTGAAAATGACATCAGGCAAGGTGTTGACTTTGAACAGTGTTCTGCATGTCCCTACTATTAGAAAGAATTTAGTTTCTGTTGCACTACTCGTTAAGAACGGGTTTAAGTGTGTCCTAGTTAGTGATAAAGCTATAATAAGTAAGAATGAAATGTTCATAGGAAATGGCTACCTCAATGAGGGTCTTTTCAAACTGAATGTAATGGTTGTTGACAATATTAATAAGAATTTTGCTTCTGTTTACTTATTGGAGTCAAATGATTTATGGCATGCCCGTTTGGTTAATAGTAAGGATGAAGCAATTGATGCATTTAAGCAATACAAAAATAAAGTGGAGAATCAATTGAATCTAAAGATAAAAATAATTCGGAGTGATAGGGGTGGAGAATATGAATCTCCTTTTGCAGAGATATGTTTGGAATATGGTATTATTCATCAAACTACTGCACTTTATACACCACAGTCAAATGGTTTGGCAAAACGGAAGAACAAAACATTAAAGGAAATGATGATTGCCTTGATGATTAATTCTGGTTCACCATGAAACCTTTGAAAGAAAGCCATCCTTATGGCTAATAAGATACTCAATAGGGTACCCCATCAAAAACACAATCAATTCCATATGATATGTGAAAAGGAAGGAAACCCAACTTGAAATATTTTAAAGTGTGAGGGTGTTTAGCCAAGGTAGAGGTTCCTTTACTGAAGAGGGTTAAAATTGGACCCAAAACAGTAGACTGTGTATTTATTAGATATGCCGTGAACAGTAAGGCCTGTCGATTTTTGGTTCACAAATATGATAATCCTGAGATTCATGTTAATAAAATAATTGAGTTAGATAACACAGAGTTTTTTGAAAATATTTATCCGTATATAACTGAATGTGAGTCGACAAGTGAAAGACCTAAACGACCACGAGAAGAATCAACGGAAAATACACTAACTAACGAGGATCTTAGGCGTAGTAATCGGACCAGATTTTGTGGCACTATTGCTTGAAAATGAGCCACAAACATTTAAAACAACTATGTCTTCGTCTGAGTCAACTTATTGGAAAGAAGCAGTCAATAGTGAGATCGAATCAATTTTAAGTAATCACGCTTGGAAATTGACTGATCTTCCTCCATAAAATAAATCTTTAGGATCAAAGTGGATCTTTAAAAGGAAAATGAAATCTGATGGGACTATTGACAAATATAAGGCTAGACTGATAGTCAAATGGTACAGACAAAAGGAAGGTCTGGACTACTTTGACACATACTCTCCAATAACAAGGATAACATCAATTATGATGTTAATAGCACTAGCAGCAGTGCATGATCTTAAAATCCACCAAATTGATGTAAAGACAACCTTTTTAAATGGAGAGTTGGAGGAAGAAATTTACATGGAACAACCTGAAGGGTTTATAGTTCCTGGTAAAGAAAAGAAAGTGTGCAGACTTGTGAAGTCACTTTATGGACTCAAGTAAACACCCAAATAATGGCATGCTAAATTTGACCAAACTATGTTGGCAAATGGATTCAAGATTAACGAATGTGATAAATGTGTTTACATTAAAAACGTTATGAATCATAAAGTCATTGTTTGTTTGTATGTTGATGACATGTTAATAATGAGTAAAGACATTAACGATATAAAAGCTACTAAGCGCATGTTGTCCAATAATTTCGATATGAAGGACTTAGGAGTTGCTAATTTGATCTTAGGGGTCAGGATTATCAAAACTCCTCAGGACTAGCATTATCTCAATCTCATTATATTGAAAGAGTATTGGATAAGTTCAAGTACTTGAACTTCAATATTGTCAAAACTCCAATTGATTTAATCTGTACATTTCAAAAGAATGAAGGTCAAAACGACTCTCAATTGAAATATGCCAGAGTATTGGGAGGTTTGATGTATATTATGAATTGTACGCGACCAGATATAACATGTGCTATTAGCAAATTGAGTCGGTTCACTAGTAATTCGAATCAAACTCACTGGATGGCAATGAAATATGTGTTGGGATATCTGAAATATACACAACACTATGCTTTGCATTATAATAAATATCCTGCTGTGATTGAAGGATATAGTGATGCAAATTGGATCACCGGATCAAATAAAGTAAAATCCACAAGCGGTTATGTGTTCATACTTGGTGGAGGAGCAGTCTCTTGGAAATCGTCCAAACAAACATGTATTGCTCGCTCCACAATGAAATTTGAATTCATTGCTTTGGATAAGGCTGGTGAAAGAAGCTGAATGGCTCCGGAATTTCTTAGAGGATATTCCATTCTGGCCCAAACCCGTTGGACCTATTTGCATACATTGCGAAAGTAGCAATAAGTAGGGTATGGAGCGTCATGTACAATGAAAAGTCTCGTCATATACGACGGAGACATAACACCGTAAGACAACTGCTCTCTAGTGGAATTATCACAATTGACTATGTAAAGTCAAGCGATAATGTATCAGATCCACTAACGAAAGGCCTAGTAAGAGAGGCAGTTGAAAGATCATCTAAGGGAATGAGTTTACGATTAGGACAAGTCAGTATGACGGTAACTCTATCAAGCAGACTGGAAATCCCAATAGCTAAATTCAAGGAGAAAAACAAAGTTATGACTGACGATTCGACATTGTTTATTAACTCAATCTATTCTCATGATGAAGACAATATTTGGGAACAAGGTTAAGACTTTAAGGCTTGTTAATGAGGTAATAAAGTTTAAAGTTTTTAATGATTTGCTAAGTTTGATAGATTTGACCAAATAGTGTATCTACGAGATGACACAGTTAGAAATCACCAATGTAAGTGTGAAGTAGAAGCCGCTTCAAAGAGATTTTTATGTCAAAAGCCTATTCTTTATACACTCATGAAACCAGGAGGTGTTCATGGCTGAAACAAACACAACCGTAAGAACCATAAACAGTAAAGGGTTAATTATGTGACATATGGTTGTCTAGGTATACATTAAAGCTCGACAGTTCGAAGATATCGCATCTACCGATTGACCGAGTATATCCGACATATGTTCACTACGGAAAGTCCAAGGGAAAACCTACTTATCCAGATGCAATTAATCCTTGCCTATAAAGTACACACTTGTCTGTGCATTCCTATGTTATAACAATTTCCCATCAATGTGGGGGATTGTTGGGTATGTAGCAAGAATTGATGGGAAATAGAGGGAAAGAGAGGAATTTGAAAAGTTGAGAACTTGAAGAGTTGGGAACTTGAAAAGTCCTCTTATGCTTTAATGAAGAGGCATTTGTCCCTCATCAGTGGTGAAAAGAAAAATAGGAGAGTTTAAATATAGAAACACTCCTATTAATTGTTAAAATGGTTGAAATGAGGGACCCCCTCGCGCCGTCGTCATTGTCGCTCGCTCGGCTTCGGCTACGGTTTCGGCTTTGGCTTTGGAAAATGATCGAGAGATTATTTTTTGGACAAAGTTTGTCAGTTATTTAGTTAAAATTAACCGAAACGTTTTAACTTTTTAGTTGATTAACCCGATTCGACTCGTATCCGCGCGCGACCCATTTTATTTAAATTTTCCGCCGGTTTGGAAATGACTGTTCTGAAAGGTTGCAACTTTCAAGAATAGTCAGTACCATTTGAAAGGTTGCAAACTTTCATTAATGGTCGTGTGGATTCTAAAAGGGTTGCAACCTTTCGAAACCTGTTCCTCTTGCCTATAAATACCATTCATTATTCAGAATTTTTCCTTACGATTTTTCCTGATCTCTTCTTCTTCTTCTTCTTCTGCACAACAATTACTTCGTGTATTTTACTAATGTTGAGTGGTTCGCTGACACCAGAGTTTTTTGTATCTATACTTTGGTGATTGAGATCATTTTACCCTAGGAGGTCATATTCCAAATCAAACCTCGGATACTTATGGAGAATAATTTCCTTAAAAGGAAACTGTGAGTTCCGTGGACTTGATCTTTTTCCTGTTAAATTTTTTCCAGATTCTGGTACGTGTTTTACAGATTTTAATTTTTGTGAATTAAATTTTTGTACTTCTTTCTTACTGATTCAGTAAATTTTGGTTACTTCAAGTTTCTGCAAAATTTATTAGAATCAGTGATTTTGTTTTTTTCTAACACAGATTGACAACACTTTTCACATTGAGCATAATATTTTTACAAAATTAAATGTATTTTTAAGGAAATATAATTTTTTAGATCAATCAAATTTCACATTTAATAAACATTTAAAATTATAATTTGAAATCTCAAATCATATATTTCGGAAAATTTAAAATATGATTCTGAATCACACATCTAAATATTAAATTAAAATCATAACTTTACCCGGTGCTTCATTTTACTCCAAAAAAAAAGTTTTAATAGAAGAACATTAATTTGTTTGATAACAATAATAATTACACCTTGAATTCACATTAATTGAGATCCCACTATAGGAGTACATTTTGGGCTTAATTTTGGACATTCTAATACAAAGGTTCTCTGAAATTTCAAGTGAACCTAATTTAAGCAAATTATCATGAGTCATCACTAAACCTTAAATTATGCTAGTATAATTAGTGTCGGCAAATACCACTAAACTTAACATATTTTATTATATGCACAGTTAAAATATGAAAAGCCTTAATTATCTGTCTAACATTAATTTTTTGTATTATTTACCCTCCTAAACAATAAGAAGTACTAATTTTGAAACTGTTTTAACCGCCCGGCCCCTCCCCAAATAAAACATGGCACAAAAATATTAAAACGACTTTATAGACTCCCTATGACTCTTAACTCTGTACTCTGATATCAAGTTTGTCACGCCCCGAGCCTACACCCTGGATGAGACTGACACTCGAGAACCATTGTTGGCGCCAAACGAACCTTTGTCCTGATTAGACTCTCAGCGGAAGACTTCAAGCATTAATAAGAGAAATCAATGCAACTTTACTCAACCGTCTCAAAATAAACTTAGAATGTTTTAAAAACAAACATTCAACTAGCCAAAGTGGCAACTCAAGTCTTATAACAAAACAACTGAAATGCAAAGACTAATGAACTATAGTTATGTGTCTATGAAGTCTCTAATACTATAAGAGATATCGGGACAAGACCCCCGATCATCTTAACATCTGAAATACTAAAACAAAATAAAAAGAAATCCTCCAGAAAGCACAGAGACTCACCAACTGACAGTGAATGCTCAACTGGTTCAATGAAGCTCTGGCATACTGGCTACCTGTTCAATTGACGTCAGTACATTGAATGTACGAGCATATGAGAGAAAATCTAAACATGACATAAGGTTGAACTGAATTTTGAAAGACCACTTACCTCAATTTTACTGAACTCATAGATACTCAACTCAATGTCGAATCAAACAACCATAAAAAATAGTTCGTATTGACATCTCAAAGTATTGAAAAATGTAATAATATCTTTGTTGTATATAATAATACAAAAATAAAATCTATTTAGGAGATTCTCTAACCGACAACCATAACTATGAGCTATGTGATGATATATCGTCTCACCCACGCTCTCAGAACTGTCATATAACTAATCGGAATATGGATGCCTCAACTAAGTGAATCTACTATGTTATACTTAAAAGAATTAAGGAATCATCTAAAAAGTATGATCCTTTCTACCCACGTTGGCTACATGGTTTTGGAGACTTGAGTTATTATGAACTCTTTCCCATATCAGTGCTCAATACTACTCTCAAATATACTCAGCTCACATGTTTAAAAATATAACTCTTTCACTGTGGTTTGAGATTATTACTCAAAAACTAGCTCAAAAACTCTCTTGTAAATCGGTATTTCCTTTCTTGTTTAGATGTGAAAACATTTACTCTTTGAAAATACTTGGTTCTCATATATTTTTTAAAGAGAAAATAACTTCACTCTTACTCAAATCTTAAAACAGGTTTAAAATATTTGTAAAAGAATTTTGAAAAGACTCTAAGAACTCTCTAGACTTGGCTCTTAATCTTTTTTAAATTTAAAATTTATGGATTCAAGGTTATGATTCAGGTTTATGGACGATTTCTAGATGTTTAGAAGTCATTTAGAGTAGTTAGAATCGATAAGAAGTGTTAGTACGCTTTAGAAGGACTCAAACAGGTTAAATGATGGAAAACTGGTGGGCGCCGGCAACCGTGGCGTACTGCTGGCGCGCCTCCCCAGCCCATCTGGCACATTTGGGGTGCACCGCACCAAACCTCCCCCAGGTAACCCCGATGAAATTTTCAACTCGTTTTTTGATCTTAATTCGACTAAATTTGATTCTTTTTCTCAATTTATCTTTAGATTCGTTCTCAATACATGTACACAAGAATCTAACTCAAAACAACTGTTAAAATCGATAAGACTATCTCAAGAAACTCATCAATTCGATTCAAGTTCGAGAATGAAAGCAATTTCAAGAACACAACTTAAGAACATCAAATCTTCAACATTTTAGGAAAGAAATACGCTAAAATTAACATGACTGGAGCATGGGTGAACGAACCCAATGCTATCTGAACTCACACACCTCTTAGGGATCAACCCTTGATAAAATTCGCAATGAAACCTTCAAGAACTTGATGAAATCTTGACCTTTTCTCCTCCTTTCTCCTCTTGAGTTCCTTCTCTAAAAACCCTAGCGTAAAATTTGAGTGTGTAAATTGAACCATTTCAGTTTAGACCCCTAATTAATTATTAAAAATAAAAAATCTAATTAGGTAAGGAAAATACCAAAATACCCCTATTAAATTCGGGTAATTTTCCTTATCTAGACAATTCGACTTCAAATGAACATATCTCCCTCATAAGAGCTTGAAAATTAGTAAACTCGATGGCTTTGGAAAAGACAATACTGAAGGATCTTGGATGCAATAAGAAAAGTTAAAGATGAGCTTCAAATAGATTTAAATTTTAAGAAAAAACAGAACACAATAGAATCATATTTTACTAAATTGTCTTAGATGTATTTTTACTTTGAAAGAATTATTAATTTATGATATTAATGGGACCATATATTTATACCGGGGTCTTCTAAAAATATATTATCTTATTATCTTATCGAAATTTGTGATTTTTTTCCATTGGCCCAAGTTGGGACCAGAGAAATTTATTATTTTAGAGAGATTATTAGTTTACCGAGTATTAATTTATAAAGGTTTTATGTATAGGGTAATACTATTTATTTATTTTAGGGAAAATGCACAAGTACCCCCAACCTATGCCCGAAATTTTAGAGAAACACTTATACTATACTAAGGTCCTATTACCCCTGAACTTATTTTATAAATAATTTTCTACCCCTTTTCGACCTACGTGGCACTAGCTTGAAAAAAAATGTCAACACGCAATGGGCCTACAAGATAGTGTCACGTAGGCCGAAAAAGGGGTAGAAAATTATTTTTAAAATAAGTTCAGGGAGGTAATAGAATCTTAGTATAGTATAAGTGTGTCTCTAAGATTTTGAATAGGTTAGGGGATACTTGTGTATTTTCCCTTTATTTTAAAGTGAAGATGATGTTTTTTCTCAAAGGTAAATGTTAGTTTTTCTTAAAAACTCAAACATCAAATGTATTATCATCAAATTATAAAACAATTGTCAGGATAGTATCTACTATCTACTACTTAATTATAAGTGTGGATAACCACACAGGTGGCGGTCAACATCCCCGCTTCATCCGTGTTGTTCCACACTTTTTATATCTTTTTCTTCTGTTTTAATTTGTTTATCTCACTTTTAAAAATATGTATTTAAAATTGCGTAAACAATATTATAAACCATGTTAATTGACAAATTAAAATATTTTTGAAAAACATATAAAAAAGTTCAATTTCTTAAAAGAATTTGATTAATTCATAAAATTAATCTATTTGTTTCACATAAAATGGGATAAAAGAAGTAACATGTATTATTTAATTTGAAAACTAAATAAAAAGTATTGTAAATATAAATAATTAACAACATATTGACTTTTAAAATTCTCTTTGTACTACATATATAGGGACAAGAACATATATTATTGAAATGTACGTAAAATTACTATAAATTACAATAGTTAACAACTTAAAATATATAAACATATAAAATTATATTTTCAGTTGATAAAAAAATGAATCAAATTGTGATTGGCTGGGATCAAACTCGAGACTTTGATGTTAAAATCTGATTATCAAACCAGTGAACCATCCAACGACTTTGAGAATGGGTTCCACAAGTTATTATTTAATATTTTCTTAATAATATACAAGTAATATATCAAATTTAGTCGGATGACCACGGGTTCCAATGACCCAGTTTTAATACATAAATTCGCCTTGTGTGCAAGTATTCATAAGGTATAGTGAAAATAATTGAAAGTGGCATGACTTTTTTGGTCCAAAAGAAAAAAGGTATGCCCACTAAACAAATAAGTCCTTGGTCGGTAAGCTGGCAAGTTAACTATGAGGTGCTTTTCAAGAGAATATTAAATAAGAGTTCACTGATAAACTTACATAGTTTCTTAAGAGACGTGAAACCTTAAATGATGACATATAAAATAGAAAAGGGGGGGAGTACTAAATATCGAAATATATCATTCTTTTGAGACTGACTAAAAGAGAAAATGAGTCTATAAATTGAGATAAAGTAATTCTTTTGTTCCATGTGGTATACTATGATACAAACTATAAATTTCTGTTTGAGACTTCTCATAGTACTCTCTCTGTCCCTAATTACTTGTCACTTTTGAATTGACATATCTATAAAGAAAACAATACTCCTTCCATCCCATTTTATATGTCACCTTTCGAATTTCAAGAGTCAAACAAGTCTATCTTTGACCGTAAATTTTTCATAGATCTTTTAAATATTTTGAATTATTAATTATTGTGACTCATAGTACTTTTTATTTAGTTTACAAATATATAAATTTCATTTCAAAGAAATTGAAGATTTCATGGGCAAATTTCCGATAAAACTTAAACTATTTTACTCTCAAAATATAAAAGGTATCATATAAATGGGACAGAGGGAGTAATTGACATTGTGAGTTTACTATTTTACCCCTACTAATTGTGAAGTGGGTGAATTAAAAATTTAAGATTTTCAAGAAGTTGTACATTTTTCAAAGTAATTAATTGAGGGTATAATAGGTAATTTTTTTTTATCCTTTCTTGATTTTCAAAATGAGCAAGTAATTAGGGATAGTTAAAAAAAAAGACAAATAATTAGAAATTAAGGGAGTACTAGTTTAGGGGAGTAAGTGATTCCAAAAATCAATGTTTGATTGGGTAACTAAAACTTCTCATTGTTTAGGTGTACATTTTATAAAGGATAACTTTCACATATAGCAAATATAAAATTCATATTTGTATGCTATAACAAAGTTTGCATAATTGCACTCCATAGCAAACATATAAATGTATAATTCGCTATACATATACAATTGAAGCGAATTGTATAAAACGAGAAAGAGAAAGAGACTTGGGCAGAGAATTGTATAAAACAAAGTCAATAAAATGAATTGTATAATTATAAGTGTATAGAACGATTATATACAATTTGAATTTGTATAAAATGAGAAAGAGAGAAAGACAAAAGAGACTTGGGCAGGGAATATACAATTGAATCGAATTGTATAAAACGAGAAAGAGAGAAATTATATACAATTTGAATTTGTATAAAACGAGAAAGAGAGAAAGGCAAAAGAAGCTGGGTAGGGGAGTATTTTTATTGTATAATTATAAGTGTATAGGACGAAAATATATGTATTTGCATCTGTATATACAATTTTCTCTCGCTTTATACAAACAAAAACACAATTTTTACATTTCTTTTCTGTTTGTATAAGCGAGAGAGGCGAGGGTGGCGAGCGAGATTAAGGAGAGTGTCGAGCAAGATCTGGGAGAGGAGAGAGAGGGAAACAAAAATATATGTATTTATACAATTTTCTCTCGCTTTATACAAATAGAAACAGATTTTACACACTTATGTTTGTATAAAAGTGAGAGGAAGCAAGCGAGAGATGGAGCGAGAGAGGAGAGTGGCGAGCGAGAGTTTGAGGGAGAGAGGTGACTGACAAACAGTTTGCTACGGGACGCAATTAAATCAAAGGGTGGTTATAGCAATTAATTTAATTTATTAATTTGCCGTTATATAAAATTTTCCCTTTTATAAAGTGTACCAAATTTAAAGGAGCTTTTAATGGGAAAATGCATAAATACCCCTCATCAATCTATGCTTGAAATCCGAGAAACACACCTATACTATACTAAGTTCTTATTACCCCTGAACTTATTTTATAAATAATTTTCTACCCCTTCTCGGCCTACATGGCACTAGCTTGAAAAAAAATGTCAACATGCGTTGGGCCCACAAGATAGTGCCACGTAGGCCAAAAATGGGTAGAAAATTATTTATAAAATAAGTTCAGGGGGTTATAGGACCTTAGTATAGTATAAGTGTATCTCTGAAATTTCAGGCATAGGTTGAAGGAGTACTTGTGCATTTTCCCGCTTTAAATTATTAACTCTATAAATATTTAACTTAAAACTTAATTTGACATACAATAATATACATCTAGTATACAATAAACTACAAAATTTTCATATTATTTTTATATAAAATATTTAAATTTTAATATACAATAATATACAAAATATTTATACACAATATACAATTTTATACATAATTATACAAAATCCTGACTTCATCATTTTCCTTGAATTCAAACAGCAAATTCATCAAAAATACCTCAACATTTCAGATATTGCAACAATACCATTAAAAAAGAAGCTTATTGCAAAATTTTAATTTTTCAAACATTGAAGCTTTGTACTTGAGCAATAATAGTTGAACACCAATTCTGTGTTGAGTTTGTAAAATAAAAATAAAAAATGAATCTGTTATTAGCAATGGTAAGTGGATTTACATAAATTATCATATAATTTAATAATAATAACACCATATGCACATTTAAGGCTATATATATCGGGTTATAAATATACTTTTAAAAAATTCTTACTTATAACAGATTATTTTCGAGTTATAGCATATCAATTAAAATTATATTTAATTAAAAATCAATTATAATCTAATTCAAATACTAATTAATATGTTTAAATTTTTAATTTTATTATTACAGTTACCTTTTTAAAAACCACCTCTTTAAATTTTTTGGTTATTAATTATATATTTTTACAATTACCTTTTTAAAACTAATGTTCAGTTTACATATTTTTAGGGATTTAAATTTATCATGTTCCTTGTTTATCGTTACCCAGTTACTCATACCTCATTCACAACCCACCCCCATCACAAGCTATTCTCCTCGTCAATTTTATCTGCATGCTCTATCAGTACATTCCATTGATCCATGCTCAATAAGATGCCTGACAAAGGAAAACACTACAATTAGTTTATTTATGTTATATGATACAAACTATGATTCCTTTCAGATGCGCCAATCCAAAAAAATGATTATAGAAGGGGAGAATGACAGGTTATACGCTCTTCTCACGCCTCACACCATTCCACTTCAATCTTCCTCAAAAGTGAATGAAGCTATTGATAAACTTGCAATAATGATACCACTATTTTTGACGAGCACAGATGGTAAAAAGGTTTGATCTGTATGCCAATAATCTCCCTGAATATAAACACAAGTCTCAATCCGAACCACTTGATATCAAGCATATGATGAATGTTCCTCAACAAGAAGATAGTTCCAAGTATGTATTTTCTATACTCTACTGATTTCATAAAAATGATAACATTATTTAGTTATTAAAATATTTATTCTTTCAATTTTTTTACAGCGATTGTGGTATGTAAACATCTCTTTTTGCTGAACACATCAGTAATGGTGTTTTTGATATGTCTGTTGTTGATCGATGTAACATACCATCGCCAAAGGTATGCCAATACTGTGACATTATGGAAAACCAAAGAATGAAGAGGGCGCAATAAGTGATAGTGAAGTTACTGGTACGATTGCTAGTAAATATGATGGACCTCGCACACCAAAAGAACATGTTCCGGACACAACCAATTATCCTACACCAAGACCATGAAACAGAAACTAAAAATAGTTTATTGCACCTTCTACCTTTTTTTGGACTACATATTTTTTTTAACTCTTGAGCAATTTGTTTATGTTTAAGTATTTCATTTTTTTTTATCATATATTTTTTTCCAGTTATTCCATCTTCATATGAATTACAGATAGATTTATATAATTTATGGATACTAGTAATATACATAAATCATACCATTTGCATTCAATAGTTCAAAGTAGCACTTTCATTTCAAAATGCACCATTTAATGGATGAAATATGTATCAAATATGATTAAAATATGTATGAATCTTTCTTCAATTATTGATTATTTTAATTTCATGATACTATATATCAATGGGTTGTCAATGTACCCTTATTTGGATGAAATATGTATGAAGTCTGATTACTACTTCTGTGAACATGACATCACATTTTTGATTTATTATCTTTTTAGTATGAAAAATATCATACATTCAATTTATACTTTTTTGAAAATACATGTATGAATATGTATTTTCAATTGTTGATTATTTTATTTTCAGGTACTTTCAATATACATAGTTCATAACATATGAATTCACTATTTAACATATTTTAACTAGGGATTCATTGTATAGGGGATCCATATGTATGAACTTTGTATGAACTATGTATGATTTTTGTATGAACTATGTATGAATTTTGATTAATACTTGTATGAAAATGGTTGTCATAAAATAAAGTTAGTATTAGAATAAAACTTGAATAAAATTGGTATAAAGTGTGTTTCAATGTTATTTATAGTTGGACAATATTCAGAAACCACAATTACTCAAATATTAATGATAACAAATGCACTCCATAAAATAAAACATGTGCATAAAAATTGTGTAACAAAAAGTAAAAAACAAGAAATCATTTTTTTTTGCACAAGATAATTTGAACATGTCTTCCTGTTGTGTCCAACTTGACGACATCTACTGCAAGTAATCTTTGACCTTTTGAATTTCACATCAGCAAAATCCTTCCAGCGTTCAAGTTGCGATCTTCCCACTGATCTCTTTGGATCTGGTGGCATCAATTTAGGGGCATCAATTCAGGCTCTGAAAATATAACTTAGTATATTACATGTACTCTCGCAGGGGATAGGTTCAACAGAAATGACATATGCATCTTTGAAATTCTTCTGGCTCTAAAAAGCAGAACAGAAATCTGCTTCATGCAATTTCTTATATCTAAGAGCTGCAATTACATGACCAGCAAGAATACAAAACAATTAATACAAATCAGAATTTTATACAAACAATTCAGATTCATACAAACAAAATAATATGTGATATTTCATACCTAATTATTACACATTTCATACCCAATTAATACACATTTCATACAACAAATTTCAAAGACATTACAAACAGTGCTTTTCAAATTATAATTCACACAACAAAATAACATTTCTTATTTCATACCCTATAAATACGCAATTCATACAACAACCATCAAGTTTACCAACTTCATTCGATTTTTTCATACCAAAAAGTCTATTACTATCACACATATCCACAAATAACAAAATCTAAATTATCAAACAAAAATATAAATATCATACAATCTTACAACACTTTTCATACAATTCGCCAAAATTATAAATAATTTTTTCTTGCACGTTATTTAACACACTGTAATATCAATTTCGTTGACTTTTTTTACTAGTAAATTAACTCAACATTATTCAATTATTTTATTTTTTCAGAAAACAAATATTACTCGAATTTTCAATTTTAATAAAACTGAAACGTCTATAATGTACCATTTTGTTGCAAGTTTGGTACTTATCAAAACGTGTTATGAAACAAAAATAACACAAACTGTATTATGAACAAAATTATCAAAAACAAATCAGTAAACTATAATAAATACCAATCTGACGGATTCCATCTTCCACCATGTTTAATTAATATGGATACGTTGTTGTCCATCACAACAAATCACGATTTTTTTCAAAGCAAAATAACTTTGCCACTAAAAAAAAAAACGAGATTACTTTCTGCAAACAATTGAAGAGAGAGAAACGTGACAGAGAAAAAAAAGGAATAAAATTAAAATTTAATTTGATTTCAACTTATTTGAGCATTTTAAGGAAACAGAATAATCTTATTTTTTTTAATTCCTTAATATGTGCTAATTTGTTAATAATCTATGATTAATTGAAATTAATTTAAACCCCATAAATGTGCTACTTTCCAATTGAATGCAGAGACGTTATTTTTTCTTTTTTCTTTTATTTAAAAAATAAATATTTTCAATTATTTAAAATTAACCTTTATTTTCTAATAATATGTTATAACTTGAGATATTAAATGTTATATATTGAAAGTCAAACTCTAATGCTATATCTTGAGAATATTACTATAGAAAATGTTATATATCTAATTTTCACTATAATTTACGAATTTAAATTCAGTTCCATTAAAATTAAGGTCTGTCCAATTTTTCATGATGATAGAAGATAGCAAAATAAGGAAACTTTGATGCAAGTTTGTGAAAAAAATTTAACCGAAATTTGTTTTTAGCAATTATCGAGTTATATTACGCAGAAAACCTAAAATCGGACAATCTAAATAAACACTTGTCTAAATTATATAAAACAACTTTATAAGCTACACTAAAACATGGGTTTTATTTGTTTGAATCTACTTGAATTTACTTCAAAGTCATTTAGAGAGCTCATTCAAGCTTGAGGCTTGCTTGGAAAAGTCTAATAGCGCTCGCCTTAATGCCCTGTCTTTCGCTGAGGTGGAGAGGAGGCGGTCCATTCGACAACCATCATAATACTCTATAACTGAACCACACATGCTAAAAACACAACGGATCAAAAGGGACAAAAGGTTGCACTCATCAAAGTGTGATACACAACTTCTACCTAGAGGCTAAAAGTAAGCTATCCTATTTGTCACTTTCAAGTTAATTCCACCAAACTCTTACACTATGTTTGGATATCGTTGTTACCTATTGTATTATATTATATCGTTACTATACCTACAATGTTTGTTTTGATTGTTATTTAAAATATATTGTATTGTATTGTTAGATTTCGTTGTTACGTAACAATGAAAACCCTTATTTTATGGAACAACCGATTTGGTGTGTTCCCATTGTTACTGAATTTCTTTTTCCAATTATATCTCTACATAATATTTCAAAATACTATTTTACCCTTTACCTTAATTATTTAAATTTAGTCAAACCTCCAACCCTAGAATAATTAAGGATATTTTAGTAAATTAATAATTTACAATACAATATGATACTACCAAACCAAATAAATTAAAATGTTATTAAACAACAACAAACAAAACAGTCTAACCAAACATTATAAAGTCCGGAGCCTAAAGGGTATAAAATGTTAACAAAAATTCTAAAACGGTATATGAATTTTTATTTTAACCAAAACGGCAAAATCGCTGGAATAGCAGCGATTTAGTTCGCCGGAAAAAGCAAAATCAGCAGCGATTTGATAAATTTGATTTTTTTAATTCTTTTTTTTTAAAGAAATCGCTGCCTTGGCAGCGATTTTCAAATTTGTTTTTAATAAAATGCTGCCTAGGCAGCGTTTTACCTTTATTTTTTTATATTATTTATTTGAATTTTTTTTTAAAAAAAATTAAAACCAAATCGCTGCAAGTGCAGCGATTTGTATCAATTTTTTTTTTATATTTTTTATATATGTATCAAATTTTATTAATTCATCCTTAAAAAAAAAAATTGAAAATTTTATAAATAAATATAAAAAATTTCTAAAAGAATTAATTGCAAGGGTAATATAGAAACATTTGAACTAATGTTTTCTTGATTTAGTAAGATGGACAATTAATTTGAGACAACTATTTTTAGTAAGATAATCAACTAATATGAGTCGGAGAAAACAAT
Source organism: Solanum lycopersicoides (assembly GCA_022817965.1). Classification (NCBI taxonomy): domain Eukaryota; kingdom Viridiplantae; phylum Streptophyta; class Magnoliopsida; order Solanales; family Solanaceae; genus Solanum; species Solanum lycopersicoides. The sequence continues at coordinate 106,777,804 of CM040618.1, forward strand.
TATCAGCATATCGTGATAAAATTAATAAAAAAATATAAATAATTTTTTTTTTGATACAAATCGCTGCCCTTGCAGCGATTTGCTTTTAACTTTTTTTTTTAAAAAAATTCAAATAAATAATAATAATAAAAAATTAACCGTAGGCAGCGTTTCATTAAAAGAATATTAAAAAAAAAAAATTTGAAAATCGCTGCCTTGACAGCGATTTCTTTAAAAAAAGATCTCTTTTTTTTTAAAAAATAAAATTTATCAAATCGCTGCTATAGCAGCGATTTTGCTTTTTCCGGCGAACTAAATCGCTGCTATTCCAGCAATTTTGCCATTTTTGTTAAAATAAAAATTCATATACCGTTTTAGAATTTTTGTTAACATTTTATACCTTTAGGCTTCGGACTCAAACATTGTATCTACCGTACAATACAATACAATACAATACAATACAATACATTATGAAACAATGGATAACAATGATCCAAACAAAATGTTATCCATTCACATTAAAAGACGCCGGAGAGCAAATCTGACTAAAAAACTCTCATTAAATTGGAGATAATTAGACTCGAACTGATCATTTAATTATGTGACGTGATTAAAGGAAACCAAGTGCACATTGCTAAAAGACAGTCAAGCTAAGAAGTAAAACACAAAAAGTCGATCGCACATACCAAAATATATAAGACATAACGACCTTTAGCATAGGACAAACAAAAAGTTTTTTTTTGAAGTTATATACCTTGGTTGTGTAAATATTTTTCTACATAATTAATTATATCTTGTATTTTGACCTATTATAGAAGGTTGGTTACTACAATTCTTTTAACAGGCTATATATGTCCTCCTATATTTAGATATATTATATTAAAAAACGGAGTAGGCACGATAAAGAGAGATGAATATACTTATTAAAGAAAAAACAAGTAAATAAAGGAACGTATGACTAAATTCTAATATATAGTTTAAAAATTAATTTATTTTATTTTATCTAAGTAGAAGTAAAAGAAAATCAATATTTAATTATCAATTTTTATATTCTACAGCTTACGTTAATATCAACGCAACTACCACTAGTTTCCTATTTTAATGGTATAATTAACATTGAAATCTCTGATAAGAACACATTTAGTTAAATTCAAAGCCACACAAATTAAATAGGCATTTGAATACTTGGTCATTCCATAATTTTTGCTACGTGATGTTCGTGTTGCCATGCAAATTAAGGTTACTAATTACTATAAAAAGGTCAGCTTAACATCATAATTCAATCATCTAATCTTCTCTAATAAAAAATAAAACATCTTTCCTTTTTTCCAATTGATTGATAGGAAAGAGGGAAAGAGTATTTTATTCATAAAAAAAAAAAAAAAAAAAAAAAGTAAAAAAGTAAAAAGTAAAAAATGGTGGGGAAAATAGTGGTTTCATTAGTATCATTGATACTTCTAGTTGGTGTTATAGTTGGAGTTGTGGTTGTTGTGAACAAAAATGGTGATAACAAACAAGATGAAAGCACAAAAGTACAAATGAAGAAAGTTCATGAGTTTTGTCAAGCTACTGAATTTAAAGATCAATGTGCTAAGTCCCTTGAAAGTGCTGCTAAAAATGAGTCCGCTACAGTACAGGATTACCTTATGGCTGCATTCCGAACGACACTTGATGAAGTGAAAAAGGGTTTGGATGAAGCTGGAAAGACTAAGGTCGACAAAGACGCTGATCCTTACAATCATATGGCTGTTGATGATTGCAAGCTGTTGTTGCAATGGGGTGTCGAAAAGCTTGAAGAATCACTTAGCTTGATTGGTGAGACTGATGAAGAGTCAATCCATGAGTATAGTGCTGATCTGTTGAATTGGATAGGAGGAGTTTACTCGTTCCAAACCATATGTATTGATGCTATTGAAAAGCCAGAATATAAATCAGCAATTGAAAAAGGATTAGTGAATGCTACACAGCTTACCAATAATGCTATCAGCATCGTAGCAAAGATGTCTGATGTGTTGAAATCATTCAACATTCAAATCCCAGAAGGTTTACTGGATGGCAACAGCTCTCCTCATCGTCGTTTGTTGGGTGTAAACAAGGTTGATGAGGATGGTTACCCAACATGGTTCCCAGCTGCTGACCGTAAGCTATTGGAGAAAACCTCAAAAGGAAAAGGAAAAGGAAAGGGAAAAGACGGTGCTCCTCTAGGAGCAGGACCAGCACTTCCCCCAGTAGGATCAGGACCATTAACTCCTAATGCTGTTGTTGCCCAGGATGGAAGCGGCAAATTTAAGACTGTTCTAGACGCTATCAAGGCTTACCCAGCAAACCATCAAGGCAGATACATTATCTACATCAAGGCTGGTACTTACGTTGAACATATCCTTATTGAAAAAAACCAAGCAAACGTCTTCATGTATGGTGATGGAGCAGGGAAAACCATCATTTCCTGTGACAAGAATGCAATGATGAAAGTCACCACCATGAATAGTGCTACAGTCGGTGTTAACAGCGAGGGATTCATAGCTAAGGGAATTACATTCCGCAACACTGCTGGTCCAGAGGGTCAACAAGCTGTTGCACTTAGGATCTCTGGAGACAGGGGAGCAGTATTTGACTGCAGCATGGAGGGAAACCAAGACACCTTGTACTACCAAACATACCGTCAATTCTACCGCAACTGTGTAATATCTGGTACCGTTGATTTCATCTTCGGTTGTGGAACAGCTCTGATCCAGAACAGTGAGATCATATTGAGGAGGCCTAGACAACAAAGCAAGAACACCATCACAGCTGATGGAAAGGATCAAGCAGACAAAAACACTGGGATAGTAATTCAGAACTGCAAAATTGTACCAGAACAATCACTCTTTGAAGATAGGTTCAAATACGAGCACTACTTAACGCGCCCATGGAAGCAATACTCCACCAATGTTTTCATGGAAAGTGAGATCGGTGACCTCATCAGGCCTGAGGGATATCTGATTTGGGCCGCCGACAAGCCAAATCTTTTCGAACAGACATGTGAAGTGTATGAATATGCAAACAGAGGACCTGGTGCTAACACTAACGGAAGGAGCAAACTATTCAAGAAGTTCAAGGTTCTTAGCCCACAGGAAGCTACTAAATACACCGCTGCCACTTTCCTTCAAGCTAGTGAATGGTTGCCTGGAACCAGTGCACCTTTCTACCCTGGTCTTGGTGGAAAATAGATCATCACAAACAAACAAACAACATTTTACCTACTTCTCAACACCCCTTTCTCTACCTACCAATTCAATATTCTTTCATTTTTGTTGGAGAAGCTAGAGCATCCTTTTCTTAGAAAAAAATAATAATACATACTTCTGTTTTTTTTTTGTGTATGTAACCAATTCTTTTTTTAATAATAATAAAGTCAAATTCAATTTCAATGTTATTTCTTCTTCTTACTGCAAACTAAGTTCAAGAGGGAAATAACACAGTTGCATAGTTTAGGTATATGTAACTAACAATTTCACCATATTTGTCTTACCTTATTCCAATGATCTTCCCGCGAGGCCAATGTGAGCTTAATGATTCATTTAAATTCGGATTATGTTACGGGTTTTAAGCTCAATCTTCAGGCCAACAAAGAATTAACCCTTAGTAGAATCCTACAAAGAGAAGAAATTAGTTTTTTCCTAGAAAATTGTCATTTTCCTCATAGGATTTGTTTGTCTCTTTCCTTTTCCGCATAGAAGACGTCTGCCACTTTTCGTCTCCTTACTTGACCTGGATTTCTGTTTAAAACATGTTTTCTTAATCCATTTCTGTATGTGCAAACTTTTCCCGCCTTCTTATTATATGCCTGTGAACTTGGTGCATGTTGTCATCTTATTTTTAGAGCTTTGTCAAGTCATCAATAACCCAAATATGAAATAGACAAAAATAGATATCTAACCTAAAGGGAAGTAAGCGAAAAAACAATTGGCCTAAAAGCAAGCGTCGAGTGCTAAGCTAGGAGGATGATCTATGGACTTGCAGACAACTGAGTTCAGGTAACGAGACAACTCGTCAGCATTGGTGCATGACTGACCATTTGGCTATCCAAGTTATGTAAAAGAACACAATTTACAGTTTTTTCTTGTCATATGAGGGCAAACTGATCAGTCCTAAACTCCCTGTCTGAAGCAAATCTTGCAAGTACAATAGAACTATCACTTCTTAAAGTGGAGCACCTTGCTATCATGAAACACCAGCTTTTGCCTTTTCACACAGTATGGCTCTAAGATATGTTAGTGCTCGTATGTTATTTTTACTACTTCTGCCGACAAATGCAGATTTCCTCATGAATAGTAAACGTGTGGAAGCCTTTCGATGTAACTTGCAATAAGATGTTAGTGCTCATATGAATGAAGGATTTATGAATGGAACTTCAAATAGTTGCAATAAGATCAGAAAGATTGAACCTGTGACTATTTGAAGTTCCATTAGCACTTACTACTGTCTTCCACCCTCTTCATCAATCAGTTCCCATGGAACACTTTCAACCTACGACAAACATCTAAAAAATGTTAAGCACATATATTTCTCTGTACCATTATGGGTTTGTGATATGGTATATATAGCATGGCCTCGAGTCCTTGACAAAAATTAAATTATCAAAAAGTACAATAAAGTAGTCAAGGAAATCTCTTCTTCAAATAGCCCACCACTTCCATAGAGCGATAAGTAGATAAACGACAGCAGTTGAATCAAATTGGCAAACTGCAAGAGGGGAGGATTGCTTCATGGCCAAAGAAAAAACATAATCTACAACATGGTTTGGATTTGTTCCTTTTCTGATGCTTATAGAAACAGTATGCTCTTTTTAACAATAGACATCACAAGAAGTACATAGATTTTACACTTCATGTTCATCCATGAAGTACAGAAGTATCCGGTTCATTTCCGAGGTCATTGTGCTATAATTTTAGAAGCCAATGCTATCAAGGGAAAGTCAACATCCAGAAAATCCATGAAAATAAAGCAAAAACAAAACAATTTGTTTTCTTCTGTTCCAGTCTCTTCTAAGTCAGGGAAATAAAGAAACAAGAGTTGCCCTGTCAGATGCAGATCTAGTATAGAAAGATGAAGCTTTGCACATCAAGAATGACAAATCCTTGTTACAATATTACAGTTGCTTGGTGTAACATAATTTGGCTACAGGTACAATATTACAGTTACTTGGTGTAACATAATTTGGCTACAGTTACAATGTTGAATGGAATGGTAACATAATTTCGGTTTTACGAGGTAAGTAGAACATCAAAATCACTCAGAGTCCATTCTGCCACTTCATCTTTGTCGCTAACAAAAATTTCTGTTCCCACATCCAGAGATGTCCATATTCTTCTAGCAGGATGTGTACCTGGATCCTGCAGCCAAAAACAGCAAGGATGGAATTATGCAGGTTGGTTGGGCCACTTGTTATTCAATCTTTAGTGTTTGTTTGTGCATTTATGTCTGATTCAAACATGGTTTTGGCACACATTTAATAAAGTTAATGTTGAAGTGTGTGACCGTCTTATCTAAAAGCTTAAATTTTTATAAAGAACACACTTTCATTAGTTAATTATATTCTCAACAAACCCCTCACATGCAGGCCTGATTGTTTTTCATGAGCCAAGCACGTGGAGATTCTTTTTGATATGGGTGGCGTTGAGGTTCGATTCCAGGACCTAGGACCTCTGTCTGCTCCGATACCATGTTGAAGTGTGTGACCGTCTCATCTAAAAGCTTAAGTTGTTACAAAGAACACACTTTTCTTAGTTAATTATATTATCAACAGTTAGCAATCCCACATACTTGATAGAAGTAAAGTCTGCTAGAAAGGCCACCGACGTCAAGCTCCCAGGTTCTTCCATCCCCAACCCAGCCATCTCCTTGTTTGGTTGGATATCCATAGTCTGCCCATATTGGATGAGGCAGCAACTGAAGTAGCTCCTGTGCCTGGGGATTACTGTAAGGATCACATGTGCTATATGGCTTTTCCAAGTGCTCGGCATTCCCAGGCGCACAATAATAGTGATAAGCTGAGTAAGGGAAGTGAGAGGTGTTATTCCTGTAGATTTTGGTATTGTTTGGTGTGATGTGGAAAGGTGGGCAGTTGCCAATATTTGTGGGGCTGCACCAAGCTGCAGTTTCTGGATTAATGATCATTTCGCTGTATCTGGTAACATCAGTGAGAACATCTCCATCACATGGAGCACCATTGTTCTTCCAGCAACTGCCAATATCTATCAAGTAAAACTGACTCTTGGGTCCTCCCCCTACCTTGACATCCAAGGTCAATTTGACCTTAAAATTAGGTGACTCTGGCAGCTGAAAGAAAAATAATCATGCTGTTACAGGGAATAGCATTAATACAATATCTTTTTCATCTTTGTATTTTCATTTGTGACAAATGGTTTAGAAAAATTCTCATTACCCTGACACCGGCATTCCTCAAAAGACATATTAGTATCCTCAGTTCTTTGCTAATACTCCAGATAAACTAATTGTATAACTAACACCCCCTGCCTTCTACCATCTTTTTATCATGATGAACTATTAGTATTGTCTAATGTGCTCAAAGCCCTCTTACTGATTAACTTCCAAAAGAGACAGCAAGCAAGTGCGACCCCGGTGTTAAATTAGGTCTTGGGTCTAACTCACACCCCCGATAATGACATTAGCTTGTAAATGATAATAAGGGTTTAACTGCTGAATACCCCTCAGGTGTATGCTGACCTACCAGGGAGGTTTACAATTAAATAACCTGTTGTGATCGAAATTTAGTGGTAAGATAAAGACATGATAAAACGATAATTGTGCCAAACAACCATTCAGGGAAGACCTAATTTCTATAATGAGGATATCATGTGAGTGACTTGTACTAATTCAACTTCTCCATCACTCATTTTTTCTTTTTGCTTTCTTAATCCACCTTTCATGCGGGCCATTGGAGTTGACATTAAACCAAATTAATAGACACTGTATAAAGAATAATGATTAACAATCCTAATTGCAAATGGAACTTAAAAGGAACCTCATGCTCATGATGATAGTAAAGGCAAACACAACCTTGGAAGATATTTTATACAATTTGAATGGAGAGAACAAACACAAATTTGAGTATAAAAAAAACAGTGAGCTTACAATTTTTAACATTCCTCTGGTATCATAGTGGTAGCCTCCAGAGAACCCTTTAGTCGCATCAGCCCGAAGATACAACATCAGCCATGGATACAATTTGGATGTTCTGAGTTTGTGCTTAAATACCCAACCCCCTTTGCCAACTTTCTTCTCCCAAACTACCTCAAAAAAAGAAGTACTACTACTACTACTACCAGCTGTAGAACCCAAATCATAAGTACCATTAAAACCTCCCATCATAGTTTCATCATCAGATAAATAAGTAGGCTGATGAAACAGTATAGGCTGATTCATACATCCCTTCCCAAAACACGGAAATCTTCCCGGCTTAAAAGGGGGAACTCTTTTCCCATTCTCTGGACAAAGACCAGATTTCGAGTCATAGTTTCCGTTCTTCAACATTATCATCCAAAATTGCCATGGCCCTGGGGTATCATCAACTTCACACAATGAACCTAGATATAATTCCTTCTCAGCAGCATACAAATCAGGATCATTCTTAGCCTTAAGACTCAACCCAGGAAATGACTTCCCAACACCAAGCTTATTATCAGACTCAGTTACCTTGTGACTCAATGAACTCTCTGCACATCACACAACCATAACAAAAATAGCTCAAAAATCCATTAAATAGGAAAAAGGCGTTATTGCCATTTATCAATTTATGTACAGCTGCAGAGGCGGTATGGGGGTTCTAAATTTTAGGACACAGAAGAGCGATGACAAAGTTTGAACCACAACACTATAGTGAAAAGCATTCCCGCCACCCCCTTCTTACCACTGAGCTATCAATCAATTTTATCGGGATATATTTATTTAATTTTCTAATATAATTATAAAAAAATAAGGGGTGTGCATCGATCGGTTCGGTTCGGTTTTATGTATTATCGGTTCAGTTTATCGATTTTTGTTTTTTAAATATGCTAACCCGATAACAAACCAATAATATATTCTTTATCGATTTTCAGTTTATCGATTTTGATAGTTATCAGTTCGGTTTTCGATTTACCCAATAAGAAAATATCCGTAAAATATTATATGACTTCTTACTTATCTAAATATAGTACGAAGGTTATAATTACATGCCACCGCCAAAACATAGTATGAGATTTCTTATGTTAATCAAATTACGGACCTTTACAAACTTGCAAATGCTACAACCTACAATTACAAACTAAAACTAAAATCAAATAGTCCAACAAGACTAAAACTAAATTTGAAACTAAAATCAAAAGCTACAATTGTGAACCCTCACATTAGTTTTTAGGTTTTTAGTAAACAATAAAAACTAGTAAAGCGCCCTAGTGTGAAGTGGATCGAGTGCTAATAATTTGATATAATTATAATGTCTAGTTATATATTAAATTATTAATATTTAATTATTAGTGAGGATAAAATAGTAAATTATTACCATCTTATTGGGTTATCGGTTTATCCAATAAACCAATAGTAAAACCCGATAACGAACCAATAACCCAATAACTTTTTTTTATAAACCCATTAAAACCACAATTACCCAATTACCCAATAACAACAACCCAATAACATTTTTTTCGATTCGATTTATCAATTGATTCGGTTTTTTCACATCCCTAAAAAAACTAATGGATTTGTTCAAACACACACGAATCCTCACCTAGCTCCACATTTAGTGCAAGTAATTAGAACGAAAAGGAGATTTTACCAGAAAGATCAAAGCAATCAGCAGCTCTAGGGCTACCCATTCCAGGAACTTCTTCACCAACTTCATTACAGAAATTCCAAGCTTCTAAACCTATTCTGAGTCCATCTCTTCTCATTCCTGGATCTCCGATAGCTGAGGAATAACCACTATCACCTCCTTCACAACAAATTAGAACTACTGTCCAATTCATTGTCAACAATAACAACATAAATAATGGAAACATAATTTCCATGTTGCATGGACAAAAGCAAGAAATTAGTAAGAAAACTTAAAAGGCCACTGTTTATGCAACCAACCAAAAAAATAAAAAAGTGCTTGTGTATTTTTAGTACAGTTGTGCTTTTATTTAAAGGAAGAAATTTCACTTTTTTCCAGATTCCACAGATCACAATCTAACAATTTGAAAAATAACCAAAAATAAGAATAATTAAAATATACATAAAAAGTCAAAAAAAAAAAAACTTTAATTTGTAATCACGATTTTTGTTTTTAAATTTCACAGTAAAATACAATCAAATGCTCTCGAGAGAAAAAAAAAAAAAAAAAAAGGGAAAAAGGGCGGGAGCCGAATAAAGGAAAGCGCGTAATTTAACGTTTGGCAGCTGAAAATGATGGTGACACTGACCGGCCAATAGAGGGTCGGTTATAACTTTAATTTTGGGCTTGTTTGGCCAATCTTACTTTTTTTTTTTTTTACTAATAATAGAAATGCATTTTCATTAAGTAATCAAAAAAATAAAATAAAAAGTGCTTTGGAATAATAGTGAATTTTATATTTATTTAAATTATTTGAAAAGTATATAAGTCTCATTAAATTATAGGTGAGACCACAAAATATTATTATTTTATAAAAATATTATTTAATCGATTTAAAAAGTTCGACACCGCAAAATTAGTCTAGGAATAAATCGTAGAGAATTTAAATGAACTCAATTGTAAAAATATTAGTCATAAAGTTGAGGTTATGATTAATGATTTCGGTTACCACAATAAAATGGACGTATATGACATATTGGATAGGTGAAAATGATACATTTTTAGAGGCCCAGAGCTTAGAAGAATTGTGGTACCGTTGAAAAAAAATACTTTTGAAACTAGTTAGTGCAAGGAAGCATTTATCGCGTTAGAACTCTTCACATTTTTATGTTGCAGTTTGAAAAAACATCGAAACTTTTGGATATAATAGAAAAGGTTAGAGGTGAACTTCAACTAGATTATAATTTTAATAAAAAAATAGAACATAATAAAATAGCATTTCACTAAATTGTCTTAAATATATTTGTATTTTTAAAGAATTATTAATTTATGATATCAATGAGACCACAAATTTATATAGGAGCCTTTTGAAAATATATTATCTTGTCGAAATGAGTGATCTTTTGCTCTGTCCCAAATCGAGATCGGAAAAAAATATTATTTTAAAGAGTTTATTAATTAAACGAGTATTAATTTAGTGAGATTTTACTATATATCAAATTTCTGTTATCAGAGACTTTAATTTATCATAATTTTATTTAATTAAAATGTAAAGCAATACTCCCTTTGTCCACTTTTGTTTATCAAGTATATTAAAACTAGTTATTGAATTTTACTTGTCTATTTGTAAAACCTATTGGGTTTAAAACATATGAATGAAAAAATGTAAAGTTTGTTAACCTCATAATCGAATGTTTTAATAATGATAATGCATTTAGTGACTAACCCGCTTGTTGCAGGAAAGGAACGAAATACAAACACTAGTACAAGGCTATCAATCCAGGAGACTGCGGGAATCAGATTGATTATGGACAAATCCAGTTAAAATGACAAATGGATATTTGGTCAATCAGATCAGATCTCACAGCTTGCGAAATGAAAAAGCACACAAGGAAAATTCTCCAGATCAATCAAGACGCATAAGACGATGAAATCACGGGATAAACTAAGAAAATAATATCGGGCAAACATCTACAGGAAGTATGAAAAGATCAAATCAAGTCAAGATTCAAGATGCTCCTACAAGAAGGAAAGTGATCTATCATACACATATATGATATGTACATGATTCAGCCAGATCAATTACAATTGAATCATGCACAAGACCTATGATCGTTGATTCACACCCTTGGGTTCCTTTCAAGAGGTTATCCTATATAAACCTCCTTTGTCTCTAGGTAAAGTACACAACTTCACTTGAACTTATTTGTAATCTTCTTTCATTTTTGATAAAGCTTTGTACAGAAAGAGTGAATAATTGTGTAAAAAAAAAAGAAAAGAGTAGGAAAGATTCAAAGAATATGTTATACAAGTAGAGGTAGTGTCAAGTTTAGAAGATCTGATTTGCACATAAGACAGGATCAGAAGACTACATTTTGTACAACCAAGTTGATCAGGCTCTACCCTTGATACCCAAGGGGACTGAACTAGACATCACATTGGTGATCCGAACCAGTATAAAACTTTCTATGTTTATTTACATTCAGTGAATTATTTCCTTATATTCTGTTGAACTAACCTGCATGAAAGTCAACTACTACACATAGACGACAGTCGACTGGACAAATATTTTAATTCATTCCCCCCCCCCCCCTTCCCCCTCTTATCTTTTAAAGTTGTGACTTTTTAATATAATTGTGATTTTTTTAAGAGTTGTGACTTTTCCGATAATGCATAATAGACACCTATCAACACTACTCTTTATTGTCTATAAATAAATGAATTTCCTCTCAATTTTTAAGAATCAATTTTCTGTACTTCTTCATCTACTAAATCTAGCATTCTAAGTGTACTTTATTGCCGTTGAGTGGTTCAATGACACCCATAAGTATAAGTATTGATACACCGGTGAGTAAGATCATTATATCCTTGAGGATATATTCCATTAACATCTGGTACGAAAAATAGTTTCCGACCTTAAGAACACACTATGTATTCAATAGACTCAATTCTCTTCTAGAGAAAAATATTTTGTATATTATTTCTAATTTGTTTCTGATTCTATTTTCTCTACTGATTTTAATCTTCTTATTTTGAAAATGCTCTTAAACTTTATTATTTCTTATCAAATTCTTTAAAATTATTATTCTAAGTATTTTAAAATACAGATTCAATAACAAAATCTAGTGATAATTTATTATTTTGTGCTTGTTTTATTTTTGTTATTAAATAATATTATTCATTTCTCGAATTTTTGATGATATAATTAATAAAAATACTACAATTAAACTTATACTTTTATTTATTATCTCTTAGAAAAATGTGTCTAAGTAATCTAACATGAACCAGTAAAAATGGTGAGCATTGTACTAATATTAAATGGAAAAGATGGAGAGATGGATTATGTTTACTAAAAATATTTGTCCTAAAAAATGAAAAATAACTTTTACTCCTACTACCCTTGGAGGAAATTATATTTTTCAGCTTTACTTAAAACAAAAATTAATTTTCATTATTATCCGAACACAATAATTAATTTTGACCAAACATCTTAACTCAAACAAAAAACCAAAAAAAACAAACAAATATGTTAAGCTTCCTAAAAGCCTATTACTACTATATGTGTACATGTTTGTTTAGTATATGTATTATTCCCTCTTTTTAAAAAAGAATGTCTCTATTTCTTTTTAGTTTTTTTAAGAAAGAATGATTCTGTTTTTTTGTAAAATTTTAATATTAACTTTCTACGTGACATGTTTAAGACCACAAGATTAAAGGACATTTTTGTACATTTGATATAACTTTAATTCAGTATCATAAAATTAAAAAAATCTTCATTCTTTTCTTAAACTCCGTTCCAAGTCAAACTAGGTTATTCTTTTTTAAACGGAAAGGACTAAGGAGTATATTAGATGCAATAAAGATATTTAGATATATCAAATATATCGTTATTAACTTATTGGTAATATTTTTATTTTATCTTTCAAAAAAAAATATATTTTTTAAAATTTATACCAAGCTTCATTCTATTCCAACTTGACTCATTTTGCCTAGTATCATTATCTTAATTATTTTTTTTTAAGATAGAAAACGGGGCTTATTTCAAAAGTGGGATGTAATAAGAAGAATTCAAATTATATTACTATGTATAAAATGTTGACGCAAGAAATCTAAGGAGAATTGATTTATTAAGCTACTTATTAAATGAAAATTTATTTCTTTTCACAAGACTTTCAAATTTTTTTATTTTTTTTTGGATGGAAGACTTTCAAATTTATACACAAGAAATTTGAAAATATATTATCTTTATTTGTTGCAAGTAATAGTTTATAGTAGTTAATCTATCTAAACCTTACGATTTCATCTTAATAAGTAATATATTTTCTTCAACTATAACACTTCCTCGTTTTATTTTACTTTTTAGTCCGTTCAAAAAAATACCTCCTTTTATATTTAGTAAATTTTCCAACTTCAATAAATGTAAGTTTTAGATCAATTATTTTAAAAAAATTATACACATTGTTTTAACTTTAAGTCATGAGATTAGAAGATCTATTTTTATTTCTTAAAATTTAAACTTGTCAAATTAACGCACTTAAATAAAGACAAGAGAACCAATATGAGTTGTGATACAGTGGTGTGATTGCTTTATTCTTAATCATAGATTTCGATTTGAGCTCGGAATATGGAGAAAATCCTGTTGAGAGCGCTACCTTCGAATGGGCCCTGTATTTAGCGATCCAAATTTAATCGAAACTCCAATGTAAGCTTCAAATATCGATGAAAAACCCAAAAAAAAAAAAGACAATAGAGCATAAAAATAGGATAAGTCCGGTGATTGAGGAAACTGAAACAAGGTCCCTGTTTTTGCTTGTTATCCAACAACCTAGTATGAAACTTTTACTCTCTATGGAACAGACAATTTCCTCGTGAATCTTGTGTTCCCACCACTAGTCTATTAAATAATTAGTTGTTTTTGTTAAAAGAAATATTTTATTAATTATTATTAAACTATTTTAATAAATTAAATTTAATTAAATTTTAATAAAAATATCAACCTAGACAATAAAAAATGAAATTGAAGCAAAGTGAATGCTTTTAATTAGTTAACTAGTAACCAAAGGCTAGTGGGCAAGAGCTGACAAAGATATCATCATCAGACAAGATATTTTTAGCTTCCAATTCACTAGTGGAGTGGTAAAGGATTATAAAAACAGGTAGTTTAAAATTACAATTCATGTGATTTTCGTTTTTCGAGAGTTAATTTAATCGGAAATTTGTGTATGAAATTTTTAATTATTTATTTTTAAAAAAACTTATATATTTTGTAAACTATTTAAAAAGTACTATAAGTCACAATAATTGATAATTTCAAACGCTTAAAAGATCTATGAAAAATCTTATGATCAAAGATAGAATTATTTGAATCTTGAAATTTGAAAAGTGTCATGTAAAATAGGCGGAGGAAGTATGACGAAACATGATTTTATTGATAAATAATATGGGTATAATTTTGTTCCTCCTATGATTTATCCATAATTCTTCTCTGATAAGATTTATCTATGAATCGAGGGTCGTAGTGGCGTATTCTCAAACTAGAATTATTTGAATGATCTCTTTATGAATATTCCATGAATTTACAAAATATTCAAGATGACTCTTTAAGGGTATATACGGATCCGGCTCCTCTCCATTTCTCTTATCTCCATTTTCTCCGAGTTCTAATTTAGATTGAAGACACATGTCATAGTTTAGAATTAATGAAGAAGAGCTAATTGATTAAAACAAAGTTCTAGCCATATTTGTTTACTTTCATATATTTACTTTTTAAATATTTTTGCAATCCAACAATTTTAGATTTACACTATATTTTTCATAAATTTATTTAAATAGTTTCTTTTCTGAATTACTTGAGTAACTTTTTGCTAATTTTTTACTTTTTGCCCCTATTGTTTGTCATTTCTCAAACAATATTTGCCGAATTAAAAATTAAAAATTGTGATCTGACATTTTTTTTTAATTTTAGGAGTAAAATAAATTGTCACTCAACTTTAAATTGTTTCTTACTCCCTAAATGAAGTCCATATTGCTCTATGACATTGTAGCTCTTAATATTCTATTAGAATAATAAAAACGTTTAATTGTATTATAACTTTTTTCAAAAAATGTAAAAGTATTTAGTTAAGTTTGAAATATGTATGCAGGTAGTAAAGAATTTTTTTAAATATATTTAAGGAAAATATAATGGATTGAAAAAATACTTTTTAAGAAGTAAATATATGAAAGTAAATAATTATGTTTATGACTTTATTTTAATCAATTAAATCTCAATCATTAATTTTAAACTATGACATGTGTCTTCAATCCAAGCTAGAACTTGGGGAAAATGGAGATAAGAAATGGAGAGGAGCCAGATTTGGTATATACTACCTAGGCATGAACTAAAGTTTAGAGTTAAGTAACCTCCAAGAACCTAATTGGAATTGATCTTTTTTTTAGAGCCTCAACTCGAATTGAACACATGCATCTTGTATCTTTGGAGTCCCGAAAATTTTTAATGTCTATAGTCTACAAATATCTATTACAAAAGTGAATTTAATTTTTAAATTTTTAACATAAATTTGTTATATTTTTAAAATTATACATTCAATTTTTGTTTATTTATAGTACGGCCGTTATTATTTATGGTTTATTAAAGCTAAATATAAATTTTACTTCTTTGAATTAAAGTAGTTATTGTTAAATTGGTTAGAGTTTAATTACATTTTATTACTAATTAAATAGATAAGTTAATATTCTACCAAATTATTTTGTATCTAATGGTTTTGCATTGTAACTAAGTAATTAGAAGTTTAAAACTAGAAATCAAAGCTACAACATTTTCACTATTCACATTTTGTTAGAATGTTGGCATGATATTGCTTTGTACTATAATTTGTGTTATCATAGCATCTCATCAGTTGCGGAATCAGAATTAGTCTTTTCATATAAAAGCATGTGTCGATAAGTTGAAATTGTGTCGTATCATGTCTGATTAGTCTTTAATCTACATTTACCTCTTATGAACCATCCACAGTAAACCTCTCATACCTTCGCACATCACATCTGTACATCTCCTCTTCATATGTCCGAACCATCTCAGACTCGCTTCTACCACTTTGTCCCCCACCAAGGTCACTCCTACCTTAACTTATAGTTCCAAATATCTTCAATTCTAATTCGATCTCTTTCCTAATCATTAACTTGATGTCTCAATTACACAAGGACAACCCACCTTAAAAGGGTAATAACGTCAGTTACAATTATAATACATTAAATAAGTCATGCCCAATGTTACCATAAGGTTATTAAGGCCGGCTTCAATTCAACAATTTTTCTATTTAGGTTTTATTAGCTGCTTTTATTGCTACCACTAACATTTCCCAATGCTCATAATGTCACCCAAAAAAAGAAAGAAGTTTGTCAAAAAGCTTCATAATTTATTTGGAAAAATACAAATTGGTGTATTGAATAATCTGACAAATTTAATACTCCCTCCGTCCACTTTTTTTTATCATGATTTCCTTTTATAGAGTCAAACGATAAAAACTTTGACTAATATTTTATGATATATTTTTTCATCATATTGATATGCAAAATATTGCAATTTATAGTACTCTTTGTATAGATTTTGAATATCTAATTTTTTTTTTGTTTAAAATATCAAACTAATATAATCTAATTTAACTTTAAAAATTTGTCAAATTGACTTTCGAAAAACGCAACATGACAAATAAAAGTGGACAGAGGGAGGGAGTATTAGGGCTTAGTCTATATTCAAAATACATTATTATTTTTATTTATCCTTCTAGCATATAAAAAAACATGTTTCTCTTCCCTTTATATTTTAACTTCAATATTAATTATTTATTCTTCAAATAACTTTTAATATCTAAAATTGAAAACTCAATAAATATGAATATTACAATAAATACTTATGTCACTTATTATTTTTTTAAAATCTAAAATTAAACATTACAAATATAATTATTATAATAAATATGTTTGCCACTTATTTTTTAAGAAATTATAAAGTTTAAATTAAACGAATAAAAGTGAACGATTAGCAATATGCAAACAAGTAAAATTTGTACTGAAAATTCTTCCCAAAATGCAAAATAAATTTGGACGATATGTCTAGGACGAATTTTTGTTTCGTAAACATAAAAAATAAAATAATAATGATAATAAAAGAACTCCATCCCAATTGGATTATTTTGGTTAGGGGTGGGCATTCGGTATTTCGGTTCGGTTTCGGTTTTTTTTTTTCGGTTTTTTCGGTTTTCGGTTTTTGGAAAATGTATACCGAATACCGAACCGAAATATTTCGGTTCTGTTCGGTTTTTACTGTTTCGGTTCGGTTTTTATTAATTCGGTTCGGTTTTTTATTTCGGTTTTTTAATGGGCCTGCTTAGTGGGCTTTTTCAAATTTTAAACTTTATAATTTTTTTGTTTGATTTTTCAACTTAATGGGCTAAAAAGTAAATATAGTGTAATATTTTTTTGTTTGATTTTTTAAAAGATTATTTAACATTAATAATTATTAATTAATATAATATAAATATAATATTAATTTAATATAATATTTCGGTTTAAACCGAAATACCGAATTCCAAAATAATACATACCGAAAACCGAACCGAAATACCGAAAAATACAAAAAAGTAAACCGAATACCGAACCGAAAACCGAAATACCGAAACCGAAATTTTTAAAAAATTCGGTTCGATTCGGTATTTCGGTTTTTCGGTGTTTATGCCCACCCCTAATTTTGGTTGCTCATGCATGTGATTTAACCAATAATGGCCTCTACAGACCAATATATATATATATATATATATAAAAAGTACTGATTCATGAATCTGAACCATCCAGAGCTAACTTAAATATATTTTTACACCAGAATAAATTAAGTTTTAATTCTCAAGTTATGAAATAAAACAATTCAAAACCAATTATTAGTTGTGTCATGGAGAATAATGTTTTATTCTACCCAATAAAAAAAAGTATTTTCTACTTAATTACTTGTCCACTTTTAAATTGACACATCTATTAAGAAAACATGATTGACAATGAGTTTACCATTTTACCTTTATTAATTATGAAGTAGATGAATTAAAAATTTAAGATTTTCAAAAAGCTCTACCTTTTTCAAAATTAATTAACTGAGGATAGAATAAGTAAAAAAAATATTATTTTCTTTTTTAATTTGTTAAAATGAACAGGTAAAAAAGAAAAATTGAACAAGTAATTAGGAGAAAATGAACTTTTTCTGTTGATGTCGTGTATGGTAGGACCTAAATATAATATTTGTACATATTAATGTATTTTCTTAACACAAATATTATTAAGTGCAATTGAATTTGTGTCTGAATTTTTATGGATTTTGATAAGTTATACATTTATAATATATAGTCACCTAACTAGGAAAGAAACAAATATATATATACATGTAAAATAAGTGAGATAAGCTTATAATATTAGTACTTCATTCCCCAATGTGAAGCCAAAGTTTCAGTTTCATGGACTTACAAGCCAAGCAAACTTTTGTGTTACTTCAAACAGCTATAAATTTGCCATTACCATATTATTGTGTTGGATAAATAAAAATATAGAATATATTCTACATTTAATTTGCTTAACAATTGAGGTGAGGCTCCATTTTTATTTTTGTTATAAATTTTCATTCTTCTAAACCTTTATTTGTTTAGGGGAAAAAACCCGACTTGGCTTGACTATTTTCTTTTAATTCCAGCATTTCTCTGAATTTAAAAATAATCTTTTTGCAAGTTTTAATATCAAGGTCTAATTCCCATTTTTCTAAATCTTTATTTGTTTTCGGGGAAATAGAATTTGACTCCAGATTTTCATAGTCTTAGTAGCTCAGTTGGTTTATTACGTGAATTTCCAAACTTTTTAATGAAAAGATGTGATTCCCTAATTCCACCCCCTTCGTTTACATTCTTCTCCCATTTTTTTTAACAAGACTCCGGATTTCCCATTTCTACTGATTCTAGGATTTATCTGAATTTGAAAGCCATTATTTTGTAACTATCGAAGAATGAAAAAGTCTCACGTTGATAATTAACGAAAATGGGTGATCACCTTAAATGAAGTGGGATAAAACTCTCCTCAAAAGCTAGATTTTGAAATTGAGTTAGACCCAAACTTCATTTCTTTACAGTAACCGTCCTTTATTTGTTCTCGAAGAACAGGATTTGATCCAGGATTGCCCTGCCAACTACCTATAGCAAAGCTCAATCCTGTTCATAGTGACTCAGAAGCAATGGTGATGGACTTTTTGGTGACTATAAAGGGATCAGAAGGAGGCAATTTCATAACACCATCAGGACAAACTCCAAATGGTAGTGTGCTTGATTTGTCAGTCATAGACAGTTTAGCTGTTCTTCGATGCAACGCTCGTACACTACACGTCTTTAAAGGAGGAAACTCTACTGTTATTCGAGAGGCATTTGGAAAAGCTTTGGTTCCTTATTACCCGCTAGCAGGTCGTCTAAAATTCTCAGCACACAATAACCAGTTGCTTCAGATTGATTGTTCAGGTCAGGGAGTTTGGTTTGTTGAGGCTTCTGCTGATTGTACTCTCCTCGATGTCAACTACTTCGATGAAGCTTCAGCTTTAGATGACACTACTTTTAATAAACTTCTACCTCAACTAACTCCACTTCCAGTTAGTAATGATTCTTTCATCGACCCACCACTGGTACTTGTGCAGGTAAACAACTAGCTATATATATGTTGAGAGAGAACTAGATGATAAAATAGTTAACGATACGATTGTCATTGACATGATCATGTACAGGTAACTGAATTTAAGTGCGGTGGATATGTTATGGGACTTACTTTCTGTCACAGTATATGTGATGGACTGGGTGCTGCACAGTTTTTGAAAGCAGTGGGTGAGTTTGCTAGGGGAGTTGAGGAACTGAGCGTTGCACCAGTGTGGTGCAGGGAGCTTCTCCTTCCACTTCCACAAAAAGGAGTTGCAGAAGACAACTCGTCAATGCCACCACCACTCACTATTCCAGTACCAGATCAGCGGCTGGAGCATGCTAGTTTCGACATTCCCCTGGATGAGATCAATCAGCTAAAACATGAAGTGATGCAAGAGTTAAAAATGAATCGAAATGTGTTTTGTTCCTCTTTTGAGATTATAGCTGCTACTTTGTGGAGGCACCGAACCCGAGCAATTTTGAATGTAACAGATGACAAGAAGACCTCGTCGAATACAAGCTTTATTCCTGCAGATGATGCAGGTCAGTAGCAGAGTTACAATCATCTGAGGATGGCCAATTGACCGCCTCATCGGATGATTATACTCTATATACAGGCTCAATTCTGAATACTCCTAGTGAAATTCGTGTTTTTTCCACTAATGCAGGTGATGAAGAAGTGAAACTCGTGTTCTTCGCTAATTGTCGACAACTAGTGCCGCTACCAGAAGGGTTCTACGGGAACTGTTTCTTCCCGGTGACTGTAACGGCTTCAAACAAAGTAGTGGCGGAAGCATCTCTTGCTGAGGTAGTGAAGCTGATCAAAGATGCCAAGGCTGACCTACCAGCAGAATTTTCACAATGGCTCAATAACAAGACTAACAAATCTACAAATGATGATCAATTCAACGATCCATTCGCACCAGGACCAGGAGTGGGTTACGACACATTGTTTATCTCGGAGTGGGGACGATTGGGTTTTAATGAGGTTGATTATGGATGGGGCAAACCTGTGCATGTTATACCAGTACAAGGGTCTGCTGTGATACCTGTAGGCATTGTTAGCAAACAGCCTTTGCCTAAAAATGGCATTAGGCTCATGACTTGGTGCGTCCACAGCCACCATCTTCCTACATTTCTCAACATGATGAACAAGGATCATGATGATGCTCTAACTAATTAATGTCTCTCCTGCTATCAAAAAGTGTATTCATTAACTTGTGTGATTCTGTTAATACATATATTTGTTGCCTGTGTGACTTCTGATACATTTTTTACACATACAAATGTCTCAAATCTGTCCCCAATATAGCCCCTCCGTAAAGCAGCACAACATAGGCAACCCCAAATTTCTTGATAACAACAGATACTTTAATTGTCTTGTTCTAAGAAGTAAACAAAATCCTAACCTAACTCATTGACTTCAGCCTTGCTCCAAAGAAGCAAAAACCTAGCCGAGGATGACTGCACTATTTAACCATACTTACAACTACTACTACCACAAAAAAAACATGTTTTTTTATGACTGTACGCCAACTTTTACGCACCTCACTAATTCCAAGGGATACTTGTCACCTCCCACCAGCAACACGTACCAGCTAACTCTATCCACCAAGGCTAGAACAGATGGAAAGAATCACCTAGTGTTTTTTGATGACCGTGGTGTCTAGGCCACCTACAAAAATCATGTTATCTTCTACAGAAATTTAATATTGTACGTGCTCGAAGAAAACAGTTTGTGTCTGTGCTAGAACACCTAAAAGAGGATGTGACAGTGAGTTTGTTTGGTTTTAGTTCCTCTCTAGATGTGGTTAAACCAAGGCAAATTCTCATTAATATATGAACATGCCACAGTCAATCATCGTCACTTTCATCACTATATGAAACCAAACCACCTATTGTAACAGGTTCGTGGTTGTCAGCATTAGCAATAGATCTTTTTGTTAATCTCTGAGATTCTTCTGTTTCAGATTTGGATACGTTATCAACATCTGATGAAGGCTGTTTTTTGTCATCATTGGATGCTTTGGTAGCTGTTGTCAAAGAAGAGACGGAAGATACCAGATCCATCTTAGCTTTCTTAGCTTGTGGCTTGATTTTGACAATCATTCCCAATGGATTAGCTGGAGGATTCTTCCTCTTAATTAATTTCGGCTCCTGCATCAACCAACAATGCAATGCGTTACATCTTGCCAAATGTTGTTTCTTAATGATATTGATATACACCACACACAAAATTCAACATTAATTATATTGGTCATGTAACAAGTACTCCCCTTCCCCTTCCCCTTCCCTTATAGAATGGCACAGTTAAGAGTAGAATGACTCAGAAGGCCATTTGTTTATTGTATAAGACAGGAACCCTATGCCCACAGGAAAATGTGAAATACGGAAGATATCCAACAAAACTTACCATTCATCTAAAATTGGAAACTTACTATTTATATCACAGATAGAAGTTTCAGATTCTAAATTTAATTAACTGAATCTTGAATAGTTGACATGAAGGGGTTGCTCAGACGGTAAGCTTTCTTCCACCTAACCCTAAGGTAGAGGGTTCGAGTCACTAAGGGAGCAAAAAGAAAAAAGGGAGCTCCAAGGCAGCAGTAAGAAAAGGAATATTGAATAGTTTGATCACAGGCTTTTCAAGTTCCCGCTAGTAAATTAATAGTTGTTGCAGCATGTCATTTTTGCTTACCTCCTAGTTGTCACTTGCCAGCCAACAATTAATCAGCTTCTTCTTTACACTGAGTAATCAGCTTTATCATGATTCATGGGTAAAATTACTGATTCCTTTTTGGTTGGGGAATTTATCTCCCTTCTAAATTTACTTACTCCTTGGTGCTAATTTTACTTGATGAGTTTTTTGGTGTGAATACAAAGTTACCTTATCAAAAAATAAATAAATAGAAATTATCACTTATCACTTGTACTTGATCAATTTCAATTCCAAGATATTGACAGAAAGACTAAAAAAGATGTGCACAAGCACTAAATAGCATTCGGAGACGGATAATGGATGCATCTTTGATCACCAACAACTGTGAGGATACTAGTTTGAGAGATCAAATACCAGGAATTCTATGTAAATTGGAGAAGCATATGACCATGTCAATTGTAACTTAACTAAATATGGATTTGGGGAGGAAATGGATTAAATGGATGTTCTTCTGCATCAGCATTTTAAGGTTTTCTATACTTATTAATGGCTCTTTTGTCTTAGGGAGGTAACAATTAAATTTCTATTAAACAAGACTTAGACACCCACAAAAAAGTGCTAAGTTGAAATCTTTACAAAAACAACAAAAAGGTACAAAAGACCACTGTCTTAAAAACGATAACTGCCAATTAAATCAACTAAGTCACCTACTTCCCCTCATATTTTGTTTATACCAAAAAAAGAGCAAACTAAGACAATTTATCCTAATTTTATGGATAGAACTGCTAGTGCCTTCAAAAATCTGGAATTCCTTTCTTTCCCCACACTCCACCAGATGCAAGCAGGAATGATCTTCCACCTAATCCCTGAGGCACTGGTTAGGCGAAGAGACACATGCCCTGAGGCACTGGCTAGGATGATGAGACGCATGCCCTGAGGCACTTCCTAGGAGAAACGCCAGCATGACCGCCCTGACGTGCACCTAGCTTTGTCATTTTCCAATGTTTATGAAAGACCATTGGTATCTCAGTTCAGAGAGACTATGAAATCATTTAAAAGTAATAACATTGTTGATAGTTCAGATAAAAGGCCATACACAGCAGAAGAAGGCAGAGAATTTCAAAGATTGGGCGGGATGCTGATAAAAGGTGGCTAAGAAACAATAAGACATGATCATTAAAAATACAGTGCTGTTCTCAAGGCATAATCAGTTTAGAGACTAACCTGGACTTTGGGAACAAGAGGCATCTCCTTGATTTCGTGTACAATCGTAGACTTTGCAGCAACAGCAGCCTAAAAAACCCAAGAATATGATCAGCATTCTTCATAGACCCTAGAGAATGCTCATCTTCTTGAAAACGAGCTAAACGGGACACAAGGGAGTTGGAATGAAGGATAAGGGATTTTCATTTTATTTTTTTGTTATAATATATAAAACCCACCAAAAAACCCAAAACCCCAAAATCACAAGAGGCATCTCCTTTATTGGGTAAAGTTTTTGGGGTTTTTGGTGGGTTTCATAAATTTTTTAATTTTAACCCTTAACTTTCAAATATTCTAATCCAACCCCCATTTCGCATAATTAAAATAATATAACTATAAAAATAAAAAAATAAATGAAAATCCATTATCCTTCATTCCAACTCTCAAATGCTTCCAGAAAATGAAGTTGAACAATGACACTAAATTACTTGAAAACTTCGCAGCTGATCATCTTCTTCATCAGCCACTTGCTTCTCATATTCTCTCCTTGACTAAATGGATCAAAGAGTTAATGAAAACTATCAAAGGTATGATTCATGCATAAATACATTTGTGTTACGCTCACACACAGAGAGACATGTACACATACACAAATGCATTGAACAATGAAGAGATCAACAAATTAGAGAGTATCAAATAGTTATATCGTTATTTTCTTCTAATGCAAATAAATTGAAGCCTAATACCACTTTCTCGGGAACTGGTCTGTCCATTGCAAAACAACAGTGGAGTTCACCATCATTGAAATGCACACACACACAAGGATATCAAAAACATACTAAGTAAGATTCTCCTAAACTAATAAGAAAAATAAGAGATTGAAATAAACATATTCATATAAGTACGTAAAACCAAATTTCCATGTATGAACTATAAAAGAACGTAATCATTTTCTTTTGCAAAAATAACATAATCACTTTGGCACATAGAATTGAATAACTTTAACCTACACCAGATGGGAAGTGCCATACAAACCAACAAGGTAAGTCTTATCAAAAAGAAACAAGAGAGAAAGCTGAAGAAAATACTGGACTTTATGGGTGTGTTTGGTATGAAGGAAAATGTTTTCCTGGAAAACAAGTACATATTTGACTTATTTTCACATGTTTGGTTGGTGAATAGAAAATATTTTAGTGTTTGGTTTTTGAATGAAAAATGTTTTTGAGAAATATCTTTTATGTTTTACTAGAGTAGAAACTAATTTATGAAGTTGGTGGGTGCGGGTCGAGGGTAGGGGTGAAAAAATGAAATTTTGAAGTTGAAAATATTTTTTTAAAAATAAACTTAAATTTTTTTAGGGGTGGGGGGCTGGTAGGGGTGGGGGGGTGGGGGCTGGTAGGGGGTGGGGGGTGGGGGTGGGGCTAGTAGGGTGGGGTGGGTAGAGGGAGGTTTTGGAAGAGAGTTTTGGAAAATGTTTTCCTTAAGTTTTGAAGGAAAGTCATTTTCCTTAAATTTGAGGAAAATGAATTGATTTGGAAAACATTTTCCTTCATACCAAACACACCCTATGTATTTGTACCAACACAACTAGGCCTTAATCCTAACTATTAGTCTACAAGAACCTTTTGCTTCTATGCTATTCTTTTCTTCAAAAAGTTCACATAGATTCAAGAGATTTATGTCTTTTAAGACAATTTCCCATCATGTTATCTCACGTCCTCGTCCCCTTTTAACACATTTAACCATTACAGTGTCGCAAAAGTGCTTTTGGCGCTCTAGGAAAGGTTATGTAATACTCACGAAGCTAGCTTACTGCTTACCCCAAGGCTATAAGCATGAATGCTATACATCTCAAACAAACTTCTTGTATTTTAATCCCAACTATTATTTCTGGTATCTTCTGTTGGATGAGATTGTTTCTAATTTTGTCTACTTTCGTCGATTGTATCTCCATCACAACCTCTGCATACATACTACAATCAACAAATTTTAAAGAGTGAATCATTATGCATAAATAACCGTAATTTTGAACTTCTCCATTTATGGGATCACATTGGGTATGTTGTTGTTGTGTAACCGTAAGTTTGAACTCCTTGATCAGAGGGGTTCTCACTTGCAAAAGAACTATAAGGAACCTTAAGACGGAATAAGCTTTGAGATAGTTATTCATAACCCATCGCTCATGCAAACATTAAATCTCAACTTCGTCCATTAAATGAGCCCATGAAGCAAAATTGAACTTTCCCCACCAAATGTGACAGAAAATCTGGAAATAACAAAGCATGTGTAGCTTATCTATTGTGGACAGGACATCATATCAGTGCCTCAGCAACAAATATTAGTGAATAACTATCTCAAAGCATGTGTAGATTATCTATTAGTTGCATCCCAAACAAATATAAAGAACTTAAAGCAACAACTAACCATTTCAAGCTTCTCAAGAAACTCAGTCTCGTCCTCATCTAAGGCTTTGGGTGGTTCTGCAACAACATAAATGAGACCAATTGTAAGCGAATAGAGTAAGTAGAAAAATGAATAATCATAAGCCATCACACAAGAAACCAAGAAGAACAAGGGACCTCAATTACTCACGGTGTTTAAAGCGTTCATTAAATTCAGCATCTTTCTTGTCCTTGTTCTCCTTCAAGATCTGAAATTTCAATGAAAATACAACTCAAGCAGGAGAGTTTGAAACATTCAGTGCACATACATACCAGAGGGCAGAACACATGACCTAGAGCACCTTCACTTAAAAGATTGAAACTGGCAAGGATAGTAAGTGAAAGGAAAACTAACAACAATAGTATTGCTATTCAATCAGCTGAGCATGAGATACAACTTCACCTACAAGTTCAGCAGACTTGGTAGTTTTACTCAATTCTGTATTTGTGTTTAAAAATCCACTTAATATGCATAAATAATTTATAATAACCCTATAAGCTGCATTGTCTAGAAAATACAAAATTCATAAAGTTAATGTCCTAGATACAACTTTGGAGATGCCAATCACTAAAATATATGCATTACTACCAAGTTAGGATATTTGCATACAGTATGTAAGTATCCCGATTCCCACAGGATGATTGCACTTTGTTGCTAAATTTTAGTGTATTCTGAAGAATTAACACAAATTACCCAAGTATCCACACACACATTTGACGCAGGTAAATGATATAAATGGGAGGCACATAAATAACAAGAAATGACAATCACAAAGGGAGTTGTTGGACCTCATAAAGAGGGCGATCTCTCTGGGCAGTTCCATCTTCAACCCGAGCACCCCGAGTTTTCTTGGATTCTGCCAACTACAAACAAACACACGTTTAAGCAACATAACATTAACCCTCGTAGAGAGAGAGGTATGGCCGTATGGGGTTCCGATTTTACCTGTTCTTCGGAGACAAAATTCATCAACCTCACCGGAGGTGGAAAATCTTCGTCCGCCATTGTAGTTACACCGCTAAGTCGGAGTTCGAGTGCAGAGGTGAAGTGTGTATATTAGTAGCAATATGCTGCTTCACCTTTTCAGGCAACTGTGTTTTCCCCCTTTCTTTTCCAATTTCAATCCCTAACTCTTGAAGGCCTGTTTGGGAGGAGGGATAAAGGTCATGACTAATCTCGAATTAATTTTACTCCAAGTGAATTTCATACTCCTTTCGTTCGCTTTTATTTGTCATATTGTATTTTTCAAAAGTCAAATTGACTTATTTTTAAAGCTAAATTAGATTAAATCAACCAATTTTGTAAATAAAAATTTAGATATTCAAAAACTATAGGAAAAAACCATACATTACAAATTTTTACATATCAATATGATGAATAAATATATCCTAAAATTTTAATCAAAGTTTTTATAGTTTGACTCTAAAAATGATAAGTATGACAATTAATAGCGGATAGAGAGAATATTTGATTGAAATAAAATTATGAAATAATTTTCTTTAATTTAAAATTATAGTGTTATTTTTATTTTACAATGAGAGGGGCATACCAACAACTTGTTCTCGGAATAGTGATCCCTAAAAGCAATATTTTCAATTTTCATGCATTGTACTAGAAAATTATTTATCTTGGACTCGATAATTATTGTTATTAAGTAAAAGTATATTTTACTTAATTATAATTAAACAAGAAGTTTTATACTTTGTGTTTTTTTTAATTCAAAAAACGAATTCAAGAATTAAATTTAATAGTTTGCGTTTTGCATTATAAGAATAGATTCAATATTTATTGAAATTTTCATAAGTTTTTACATATCGTGGAAAAGACTACAATCCACTCTTATGATTTCGCTCTTGCTCTTGGTGAATCACTTCATCTTTCAGATCAATGGTAAATCCTTTTTGCTTAGCCTATTTTCTTTTCGAGCAATTTATTTATATTTTCATAATAACCTTTAAATACGAAAAAAAATGATTAATTTATTTCTTTGAATTTGTACTTTTTAATAACTTAACATCTTTATCACGAGGATATAAACACTAGTCTTCTTTGAATATCACTTAAACTTGGCACTACACACAAAACGGAAGGGTGTTGAGCACAACAAGTTGATATATCTAAATATCAAATAAGAATTAACTCTCAATATCTCGGTGTCAGACAACAACAACATTCTCAATTTAATCCTACAAGTGGGTCAGGGGAGGGTAGAATATATGCATACCTCACTCTCTATCTTTTGGATATAGAGGATGTTTTGAGACGCTCAACTCAAAAGAAAACAACTTAGAGAGGAAGCAGTAGCAGGTCGGTAAAAACTCATTAAAAGATAAATTAAGACCCCAAACACGTTAAAAAAAGATACATTAGCTACTATTCTTAACATTCTATTTGAATTTATGAATAAGATTTTTCAAAAGTCTGCGTGTTGTTTTTTAAACTCCATTCCAGTCCTTCACATAAAATGAGATAACATTCCATAACTGACAAGCAAATAAAGAAACAATACTACTTCCTCTATTGCAATTTATGTAACATAGTTCCATTTTCGAGTGTCAAATTTCTCTAAAGTCAGAGCAACTGTTATACTGAGAAAGAGGGATATATGGCTCATCTTGCCATATGAGCAACATACCATACACCAATCAATGCAACTTACTAGATGTAATTTACTATCATTCTATGAAAAGCTTGAATCTTTGAGAGTTATTTTAAAAAGCCATGGAAAGTAACAATCAATCTCGAGGTGTTGATAGGCTTGGAAACTCAAATCTCACGGTTAGCATACAGAGCTGAAGATATGGTTGACTTGAAATCAAGAAAGGTTTTCATTGCAAAATTACCAATATCATGAAGGATAGATATTTGGAAACTTCGTTCACTCCTGAAACAAGAAGTAGAGCTCATTTATTCTAAAACAAAACAATGGATAGGAATGTTGGACAGGTAAGACAACAACAAAGATCTGAAAGAATAAAATTTGACTCTTGCTGGTACATCCCAACATACCTTAGATCCCGAGTATATGATGCTTGGTCATGAAAATAAATTTGAGATGATGCAGGATCAACATGCTAGAGGAGCAAGAGAACTAGAAGTTGTCTCAATTGTATATATGGGGGGCACTGGCAAGGCAACCTTGGCTAACAAAATTTTAATTATCAATTCAGTATGTCTCAATTTGAAACTAGAGCAAAAGTTACTATTGTTTAACACAGATATGAATCCAAACACGGTTGTAATTTCAGCATCTGCAAAAATAACCTTTCTTCTGAAGCTAACCTCTTATAGAGTCTCTGTTGATGACTCATAACTCCAAAAAAAACTTTTGTCTGGTTTGCTTTTCTGTATGTTTCACTTCCTGAGTAAACTGTTATCAAGTCTTAGCAGATACTTTTTGCCTGATATATATCCTACACAATAACGGAAGACACAAGGGAGAGAGCAGTCAGCCTCAATAAACTAAAATCAAACATTTGATGTATGTAATATGAAATACACATCATAAGAAATCACATGTTCAGGGCTTGAAGCTCCTCAATAAGTTTAAAATTTGTTAAAAATTTATTTCCTGCAATCATTCAAGTATTTTCTTTGTATCTAGACTAGTCTGTCCATTTAAGACTCCACCGCACATCACATCAAACGAAACCAATTTCACCTTATCAGCCTAAAATTTCACATGTTCATTGTAAGTTCATCTTTTTTTTTTCTCCTTATGGCTTCTTCATTGTTATATTTCCTTTCTATACTTGATTTTGATTTACTATACTTGAGTTGAGGTTATCGGAGACAACCTTTCTACCTTCACATGGGTACATAGACGCCCCGAGGCCCCCACCCACCACCTCGAGGCACTGTGCCCTGAGGCCTCCTCTCCCCCACACCTCACCTCGAGGCGCTGCGCCCGACGCCTCCTCCCCCACACACCGCACCTCGAGGCGCCACGCCCCTAGGCCTCCCCCATCCACCCACACCTCATCTCGAGGCGCCGCACCTCGAGGCCTCCCCCCCACTCCCCACCTCGAGGCGCCGCGCCCTGAGGGCTCGCCCTCCCCCTTAACTCCTCAACTCGAGGCGTTGCGTCTCGAGGCCTCTCCCCTCCCCCAACCTCGAGGGTTCGCATCCCAAGGCCTAACCCACCACGAGGCTCTGCGCTCCTAGGTCTCACCCTCCCCCCAAGCCAACCACCTCGAGGCTTCACGGCCCGAGGCCTCACCCTCTCCCCCCAAAACCAACCACCTCGAGGCTCCACACCCCGAGGCCTCCCCCTCCCCCCATACCCAACCATCTTGAGGTTCAGCGCCCCGAGGCCTCACTCTCCCCCCTCCAAACCAACCACCTCGAGGCTCCGTACCCCGATGCCTCACCCTTCTCACCCAACTAACTCGAGGCTCTACGCCCCGAGGCTTCACCCTTCCCCGCGACCCACCAACTAACTCGAGGCTCCGCACTCCGAGGCCTCACCCTTCCCCCACCCCACCCAACCACCTACAGACTCCGCGCCCCGAGGCCTCACCCTCCCCTCAAGCCAACCACCTAAAAGCTCTATGGCCTGAGGCCTCAGCCTCTCCCCCAACCCAACCACCTTGAGGATTCGTGCCCCGAGGTCTCACCCTCTTCCCCCTACCCCAAAGACTCCGCGCCCCGAGGCCTCACCCCCACTTTGAGGCTCCCCCCTCCTCCGCACCCCGAGGCCTCCCCTCCTCCCACCCACCTCGAGGATCCGCGCCCCGAGGCCTCCCCTCCTCCAGCCATCTCAAGGCTCCACACCCCGAGGCCTCCCCTCCCCTCCCCACCTCAAGGCTCCGCTCCCCCCCACACACACACATTTGCCCCGAGGCTTCCCCCCCCCACACCTCTGCCCCTAGGCGTCCCTCCCAACACACCTAGGACCGAGGCCTCCCCCTTCTCACACACCTCGGCTCGAGGCCTCTCCCACATACTTCACCCCAAAGCCTCACCCCCCCTCACATATTTCCCGAGGCCTCACCTCCCCACTCCGCATCTCGAGGCACTGTACCCTGGGGCCTCACCCCCCACTCCCCGTCTCGAAGAATTGTGCCCCGAGGCCTCACCCTCACTCCCCATCTCGAGGCTTCGCTCCCCGAAGCCTCTCCTATCTACTCCACACCTCGAGGCTCCACTCTCTGAGGCCTCACCCACCTCGAGGCTTCGTGCCTCGCCTCACCCATCTCGAAACTCCGCGTCCCGAGGCTTCACCCTTCCTAAAGCCAACCATCAAGAGCTTTTACGGCCCGAGGTATCCCCCTCTTCCCTCTCCCCACCTCGAGGCTCCGCACCCCGAGGCCTCAGCCTTTTCCCACAACCTCGAGGCTCTGTGATCCGATGCCTCACCCCCCACAACCTCGAGGCTCCGCGCCCCAATGCCTCACATCCCCTCAACCCACCTCACCAACCTCGAGGCTCCGCGCCCCGATGCCTCATCCCCCACCTCGCCAACCTCGAGGCTTCGTGCCCCGAGGCCTTAACTCCTTCCCCCTACCCCACCACCTCGAGGCTCTACGCTCTGAGGCCTCACCCCCCACCCCACCACCCCACCACCTACAGGCTCTGCGCCCCGATGTCCCACCCTCCTACCTTACCACCTATAGGCTTCGAGCCCCGAGGCCTCACCCTACACCCCACCCCACAACCCCACAACCCCACCACCTCGAGATTTCGAACATAGGCAGCAATGAAACAAAATTTAAACTGGATACATCTCAAATACTCAAAAAATTGATTATAAAGCTAACAACAAAAGAAACAACACAACACATTTAAAGCATAAAACTTATAATCACAAGCACCTTCTTTATCACTTATCATTCCACACATAGAAGTATCAACTCTCAACTAAAGAAAACAAGATGACACTTAAGACATTTAGGAGAAGGAATAAAGAGAGGTCGAGACTAAATCATTCTGAGGAGGGAGGAGAACGTAAACATTCCAACACTTCAATCGGGCAACAAACCAACAATGAGATCAACAAAGATGTTCAAATCTTCAATATTTCGAGCAAAAATTCACACGGGAAGACATTTTTCAAACTTAGAAGTATAACAACGAGCAACATAAGCAATACGTATGTTTAACTATAACACTTAAGGAAGAATCGACGCATCTAATTAAGAAACAAAAATAAAATTCTGCATATCTATAAATTGAATACCAAAGAAGAAGGGATTTACCGCTTTTTGTGCAGCAAACCAAACAATGAGCTTGAAGACTTCTCACCACCAGAAGATGATGTATTCCTCTAAAAACTCTTAAATTTGAAATGCTCTTTTAGCTATCCAAGAACCCTATTTCTTGATGAAGAATCATGTGTTTTTCAATGGTCCAAATCCCTCTTTAACAGTGAAGACGACAAGGGCATTTATAGGGGATTAGGTCGAATACTTTCATACTGAACCAAACATAAATTTTTGCTCAACTTCCAAATGAAATGGACAATTATGACACCGTGATGGAATTACTGATGATGCAGTGAACAATACTAACATACTTATTCAATTTTTAAAAATTCAACTTGGAAAACCAAGTACAGACTGATTTAGAACAAAAATAGGGTATTTAAAGAGAGAACCAGACCAAGATCATGAATTATATACACTAGAAGAAATAAGATTGCTTAAGAGACAAAGTTGAAATCAACGAATGTTTTTATGACCATTTAATGTCAAACCACAATACGTATCACAGTGAACACACTCAAAGATAAGCATGAATAGTTTCTAGACTATTAATCATCCTATTTTGAACAAACTAACACAAATGAAATAATGAAACAATGAGAAAATATTTAAAATGAAAAGAAACAGGCAAGCCATTTAATAGGAAAACAAGAAAAGAAAATTGATTAAAGACTATTATTAGAAGTATACAAGAAACAGATAGAGTAAAAACACTATATATGCTTGGGATCCTAAGAGATATCTTATATGAACAGTAAATAAACTAGCCAGTGAAAAATTCTTTCAAATTTTCAACAAAAATAGTTAATAAAATCAATAGAGCAGTGAATTAATGTTAAGATCAATTCGATATTGGTTAGGAATACAACTGTGCTAGAAGACAGGGCAACAACTAAAAGGGCCATGAATTTAAATGAAGATGAGATGGAGTCACGATTCGAACTATATTAACAACACCCTTTATCACAAAGGAAGATAATATTTAGCTATATTCGAATATTGAAACAACAATTCAATATTACCATTAAAAATATCATTATGAGTGAGGGAGGAGATGGTACGACATTCTAAAATTTCAATCAGGCAGTAACCAACAGTAAGATTGAAAAGGTTCAAATCTTCAATAACTAAAGCAAAAATCTACACGAGAAGACATTTTTAAACTTAGAAGCATAACAATTAGCAAGTAGCAACATAAACAAATTTCTACAAATTTGTAAATCGATAGCACTTACACATCTAGTAAAGAAACAAACTCTCAAACAAATTTCTACAAATCTAACCTAATAGATAACACTTACACATCTAATAAAGAAACGAACTCCTAAATAAATTTTACAAATCTGTAAATCAAAATACTAAAGAAAGAAAGAATTTACCTCTTTTAGTGCAATAAAATGAAACAGAGATCATGAAGAGTTCTCACCTCCAGAAGATGAGCGCCGGTGAAGAATTCTCACCACTGGAAAATAAGCTCCAACGAACGCCGATGAACAAACGGCCCCCTATTTCTCGACGAAGAATTGTGTTTTCCATGGTCCAAATCCCTCTTCAATAGTGAAGACAACAAGGGTATTTTTGGGGGAGGCAGCGGATGGAATTGGGAGTTCAAATTTCAAATTTCTCTCGAGGACAACAATATATTGTTGCCATTTGCTTATATTGTTTGTGAGCGTTGAGATTGTCCCTGGAGTGAATGTTGAAGAGAGTAACGAGTTGGGCTGCTAATTGAGATTGTTGGGCTGCTGAAAAAAAAAAGGAATTGAGACAGGCTAAGTTGGTTGTTGAATGTTGGATTCAAAATTGGATTAAGAATATAGTTAAAATGTCGTTAGATGTTGTATCTGAGACTTAGTTTAATTGAGTTAATCAGTGAATTCTGCTAAAGATTAAATATGATGAATTAATATTAATTGATGAATTAATATTAATTGATTAACGACCTTCTTAATTTTAATAAAGTATAATAATTAACTAAAAACATAAATTATAAATAAACTAAACTAATTAACAAAATATTTAATTGAAAAAAAAGTCTTTTTGAGATAATTTTCAAATATTTGTTAATGATAGTAATTATATAGAAATGTATATATTATTTAAAAGTTATAAAAAAAAGTGACAAAATTGTTTTAAAATAACTTGCAAAATATTGTGTCTTTTATAAAATCAATCATTTCAAATCATGTGGAATAAAAGAAGGTCGATGATTAATTTACATTGTAGAGGGTCAAAGTTGGGTGTCAACAGACCCGCTCGCCTCGACGCCCAACCTCCTTGAGGCTCCCTGTCCTGAGGCCTCGCCCGCCTGGGGTGGGCTAGGTTCGTTCTTTAATGTTAGGCGGATAATTTGACTGGAAAATGGTTAATAATAGAGTTAAAATATGGTTACAAGACCCTCTGTAATGACCTGAGAGAGTAATACGTATAGCCTCACCATGGCCCACATCATTTTCTTAGCAACATAATAGTAACCAACTTGATCGCCTTATTCACCATTTAGAGGTTTAAGACTCATCATCACCGCCTTATTGTAGTGCTCTATTGTGTAACATTCTTAAAGAGAGAATGATAGAATGATAGTGAAGAAGTGAGAGAACAAAGTCGTTTGAGATGAAAACTAAAATATCAAAATAATGAAAAAAAATCGATGATCAAACCACACAAAATAGTCGTTATTTTTCTTGAGACATGGCATTCATTCAAAGGGTTCTTTTATGAATCTCAAAGAGGATCTGATGTATACTCAAGGTTTTCAACAGTGGGCTTTGGACCATCCTAAGAAAATACCTTTGGGTTCTGTTGGGTTTGGTTTGAAAGTTGAATTTAACAAAATAGTAAGATTTAGAGTGTGTTTGGTATGAAGGAAAACATTTTCTGGAAAATGTTTTCCAATTTTCCCATGTTTGGTTGGGACAAAAGTTTTGGAAAATGTTTTCCAAATAAACTCATTTTTCTCAAAATTAAGGAAAATGACTTCCCTTAAAAAATTAAGGAAAACATTTTCCAAAACTCTCCTCCAATTTCAAATTATATTTTTTTGGGAAAAAAATATCGATTTTAAAAAAATATTTTCAATTTCAAAATTTTATTTTTTCACCGATCCCTGACCTCCCCGGCCAGCCCCCCCCCCCCACAACCCCCCCTCCCCAAAAATTAATTTTGTTTTTTAAAAATATTTTCAACTTCAAATTATTTTTTTTAAAACTCCTAACCTCCCCTCCCCCCCCCCCCGGGGCCCCCCACCCACCCCCCAACCCCCAAAATAATTAATTTTGTTTTTTAAAAATACTATCAACTTTAAATTTTTATTTTTTCACTCCTACCCCCCCCTACCCCCACCCCACCCCCACCCCACCCCCAAAAAATAATAATTTTAATTTTAAAAAATATTTTCAATTTTATTAAATTATTTTTTACTCTAGTAAAAATAAAAGATGTCTCTCAAAAATATTTTTCATTCATAAATAAAACACTAAAATAATTTCCGGAAAATATTTTCTACTCACCAACCAAACATGAGAAAATAAGTCCAAAATCTACTTGTTTTCCAGGAAAATATTTTCTAGGAAAACATTTTCCATGGAAAACATTTTCCTTCATACCAAACACACCCTTACAATATTTATCATTTTAATATAGTCAGTTCTAATTAAGAATGTAACTAAATTTACTAAATTCGGATAGAATTTAAATATGATTAATTAACAAGCTCCTTAATTTTAACAAAATAAAATAAATATCAATTAATTTTGAGATGATTTTTTAATTCATAAAATGTACTATTTAATTATATACATAATTATATAAAAAACATACATATTATTTAAAAATCATTAAAAGTGACAAAACTGTTTAAAGTTAAACTAGGTTTAGCCACAATTTTCTATACTTCTATACTACTTTAAGGGATCATTTGATCGGAACAAGTTATCCAGGAGTAACATATCCCACCACTATAATATAAATGGTGGGATAAATTATCCCAAACATGACAACCAAACAAGATAATTTTCTTTATCTTATCACTATGAATTATAATCTCACACACCAAACGATCTTGTACGCCCTTATAATGCACGTATGGCAATATAGTATAGGCTGAATCCATCGCTAGCCCCCTAAAGTTGGCATCAATTTTCACTTAAACACTTCAACTGAGCTTTGTTCATTTTAGACACTGTATAATATGTCTCACAATTTCATTTTACACTTATTTAATAATCAGCAAAAATTAAAAAATGTATGTAATTCACTCGCCAATGACATGGCATGACGACAAATTATGAGAAGACATGTGTCAATTTGATTTTTAAAAAAAATTATAAGAAGAAGAAAGAAAAACCATTTAAACTTATATTTAAAAACATTTCAATAAGAAAAGACTTTATTTTGTAGGATTCTGACTCATGATATCTAAAAAATTTCACCGAAAAATTAAAATTCCGTCGAAAAAATTGAGGAGATTTCGATCCAAAAATTTTTTCCAATGAGTCTCATATTTTCTTTTATCACTAATAATTCTAATTCTAAATAAAATATGTTTTAGTGGAAGAGAGGAAGAAAGATAGTAACATAAATGGTTGATCTCCATCTTTTTCAGTGAGGTAGCGATGTTAATTTTTAGATCTGATTTTTTAAATTTTTTTTAGCTTTTGTAAGTTATTTCAATCAATTTATGATTCTTTTTTAATCTTTTTCAATGAGTATATGATTCTTTTTGTTTTACTAAAAATCAATACATAATGGTGGTGACATGAAGGAGAAAGAGAGAAGAATATGAAGTGAAAAAAATATTATTTTTTCATAAAAAAATACTTTTCATGCGCTTAAAATCACTGCAACCCACACACTTTTAAAATTCAATAAAAAGTGTCAATATGACACAGCGGGGCATAACATGAGGTGTCTAAAATGAACAAAGCTTAGTTAAGATGTCTAAGTGAAAATTGATGCCAACTTTAAGGGTCACCGATGGATTCAGCCTATAGTATATAATAAAAGGTTAGTAGGAGACATGCATTTAGCCCATTATTCAATTTGATTATATAAAATAGTGGAGAAAATTCGTAAAACCATCGAAAAACGTTCAGATGAACCCCCTTACACTCATGCAACTCGTTCAGATGAACCCCTTACACTCATGCAACTTCACACTTGGACATCCTCTAAACTCTAACCTAGGTCGCAACAAAAAGAAGTAAAAATAAAAAAAATTACGATCTATGTTTCTAATTCATAATTTTTTACCATTTCAGATTAGACTTTTTATATGCTCCTGGGTCCTTTATGTATAATCCCTTTGTGTTATCTCAAGCCTACTAGAGAGTAAGATTTCCAAAAGCATTCCCTCTTCAAAATTGCACATAAACATAGCAGTAAAAGACCAGTAAATAAGATTAATACTTCAAAAATAACAGGAGAAAACAATTTCCAACAAGAACTTGATTATCTCTATATATGGTTCCAATTTCATTCGCTGTCTTCTGAGGGACAACAAGAACTCTAATCACTTCATGCATCTTTAAAGATATAATCTAGCCATGCTTCATTTTCCTGCGGAGGAGAAAATATTTATTCTTGACACCTGTTTGGCTTTCTCCAACCGAACGTACGTACAATCTGTTCTGCGCTCTTCTACTTGATCATCTGAGATGCATGTTAATGTCAGATAGCTGAACATCAATCTAGACCAGAAGGGTGGAGAATTGGTTGGTTGAAGCTGAATAGCAGAGAAACGGATATAGAATAACTCTTCCAGCATGTAGTTCATGGGTGGTTTGGATAGAATGAAGTGTGTTTGTCTACTAATTTTCTTGAGTAACATGAAAATGTGAGTGATATAAGCACTTCACTGGAATTCCCCAATTCCCTAAATGACTAAAGAGAGAGAAATGTTTGTAATCTTCTATATATGCCCAGAGCTTATACGGCACATATCAAAAAGGAACAAGTGTAGAACAAGAGGGGAGAGATCTTCAGCTAACAAGTACGTAGCAGACGAATTGCCAGTTAGGGGCTCATTAAGGAAAGAAGATAGTTTAAAGCTAAGGAGCAAGGATGTACCTAAAGGAAGGGAGTTACGGACCCATGTATAGCGACTATTTAGGAGGGGAAAAAGAGTCGAGGAATTCCAGGTACCAAAAAGAAGCAATAAAGTCTTCGAAGTACCACAGAAATATAATCACAATTCTACTTCCAAATTGGAACGATAATAGGTATTTATTAGCCGCTTACAATGCTGCTTCTACAAGGATTATTCTTGATAACCAGAAAACTTCTACAACTCGTTTTTCCAGAGTACAAAACTCCATACAAACTGGTCAAACAACCTATCAATAAACTATCAGAGGAATTCCTGCAAAACAAAACAAAACAAAACAAAAAAGGAATAAATAAAATTTACCTACATAGCATTCAATGTAGAAACTGATCAAATATCCAAATCCAATAAACTAAAAGCAGGTTATACAACTCGAAATAAATCTGAAAATAGATCTTCACAACATACTTCCATACCCTCCTACATGAACTACAGAAATAGTCTTTTTTCTAAAACTTGGATTTTGCATGAGTAAACAATGTTCACAAAGTATTTTCTTCTTGTAGCTAATGAAAATATAGTGTGAACACGTATCAAGAGAGAACCTCCTTGGGCAAGCTCCATATATGTACTTGTAAATCGTTCTTGGGGACACAAAACCACCCAAATGCAGATATTTGCAATGACCAAAATGAGAAGACATTTGTATACAAAGGCATTAGCTT
The DNA here is from genome assembly GCA_022817965.1 of Solanum lycopersicoides. Classification (NCBI taxonomy): domain Eukaryota; kingdom Viridiplantae; phylum Streptophyta; class Magnoliopsida; order Solanales; family Solanaceae; genus Solanum; species Solanum lycopersicoides. The sequence continues at coordinate 106,816,564 of CM040618.1, forward strand.
TCTGTATCATCTACTGTAGACTGTGAACGCATATCAAGAGAGAACCTACTTGGACAAGCTCAATATATGTACTTGTAAATCATTCCTGGTGACACAAAACCACCCAAATGCAGATGTTTGCAAAGACCAAAAAGAGAAGACACTTGAATACAAAGGCATTAGCTTTCTGTATCATCTACTGTAGACCAACAGAGGAAAAGAGAAATTTTGACAATGAAAAACATATATTAGGGGGAGAAAGGGTTAAAGCAATGAATTGTAATGCCAGATATATGATTGCTTCATTTAATCCTATGCCATATTATTAGATATGCATGAGAGAGATCATTGTTTCTCTTTTCTTTTCTTAAATTGGCTTCCTACGTGCAACAGGCTACCCCACATCTTCTTTTTGTGAAACTGGTAAGGTTGTATTCTTCAGCATTAAGGATATGTTGGCTACCTCCAGAAAGGGATAATTACAGATTTTCTATCAAATCTATAATTTGATCTATATCATTTATACAAAGTTGTTAAAACCAAAGTAAAGATACTTTACAAATTACAATTCCATTAACTTTGTGGATGGAATTGGACCTATCTTCAAAACATCTTCCATTTCTTTCTCTCCAGACTGACCACCATACACATGATAGTTTAGCTTCCACAATCTCTTTTGACTCTTACTGCCTCCCCTCCTAATCCAGCAGCTCAACAGATCTGATGTATGTTCTTGCATTGTCCAGTTCATGCTTGTGATGTTGAGAAACAGGTTCCAATGCAGGAAAAGATGGTTATTTGTTTCCGCTGTCAAGTTGCACAAGAAACACCCAGGGACCAGCTGCCTTTCATCTTTAGAACTTCTTGTGTTAGACATGCTCTTTTTATCACTAACCAGGTGAAGCACTTCACTTTTGTAGGAATACCAGAATAATATTTTGGGCCCCCTGCCATCCCCTGTAGTCCAGTCCTCTTTTGTAGGCATTGTTGACTGAAAGGACTCCATCCTTACTCTGTTTCCACAGGATCTTGTTTGTGGCTGTTGTTGTTATATTCATTCCAGCTGGTTTTTCCAGTACCGCTGCCACCCTCTCCACCTCCCAGTCATTAAGTAATCATCTAAAAGATGTCCCATCCCTGTTCTGTCCAACAGTCACTCACTTTAGCATCAGGGTTCTCACAAATTAGAAACAAATCTGAAAAAATTCCCCAAGAGAGGTTTGATCTATCTAGCCATCTTTCCAAAATTTAGTTTTGCTTCCATTGCCCACCTTGATATACATATTTCCATCCATTTGTGACCATAGGTTCCTGATTGGCCTCCATGCCCACACCCCATATGGTTCAGAGTCTACCCCCACATCTCAGGGATATCCATTCAGTTGGTTCAATTTCTCACCCTTAGTAGGTCCAGTTTCCAAAGTATCTGGTTATCCAGTTTCAAGAATTAACATTGACCGAATCAGGGTTTGGTTTGGATAGGCTTTTACTAATTCTGATTCTGAAATTTGAATTGGGCCAATTGGGCGCAAAGTTCTCCTTTTCTCCAATTTGGCCCCCGACTCCACACAAACCTTGTATCGGGCTGCCACTTGTTAAGCTGGATCCGACAGAGATTTGCCCCTCTCCAATTCTACTAAGTGGATTCTTCTTGTCTAGAGCACACCTTGGGGTATCCATTCAGTTGGTTCAATTTCTAACCCTTAGTAGGTCCAGTTGCCAAAGTATCTGGTTCTCCAGTTTCAAGAATTAACATTGACCGAATCAGGGTTTGGTTTGGGTAGGGTTTTACTAATTCTGATTCTGAAATTTGAATTGGGCGCAAAGTTCTCCTTTTCTCCAATTTGCCACAAACCTTGTATTGGGCTGCCACTTGTTAGGCTGGATCCGACAGAGATTTGCCCCTCTCCAACTCTACTATGTGGATTCTTGTTGTCAAGAGCACACACTTGGGCCTTGGGGTATATCTCAAATTAGGAGTTCAATAATAATCTAGAAAACAACTGTTTTATTTGTACACAATGAAAGCCACATCGTCTTTTCATCAAAACAATTGTCCAATCCAAGATATGTTTGATGCTTTACAAGTCAAAATATCTCATCATCATTCTCTCTTGCTCATCTACTGCAATTTAGTAGAAGTCATCTTGAGAAGCACTTAAAACTCGGTGCAATGTAAGTTAGTCGTTTTGCCCCATCTGTGCCGCACTACAGTATATGCACCAAGAAGTAAGGACGCACTTAATGCAAACAGATTATTTGACGAAACACATTGAGCCTAACTCAATCTCAAAAGCTAGTTAATACGAGAGAAATGTCAAAGATCATATAGGGACACAACAATCATTCTCTCAACTAGTGTAAGGCATTTGAATCCCCGTATGCCTTGGGCTGAACATCTGAAGCATGACCATATGACATGGGGGACCACGTTGAATAAAACCTATAAAATGAATGTGTTTGACTCTGTATATCAAAAATATGAATGTACAATTCTAATACAATGATAAAAGCAAATTTTTATCCTAAATCAGCTTCAAAAGATAGCTCATAAGGTAAGGATTGACTGATACCATACAAGGAGAAAATAAGATGTCCCAGCGCATACACTAGAGAGAGGACATGGATCATCTCTTACTGCATTTCTATAAAGCATCACTCTTGTGCTGGAAGCTTTTAAGATGGTTCCGGATACAAAGGATCATTCAAAAAAATGGGAAGGATGCACTATTACTTGGGCCTTTAGAGGAAAAGAGAAAAAGCAGATCGTGGATGTTGCTTTATTAGCACTTACATAGATATTATGAGGATAGAGAAAAGGAAGATCTTTGAAGGGGAAGAGCTTGTTTTAGTGCACATAAAGCATAGCATCCCATCTTTAATGTCTTTTTGGTATATACCCATCAGGCTCTTATTTGTATAAAAGATTGGGTGACTTCCCTAGAGACTTCTTTCTGTAAATTCTCTATTTTTTTATACCTCTTTTTGAGAATTAGTACTGTTGTATTTCAGTGTTTTAAATATCCAAAGCAAAGACGCGACAAAATCGCTTAAAGTTAGAAGTGAAGTATGAGCTTACAATTAACAGGAAATTAAAATATCATAAAATCAACGATTCCAGTACATTTCATTTTCATCAAGAGAGTTTAGTACAATTGAGACTGTTTGGAATTAAAGTAACTTATTTCAGCATCCAGTATTGCCAATACCAATCCAACATCCTCAATGTTGAGACATAAACGAACTACCGATTCTTAATGGGATCACTTAGTACACAACGTTTTAATTTTTTTATGACAAGGGAAACCCGCAGCCGCTATCCTTTGGATGTGCAAGATTTAAAAAAAAAAAGAGACAACAGTTCATTACTCAACACCGACATGAGACTTTAACGGAGCAAAACTAAGGAGACAACAGTCTAGCTCGTTTACTATTCCAGTAAAATCACAACACTTCATATATAAGATATATAATTTAAATATAGGAACAAGAAGCTTCTCTTTTATGGTACATTGCTCTATCCTTGGAAGCATCATCTTGTTTAAGTGATTAGAAAGAAATATGACACTATGCACATGACAATAAACATGAAGTACAGCACACAAACTTGTAAGATATCTAGTGTGCACTTAATTAACAATCATGTGTTGGAAAAAGAATTGTACAAGCACAGCGATACCTCTTATTCTGAGTGAAGCATCTTACAAGTAACTCCGTCTCGCACAAGCTGAAGAATTGCATCCTTCAACTTTATATAGTCATCAACCTTATTGTAAACCTGATGGGAAATCCGAGCATATCCTGTCACGTAGCCATCACCATCCTGTAATTCCTTTATTTCCTCGTAGTGAATTGGGACTTCCACCGCAAAATGGTCACGCAAACGATTTCTCAAATTTAAAGCATCCTTATCGCTGAGAATCCTAAGGTTAACAGGCAAACCAACCATTGCCATACCTGGAGACATGTCAGGGGGGCAGCCAAGCGATGTTCCCCAAGCATTGGCCAACATTTGTCCCATTTCAATCACAGCCTTATGATTCCTCAGCCTAATTCCCTCAATCCCACCCTCAAACCTATTTATAAATTCTAACACCTCAGGTATAACTAGCTGAGAGCTGTAGTCTCTCGTCCCTATCCATGCACTTTCAATGGCTAGTCCATTACCATATTCATGAGACACCACAGGATGGTGTAGATCAGGTGATACAGGTGATTTGCGACAATACAAAAAGGCAACGGATGGAGGACAGAAAAACCACTTGTGCAAGTTGCTTACATAAAAATCAGCTCCAATTTCTTTAACATCGACAGGAACACTGCCAATGGCATGTGCAGCATCGACAAACACTCGTTCAACACCTTCTTCCCTACAAATCTTAACCAAATCACGCACAGGTATGACAACACACGGCATTGATGTAATGTGATCAATGATAGCCAACCGAACCTTCTTTCCATTCGCTTTCCCCTTGGCCAAGGCTTTTCGAAACTCCGCAACAATCTCTTCCTCCGAACGAAGAGGAAAGGGCAAATGAACAACAATCACAGAACCACCAGCCCGGGTGACATAAGCCTCAATCGATTTCTTAACAGCCTGAAACGCACAATGGAGCATGACTACAGCATCTCCTTTCTTAAACCGTCCCTCCGCGAAAGCCCATCCAACATGTTGAAGAACGATAGCAGCGGCAGTAGTAGCGTTATCCACAAGAGATACCTCATCCACGTGCTCCGCATTAATAACATCCTTGATAATAGTCCGTGAATGTAGAATCCGCTTCTGAAGATGGTTAAGGAAGAAGTCATCGGGTTGCTGTAGAAAACGGAGCTGCCAACGCTTCTGAGCTGCGATGATGGATGCCGGACAGCTACCGAAGCTGCCGTTATTGATACGAGCTATCCCGGGCTGATGATGGGCGAACTCTTCACGTATTTCGGAATCCGTAATGAGAGAAGACGAGCTGGTGGACAGCTTAGGTTTCTTAGCCAAATGACTGTGGTCGGAGCCATTAGCTCGGTGGTCATCGTCGTTCGCCGGTTCCATTTAGGATTAAAATTCAGGTTAGGGTTAGGGTTAGGGTTTTGCCACACCGGAAGTGACGAGCTATAGGATATGGAGTTAAACTGACTCTGCTGCACATTTCAAAAGGATTGTTTAATTATTTTATTTTTAGACGATAGAGACGTCCCATTTTGGCAACAGAGAAATACCGCAAAAAAATGAAAATCATTCAACAGTAGCACTAGTTTTATTTTTGTTGATGTTACTAGTATATTTGTAAATTATTACTTCATCCATTTCAAAAAGATTAGTCTAGTTTAACTTGAAATAGAGTTTAAAAAAAGAAGTAAGACTTTTTAATCTTAGGATTTTAAATTAAAGTTATGTCAAATGTAATAAAATGTTCTTTAATCTTGTGGTCTTAAACATGTCACATGAAAAGTTAAAGTTAAAGTGTTGCCAAAAAAAGAAAGGGTTCATTCTTTTTTAAACAAACTAAAAAGGAAATAGGGACATTCTTTTTGGACCGGAGAGAGTAAAATTTTAGCCTAACTTGAAATTACAGTCCATATTTTAAGTACGAAGTATCAAACTTCGATCTGTCATGTATCAAATTAAACACTTGTATAAAAAAAAAAACATGTTTATGTCACGTTATTTATCTAGACGAGATTCGAAGAATATACAAAATCTCAAGAAATTGACCCCTCAAAAAGAAGCAATCAAGAATGATGACATGGAGGAATGACAAAAGGAGACGAAGAGGGCAAGAGGTATAGGTGCACAGACGATTGTATAGCATTAATTTTAATTTTGCTCCTTGGATGACACATTATATAGCATTTTGTCGGAATTTGGCAAATTCAAAGTATTTACAATTGGACATAAAATTCAATTTTAGAATCTCAACCCAAAAGTAATTTTAGAATCTCAACCCAAAAGTAACAATTTTTGTATCTCCAAATATTGTAACATGTAAGTAAGAACACAATGTTGAATTAAACACTACCTTATGCTCTCCTCCCAAGAATTTTTAACATGGCAGCCAACCTTGAACTAAATTAAAATCACCACCTATAGGTAGAAATCCATTGTAGAATTCTTTTCACTACATCTCATCTTTTTTTGTGATTCGAAATTTCGATGTTTTTTTTGTCAAAATTTTTCATAGACATCCTTTAAGACCTTAGTTATGGACCAGTTTGTCCACACGGTCAAAACAGTCCATTTTGAAGATCAAATGAGCCCCGGAGCAGGTGCACCCCCCTTTTTCCGACTTTCGTGTGCCATCTTTTTTGCTCATCCTGAATTCCGTCGTTTTTTTCCCAAGAATTTTCATGAATACCTGTTAAGACCTTAGCTATGGACTCAGTTGGCCAACACAGCCAAAACGATCCATTTTCAAGGTCAAACAAGCCTTGGAACAGGTACACCCCCCATTTTATCGATTTTTGTGTGTTATAATTAACCATCTTTTTTGGTGATCCAAAATTCTGACGTTGTTTTTGCGAACATTTTTCATGACGACCGTTAAGACATTAATTATGGACCAAGTTGGCCCACACGGTCAAAACAATCTATTTTAAAGGTCAAACAAGACCCGAAGCAAGTACACCCCCCATTTTGTCAATTTTCGTGTGCTATATCCCATGAATTTTTGGTGATTCGAAAATACGATATTATTTTTGTCAAAAATTTTCATGGGCGTCTGTTAAAACCTTAGCTATGGATCAGTTTACCCACACAGCCAAAACAATCCATTTTCAAGGTCAAACAAGCCCCGAAGTAGGTACACCCCATATTTTGCCAATTTTCGTGTGCTATAGTCCATGAATTTTTGGTTATCCAGAATTTCAAAATCATTTTGCCAAAACTTTTTATGGACGTACGTTAAGACCTTAGCTATAAACCCAGTTGGCTCACATGGCCAAAAAGACCAATTTTCAAGGTCAAACAAGCCCCGGAGCAGGTACACCCCAATTTTGCTAATTTTTCATGTGGTATAGTTCACCATCCTTTTTGGTGATACATGATACCGACGTTTCTTTTGCCAAAAATTTTCATGGACGTCCGTTAAGACCTTAGCTATGGACAAAGTTGGCCCACACGGCCAAAACATTCCATTTTCAATGTCAAACGAGCCTCGAAGCAGGTAAGTCCCCTATTTTGCAGATTTTCGTATGCTATAGTTCACCATCTTTTTTGGTGATCCGAAATTCCTACGTTATTTTTTGCCAAATTTTTTCATGGACGTCCGCTAAAACCTTAGTTATGGACCTAAGTTTTCCACACGATAAAAACGATCCATTTTAAAGGTCAAACGAGCCCCGGAGCAATTACACCCCCCTATTTTGCACGATTTTTGTGTGCTATTGTTCATCATCTTTTTTGGTGATCCGGAATTCCTTAATTAATTTTACCAAAATTCTTCATGAACATTCGGTAAGACCTTAGCTATGGACCCAGTGGCCCACACGACTAAAACGATCAATTTTCAAGGTCAACCGAGTCCCAAAGTAGGTAAACCCCCCATATTGTTGATTTTTATGTGCTATAGTCCATTAATTTTTCGTGATCCAGAATTATAAAATTATTATTGCCGAAATTTTTTATGGACATCATTAAGACCTTAAGTAAGGACCCAGTTGGCCCACAAGGCGAAACAATCCATTTTCAAGGTCAAACGAACTCCAAAGCAGGTAAACCCCCCATATTGTCAATTTTCGTGTGTTGTAGTTCACCATCTTTTTTGGTGATCCGAAATTCCAACGTTTTTTTTTCAAAATTGTTCATCGACATCCGTTAAGACCATACCTATGGACCAAATTTATCCACATCGCCAAAATGACCTATTTCAAGGTCAAACGAGCACCGAAGCAGGCACCCCCCCTTATTTTGCCAATTTTCGTGTGGTATAGTTCACCATCTTTTTTGCTGTTCCGAAATTTTGACGTTTTTTTGATAAAGTTTTTCATGGACGTCCGCTAAAACCTTAGTTATGGACCCAATTTTTCCACACGAAAAAAACAATTTATTTTAAAGGTAAAACTAGCCCCGGAGCAGTTACCCCCCCCCCCATTTTGCCCAATTTTCGTGTGCTATTGTTCACCATCTTTTTTGGTGATCCGAAATTCCTTGATTAATTTTACCAAAAGTTTTCATGGACATCCGTTAAGACCTTAGCTATGGATCCAGTTGGCCCACACGGCTAAAACGATCAATTTTCAAGGTCAATCGAGCCCCGAAGCAAGTAAACCCCCATATTGTCGATTTTTATGTGCTATAGTCCATTGATTTTTCGTGATCCAGAACTATAAAATTATTAGTGCCAAAATTTTTTATGGACGTCGGTTAAGACCTTAGGTAAGGACCCAATTGGCCCACAAGACGAAACAATCCATTTTCAAGGTCAAACGAACTCCAAAGCAGGTAAAAACCCCATATTGTCGATTTTCGTGTGTTGTTCACCATCTTTTTTGGTGATCCGGAATCCTAACGTTTTTTTTTCAAAATTGTTCATCGACATCCGTTAAGACCATACCTATGGTCCAAATTTTTGTTTCGCCAAAATGACCTATTTTCAAGGTTAAACGAGCACCGAAGCAAACCCCCCCCCCTCATTTTGTCGATTTATGTGTGCTATAGTTCACCATCTTTTTTGGTGATCCTATATTCTAACGTTTTTTTTGTAAAAATATTTTATGGGCGTCCGTTAAGACCTTAGCTATGGAACCAATTGGCCCACACGGCTAAATAGCATGTTTTCAACTAAAGGCCCCTTTTATGCATATTTTAATGGTTTCAATTGCATGAATTTCATACTTAGTACAATTAATTGTGCTAAACCATATTTCTTTCATTTTTCTACTAAGTGTAGGTTCCGGCTAATAGGTCTTTATTGTGGATAAGTAAGGACTTGGACTGTATTCTCCAAGACTCTCGTATGTCCTCAAGTTTCGAGGACAAAATGATGTCACTTATGTCCTTTTTTTTGTAAGAGACTACTTATGTACTTCCTATTGTGATACACTTTTATTATAAAGGGCTAAGGTCCCTATTTGAGACTTTTATGTTGTACTTAGATGGTTGATGAGACGACGTCTAGACATTCTATTTTCTATTATGAAAGAGTTTGACATTGATTGTTTAAAAAGTTTTAAATTTCGCATTTTTATGTCTAATGCAATAATGGTTATGCTAAGACCATCTCCAACCCACCTCTATTTAACTCTCTATTCTCTATACTTCGACAGTAAAATAGAGAATGGGCTCTCCAACCCCTCTTCATTTTACTCTCTATTTCACTTTTTAATTATTTTAATATTATTTTATTGTATCATTAATTAAGTCTTATTATTTATAATTAATTGTTTAATATAATATATAATCTAAAAACATATTATTGACTAGTTACTATTTCATCCAAATTAATAATTTTCTATTTTTTTCTAAAAAATCGTCACTTAAAATATGTAATTTCAAATTATTTTAATATTGTTTATATTATATGAGATTATTAATTAAGTTTTTAATAGTTGAATTATTATCTAAGTAGTATAACATCTAAAAAAACATACTATTGATAAGAATACCATTTTCATCACGAATTAAAAAAATTAAATTTTTTAAAAAAAATATTCACTTTAAATATTTAATTTTAAAATTATAATTATTTTTCACTATGAAGGACACAAAATCTACATGATAATTCAAACAATCTAGTTTTATGTTATAGTAATAAATTATTAAACTACACTTTTTAATGAGCATGAAAATACCTTTTGCAATAGTTCAAAATGGAATAGGAGAAGTAAATAGTAAGCGGAATAATTGGATACAAGATGAAATTGCTAATTCAAACAATTTTTAGCTATATACATAAAAAAAATAGACAAAAAATTACTCATTTTGAACTCCGTAATGCATTAATAGAGCATTATGGGAGCAACATGGTAAAACAAATCTTAGGAGGTCATGCACTTACCTAGTTTCACTTGGGCTTTATCCGTAATGGGCCAATTGGCAGATTTGGCTGCTGGGCCTTCTTTCATTCACAATTTTCTTTAATAGGTTTGGGCTTCAAATGAGCCCCTAAATATAAGCCTAAATCTGGTCAATCAAACTTGGGCCCTTTAACTATAATATAGATCAAGTAGGTGATGCAGCTGCTAGCTCAATTACCATCTTACTATAATTACTTAAATACTTTCCATCGGAGTTAACTTGCAATACATATGCTAAAACGTGCAAGGCATTACATCACCTTCCAAGCTAGTTTAAACCAACACTAATCACATAAGAAACATGATCCCTCACCTACACTATAAGTCTATGTCAAGTATAACATGAATAGAACTACCACATACAAAAATACAGGCAGTTACATCCTTCCCCCCTTGGAACATTCGTCCTCGAATGTTAGCATGGTTGTCCGGCCTAAACAAGTTCAAGCCTAAGTTAGTACTACTATTAATCACATTGAACATATAGACTTATACTTACTTGTCAATGCCTCCACTAACATTTTGATCATTCCCACCAGTGTGAAAGAGGTGAGGATACTTCAATTTCATTGCTTCTTCTGCTTCCCATGTAACTTCTTCTACTTGTTGGTTTCTCCATAAAACTTTTACAGAAGCTACTTCTTTATTTCTTAACTTCCTAACTTGTCGATCCAGAATAGCAATGGGTACTTCTTCATAAGTGAGATCTCCTGTAACCTGTACGTCTTCAGTAGGAGTAATACGAAATGGGTCACCTACGCATTTCCGTAGCATTGAGACATGGAACACCGGATGAACTGATGAAAGCTATTGTGGTAGCTCTAACTCATAGGCTACTTGGCCAAATTTTTGGATAATCTTATATGGCCCTATATAGCGTGGACTCAGCTTTCCCTTTTTACCAAACCTCATTACCCCTTTCATCGGAGACACCTTCAAGAACACCCAATCCCCTATAGAAAATTCTAGTCCTCTCCTTCTAATATCTGCATATGATTTATGTCGACTTTGAGCTGTTTCTAGCCGCTGCTGTATCACTTTGACTTTTTCCATAGCTTGATGAACAAGATCTGGCCCAAATAAGGAAGTTTCACCCATTTCGAACCAGCCAATTGGTGATCTACACTTTCGACCATATAAAGTTTCATAAGGTGCCATTTTAATGCTCGAATGATAGCTATTGTTATAAGAAAATTCAATAAGTGGTAGGTGATCATCCCAGCTACCCTTGAAATCTAATATACAAGCTCGCAGCATATCCTCGAGTGTCTGAATCGTACATTCTGCCTGACCATCCGTTTGAGGATGAAAGGCTGTACTTAAATTCACTTGTGTTCCCAAACTCTTTTGAAATGACTTCCAAAAATTTGCTGTGAATTGAGCTCCTCTATCAGATATTATAGAGATTGGCACTCCATGTAGTCGAACTATCTCTTTAATGTACAACCTCGCATACTCTTCAGCTGTATAGGTAGTCTTCACCGGCAAGAAGTGTGCTGCTTTGGTAAGTCTATCAACTATTACCCATATGGAGTCAAATTTCCGGAGTGAGCGAGGCAAACCAGTAATGAAATCCATGTTGATCATGTCCCATTTCCAAATTGGAAGTTCTATACGCTGCATGTAACCTCCGGGCTTTTGGTGTTCTACTTTTACCTGTTGACAGTTTGGACACTGAGCCACGAATTCTGCAATGTTCTTCTTCATGTTCCCCCACCAATACATTTCTGTCGAGTCATGATACATTTTAGTTGACCCCGGATGAACAGAGTACCTTGAATTATGTGCTTCCATCATGATCTTTTTTTCTTAGTTCATCTATATTAGGTACACACAATCTGTTTTGACATTGAAGTACTCCGTCTTGCTTAAGCTCAAACGCCTTTGTCATACCATGTAGTACATTCTCTTTAAGTTGTAAAAGAATTGGATCAGTGTACTGCTTCTCTTTCACTTCCACTATTAACGAGGATTCTGCCGCATTTTGCACAATAACCCCTTCGTCTTGAGATTCAAGAAGGCGAACACCCAAGTTCGCTAGTTGGGACAGATCTTTAGTCATTCCTTGTCTTTCCACATACTTACCATAAGTGCTTGCCATTATTTTACGGCTTAAAGCATCAGCTACTACATTAGCTTTACCGGGATGATATAAGATGTCAATGTCATAATCTTTTAATAGCTCCAGCCACCTTCGCTGCCTCAGATTTAAGTATTTTTGCTTAAAAATATATTGCAAGCTTTTGTGATCAGTGTATATGTCAACATGAACTCCATACAAGTAGTGGCGCCATATCTTCAAAGCGAACACAACTGCTGCTAGCTCTAGATCATGGGTTGGATAATTTTTCTCATGTGGCCGCAGTTGCCTTGATCCATAAGCTATAACTTTACCATGCTGCATCAATACACAACCTAAGCCCACTCCCGAAGTATCACAGTACACTACATAGCCTTCTGTACCTTCTGGAAGTACCAACACAGGTGTAGAAGTTAATTTACTCTTCAGTTCTTGGAAGCTTCTTTCACACTCATCGCTCCACTGAAACTTGGTTCCTTTGTGTGTTAGCTTTGTTAAGGGTGCAGCCATGGAAGAGAATCCTTCAACAAACCTTCTGTAATAACCTGCCAATCCAAGAAAACTACGGATCTCCGTAGGCGTTGTAGGTCTTGGCCATCTTTTCACGGCTTCTATTTTCTGGTTATCAACCCTTATTCCTTCCTCGGATACGATATGACCTAGTAATGCCACATATTTCAACCAGAACTCACATTTAGAGAACTTTGCATACAATTTACGATCACGGAGAATTTGTAAAACCTGCCGCAAGTGATTAGCATGATCCTCTTCCGATCTTGAATACACCAAAATGTCATCTATGAACACTATCACAAACACATCTAAGAATGGTTTGAACACCCTATTCATCAAATCCATAAAAGTTGCTGGTGCATTTGTTAGCCCGAATGACATGACTAAGAACTCAAAATGACCATACCGTGTTCGGAAAGCTGTCTTGGGTATATCTTTGTCCTTGACCCTCACTTGGTGATAACCTGACCTCAGGTCGATCTTTGAAAAACACCTAGCACCTTGTAATTGATCAAACAGATCATCAATTCTAGGGAGGGGATATTTGTTCTTAATTGTTACCTTATTCAACTGCCGGTAGTCGATACACATTCTTAATGAGCCATCTTTTTTGCGTACAAATAAAACTGGTGCTCCCCATGGGGACACACTGGGCCTTATGAATCCTTTTTGTAACAAGTCTTTTAACTGCTCCTTCAACTCCCGTAATTCTGCCGGAGCCATTCTATACGGAGGAATTGAGATAGGTTGAGTATCTGAAAGAACATCAATACCGAACTCTACTTCTCGTTCTGGAGGCAAACCTGGAAGATCTTCAGGAAACACATCTGGAAATTCATTTACCACCGGAATGGATTGAAGGGTTGGTAGCTCTGCATCTACATTTTTCACTCTAACCAGATGGCATATGTATCCTTTGGAAATCATCTTCTTTGCCTTAAGATAAGAAATGAATTTACCTCTTGGCATCCCAATATTACCTTTCCATTCGAGGACTGCCTCTTTTGGAAACTGGAAATGCACTATCTTAGTTCGGCAATCTACCGTGGCATAACAAGAAGCTAACCAATCCATACCCATTATAACATCAAAATCTACCATGTCTAGCTCAACAAGGTCAGCCAATGTATCGCGATCACAAACAGTTACAATGCAATTATGATAAACTCTCCTAGCTATAATGGATTCACCAATCGGTGTAGACACTTCAAATGGCTTCGCTAATAATTCTGGTGTTCTTTTGAACTTTCCAGCAACCAATGGTGTAACATATGATAGTGTAGACCCCGGATCGATTAATGCATATACAATATGTGAAAAGATGGACAATGTACCTGTAACCACATCCGGTGAGGCTTCTAAATTTTGTCGATCCCCTAGTGCATATGTGCGATTCTGACCTCCACTGGAACTAGCTGCTCCCCTAGCTCCTCTACCACGACCTGTAGGCATATGTAGTCCCCTACCTAAAGAAGGGGTTGATGAGGTCGACGCAACAACTGATCTAGTTGGTTGAACAACGCCACCCACTCCCCTATGAGGACAGTTTCTCATCATATGCCCTGGTGTGCCACACCAAAAACAAACATCCGTCCCAAACCTGCATGCACCTAGATGATTCCTCCCACACTGTTTACAAGGCTGTCGTGGAGGCCTTGATTGGCTCGTACTTCCTTGCTCTTGATGACTGCCTTGACTTTCACTTCTTTGCCCAAACTGATTGCCCCTAAACCCTTGGAACCGTGGTGGAGCACTAGCTGTAGAGTAGAAAGCTGATGGCCTAGGTGGTCTGTTAGAGAACCGAGGCCTAAACTCACCTTGGGATGGTGTAAACTGCCCCATGGATCTGGCCCTCTTAGAATGCCCTGTTTCCAACTCTTGTGTTCTTCTTCTTTGCCTTTGATCCTCCAATTTTTGTGCAAAAGCCTGCATCCTTGCTATATCCATATCTTTATTTAATGAAGCAATTGTACAGTCTCTAACCAGATATGAATCTAATCTATCCACAAAACGATGAACTCTATCCTCCATAGTAGCCACTACATTAGGAGCATACCTGGCCAAGGAATTAAATTTGAGACTATACTCCCTCACACTCATATTTCCTTGGTGGAGATTTAAGAACTGATCCGCACGGGCCTCTCGGATCTCCAATGGCAGATAATGATCAAGGAATGCCTTTTTGAACTCTTTCCACATAGCTGAAGGTGCATTTGTTCCCCTAGATTGCTTCCAAGCTTCATACCACAATATAGCCACACCCTTTAATCTGTATGCAGCTAGCTCAAGTGCTTCTTTACCACTTACATGCATAATATCCAAAGTGCGTTGGATTTGATCTATAAAGTCTTGGGGATCTTCATTAGGATCTGACCCGGTAAATGATGGAGGGTCCAAGTTAAGAAAATCACGTATCCGTGTTCCAGCTGATCTAACTACACCACTAGTACCTGCAACTGGACCTTCTTGCCTTTGGCCATGACCAGCAACTATACGAGTCAATAATTGGACTGCATTCCTCAAATCTTGCTCGGTAGCATTAATAGGGGTTTCCTGAGGTTCATCTTCTCCTTAGTTCTTCAGGAAATGGAGGCGTCGAGGAAGTCTGCGATAGAGACTCATCTTGAGCCCCACTTTGAACAGCTTGACTTGGTGGTGGTTGGCTGGTCCCTTCTTGGGCAGCCACATCTACTCGTTTACCAGTACTTTTACTCCTTCTCGTAATCGGCATCTTTGCTATAATAAAACAATTGAGGAATTAGATATGATTCACCTACAGCACTGGTTCTATCGCACGATCTAAGAAATGAAAGAAATGAGACAACTCCTATATGTCCCGTAGCCTCTTGTTTATAAATGTGGTGCACAACACATCCATAAGCAAGACTCTACACAGACACGGCTTTGTAGACTCCCTAGGATGACCTGCTCTGATACCACTTTTGTCACGCCTCAAAACCCATTAAGACGGACAGGCACCCGATGCCCTAAAGGCCCGAGAGAACCAACCTGCAACCTGATCTTACTGAGCATATACTATAACAATTGAGACGAGTTAATTTTGGATGCAGCGATATAAACCAACGTAAGTAGGTCCAAAAGTTATATACAAGACTTGACCGTTTAGACCACAACTCCTTAAGACACAACTGAACCATGTACATACGTCTACAAAGCCTCTAAAATATAGAAGACTAGAGTAGGTCGGGACAGACCCCGCCTTACCCTTAACTATGATACAATACCAAACGAATTTAACAAGGACTTAATAAATCTCCGAATCAACTTGGAGCTCACCAAAAGTAGCAGAATTTTGAGTGCTCCTACTGAGGAGGTCTACTAGCTGGAGTACCTGAGCCTGCAGCATGAAAT
>CM040618.1:106833454-106850734 GCA_022817965.1 Solanum lycopersicoides
GCAGCGTCCCCAATACGGGACGTCAGTACGAAAAATGTACTGAATATGAAAGGCAATAGTAAGAAAGATCAAAGCAATCAGCAGCTCTAGGGCTACCCATTCCAGGAACTTCTTCACCAACTTCATTACAGAAATTCCAAGCTTCTAAACCTATCTGAGTCCATCTCTTCTCATTCCTGGATCTCCGATAGCTGAGGAATAACCACTATCACCTCCTTCACAACAAATTAGAACTACTGTCCAATTCATTGTCAACAATAACAACATAAATAATGGAAACATAATTTCCATGTTGCATGGACAAAAGCAAGAAATAGTAAGAAAACTTAAAAGGCCACTGTTTATGCAACCAACCAAAAAAAAAAAAAGTGCTTGTGTATTTTTAGTACAGTTGTGCTTTTATTTAAAGGAAGAAATTTCACTTTTTTCCAGATTCCACAGATCACAATCTAACAATTTGAAAAATAACCAAAAATAAGTAATTAAAATATACATAAAAAGTCAAAAAAAAAAAACTTTAATTTGTAATCACGATTTTTGTTTTTAAATTTCACAGTAAAATACAATCAAATGCTCTCGAGAGAAAAAAAAAAAAAAAAAAAAGGAAAAAGGGCGGGAGCCGAATAAAGGAAAGCGCGTAATTTAACGTTTGGCAGCTGAAAATGATGGTGACACTGACCGGCCAATAGAGGGTCGGTTATAACTTTAATTTTGGGCTTGTTTGGCCAATCTTACTTTTTTTTTTTTTTTTACTAATAATAGAAATGCATTTTCATTAAGTAATCAAAAAAATAAAATAAAAAGTGCTTTGGAATAATAGTGAATTTTATATTTATTTAAATTATTTGAAAAGTATATAAGTCTCATTAAATTATAGGTGAGACCACAAAATATTATTATTTTGTAAAAATATTATTTAATCGATTTAAAAAGTTCGACACCGCAAAATTAGTCTAGGAATAAATCGTAGAGAATTTAAATGAACTCAATTGTAAAAATATTAGTCATAAAGTTGAGGTTATGATTAATGATTTCGGTTACCACAATAAAATGGACGTATATGACATATTGGATAGGTGAAAATGATACATTTTTAGAGGCCCAGAGCTTAGAAGAATTGTGGTACCGTTGAAAAAAAATACTTTTGAAACTAGTTAGTGCAAGGAAGCATTTATCGCGTTAGAACTCTTCACATTTTTATGTTGCAGTTTGAAAAAACAACATCGAAACTTTTGGATATAATAGAAAAGGTTAGAGGTGAACTTCAACTAGATTATAATTTTAATAAAAAAACAGAACATAATAAAATAGCATTTCACTAAATTATCTTAAATATATTTGTATTTTTAAAGAATTATTAATTTATGATATCAATGAGACCACAAATTTATATAGGAGCCTTTTGAAAATATATCATCTTGTCGAAATGAGTGATCTTTTGCTCTGTCCCAAATCGAGATCGGAGAAAAATATTATTTTAAAGAGTTTATTAATTAAACGAGTATTAATTTAGTGAGATTTTACTATATATCAAATTTCTGTTATCAGAGACTTTAATTTATCATAATTTAATTTAATTGAAATGTAAAGCAATACTCCCTTTGTCCATTTTTGTTTATCAAGTATATTAAAACTAGTTATTGAATTTTACTTGTCTATTTGTAAAACCTATTGGGTTTAAAACATATGAATGAAAAAATGTAAAGTTTGTTAACCTCATAATCGAATGTTTTAATAATGATAATGCATTTAGTGACTAACCCGTTTGTTGCAGGAAAGGAACGAAATACAAACACTAGTACAAGGCTATCAATCCAGGAGACTGCGGGAATCAGATTGATTATGGACAAATTCAGTTAAAATGACAAATGGATATTTGGTCAATCAGATCAGATCTCACAGCTTGCGAAATGAAAAAGCACACAAGGAAAATTCTCCAGATCAATCAAGACGCATAAGACGATGAAATCACGGGACAAACTAAGAAAATAATATCGAGCAAACATCTACAGGAAGTATGAAAAGATCAAATCAAGTCAAGATTCAAGATGCTCCTACAAGAAGGAAAGTGATCTATCATACACATATATGATATGTACATGATTCAGCCAGATCAATTACAATTGAATCATGCACAAGACCTATGATCGTTGATTCACACCCTTGGGTTCCTTTCAAGAGGTTATCCTATATAAACCTCCTTTGTCTCTAGGTAAAATACACAACTTCACTTGAACTTATTTGTAATCTTCTTTCATTTTTGATAAAGCTTTGTACAGAAAGAGTGAATAATTGTGTAAAAAAAAAGAAAAGAGTAGGAAAGATTCAAATAATATGTTATACAAGTAGAGGTAGTGTCAAGTTTAGAAGATCTGATTTGCACATAAGACAGGATCAGAAGACTACATTTTGTACAACCAAGTTGATCAGGCTCTACCCTTGATACCCAAGGGGACTGAACTAGACATCACATTGGTGATCCGAACCAGTATAAAACTTTCTATTTTTATTTACTTTCAGTAAATTATTTCCTTATATTCTGTTGAACTAACCTGCATGAAAGTCAACTACTACACATAGACAGTCGACTGGACAAATATTTTAATTCATCCCCCCCCCCCATTCCCCCTCTTATCTTTTAAAGTTGTGACTTTTTAATATAATTGTGATTTTTTTAAGAGTTGTGACTTTTCCGATAATGCATAATAGACACCTATCAACACTACTCTTTATTGTCTATAAATAAATGAATTTCCTCTCAATTTTTAAGAATCAATTTTCTGTACTTCTTCATCTACTAAATCTAGCATTCTAAGTATACTTTATTGCCGTTGAGTGGTTCACTGACACCCATAAGTATAAGTATTGATACACCGGTGAGTAAGATCATTCTATCCTTGAGGATATATAACATTAACATCTGGTACGGAAAATAGTTTCCGGCCTTAAGAACACACTATGTATTCAATAGACTCAATTCTCTTCTAGAGAAAAATATTTTGTATATTATTTCTAATTTGTTTCTGATTCTATTTTCTCTACTGATTTTAATCTTCTTGTTTTGAAAATGCTCTTAAACTTTATTATTTCTTATGAAATTCTTTAAAATTATTATTCTAAGTATTTTAAAATACAGTTTCAATAACAAAATCTAGTGATAATTTATTATTTTGTGCTTGTTTTATTCTTGTTATTAAATAATATTATTCATTTCTCGAATTTTTGATGATATAATTAATAAAAATACTACAGTTAAACTTATACTTTTATTTATTATCTCTTAGAAAAATGTGTCTAAGTAATCTAACATGAACCAGTAAAAATGGTGAGCATTGTACTAATATTAAATGGAAAAGATGGAGAGACGGATTATGTTTACTAAAAATATTTGTCCTTAAAAATGAAAAATAACTTTTACTCCTACTACCCTTGGAGGAAATTATATTTTTCAGCTTTACTTAAAACAAAAATTAATTTTCATTATTATCCGAACACAATAATTAATTTTGACCAAACATCTTAACTCAAACAAAAAAAAAAACACAAAAAAAACAAATATGTTAAGCTTCCTAAAAGCCTATTACTACTATATGTTTACATGTTTGTTTAGTATATGTACTATTCTCTTCTTTTAAAAAAGAATATTTTTATTTCTTTTTAGTTTTTAAAAAAAAGAATGATTCTGTTTTTTTGTAAAATTTTAATATTAACTTTCTACAAGATTAAAGGACATTTTTGTACATTTGATATAACTTTAATTCAGTATCATAAAATTAAAAAATCTTCATTCTTTTCTTAAACTCCGTTTCAAGTCAAACTAGGTTATTTTTTTTGAAACGGAAGGAGTATATTAGATGCAATAAAGATATTTAGATATATCAAATATATCGTTATTAACTTATTGATAATATTTTTATTTTATCTTTCAAAAAAAATAATATTTTTTAAAATTTATACCAAGCTTCATTCTATTCCAACTTGACTCATTTTGCCTAGTATCATTATCTTAATTATTTTTTTTTAAGATAGAAAACGGGGCTTATTTCAAAAGTGGATGTAATAAGAAGAATTCAAATTATATTACTATGTATAAAATGTTGACGCAAGAAATCTAAGGAGAATTGATTTATTAAGCTACTTATTAAAAGAAATTTATTTCTTTTCACAAGACTTTCAAATTTTTTTATTTTTTTTTGGATGGAAGACTTTCAAATTTATACACAAGAAATTTGAAAATATATTATCTTTATTTGTTGCAAGTAATAGTTTATAGTAGTTAATCTATCTAAACCTTACGATTTCATCTTAATAAGTAATATATTTTCTTCAACTATAACACTTTCTCGTCTTATTTTACTTTTTAGTCCGTTCAAAAAAATATCTCTTTATATTTAGTAAATTTTCCAACTTCAATAAATGTAAGTTTTAGATCAATTATTTTAAAAAAATTATACACATTGTTTTAATTTTAAGTCATGAGATTAGAAGATCTATTTTTACTTCTTAAAATTTAAACTTGTCAAATTAACGCACTTAAATAAAGACAAGAGAACCAATATGAGTTGTGATACAGTGATGTGATTGTTTTATTCTTAACCATAGATTTCGAGTTTGAGCTCGGAATATGGAGAAAATCCTGTTGAGAGCGCTACCTTCGAATGAACCCTGTATTGAGCGATCTAGATTTAGTCGGAACTCTAATGTAAGCTTCGAATATCAATGAAAAACCAAAAAAAAAAAAAAAAGAGAGCATAAAAATAGGATAAGTCCGGTGATCGAGGAAACTGAAACAAGGTCCCTGTTTTTGCTTGTTATCCAACAACCTAGTATGAAACTTTTACTCTCTATGGAACAGACAATTTCCTCGTGAATCTTGTGTTCCCACCACTAGTCTATTAAATAATTAGTTGTTTTTGTTAAAAGAAATATTTTATTAATTATTATTAAACTATTTTAATAAATTAAATTTAATCAAATTTTAATAAAGATATCAACCTAGAAAATAAAAAATGAAATTGAAGCAAAGTGAATGCTTTTAATTAGTTAACTAGTAACCAAAGGCTAGTGGGCAAGAGCTGACAAAGATATCATCTTCAGACAAGATATTTCTAGCTTCCAATTCACTAGTGGAGTGGCAAAGGATTATAAAAACAGGTCGTTTGAAATTACAATTCATGTGATTTTCGTTTTTTGAGAGTTAATTTAATCGGAAATTTGTGTATGAAATTTTTAATTATTTATTTTTAAAAAAACTTATATATTTTGTAAACTATTTAAAAAGTACTATAAGTCACAATAATTGATAATTTCAAACGCTTAAAAGATCTATGAAAAATCTTATGATCAAAGATAGAATTGTTTGAATCTTGAAATTTGAAAAGTGTCATGTAAAATAGGCGGAGAAAGTATGACGAAACATGATTTTATTGATAAATAATATGGGTATAATTTTGTTCCTCCTATGATTTATCCATAATTCTTCTCTGATAAGATTTATCTATGAATCGAGGGTCGTAGTGGCGTATTCTCAAACTAGAATTATTTGAATGATCTCTTTATGAATATTCCATGAATTTACAAAATATTCAAGATGCCTCTTTAAGGGTATATACGGATCCGGCTCCTCTCCATTTCTCTTATCTCCATTTTCTCCGAGTTCTAATTTAGATTGAAGACACATGTCATAGTTTAGAATTAATGAAGAAGAGCTAATTGATTAAAACAAAGTTCTAGCCATATTTGTTTACTTTCATATATTTACTTTTTAAATATTTTTGCAATCCAACAATTCTAGATTTACACTATATTTTTCATAAATTTATTTAAAATAGTTTCTTTTCTGAATTACTTGAGTAACTTTTTGCTAATTTTTTACTTTTTGCCCCTATTGTTTGCCATTTCTCAAACAATATTTGCCGAATTAAAAATAAAAAATTGTGATCTGACATTTTTTTTTAATTTTAGGAGTAAAATAAATTGTCACTCAACTTTAAATTGTTTCTTACTCCCTAAATGGAGTCCATATTGCTCTATGACATTGTAGCTCTTAATATTCTATTAGAATAATAAAAACGTTTAATTGTATTATAACTTTTTTCAAAAAATGTAAAAGTATTTAGTTAAGTTTGAAATATGTATGCAGGTAGTAAAGAATTTTTTTAAATATATTTAAGGAAAATATAATGGATTGAAAAAATACTTTTTAAGAAGTAAATATATGAAAGTAAATAATTATGCTTATGACTTTATTTTAATCAATTAAATCTCAACAATTAATTTTAAACTATGACATGTGTCTTCAATCCAAGCTAGAACTTGGGGAAAATGGAGATAAGAAATGGAGAGGAGCCAGATTTGGTATATACTACCTAGGCATGAACTAAAATTTAGAGTTAAGTAACCTCCAAGAACCTAATTGGAATTGATCTTTTTTTTAGAGCCTCAACTCGAATTGAACACATGCATCTTGTATCTTTGGAGTCCCGAAAATTTTTAATGTCTATAGTCTACAAATATCTATTACAAAAAAGTGAATTTAATTTTTAAATTTTTAACATAAATTTGTTATATTTTTAAAATTATACATTCAATTTTTGTTTATTTATAGTACGGCCGTTATTATTTATGGTTTATTAAAGCTAAATATAAATTTTACTTCTTTGAATTAAAGTAGTTATTGTTAAATTGGTTAGAGTTTAATTACATTTTATTACTAATTAAATAGATAAGTTAATATTCTACCAAATTATTTTGTATCTAATGGTTTTGCATTGTAACTAAGTAATTAGAAGTTTAAAACTAGAAATCAAAGCTACAACATTTTCACTATTCACATTTTGTTAGAATGTTGGCATGATATTGCTTTGTACTATAATTTGTGTTATCATAGCATCTCATCAGTTGCGGAATCAGAATTAGTCTTTTCATATAAAAGCATGTGTCGATAAGTTGAAATTGTGTCGTATCATGTCTGATTAGTCTTTAATCTACATTTACCTCTTATGAACCATCCACAGTAAACCTCTCATACCTTCGCACATCACATCTGTACATCTCCTCTTCATATGTCCGAACCATCTCAGACTCGCTTCTACCACTTTGTCCCCCACCAAGGTCACTCCTACCTTAACTTATAGTTCCAAATATCTTCAATTCTAATCCGATCTCTTTCCTAATCATTAACTTGATGTCTCAATTACACAAGGACAACCCACCTTAAAAGGGTAATAACGTCAGTTACAATTATAATACATTAAATAAGTCATGCCCAATGTTACCATAAGGTTATTAAGGCCGGCTTCAATTCAACAATTTTTCTATTTAGGTTTTATTAGCTGCTTTTATTGCTACCACTAACATTTCCCAATGCTCATAATGTCACCCAAAAAAAGAAAGAAGTTTGTCAAAAAGCTTCATAATTTATTTGGAAAAATACAAATTGGTGTATTGAATAATCTGACAAATTTAATACTCCCTCCGTCCACTTTTTTTTATCATGATTTCCTTTTATAGAGTCAAACGATAAAAACTTTAACTAATATTTTATGATATATTTTTTAATCATATTGATATGCAAAATATTGCAATTTATAGTACTCTTTGTATAGATTTTGAATATCTAATTTTTTTTTTGTTTAAAATATCAAACTAATATAATCTAATTTAACTTTAAAAATTTGTCAAATTGACTTTCGAAAAACGCAACATGACAAATAAAAATGGACAGAGGGAGGGAGTATTAGGCCTTAGTCTATATTCAAAATACATTATTATTTTTATTTATCCTTCTAGCATATAAAAAAACATGTTTCTCTTCCCTTTATATTTTAACTTCAATATTAATTATTTATTCTTCAAATAACTTTTAATATCTAAAATTGAAAACTCAATAAATATGAATATTACAATAAATACTTATGTCACTTATTATTTTTTTAAAATCTAAAATTAAACATTACAAATATAATTATTATAATAAATATGTTTGCCACTTATTTTTTAAGAAATTATAAAGTTTAAATTAAACGAATAAAAGTGAACGATTAGCAATATGCAAACAAGTAAAATTTGTACTGAAAATTCTTCCCAAAATGCAAAATAAATTTGGACGATATGTCTAGGACGAATTTTTGTTTCGTAAACATAAAAAATAAAATAATAATGATAATAAAAGAACTCCATCCCAATTGGATTATTTTGGTTGCTCATGCATGTGATTTAACCAATAATGGCCTCTACAGACCAATATATATATATATATATATAAAAAGTACTGATTCATGAATCTGAACCATCCAGAGCTAACTTAAATATATTTTTACACCAGAATAAATTAAGTTTTAATTCTCAAGTTATGAAATAAAACAATTCAAAACCAATTATTAGTTGTGTCATGGAGAATAATGTTTTATTCTACCCAATAAAAAAAAGTATTTTCTACTTAATTACTTGTCCACTTTTAAATTGACACATCTATTAAGAAAACATGATTGACAATGAGTTTACCATTTTACCTTTATTAATTATGAAGTAGATGAATTAAAAATTTAAGATTTTCAAAAAGCTCTACCTTTTTCAAAATTAATTAACTGAGGATAAAATAAGTAAAAAAAATATTATTTTCTTTTTTAATTTGTTAAAATGAACAGGTAAAAAAGAAAAATTGAACAAGTAATTAGGAGAAAATGAACTTTTTCTGTTGATGTCGTGTATGGTAGGACCTAAATATAATATTTGTACATATTAATGTATTTTCTTAACACAAATATTATTAAGTGCAATTGAATTTGTGTCTGAATTTTTATGGATTTTGATAAGTTATACATTTATAATATATAGTCACCTAACTAGGAAAGAAACAAATATATATATACATGTAAAATAAGTGAGATAAGCTTATAATATTAGTACTTCATTCCCCAATGTGAAGCCAAAGTTTCAGTTTCATGGACTTACAAGCCAAGCAAACTTTTGTGTTACTTCAAACAGCTATAAATTTGCCATTACCATATTATTGTGTTGGATAAATAAAAATATAGAATATATTCTACATTTAATTTGCTTAACAATTGAGGTGAGGCTCCATTTTTATTTTTGTTATAAATTTTCATTCTTCTAAACCTTTATTTGTTTAGGGGAAAAAACACGACTTGGCTTGACTATTTTCTTTTAATTCCAGCATTTCTCTGAATTTAAAAATAATCTTTTTGCAAGTTTTAATATCAAGGTCTAATTCCCATTTTTCTAAATCTTTATTTGTTTTCGGGGAAATAGAATTTGACTCCAGATTTTCATAGTCTTAGTAGCTCAGTTGGTTTATTACGTGAATTTCCAAACTTTTTAATGAAAAGATGTGATTCCCTAATTCCACCCCCTTCGTTTACATTCTTCTCCCATTTTTTTTTAACAAGACTCCGGATTTCCCATTTCTACTGATTCTAGGATTTATCTGAATTTGAAAGCCATTATTTTGTAACTATCGAAGAATGAAAAAGTCTCACGTTGATAATTAACGAAAATGGGTGATCACCTTAAATGAAGTGGGATAAAACTCTCCTCAAAAGCTAGATTTTGAAATTGAGTTAGACCCAAACTTCATTTCTTTACAGTAACCGTCCTTTATTTGTTCTCGAAGAACAGGATTTGATCCAGGATTGCCCTGCCAACTACCTATAGCAAAGCTCAATCCTGTTCATAGTGACTCAGAAGCAATGGTGATGGACTTTTTGGTGACTATAAAGGGATCAGAAGGAGGCAATTTCATAACACCATCAGGACAAACTCCAAATGGTAGTGTGCTTGATTTGTCAGTCATAGACAGTTTAGCTGTTCTTCGATGCAACGCTCGTACACTACACGTCTTTAAAGGAGGAAACTCTACTGTTATTCGAGAGGCATTTGGAAAAGCTTTGGTTCCTTATTACCCGCTAGCAGATCGTCTAAAATTCTCAGCACACAATAACCAGTTGCTTCAGATTGATTGTTCAGGTCAGGGAATTTGGTTTGTTGAGGCTTCTGCTGATTGTACTCTCCTCGATGTCAACTACTTCGATGAAGCTTCAGCTTTAGATGACACTACTTTTAATAAACTTCTACCTCAACTAACTCCACTTCCTGTTAGTAATGATTCTTTCATTGACCCACCACTGGTACTTGTGCAGGTAAACAACTAGCTATATATATGTTCAGAGAGAACTAGATGATAAAATAGTTAACGATACGATTGTCATTGACATGATCATGTACAGGTAACTGAATTTAAGTGCGGTGGATATGTTATGGGACTTACTTTCTGTCACAGTATATGTGATGGACTGGGTGCTGCACAGTTTTTGAAAGCAGTGGGTGAGTTTGCTAGGGGAGTTGAGGAACTGAGCGTTGCACCAGTGTGGTGCAGGGAGCTTCTCCTTCCACTTCCACAAAAAGGAGTTGCAGAAGACAACTCGTCAATGCCACCACCACTCACTATTCCAGTACCAGATCAGCGGCTGGAGCATGCTAGTTTCGACATTCCCCTGGATGAGATCAATCAGCTAAAACACCAAGTGATGCAAGAGTTAAAAATGGATCAAAATGTGTTTTGTTCCTCTTTTGAGATTATAGCTGCTACTTTGTGGAGGCACCGAACCCGAGCAATTTTGAATGTAACAGATGACAAGAAGACCTCGTCGAATACAAGCTTTATTCCTGCAGATGATGCAGGTCAGTAGCAGAGTTACAACCATCTGAGGATGGCCAATTGACCCCCTCATCGAATGATAATACTCTATATACATACTCAATTTTGAACACACTTTAGTGAAATTCGTGTTTTTTCCACTAATGCAGGTGATGAAGAAGTGAAACTCGTGTTCTTCGCTAATTGTCGACAACTAGTGCCGCTACCAGAAGGGTTCTACGGGAACTGTTTCTTCCCGGTGACTGTAACGGCTTCAAACAAAGTAGTGGCGGAAGCATCTCTTGCTGAGGTAGTGAAGCTGATCAAAGATGCCAAGGCTGACCTACCAGCAGAATTTTCACAATGGCTCAATAACAAGACTAACAAATCTACAAATGATGATCAATTCAACGATCCATTCGCACCAGGACCAGGAGTGGGTTACGACACATTGTTTATCTCGGAGTGGGGACGATTGGGTTTTAATGAGGTTGATTATGGATGGGGCAAACCTGTGCATGTTATACCAGTACAAGGGTCTGCTGTGATACCTGTAGGCATTGTTAGCAAACAGCCTTTGCCTAAAAATGGCATTAGGCTCATGACTTGGTGCGTCCACAGCCACCATCTTCCTACATTTCTCAACATGATGAACAAGGATCATGATGATGCTCTAACTAATTAATGTCTCTCCTGCTATCAAAAAGTGTATTCATTAACTTGTGTGATTCTGTTAATACATATATTTGTTGCCTGTGTGACTTCTGATACATTTTTTACACATACAAATGTCTCAAATCTGTCCCCAATATAGCCCCTCCGTAAAGCAGCACAACATAGGCAACCCCAAATTTCTTGATAACAACAGATACTTTAATTGTCTTGTTCTAAGAAGTAAACAAAATCCTAACCTAACTCATTGACTTCAGCCTTGCTCCAAAGAAGCAAAAACCTAGCCGAGGATGACTGCACTATTTAAACCATACTTACAACTACTACTACCACAAAAAAAACATGTTTTTTTATGACTGTACGCCAACTTTCACGCACCTCACTAATTCCAAGGGATACTTGTCACCTCCCACCAGCAACACGTACCAGCTAACTCTATCCACCAAGGCTAGAACAGATGGAAAGAATCACCTAGTGTTTTTTGATGACCGTGGTGTCTAGGCCACCTACAAAAATCATGTTATCTTCTACAGAAATTTAATATTGTACGTGCTCGAAGAAAACAGTTTGTGTCTGTGCTAGAACACATAAAAGAGGATGTGACAGTGAGTTTGTTTGGTTTTAGTTCCTCTCTAGATGTGGTTAAACCAAGGCAAATTCTCATTAATATATGAACATGCCACAGTCAATCATCGTCACTTTCATCACTATATGAAACCAAACCACCTATTGTAACAGGTTCGTGGTTGTCAACATTAGCAATAGGTCTTTTTGTTAATCTCTGAGATTCTTCTGTTTCAGATTTGGATACGTTATCAACATCTGATGAAGGCTGTTTTTTGTCATCATTGGATGCTTTGGTAGCTGTTGTCAAAGAAGAGATGGAAGATACCAGATCCATCTTAGCTTTCTTAGCTTGTGGCTTGATTTTGACAATCATTCCCAATGGATTAGCTGGAGGATTCTTCCTCTTAATTAATTTCGGCTCCTGCATCAACCAACAATGCAATGCGTTACATCTTGCGAAATGTTGTTTCTTAATGATATTGATATACACCACACACAAAATTCAACATTAATTATATTGGTCATGTAACAAGTACTCCTCTTCCCCTTCCCCTTCCCTTATAGAATGGCACAGTTAAGAGTAGAATGACTCAGAAGGCCATTTGTTTATTGTATAAGACAGGAACCCTATGCCCACAGGAAAATGTGAAATACGGAAGATATCCAACAAAACTTACCATTCATCTAAAATTGGAAACTTACTATTGATATCACAGATAGAAGTTTCAGATTCTAAATTTAATTAACTGAATCTTGAATAGTTGACATGAAGGGGTTGCTCAGATGGTAAGCTTTCTTCCACCTAACCCTAAGGTAGAGGGTTCGAGTCACTAAGGGAGCAAAAAGAAAACAGGGAGCTCCAAGGCAGCAGTAAGAAAAGGAATATTGAATAGTTTGATCACAGGCTTTTCAAGTTCCCGCTAGTAAATTAATAGTTGTTGCAGCATGTCATTTTGGCTTACTTCCTAGTTGTCACTTGCCAGCCAACAAATAATCAGCTTCTTCTTTACACTGAGTAATCAGCTTTATCATGATTCATGGGTAAAATTACTGATTCCTTTTTGGTTGGGGAATTTATCTCCCTTCTGAATTTACTTACTCATTGGTGCTAATTTTACTTGATGAGTTTTTTGGTGTGAATACAAAGTTACCTTATCAAAAAAATAAATAAATAGAAATTATCACTTATCACTTGTACTTGATCAATTTCAATTCCAAGATATTGACAGAAAGACTAAAAAAGATGTGCACAAGCACTAAATAGCATTCAGAGACGGATAATGGATGCATCTTTGATCACCAACAACTGTGAGGATACTAGTTTGAGGGATCAAATACCAGGAATTCTATGTAAATTGGAGAAGCATATGACCATGTCAATTGTAACTTAACTAAATATGGATTTCGGGAGGAAATGGATTAAATGGATGTTCTTCTGCATCAGCATTATAAGGTTTTCTATACTTATTAATGGCTCTTTTGTTTTAGGGAGGTAACAATTAAATTTCTATTAAACAAGACTTAGACACCCACAAAAAAGTGCTAAGTTGAAATCTTTACAAAAACAACAAAAAGGTACAAAAGACCACTGTCTTAAAAACGATAACTGCCAATTAAATCAACTAAGTCACCTACTTCCCCTCATATTTTGTTTATACCAAAAAAAGAGCAAACTAAGACAATTTATCCTAATTTTATGGATAGAACTGCTAGTGCCTTCAAAAATCTGGAATTCCTTTCATTCCACACACTCCACCAGATGCAAGCATGAATGATCTTCCACCTAATCCCTGAGGCACTGGCTAGGATGATGAGACACATGCCCTGAGGCACTTCCTAGGAGAAACGCCAGTATGACCGCCCTGACGTGCACCTAGCTTTGTCATTTTCCAATGTTTATGAAAGACCATTGGTATCTCAGTTCAGAGAGACTATGAAATCATTTAAAAGTAATAACATTGTTGATAGTTCAGATAAAAGGCCATACAGCAGAAGAAGGCAGAGAATTTCAAAGATTGGGCGGGATGCTGATAAAAGGTGGCTAAGAAACAATAAGACATGATCATTAAAAATACAGTGCTTTTCTCAAGGCATAATCAGTTTAGAGACTAACCTGGACTTTGGGAACAAGAGGCATCTCCTTGATTTCGTGTACAATCGTAGACTTTGCAGCAACAGCAGCCTAAAAACCCAAGAATATGATCAGCATTCTTCATAAACCCTAGAGGATGCTCATCTTCTTGAAAACGAGCTAAACGGGACATATGGGAGTTGGAATGAAGGATAAGGGATTTTCATTTTATTTTTTTGTTATAATATATAAAACCCACCAAAAACCCCAAAACCCCAAAATCACAAGAGGCATCTCCTTTATTGGGTAAAGTTTTGGGTTTTTTGGTGGGTTTCATAAATTTTTTAATTTTAACCCTTAACTTTCAAATATTCTAATCCAACCCCCATTTCGCATAATTAAAATAATATAACAATAAAAATAAAAAAATAAATGAAAATCCATTATCCTTCATTCCAACTCTCAAATGCTTCCAGAAAATGAAGTTGAACAATGACACTAAATTACTTGAAAACTTCGCAGCTGCTCATCTTCTTCATCAGCCACTTGCTTCTCATATTCTCTCCTTGACTAAATGGATCAAAGAGTTAATGAAAACTATCAAAGGTATGATTCATGCATAAATACGTTTGTGTTACGTTCACACACAGAGAGACATGTACACATACACAAATGCATTGAACAATGAAGAGATCAACAAATTAGAGAGTATCAAACAGTTATATCGTTATTTTCTTCTAATGCAAATAAATTGAAGCCTAATACCACTTTCTCGGGAACTGGTCTGTCTATTGCAAAACAATAGTGGAGTTCACCATCATTGAAATGTTTTCACACACAAGGATATCAAGAACATACTAAGTAAGATTCTCCTAAACTAATAAGAAAAATAAGAGATTGAAATAAACATATTCATATAAGTACGTAAAACCAAATTTCCATGTATGAACTATAAAAGAACGTAATCATTTTCTTTTGCAAAAAGAACATAATCACTTTGGCACAAAGAATTGAATAACTTTAACCTACACCAGATGGGAAGTGCCATACAAGCCAACAAGGTAAGCCTTATCAAAAAGAAACAAGAGAGAAAGCTGAAGAAAATACTGGACTTTATGGGTGTGTTTGGTATGAAGGAAAATGTTTTCCTGGAAAACAAGTACATATTTGACTTATTTTCACATGTTTGGTTGGTGAATAGAAAATACTTTCCAAAAAAATATTTTAGTGTTTGGTTTTTGAATGAAAAATGTTTTTGAGAAATATCTTTTATGTTTTACTAGAGTAGAAAATAATTTATGAAGTTGAACTTTTTTTTTAAAACAATATCAATTTTTTGGGGGGCTGGAAGGGGTAGTAGTGGGGTGGGGTAATTTTTTTTTTTTTTTTTTTTGGGAGGGGTTGGGGGGGGGGGGGGGGAGATCGAGGATAGAGGTGAAAAAAAGGAATTTTTGAACTTGAAAATATTTTTAAAAAACAAACTTAAATTATTTTTTTTGGGATGGGGGTGGGTGCAGGTACGAGGGTAGGGGTGAAAAAATGAAATTTTGAAGTTTGAAAATATTTTTTTAAAAATAAACTTAAATTTTTTTAGGGGTAGGGGGCTGGTAGGGGTGGGTGGGTAGTGGGACTGGTAGGGGGGTGGGTTGGGGGCTAGTAGGGTGGGGTGGGTAGAGGGAGGTTGGAAGAGAGTTTTGGAAAATGTTTTCCTTATGTTTTGAAGGAAAGTCATTTTCCTTAAATTTGAGGAAAATGAATTGATTTGAAAAACATTTTCCAAGACATTTGACACCCAACCAAACATGAGAAAATTGGAAAACATTTTCGGGAAAATGTTTTCCTTCATACCAAACACACCCTATGTATGTGTACCAACACAACTAGGCCTTAATCCTACCTATTAGTCTACAAGAACCTTTTGCTTCTATGCTATTCTTTTCTTCAAAAAGTTCACATAGATTCAAGAGATTTATGTCTTTTAAGACAATTTCCCATCATGTTATCTCACGTCCTCGTCCCCTTTTAACATATTTAACCATTACAGTGTCGCAACTAAGGGCAAGGACAAGTGCTTTTGGCGCTCTAGGAAAGGTTATGTAATACTCACAAAGCTAGCTTACTGCTTACCCCTAGGCTATAAGCATGAATGCTATACATCTCAAACAAACTTCTTGTATTTTAATCCCAACTATTATTTCTGGTATCTTCTGTTGGATGAGATTGTTTCTAATTTTGTCTACTTTCGTCGATTGTATCTCCATCACAACCTCTGCATACATACTACAATCAACAAATTTTAAAGAGTGAATCATTATCCATAAATAACAGTAATTTTGAACTTCTCCATTTATGGGATCA
Source organism: Solanum lycopersicoides (assembly GCA_022817965.1). Taxonomy (NCBI): domain Eukaryota; kingdom Viridiplantae; phylum Streptophyta; class Magnoliopsida; order Solanales; family Solanaceae; genus Solanum; species Solanum lycopersicoides. Next base: position 106,849,780 of record CM040618.1, read on the forward strand.
CATTGGGTATGTTGTTGTTGTGTAACCGTAAGTTTGAACTCCTTGATCAGAGGGGTTCTCACTTGCAAAAGAACTATAAGGAACCTTAAGACGGAATAAGCTTTGAGATAGTTATTCATAACCCACCGCTCATGCAAACATTAAATCTCAACTTCGTCCATTAAATGAGCCCATGAAGCAAAATTGAACTTTCCCCACCAAATGTGACAGAAAATCTGGAAATAACAAAGCATGTGTAGCTTATCTATTGTGGACAGGACATCACCTCAGCAACAAATATTAGTGAATAACTATCTCAAAGGCCAAAGCATGTGTAGATTATCTATTAGTTGCATCCCAAACAAATATAAAGAACTTAAAGCAACAACTAACCATTTCAAGCTTCTCAAGAAACTCAGTCTCGTCCTCATCTAAGGCTTTGGGTGGTTCTGCAAAAGCATAAAGACCAATTGTAAGCGAATAGAGTAAGTAGAAAAATGAATAATCATAAGCCATCACACAAGAAACCAAGAAGAACAAGGGGCCTCAATTACTCACGGTGTTTAAAGCGTTCATTAAATTCAGCATCTTTCTTGTCCTTGTTCTCCTTCAAGATCTGAAATTTCAATGAAAATACAACTCAAGCAGGAGAGTTTGAAACATTCAGTGCACATACATACCAGAGGGCAGAACACATGACCTAGAGCACCTTCACTTAAAAGATTGAAACTGGAAAGGATAGTAAGTGAAAGGAAAACTAACAACAATAGTATTGCTATTCAATCAGCTGAGCATGAGATACAACTTCACCTACAACTTCAGCAGACTTGGTAGTTTCGACTCAACTCTGTATTTGTGTTCAAAAATCCACTTAATATGCATAAATAATTTATAAATAACTCCATAAGCTGCATTGTCCAGAATAAAACATTCATAAAGTTAAAGTCCTAACTACACCTTTGGAGATACCAATCAC
>CM040618.1:106860925-106886451 GCA_022817965.1 Solanum lycopersicoides
CCCATTTTTGCTCCTCAGTTTCGGCCTTTTAAGGCTGCTGCTGCTGCTGCATTTTTTGGGTTTTTAAACCCAATAACGTAACTCCCTTTTTGCGACTCCGAAGAAAGTTGACTCAAGAAGAGGAATAATGCAAGAGAAGGGAGTCCGGATGGACTCGAATAAAATAGTTCATGTAAAATTCAAAGAAGAGAGAAGGGATTAGTAACAAATAAATTTAAAGAGCATGTATGAACAACAAGTCTTAACTACATATTTGACCTCACCAATAGAGAGAGACCAAACAAGAAAGAGATCACTTGGCCACATAAATGTTTCCATTAATCGCTACACAACTTCAACTATAAGAGATTAACAACATGGATTAACTTCAAGCCACATAAATAAATATTTGTCCATCAACCAAGATTTTTAAAGGGATACAAGTAAAGAAAATTTGAAAGAAAAATCTATCAATGCTACTATCATTATTCGACTTCCAACAATATAGACAGACCAAAAATAAGAATTAATTTTGGAAAACAGAGACTGCATTCAGCAACACCAACACGATTTATACAAAAAAAAAACAATTCCTATGTTCAAGGCTATAATCGGATATATATATATAAAGAAAAACTAACTCAATAAATCCTAATTTATTACTAACTAAACAGCCTACATTTTAGTCAAGAAACACATGAGTGAAACATGAAGAAACAAAGACATGAAATTGGGAGATTATTGGAAAAACATCTCGGAAAATAAGTAAAACAGTAGGAATAAAATAGACATTATTAACTACTAAAAAATCAAACCAAAGTCTAACACATGACTACTAAAACAAAGCTAAGCATATATAATAAACAAAAAAAAAAGCATAAAAGAGCTAGGAATTAAATAAAACAAGGCTAAGCAAAAAATAAAATACCTGGTTATGGGCAGCGAACCGGAACTACGAGTTTGAAGGAGACGACTCCACCTCTTCAACTCGAAAAACCAACAAAACACTTTTAAAATTTTTGAACTATGGGAACCGAGAATTCTCAAGATTTTATGAGTATTCTTTTTTGTCTTCCCCCTCCCCTCTAAAATATTGAATGAAGTGGGTTTATATAGAGACCTAAAAATCCTCAAAAGGGATAAAATGCCGATGTGGGACTATTGAAAATTGAAAATTGTTTGAGAAATGATGTGGGAAAGGCAGATTTTTTTTAATTTTTATTTTATAGATAAAATCCATTATTTTCATTTGTTTAAGATCTAAGAAGCTTTTAAAATTTAATCAAATCGTGGAGGGTCAAAATTGGGTGTCAACAGCTGCCCCTCGTTTGACTCAGATTGATGAAAGAAATCCGAGGCAAATGAAATTGACATATCCAATTTTGACCAACAACATTTTCAACTTTCAGAAAAAGAGCTTTTGGTACGGACTTAAGAAATTGTGGCTGAGCCCCGGAAGTGGGTTTCCTACAATATCTCAGGCTATATGAGAATTCAGGCCACTTGTAGCTAGATACGCTTGATTTGACGCACGATTTTCAAAGAAATGCAAAAGCTATTTCGGTGTCGAAGTATGGAGAAGTCGAAAAGCTTGAGAACAAAGTAATGACAAAATAATTGGAGGACAGTCGAGTTTTCAACATTGAGCACTCCTACATATCCTAAATTTAGGGAATCAGACTGCTTGTAGTTCGACTCAATCGGTTGAAAAGGAAATCTCTTATGCGGATTTAACCTTTAGCTTAAGGATAAGTGACAAAATAATTGAGCTTGGAAAAGAGGCTTGCAACCATCTCAACTGTGAATGCGGGGCCCTTCGCACCCATAGGTAAGGATTTACATGGACATAATTTCCGAATCTCTAGGTGTATTGTCACCCGAATTTGAAAAATTGCCTTGGGTGAGAGTTCAAATTTTCACTAAAGGCGAAACTGAAACTAATAAACCCAAGAAAATACCCACATGCCTTAGGATAGGGGTGTGGTTTGATTGTGGTGGAAGTCGTTCCTCAACTCGCGTCCTAAGAGTTTGATATTCCTCTTTGGACTATGCCCCAGTTCACTGCTAAGAAAAAGTTCCACGTTGTGCAGCGTCCTGGTATAACATGTCATACTAAAGAAGATGACGGTCCAATTTTCAGGTGTAATTCTCTTGAAGGAGGTGACAGTTCAAAATAGTATGTCAGTTTGAACTATGTGGTGATTCAATAATATTATATAACGTGTCACGTTGAAGGAAGTGACTCTCCAATAATAATTAATGTGTCACGTTGAAGAAAGTGACTCTCCAATAATAATTTAATATGTCACGTTGAAGGAAGTGACGCCCCAATAATAAATAATGTGTCACATTGAAGGAAGTGACTCTCCAATAATAATTTAATGTGTCACGTTGAAGGAAGTGACGCTCCAATAATAATTTAACATGTCACGTTGAAGGAAGTGACTCTCCAATAGTAATTTAACATGTCACGTTGAAGGAAGTGACGCTCCAATAATAAATTAACGTGTCACGTTGAAGGAAGTGACGCTCCAATAATAACTAATATGTCACGTTGAAGGAAGTGACGCTCCAATAGTAATTTAACGTGTCACGTTGAAGGAAGTGACTCTCCAATAATAATTGAACATGTCACGTTGAAGGAAGTGACTCTCCAATAATAATTTAACATGTCACGTTGAAGGAAGTGACGCTCCAATAATAATTTAACATGTCACGTTGAAGGAAGTGATGCTCCAATAGTAATTTAACATGTCACGTTGAAGGAAGTGACGCTCCAATAGTAATTTAACATGTCACGTTGAAGGAAGTGACGGTCCAACAATAATTTAATGTGTCACGTTGAAGGAAGTGACGCTCCAATAATAATTTAACGTGTCACGTTGAAGGAAGTGACTCTCCAATAATAATTAATGTGTCACGTTGAAGGAAGTGACTCTCCAATAATAATTTAACGTGTCACGTTGAAGGAAGTGACTCTCCAATAATAATTGAATATGTCATGTTGAAGGAAGCAACTCTCCAACAATAATTTAATGTGTCACGTTGAAGGAAGTGACGCTCCAATAATAAATAATGTGTCACGTTGAAGGAAGTGAAGCTCCAAAATAAGAGAATCAAGTAGTAACAGAGTAATCTGAGCAACTTTTGTAGTTTGTGAAGTTGGTAATTTCTTTAGATGTGATTACAAATCTGTCGTAGCTGCGCTCATGAAAATTTTGTTAGACAAGAACAGGAAAATTAATAAATGTCAGAACTTTTGAATGAGTCACAACAATCTAGCATTTATAGAGAATGCGAGATTCTGGAAGAACAACTCGATAACTTTTAACTTTTGAAAGGAGACTTTAAAGACAAACTAGGGATCTCACGCGAGATGTGTCCCTACTTTGAATCTAGAATTTCATGTAAAGAGAAGATTGGGTTGATAAAGGTCACCTTCGAAACTTGAAGTTGAACGAAGATTTGGATAATTTTGAACTATTTCTAAAGTTGCCCCTGTTTCCAGTCCAAGGGTACTTAATTGAAATAAATTGTAAGACACAAGAATAACTAATTCAAAGACATGCCCCAGTTTTCTCTTGGGCCATTAATTTGAAACATTAGGAAGACCGAATCCTTATATAGGATTGCCTACATATATTGCCGGAACAAGAAATCAGGTCTGACGTAGTTCGAACCTGAAACTTAAAGGAATTTTATTATTTTTTTTAAAGAATGAAAAAAAAATTGCCTTTAAAAAGGACGAGAGATTTGAAAAATGAAGAAAGAAAACTCTTCAGATAAAATAGAGGATAAAATCAGTTTGGATTGGTTCCTTTGTGTCAGGAATCCTTCATAATAAAATTCTTGGATAAGGACTAGTGTGTGTCCTTTGTCTGGTGAATGTCTGGGCAGATCTCTTAAAAATTGAAAGGATCTCTCGAAATTTCGGCTCCAACTTTGACGACACCTGCAAAGCTCAGATGTGATTAGTAGCAAAAATTATCAAAGTAAAAGATAAGTTCTCAAATAAAGTTTTTTCAGCTTATATTGGTTTGAATAACGTTTTATGATCATCACCCTTGCGCCAAGCTATCCCATCTGGTAAAATATAAAATGTGTAAGTCACAGTGAATTGAAATGAAAATTTTAAAAGATGAGCAAGAGTATAAATCATCTGAGTCATGATGAGGCCACTGCGAGTCTAATGTTGTGCTGTAACTTTATAATTCCTGCATCCAAAGAAAAATTCTTAGTTTTGAGAGACTGATTCATGTTGGCTTTGTCTTGCCATCCTGATGCTCTTTTGCCTTCTAGATTACAAACTTGTTTGGTCTTGAAAAGCCACTTGATGAAATTTTTGAGGACCTCCTCAAAAATTTTGCCCCGGTTTAAAACATAACATAAATTTCGAACTTTCTGTAGTTTTCAGTCGAATTTTTGAGTGAATCTCAAAAATTCTGCCCCAGTTGCAACTCTGAAGTGATCCTTGATTCTGGACTAAATAAATTTCTCTTTCTGATGAATTTTGAGATCCTCTCAAAATCTGCCCTAGTTTTCATTATAAAGAGAAATGAAAAACTTACGGGAAACATGACCGAGCCGGTGCGGCGCCTACGCATCCCGTTGAGTAGGAATCAGGTCAAACGTAGTTCCAACTCTTGAGGATTAACAGGACTAGAAGAAATTTAACTAAGAAAATGACCGAGGCCAACATAGGCCGCCTACGTATCTCATTCTTGAGAATTCAGGTCAAACGTAGTTCGAATACGAGAAAACACTAAAAGGGATAAAGGGGTGACCGAAGCCGACATAGGCCGCCTACGTATCTCATTCTTGAGAATTCAGGTCAGACGTAGTTCATTCTCGTGAAAGATACTTAAAAGGGAAATCTAAACCAAATAAACGATTACAAAGTAATAAAGCGATAAAAGTGCGATTACAGAGAAGTAAAATAACAAACTCTAAATGCAAGACTAAAAGCTGCCAAAAGTGCGACCTTCAGGAAACTTGCTTCTTCTTTGCAACTGGTCATGTCAAACACTACTCCTTATGCTTGGGAAACGGATTGGTATTCACATTTGATGGAGCTTGAGCGAGTTTTACCACCTCATTGTCAATTAGATCTTGAATTTTGTGTTTGAGAGTGATACACTTTTCGGTATCATGACCAACAACCCCTGAATGATAAGCACAACGCTTACTTGGGTCATACCACTCGGCTGAAGTATTCACAGTTTTGGCTTCCACTGGATGAAGTATTCCCGCCTCTTTCAGTCTCTCAAAAAGTTGACTCCTTGTCTCGCTCAATTGAGTGAAGACTCTAGCAGGTTTTTTCTCAAAATTAGGATGAGGTGCATTGTTTCGGGGATTTTGCATTGGTCGTGGAGAACGAAATGTTGCTTGATTGTTGCAAACATAATATTGCAAATTAGGATAGCCTGGAGGTGGTTGACGGTTATATGATGCAGCTCCTCGGGTCGTTATCACCATAACTTCTTTCTCCTTTTTCTTTCCAAAAGAACCAGTTTGATAGGTTCTATTAGCAGATTGAGATGAGGCGTAACTCCTTATTCTGCCAGTTTTGAGACCATCTTCGATCATTTCTCCAGCCTTAATAACTTCAGCAAATGTCTTTCCACCCATAGTCACCATTCGCTCATAGTATTCCGATTCTTGAGCTTGAATGAAGTAAGTGATCATTTCCGATTCCTCCATAGGTGGGTGCACTCTGGCAGCTTCTTCTCTCCAACGAATGGCATATTCTCGAAAGTATTCAGTCGACTTGGGTTTCAGCTTGGTAATAGAAATTCTATCGGGAGCAATTTCAACATGAAACTTGTAGTGATCCACAAAAGCATTCGCCAGATCATCCCAAGTACGCCATTTGGTTACATCTTGCTTAGAGTACCACTCCAATGCTTTTCCAGTTAGGCTTTGATTGAATAACTTGATTCTTATACCTTCGTTGTTTCCAACGCCAATCAACTTTTCACAGTAAATTTTCAAGTGAAAGAATGGATTTCCTGATCCACTAAACTTCTCAAACTTTGGAATCTTGTAACCGGGTGGCAACTCAACCTCAGGAAATGTGCACAGTTCTTCGTATCTAACACTCTGGCTACTATCGAACCCACGAAGACCTCTCATAGCATCCTCCAAACTTTTCATCTTCTTATTCATCATTTCAGCATCAATTGATTTTCCGTCCCCCTCAATTTCGATATAGTGATTAACATCTGGGCGATGAAACTCTGGAGCCTTGGTAACAGGTGGAGCAGTGACATAAGTGTACACTGGCGGAGTGTGAGGTGTTACCGTTGGAGCTTTTGGGGGAGCAAATGTGTATACAAGAGGAGTATCCTGAGTTGAATTAGCGAGTGAGGCACTTTGAGTTTGTTGAAAGATGGCAAAGTGATCTCCTTGATAAAACTCAGTCGAAGTAGGATATACAGGTGGCATGGCCCCCCTTTCGCTAACATCAGATGGTTGATTCGGAGAAGCAGCTTGGTATTGACCTACCAGGAGATTCAGCGTGCTAATTTGTCGCTTTAGACGAGCAATGACCTCCATAGGTGATTCCACTGCTACCGAGGCATTAGGATCGGCTGCGATCGATGGAGTAGGGATCATTTCGGACGAAGCAACAGTGTAAATAGTGGGATCCATTTTTGAACGAGTCCTTTTAGTAGTCCAAGTAAGAAGTGAAGAGTCTGTAGAGATTCCCTTGACCTTAGACCGTGTAAAATATGAATGTTCTGCCAGCGGATACTTTGGTGAAGTGAGCAAGTTTGATTACCAACACAAATCAGTCTCTCCTTCTGTAACAACTTAAAATAAGAAAGTCAGTCCATTAATCATAATAGTCAACCAAAGTAACACATAAAACAAATAACATGTGTTTTGTTTTAAACAAACTAGTCCAAAATTCGATGAAGATGAGTTTCTAGAAAATGATCAAATGGAAAAAATTGTTTATTGTGAATTGAAATTTTAACGAAAGAAAGGGGTTTGGTTCAATTGGAAATCTCTTTCGTAGAAACAAAATGTCTTGATATTCGCTTGAAACTGAAGGAATGTTTAGTAACGCCGAGTAGTAGGTGTGGAAAATAATTTTCAAGAAACGACGAGGTCAACGTGAATTTGAATGATGACCTAACAATTTTTTTTAAAAGCTCTATTGAACCTAAAACTTGAGTGATTTTGAACGTATTTTTGTAATGGAGTTGTAGTATTTTGGAAGGTTTGAAAATTGGATTAATGTTCTAAGACATTGGAATGGAATAATGGACCAATTATGCTTAAAGCAAAACATATGTATATAAACACATAGGTCAAACAAGCACAAATGAAACAAAATATATAACATTTAACACACAAATAATATATAACGCCTCCTAACATGCATGTGACCTTTTAAGCCAAAGGTAAGCCTAACGTATGAAGGATCTGTATATCATTTGTAAATCGTTCCATTGCCCAAAAATATTTATACAAAATTTATAAATAAAACAAATGGGATACATAATAGAAGGGAGGAAATAATAGCAACCCACGTAGGGGTACAATGGTAAACTAAGCTAAGCTTCCATATGAATCTTCATTCCCGAACTTCTTGATGCTTTTGAATTTCTTCTTGATGAGGAATCTTCATTTGAATTAAACAAAGAAACTACCTATAAAAAAAAAAATCTCAACCCAAAGGACAATGGTACTTACAAATCGACATACATATCCTTCAAATATAACAAATAGTTGGATGATCGTCTTATATTGACCGAGGTCAATCAGACTCAAGGTGGTCTTCTAATGGGTCCAATACACCTTGGGTATTGGATCATCTTAGGTTAATGCACCTAAAAAGGGTTTTGTTTGAGCTCTAACTTAGTTGACTAAGAGTGGCTTTTGAAGGACCGGGACCTAAGCGGACAACTTAGGTTGAAATTCACGATAACCATTGGACGCATGACGAACCAATAAATTATCGATCATTCCGAAAAAGGTTGAGTATAAAAAGTCTGGTTGCGGTTCCGCAAACCATTCTTTAATATACTAACATATAATATCAGAAAATGCCATGAATACAAAATAACAGTTAATAATCAAAATTTAAATACATAATCGCATCAAATAACAATTAATTCAATAATAATTAGCCAAACAATAAAATCCTTTTGGTTAGAACCTAGATGAATCCCCAGTGAAGTCGCCATTCTGTTACGACCCGATTTCGAAAACTGAAGGTTTCGAAGCCGATTTCGCAACTTCGGCAAATTTTGTTAAAGGTTTTGAAAACAATTATAATATGGGAAGTCGCCACTTAATCTTTTAGGAAAAATTAAGAAAACCATTTTTAAAAAATAGAAATTTTTTAAAAGAAAACGTTTAAATAAACCAGAGTTTTGGGTAAGGGTTCAAATAATTCTCTAAGGAAGGGTTTAGGCACCTTAGAAATCCGCTAACACGCGGTTGACCGACGGATTTAAAAATTTGGCTAATTTTATCTATAAAAGAAAGTTAATTATAAAAATCTTGGTTGATACTCATATAAAAGTATTTTGATACTTCTAAAAATCTTAAGATTTATCTCAAATTCTTGTCCATAGTCATATTTTGAACCACACAAATGCCTCAACACATAAACGTGAATTTAAAGGCCTTGTTTGAAACAACTATGAAAGGATATTAACGATCCTCAAGTCATTCATACAAAGCTCTAAATTAAAATAAAAGCAACTAATTTATTTTAAGGAACTTGACAATTTTATTTTTTTTCAAAAAGTAAAACTTGAACTATATAGTTAGTTCAAATTCATAAACATGGATACAAAGCTTTCCAATAACTATGAAAGAACATAAAGGGTTCTCAAGTTATTCTCATTGGCTTAAATCATCCAACTAAAAAAAAAAGCTTCGAAAAACTTAAAGTAAACAAGTAAAGAAATGGAATAGCCGTTCGAAAAACCTCCAAAGGATTCATCTAAGTTTAAAGAAAAATCAACAGCCACAAAAATAACAAAGTAGATAAACATAAACAATAAATAAGATAACTAAGAAACTTTCAGCCCATAAGTGGTCACTTCGGGGCTGAAAATAATGCCTTTTGCCGCTTTGATTTTAGGCCTTTTGGCCCAAAATACTTTCCGTTCCTGCTGTGCTATTTTCAGACTTCGTAAGTCCAAGAAATGCTACTCTTCTGGCCCTTTTAAGCTGCTACAAATCTGCTGCACTTAGTGCACATTTAAGGGTCCAAAACCATCAACTTTCGGCCTTTACAAGGCTACTGCAGCTGCTTCTAATTGCGGGTTTTAACCCCCATTTTTGCTCCTCAGTTTCGGCCTTTTAAGGCTGCTGCTGCTGCTGCATTTTTTGGGTTTTTAAACCCAATAACGTAACTCCCTTTTTGCGACTCCGAAGAAAGTTGACTCAAGAAGAGGAATAATGCAAGAGAAGGGAGTCCGGATGGACTCGAATAAAATAGTTCATGTAAAATTCAAAGAAGAGAGAAGGGATTAGTAACAAATAAATTTAAAGAGCATGTATGAACAACAAGTCTTAACTACATATTTGACCTCATCAATAGAGAGAGACCAAACAAGAAAGAGATCACTTGGCCACATAAATGTTTCCATTAATCGCTACACAACTTCAACTATAAGAGATTAACAACATGGATTAACTTCAAGCCACATAAATAAATATTTGTCCATCAACCAAGATTTTTAAAGGGATACAAGTAAAGAAAATTTGAAAGAAAAATCTATCAATGCTACTATCATTATTCGACTTCCAACAATATAGACAGACCAAAAATAAGAATTAATTTTGGAAAACAGAGACTGCATTCAGCAACACCAACACGATTTATACAAAAAAAAAAACAATTCCTATGTTCAAGGCTATAATCGGATATATATATATAAAGAAAAACTAACTCAATAAATCCTAATTTATTACTAACTAAACAGCCTACATTTTAGTCAAGAAACACATGAGTGAAACATGAAGAAACAAAGACATGAAATTGGGAGATTATTGGAAAAACATCTCGGAAAATAAGTAAAACAGTAGGAATAAAATAGACATTATTAACTACTAAAAAATCAAACCAAAGTCTAACACATGACTACTAAAACAAAGCTAAGCATATATAATAAACAAAAAAAAAAGCATAAAAGAGCTAGGAATTAAATAAAACAAGGCTAAGCAAAAAATAAAATACCTGGTTATGGGCAGCGAACCGGAACTACGAGTTTGAAGGAGACGACTCCACCTCTTCAACTCGAAAAACCAACAAAACACTTTTAAAATTTTTGAACTATGGGAACCGAGAATTCTCAAGATTTTATGAGTATTCTTTTTTGTCTTCCCCCTCCCCTCTAAAATATTGAATGAAGTAGGTTTATATAGAGACCTAAAAATCCTCAAAAGGGATAAAATGCCGATGTGGGACTATTGAAAATTGAAAATTGTTTGAGAAATGATGTGGGAAAGGCAGATTTTTTTTAATTTTTATTTTATAGATAAAATCCATTATTTTCATTTATTTAAGATCTAAGAAGCTTTTTTTAAAATTTAATCAAATCGTGGAGGGTCAAAATTGGGTGTCAACAATATTATTGGACCTTGGCTGTCCATTTTCCCTTTGTTCTTTTATTCCACTTGGGACAGATTAATGCAAGTAGGTGGTACACACTTGGCCCAATAACATGGTAAAACAAATCTTAGGAGGTCATGCACTTACCTAGTTTCACTTGGGCTTTATCCATAATGGGCCAATTGACAGATTTGGCTGCTGGGCCTTCTTTCATTCACAATTTTCTTTAATAGGTTTGGGCTTCAAATGAGCCCCTAAATATAAGCCTAAATCTGGTCAATCAAACTTGGGCCCTTTAACTATAATATAGATCAAGTAGGTGATGCAGCTGCTAGCTCAATTACCATCTTACTATAATTACTTAAATACTTTCCATCGGAGTTAACTTGCAATACATATGCTAAAACGTGCAAGGCATTACATCACCTTCCAAGCTAGTTTAAACCAACACTAATCACATAAGAAACATGATCCCTCACCTACACGATAAGTCTATGTCAAGTATAACATGAATAGAACTACCACATACAAAAATATAGGCCGTTACAGTCTTTGGGTTCAATGGGTACATATCTACTACATCAAGCAACCTATCAGGAAGATACATAGGTTTCTTGTTTGCTTTGTAACATCTTAGTGAAACTAGTTGGTAGTATGTATGAGCAACTTGTCTAGGTTGTTGATGCTATACTTGTATATTGTTTGGTAATGAATGAAAGCTATACTATTATTAATAATAAAAAAATGTTAATTTTTTTAAAGACCGGAAGTTGTTAAGACACCATTTTTCAATGTAATCGTATTTGACCTTGATTAACAATCGTTAAAAAAAGGATGAACGAGTTGCTAATGAATAAAAAACAGAGCAAATAAAGAAGCAATTAAGATCAATTTATATATTTAAAATAATCAGTCTAATTGTACATGTGTGTATATATAAAAAAAAAAATCATTCATATACATAATTCTTTAAACATTTAGAATTACCAACCCTTTATTTTATTTTATATATTTTCAAATAATCATTTAGTTAAATAGTTAACTTTTATTAACTTCAAGGACCAAAATCGCACTTTAAATAATTGAAGGTTAAATATGCATAGTCAAATAACGCATGAACTAAATTAGAATAATACAATCATGGACTAAAACTGTTATTCCCCCTTTTAAGTAATAAAAAAGCGATAAAAAATATTCACATCTAAAAAGAAGAAAAATCACAAAATATAAATTATACCTGACAAGGCAAAAAATTATAAGCACTAGGTAAAATTCATAAGGCACGTGTAATGTCATACAAAACATAAGATTTGTTTCGGAATCCACAAGATTATGTCTCTTAATTTTCTTAAAAAAATAAAAAATGATGAAACTTTTCTAAACTTATGTCTTACGAATTAAATACTATCAGGTATGAAAAATAATAATTAAAGAGGTCATAAATAGCGTATTTGACCTATATATTTTTATTAATAAAAGGCGATGAGACAAGAAATAAAAATGCAAATACAACATAAATCACACTAGTAGAGGGTATAATTATGTGCTTTACCCTAAGTTTCCAAATACACATTCGTATCAGATTTCGATCTCCATGTATACGTATCTTGAATACATTAGGTCAAAATTAGGTTTAATTTATTTTAGATACAATATATCCAAATGGATTTACATGTATATGAAATACAATAACTCTCTCCTATCTTGCTCGTCTCTCTCACTCTGTACTCGTATTTCAGAACGTAAATTATATTCCAGATATATATATCTGGTATGATTCACATTCACAGGTACCTGATGTACATTAATTCTCTTGCTCGCCTCTCTCATATTTCTATTGTCTCTCTCCCTCTCTTTCCACGTATGATTATTTTGGAACATATCTAATGATAAAATACATATTTCTCGATGTATCTGATAAATAATAACCCCAAAATAGAAACAATCTGAGCATAAACTTGCAATAAAAGTGGCAAAGCCCATCACCTATCAAGTCGGTTTGGCCCATTGATGATCTTCATGTTCAATTTTTCTTGCTAATATATATACAATTAATTTACGAAATATCGGTTTCAAACATGTATTGTGTGTGCGCAAATTAAAGCAAATTCTCAGTACTAATAAAAAGCCCTAAAACATCTTAAATCTGAGTATTTCCCTTTTGCCGACTGAAAAGAAACTCTTGTTTTTGCTTTTTTTTGAGTTCCAAAAATGGGGAATTGGAACAGAAGAAGATGGATACCCAGAAAAAAGTACAAGCAGGAAGATCTTCCCCCTTCTCAGCCGTACCAGTTCAACCAATCTCCTTATCATGGTACTCATCTGTCTTTTTCTTTTTTTCCCTTTTTAGGTACTGTTTCATGCTATTTGTTGATTATCAATTATTTTTTTGTAATGATTAATGCCGGTGGTGTTTTCTTGATCAAGAATTCGGTGAATTTTGTTGGGTTTTCTTTTGTTTGATTAATTTTTTTCATCTGGATTGCGTCTGTATGTGTGTACTGTATAGGATCCATTAAAGAACAAGATTTACACTTGTTTGGATGGTTGTTATCCATTGTATGTACTGTTTTATTAGTTTTAAAAAAATGTTTGTTTTTGATTGTTAGTTTAATTTTATTGTTTTCATTGTTGGTATGTTTAAATCCATCATTAACACCGAAAAGTCCCCTTTGTGTGTAACGAATCGTTAGTTAACGACGAAAACCCCCACCCCAATCGTTAGTTTAATTTTATTGTTTTCATTGTTGGTATGTTTAAATCCATCATTAACACCGAACCCAGTCGTTTGTTTAATTTTATTGTTTTCATTGTTGGTATGTTTAAATCCATCATTAACACCGAAAAGTTCCATTTTTGTGTAACGGATCATTACTTAACGACGAAAACACCTGCCCCAATTTGTGTAATGACTGATTGGGTGTGATTGTGTCGTTATTCTTATTTTGTCTTATTATTGATAATAATACTATTTTGTCGTTTACCCTACCTTTTCATTGAACCTCTCCCCCTAACCATTTAAATTGTTGATGTGTAATATTATGTGATGAACTATATAATCTATCTAAACATTGTATTTAATTAAATAAGTCACGATTCAGTTACCCTTATCTCTGAAAAAAAATCACGATTCGGTTACCCTTATCTCAGAAAATAAAAAGTCACGATTCACGAGAAGTTGTATCCTATGTAAGATAGTTTGGGGCGTGGGTACCATAGGTAGAATAGGGAAATAAAAGTCTTAAAAATTGTTATCTCGGGGAATAGAACCAGTGACCCATTGCAACATTTGAACCGCCTTCACCGCTGAACCAAGCTATAGGTAAGTGTTGAGGCGGTTCATTTTATAATATATATACCTAACATGCAGATTTAACCTTATATATACAATGCAATTTTCCGGCGAAGGGGGTTTGTCCGAACCCCCTGACCACTACCTAACTCTGCCCCAGCGGACAACATTGGAACAAATTGAGGAATTCCCAAGAGGAGATGGAAATCGGGAAAATTAAAATCAATTCATGATCATAAACAACTAGGAAGGGGTTGTTTCCCGTATGAAGCACCAAACACATTTTTACACGAAGACGTGGCTAGTCCTATTCATATGTGGTTGGCCATTTGCCCAGTTGATATTGTCAACCTGCTCATTTTTCCTTTCTTATTCCGTTTTTTTTTATTTGAGTGAAGGATTAAATACAGTCTGGTCGAACATAAATGAACGATATTTCGGAAAAGGAAAAACTTGTTATTTTACGGAAATGGGTGGCTTTATGATTATGTTTTATTTCGTAGCTGGTGATAGAATATTTTACTGATAACGTGAACGTGTTGTTGTTACTTATCCAGTGGAGACACTAGATTGACTGTTTTTTCTTTTCTCCATGATATTTGGCCATACAAGATTCTCTTTTTTAACAATGTAACAGATTGGCCATCACAAGATTCTTTTAGATAGTGTTCATCTTACTGATGGTTTTGTTTTAAAAAAATTGTGCTAGCTTCTCTAATATTTAGAACTTCTAGTCTTTTTCTCTTTTGAGTAATAAGTGATATTAATAATTTCACTGAGAACTTCACTAAGGCACTTCAAGATATGGAGCAAAATGATCAGAGTTACTTCACTGCTAGTAATTTGTGAAATCTACAAAAGAGTTGACATCATTTACTAAAGTCAGATTAGACGAGGAATTTAATATTTGTAAGCATCTAGTTTTATGGTTAAAGTAGCTGAATATCTGACCATGATAGATCCATTCAATCGATCTGTCGATTGAATATATTCCTCCTCATGCAATTTCTTTCTTCTACAGTTTTGCATTCAATTATGGAGATCTCCTCGTGTAGGAATAGGTGAATAAATCTGAAAAGACTTTTAGAGTTATACCTTAATACCGTAGATTAGACCATCTTCTTGTTTCTCTGCCATGTATACCTGGTGGTAGAATTCCTCCCAAAGCTTCCTTATATGCGCCAGTGGGTTACTCAGTGGAGCCACTTGTTGTTCCTGAAATCCAATTTCCATACATCCCATACTTTCCCCTAATCGATCATTTCCCATTAGAATGTGGTTCTCATTGCCAAGTCCCCATAGTCATTTGCAAAGATTTGTTTTTATTTGCCTGTTACCTTTGTTTTTTTTTAAAAAAAATTCCGACCCCTAAACAACTCCATCTGTTGGAAGCTGTGACCGTTGCGCTTTTGACCAATATTCTTGTAGTCTTAATGATGATGAGAACTGTCAAATTTGATTACTTAATTTTGTTGATTACACTGGGTATGCTGTTGTTGTAGAGTTATTGAACTACGTGTGTAGGGGGTGGGGGAGTTATCAGTGTCTTATAGCTCTGATTCTTGATACCCTTTTTGGCCATTTACATATTATCATCTTCCTAGAATTTCACATATCATACTGAGTCGCTTCTGTAAGAACTGTGACTTTATTTATTTTCCCAGTTCTGAATTTAGGAAAACGATGAGAGCTATGTTGCTGTGCCTTTTAAATTCTTAGAACAGATACCTTGACTACTTAGACCTGGTAAAATTGGTTGATAGCATGTGAAGTTCACATCAGATAGTGATGCCATCGAATAGTAAACGTTTGGCCTCCTTTTGAAATATTTTGTAAGATACAGTATTTTACATTCTATAGGATGAAGCTTGTCTTTCACAAGTCCCTGAAGCTGTAGCTAAGAATTTAAAATGATTCACCCCCTTTAGTTGGGACTTGATCCTCTGTCAAATTATTAAATTGTTCTACCAGTTAGCTTATGAGGAAGACCTTTCTCTTTTTAACTTTTCGCGTGTGAATCGGCTTCCAGAAATGTTTGATTGTCATTCTTATCTTTTGAGACTGTTATTGCTTCAAAGTCTGTCATGCTCACTTTTCGGACTGTAACTATTTTAGGAAGGTAGATATTTAAAAAGCATGTGAGGTGCTCGTCTGGGTTACTGTAAATAATATAAAGGAGAAATGTTGAAAGGGGAACTAGCTGGATCTGTAAATAGGGAGACAACGTATACCTTCTCTGTCAAGGAAATTGGTTCATGTTTCAATCTGTCATTGTTTTGTCTTGGAAAATAACAAGCATTGAATAGCTGTCCTTTTGTGCTAACCTCTTGTACAAGGAATTTCCTGCCTCAGAGGATTTAGTTCAGGGCAAAAGGCAGTAGGGCTCGAGATTGTGGTTGGCACAAGTCACGACTCAAATCCTAACTCGTGAACCAAGTCTGGTATTTAAGTGGAGTTGGTAGAAGGTTGTAAGTGTTGAAGCCAGTTGACCCAGCTCCAATATTCCTCTGAAATTTGTGTGTCAGATTCTGTGCTTTAAAAGTTATGCACGCTCATATACACGTGTTTGTGTGTGTGTGTGTGTGTAAAGATCTTGATAGACATGCTTGGAATTCTGATTGTTGTGGAAGGTGTCATTTTAATAAAATACATCTCTTCATATATTTCCTTCAGTTTCTTCTTCTTCATCTTCTTTTAAAATTAAATTAAAAGTCTATTTCACATAAAATATATGCTATTAAGTCTTGTATTATCTACAGAATCTGATAACTTCTTCTTTTTGGCCTTTTAAAGCTATCCAGGAAAACAGTGCCCCATTATGGGAGATAGATTTCTGCAGAGCAGCCGGGATTCCCTGGCACAAGGTTGTGAGTGCAAAAACATATATGAACTGTTACGAAAATGTGGTTAAGTGGGATGACTCTGCAGGTCAAGAAGCATTCAACGTTGCAAAAAGGAGATATTGGGCAAAGATTTGTGGTTTTCGCCCTCAGAATCCTCCTCCCAATCCAGATTTGTACATTGATAAAGTTGATTGGGACTCAGCTATCGATCCGGAGCTGATATTAGATTTGGACAGAGAATATTTCAACCCTAATGAAGTTAAAAACTCTGTCAAGTCTGAGAACAACTTAGATGGATGCACCCTGGTATGGGAGGATAAAACTGCTGATAATGGTGAAAACCCTTGGGGAAGTGGTAATGTGCAGGGCTCTAAAACTGCTGCTAATGGTGAAAATCCTTGGGAAAGTGGCAATGTGCAGGACTCAAAGCCTGTTGGCAATCGTGAAAATCCTTGGGAAAGTGCTTCTATTGAGGATACGAAGCAGACTTGGAATGAATGGTATACCCCTGTAAACATCAAAAATGATAATCCGTGGGAAAGGAGTTCCCCCAAAACCCAGGGCATCTTGAAGGATACTGCCTGGGGAGGCTGTGGAAATGAGTCATGGGGTTGGAACACGGGGATGAATTATCAGAATGGATATGCTTGTGTTGATAACAGTTGCAGCAATTTGTGGTATCAAAGTGGTGCATGTGTTTCTGGTGCTAAAGGAAACGAATGGGTTGATAACAGCGTTGGTTCCTGGGGTCAAACCTATTGGAATACTGGAGGGCATGAGCAGCGGAATTCAGACTATGGCTCTCACTGGAACAGGAATGTTAGTCGAGGTGGTGGAACAACCTCAAAGGACAGAAGATGGAGAGGATCTGAGGGCACGTCTTGGGATTATCAGCAACAACCAAGGCAGAGTAATGACAGAAACGTGGATTTTGGAAGACCTAGCAGAGGTGATAATACCTTTTATTCTGGTTCGCGCAAGAGGGAAAGTTCTTCACAACATGTGCCGAGGTACAAAAGCTCAAGGTTTCAAAGTGATGAACAGAGGACTGCGAACAATTGGAGAGAAGACAACACACAGAAGAGGGTTACTTTTTGCAACATGTATGACTAGTTGATCAACTTCTTGAGTTGGCGTTTCAATGAAAAGTTGACGAACTTCATAAGTTTTATCTTTTCAATGAAAAGTTGACCAACTTCTGGATCTTTTTGTATGTTATGTAACATCATTGGGTGTTACCAAGTCCAATGGTGGAGCAGTTGCAACCATCATCTTGCAGAGGGATGGTAGACAGGTAAGCTAGTTGGAAGGCAGTGGAATAGGAGAAATGTTTATGGCATTGAGCGGAAATTTGTAACATAAAAAACCTCATTTCTGTTCTCCATTTTTTTATTTTTGGTTAAAGAGAAAATATCCTGCTGGATGGATAGTTGGTAGTAGGTATGATAGATGATGATAAATTGCATGTTGCTAAGCCCATGTACCTTTGCTGTAAGTGGCTTTGATATCTCGGTGTAAGCTTGTAAATCTTTATATAACTTCACCCTTTTCCCCTCTGGGAATTGGCAACAGGTATAATATGCATCGAGGGATTTTGTACTTTTAGTCTTGCTGTGACTTGTATGCCTTTGTAGCTGTTGTTTTAGATGCATGTTGGCAGGTCAATGAGTGGACTTCATGGTCCTGCTGAATCTCTTTGAACTCATTTCAAAGAAGTTCAACCTGAATGGTGATGGGTGGTATCACTACTTAGGCGGTCCTCTCTTGGTTTTTTGTTGTTGAAAACTGTGGTGTTTGGGTCAGCTTGTATGTACCTTAATGAATTTTATGGGATACCTATCACCAGGTAAAGCTAGCGACCATGACAGTTACCATCAAAGCTAGAACAGATGAGATGAGACAATCCATCTGTCGAATCTATTTACGCAGTTCTAAAAGGGTTTGGTCTAGAGCAATGGTCGCATCAAGCACCTTGATATATACTGTTGACATTTAGACAGGGATCCTTCTTTTTTCTTACCCCTGAAAATCAGTTAGCGTTGATGCATATCTTAGTCCTTATAAGAACGATTCAAGTGTGCGGATTAATAGTTAATTGATGAAATTACGAGCGGAGTGATTATGATTTAAATCTTAATGAAAATGGTAAAAAAAAGAATTAGGTTTTTCTTTTTCATGCCTATGCTAAAAAAATATTAATAATATGTATTCAAATTTTATACTTTGATACAATGTTTTCACGAATTTGTGTTATTTTATTATGATAAAATTTGATCGAAGTATTGTAAAACTCAACGTCCAAATCAAGTGTTATCATATATATAAACATTAGGTTTTTCTTTTTCATGCCTATGCTAAAAAAATATTAGTAATATGAAACTTTTCTATATAAATTAAAATTAAAATTTAGTTGAGTATGAAATTCACAGGAGAAACCAAAAGGGAAAATTGGTCTCTACTTGCTATTTTATTCGTTATACATTTTCAAAAGGTGGAACCCACTTCAAAGTAGCTCCAATTTTTTTGGCAAACTAAGGACACAAATGTAAAGAAGATTATTAATTTGTAACTATTATGAAGTTTTTTTTTCCCTCTCAGCAGATTTAAATAATGTTCTAATGATAAAGAAATTAGTAAATTTTAGATTTAGCAAACATAAAAATTATATTTTGTATGTTATAAATTTATATATAATTTGTATAATTGTGCTTTTGTATAAATTACTAGCAATTTTTATTTGTATAAATCGCTGGAAGTCTTTCATTTGTATAAATCGTTGACAGTCTATCGTATGTATGAATCGTTGTCAGTTTTTCTATTTAATTTTATGTGTTATATATGCATAAAATTTGAATTTTTGTATACAATTGAATCGAAATAAAATATTTTTATATCAAATCTCTCTCTTTATACAACACAAACTTCACATTATAATTTGTGTTTATATAAAGCGAGAAAAAAAGAAAGGTAAAAGCGAACTGATAGTATAAAGTGTATTCAACAAAAATATATATATTTGCATTTATATATATGATTTTTTCTAGTTTTATACAAATAGAAGCATGATTTATACATTTATTTTAGTATAAAATAAAAGAATAGCAAACGAAATTCGCTAAGGAGAAAGGCAAATGACAATTGTTTACTGTGGTTTACAATGAAATCGAACTGTGATCGTAACATTAAGGAATTGTTTTGAAAGAAAAAAAAAGTTCAAAAGAGTTTCTGCAAATAGTTCATACAAGCACACAGCCGCTTTCAGTTGGTGAAGAAGAAGAAACTCAAAAATGGCGTCCAAATCCGCACAAAGCAAACCGTACTTCTTCTACGGCCACCGGAAACCTACTCAGCATCGTCCTACAGTTCAAGGAGGCCTTTTTTCCAATCGTCAAACCATAAATCCAAACCGCACCACCAAAAACTCACCTTCCTCTGTTACCCAAGATGATTTTCAGCTTCAAAAATGGGACCCGGATGAAGTTTCGGGTCAAAAATCCAGAGACCCATCTCAGGAATTCTTCTCTTTAGCTCAGCGCCTATCACCAATTGCTAGGTATATAGTGGATTCATTCAGGAAACATGGGAAATGGGGTGCACCCCTTTTGGCTGACCTTAATACTCTACGAAGGGTTACTCCTAAGCTTGTAACTGAGGTTCTCAAACACCCTAATCTTGATCCCAAAATTTCATCCAAGTTCTTCTATTGGGCTGGTATATTCAAAATTCACCCTTTTTACTTTTTGGGGAATTTGTTATTTGTGTCATTCTTTTCTCCTTCGCTGGGAATTTTATATGATATCCAAGATTGTTGAATGTGTTATGTTTTTCACTTTGAAATGGGAATGCTGTAACTTGTAATGCTAATTTTAGTCTAAAAATGGGTGGCAGAGAGGTAGTGGTAAGACCTGTGTACACATTAACCTCTCAGACCCGACTTTGTTGGATTTCAATGGGTTTGTTGCTGTTGTAGTCTAAAATGGGTCAAGCTAGCACGAAAAATCGAAAAGGAGAATTTTTAAGGGAGGGGGAGAGTATATAGATGCAATAGTGTGATCTTGAGGCAGTCAAATACTACAATTGTCATGGAATTTTACTGGATGGGAGAGTATATAGATGCAAGTATGTGATTTTGAGGCAATCAGATGCTACAATTATCTGATCTTTTGGCAAGAGTGTTGTGCCTTAAATTTGTCTATATACAAAAGATCAAGTCCAAAGCTATGCATTTTGTTATTGTTTTGTTCACAAGAAAAAATGGATAGACAAATTGATGATGATCAGTGTTGTGCTTGTATATGTGTGTCTTCTTATTCTTATAATGTATCTTAACAGGAAAACAGAAAGGTTACAGGCATGATTTCTCTTGTTACAATGCCTTTGCTTATGGTCTGAATCGGGCGAATCAATTTCGGACAGCTGATCAGGTTCCTGAGCTGATGCATATGCAAGGAAAGCCACCTAGTGAGAAACAATTTGAAATTTTGATCAGAATGCATGGTGATGCTAATAGGGGTCTTAGAGTATACTATGTTTATGAGAAAATGAAAAAATTTGGGGTAAAACCAAGAGTTTTTCTGTATAACAGAATAATGGATGCTTTGGTTAAAACCAATCATTTGGACTTGGCTATGTCAGTTTATGATGATTTCAAGAAGGATGGGTTGGTGGAGGAAAGTATGACTTTCATGATCTTGATAAAGGGCCTGTGCAAGTTAGGACGGATGGAT
This sequence comes from Solanum lycopersicoides, assembly GCA_022817965.1. Lineage (NCBI taxonomy): Eukaryota > Viridiplantae > Streptophyta > Magnoliopsida > Solanales > Solanaceae > Solanum > Solanum lycopersicoides. The sequence continues at coordinate 106,882,346 of CM040618.1, forward strand.
GAAGTGTTTGAGCTTTTGGGTCGGATGAGAGAAAATCGTTGCAAACCAGATGTGTTTGCATACACAGCAATGGTAAAGATATTGGTTGCAGAGCGGAACTTGGATGGTTGTTCAAAGGTTTGGAAGGAGATGCAGCAGGATGCAGTTGAACCTGATGTTATTGCTTATTCAACTTTTATTGCTGGTTTGTGTAAAAATAATCAGGTTGACAAAGGCTACGAGTTGTTCAAGGAAATGAAACAAAAGAATATTTTGATAGATAGGGGGATTTATGGATCCTTGATTGAATCGTTTGTAGCAAACGGGAAAGTTGGTTTAGCTTGTGATTTGCTTAAAGATCTGATAGACTCGGGCTATAGGGCTGATTTGGCAATCTATAATTCTATTATTGAAGGTCTCTGCAATGCAAAACGAACAGATAGGGCCTATAAACTTTTCCAAATGACAGTTCAAGAAGATCTTTGTCCTGACTTTTCCACTGTGAAGCCCATATTGGTGTCTTATGCAGAGTCAAAGAAAATGGATGAAATTTGCAAATTGCTTGAGGAACTGCAGCGATTAAGCCATTGCATCAGTGATGATTTATCCAAATTCTTCACATATATGGTAGAGAAGGATGATAGGATTATGATTGCTTTAGAAGTCTTTGAATATTTGAAAGTAAAAGATTATTGCAGTGTTCCAATATATAACATTCTTATGGAGGCGCTCTATCAGAATGGCGAGGTGAACAAGGCACTCACATTGTTCTCTGAGTTGAGAAGTTCAGATTGTGAACCTGATTCATCAACTTATAGCAATGCCGTCCAGTGTTTTGTAGAGGTCGGAGATGTACAGGAGGCATCTATTTGCTATAACAGAATTAAAGAGATGTCTTTGATTCCCTCAGTTGCTGCATATCGTTCTCTTGTCATAGGGCTTTGCAAAATAGGACAGATTGATCCAGCTATGCTGCTAATTCGTGACTGCCTAGGCAATGTGGCGAGTGGCCCTATTGAGTTTAAGTATATTCTCACTATTATTCATGTCTGTAAAATGAATGATGCCGAGAAGGTAATGAAAGTTCTTGATGAATTGCTTAAAGAGGGCTATTCTCCTGATAATGCTGTATATTGCGCTGTAATTTATGGCATGTGCAAACATGGAACAATTGAAGAAGCACAGAAAGTTTTTGCAAGTATGAGAAAGCGAAAACATCTTACTGAAGCCGACTTAATTGTTTATGATGAGATGCTTATTGACCACATGAAGAAGAAGACAGCAGACTTGCTGTTGTCTGGGTTGAAATTTTTCGGTCTGGAATCAAAGTTAAAAGCGAAGGGGTGTACTCTTTTAGCAGGTTGAAGAAATGAAAATAGGTAATAAATCATAGAAATATTAATCATTTGCACTTGTATGTGATATGAAGCTGCAAGGTCCCTGCTCTATTTAGGTGGCTTTTGAAGTTTTAGTAACTTGAGTTTGCAGACTCATTTTTTAATTTTTTGGAAACATATTGTTGTGGTTCGGACCTTTTTATAAAAAAGGAAAGCGTTAATTTTTCTAAAAGATTTTCAGACTTACTTTTCAATCTTCCATAAACTCAAAAACTAGCGTTTGCAGTTCCTGAGTTTTTGAAAGATTTGACAAACTAAGTTTGGAAACCTTCAAAATTATTTTGCAAAAACAGGTCATCAAATAAACTTTTTCCTCCAAAAAGTCAAACTGACTTGGCAAACCTAATTTTTGGAGAACATCAAACAAATGCCACTTTCAATTTTTCACTGTTTCCGACAGGTTACTACTTCAACTTTGCAGGTAGCTTGGTGAACAGTTTGTCTGTAGTTGTTGGAGGGGACCAATCTATCGCACTGGAAGAGTTCAAGTGCATATTCTCATTGAGAGTTGAAAGGCTACTCCGATGCTTTTTGAAGGTATCTTTCAACTTATGATTGTGTTATTCGTTACTAACTGAATCAGGCTTTACATGGCAAAAAGAAAAGCAAACCCTTTGTCTGGAGACTAGAGGAAAGAAAGGAAATGTACCTACATTTTCCTCTGTTTGTTTCAAGGGATTTGGCAAAAGATGGATGCCATTTTTTAATTTTGGAGTCCTCTATTTAATCTCCTATTTCCCTCGTCTTCCATTCTTGTACTTTTTCTTTAATATCGGTTCTTATCTTTTTTAGCTTGACTAATCTACCTCATGCAGCTTGTCCAACTAACAAGCTCAAGTCACCAAGGTAATCTTGATCGACAAGACTGGAACGGATGGAGTAACTATGATTGGAACGTGGAAGCTGCAGGTTATTACTCCTATATACCTCGCTCCATACTATACTTTTCTCTTTGCTTTCCATATCTCCTTAGCTTCCTGACACTAGAAAGTGGAAAAGTTGATTTGGCACTCCCCTGGCTTATGACCCAGCCATGAAGTTCCGTCTAGCAGAGGCATTTACGAATTCTGCTGGTGTAGCACTATCTAATAACCAGTTGAGAAAAACTGTGGTGAGGTTTGATTATTATAATAAAAAAGTGCAAATAATAAATTATTTTCTTCTTGCAGGTATCTGTGAACTTCAGTAATTATGCAAAACATGTCCATATTGATAACCAGAGAGTTAAGGAATGATATTCTTCCTCCAACTACATTAAATCTCACTAGATTGCGATATCTTTAAGTTTTGGTTTGGGTTTGGGGTGTCTTAAGATTTAGATGGAGAACTACTCTGATATCTTGGAATGTGTTCTGATAAACAAGGTTGAAACCCTGCTGGCTGTTACTTCACAATTTTGACCTATTTTTTTAGCAATAAAATAGAAATATTGAGGTTATGAATCCATCCTTTATTCAAGTAGTGTAAAAAGTACATCTCAGTATGATTTTCTTTGAACAATACAGTATGTAGTTTTCCAAGTTCCATTAGTAGTAAGTACACTTTGCAAATTGAGCAATATTACCTTTAAAGAGTAAATTGAGAGTAACAAGATCAGTAACCTAGAGCAAGTATTGAATAACAGATATTTAAAGCATGAGACAACAACAACATTTGTGAAATTGTAACTCTTACTATTATTTATATCAATGATGATTTTGAATACACAAAAGGGGAGTGGACTAACTAAAAATCTACTTGTATTCCAGCATTATATTACTAGCCTTCTCTTGGCTTCCTAATTTTTCATCAATATTCGTCTTCTTTTCTTCAACAATTGCTTCTTTATATCTCCCTAACTGGTTCAACATCCTATCCTACTCTCTACGCTTCAACAACAGCAATCGCAAATTCAATCAAATTGAAAATTGATTCCTAAACATATTCTCTAAATCTATACGCACCATGATTGATCAATGTTTGTTCTAAGTTGTAACCCTAAAATATATTGGTGACACTGTAGCATCAAAGCACATTTTAATAGGGTATCATATGTTTAACAAAATTTGGATCCAACCCACCGCCACACGTAAAAAAAAACAAAAAAAAGGTTTCCTAATATCTTTTTATCATTAAGGAAACTATTAACTTTTTTTAATATTAATTTCTATTAAAACTGTTAGATAAATTGGCTAGTTAGATATGGAAAGTCAAAAAGAACTTTCTTTTATTCAAATATGTTTATGATACCTTTGATTGTTAATTATGGTAACTTAGTATACTTTTTAAGTGGTTTCTAAATATGTCTAAAAAAAATAAAAAAAGTATGAAGATTATATGTCTTAATTCACATCACAAATTGATTATTTTATTATTAGCGCTTTGAATTCGATCATGTAAATTAAAAATTTGAGACTAAATAAAGAAATTAAGAAAATCAAATATTAATATATCTGCTCCCGTTAGGTGTATCATTAGGTTATATCGATTTAAATTTGCTACCATTTTTTAATAGGAAAATTACGCGGATAAACAAATTTATACTATTTAATTATTCATCATAGCTATAGTTTGTTATAATTACCACTTACGACTAACATTATACATTAATTACATGGGCTAACTTCAAGTTTGTATAATTAGTCATGTTTGTATATGTATAATTCGCCAAGATATACAAATAAATATGTGTAATATACAATTTTTTAGCTACTATATACATATACAATTCACCTCTCTCCCACTCTCAGC
>CM040618.1:106886476-107064819 GCA_022817965.1 Solanum lycopersicoides
CCTTCTATAAAAATTCCCTGCTTTCGCTCTCTGTCAACCCGCGTCGCTCTCTCCTGCCTCTCAAATGCTGTGCATGTGTACTTACATAATATATATGTATAAATAGCAGTTATAGTACAAGTTATGTCAGATAAAATTCGCACCTGCTCTCGCCACTCTCTGCCCTCGAGATTCCGAGTTCGGTCGCCTTATCTCCTCTCTTCATGTCCGTGCCAATATATGAATTACATATGTAGACGATACTAACCAATAAAATTGAATTACCTTTCTCGCTTTTCCTCTCCTCGCTCTCTCGCCAAAGTCTCGTCCATTTCCCCTCTTATATAGACAGTAGCTACAAATTGGAATTATCAAACTAAATAGCTTGGAGAGTATTAATTATTATAAGTGCTATGAGTGAAAGTTTTCTTTTTAATACGCCTATCACGATTATGTACTTCTTTAGGATTAAAAATTAGAAGTTGACAAAGCTAATTCCTTGTTTTGTTATATCGTAAAAACGGGAATAATTCTTAAAGGATAATAAAAATTCTGATATTTAAATGTTTCTATATTTACATATTTCGGTAGTAGTTACGAAATTTAAAATCCTTCATTTTTTCTTAGAAAAAATGTATTAAGTATTCATAGCTCCATTAATGTACGACCTCCTAAATGTAAAAGGTGTAATCGATTCTCCCCTTTCAAAATGTTCGTGCTTGATGTGTTGTGGAATTAATTAATCCGACCCTTGTAATGTAGATTGAAAGGATTTTTGTAAATTATAAACTTTAAAGGATATGTTGCAAAATTTTGAACCTTAAAGTATGGGAATTGTAATTTATAACAAAATAGTTACTCTCTTCGTTTAAAAAGAAGACCTATTTTCTTATTAGTCTTTTAAAAAAGAATGCACCCTTTTTTTTTGCAACACTGATCAACTTTAAATTTCAACGTGTCATGTTAAGACACGAAGATTAAAGAGCATTGGACATTTGACATAACTTAATTTAGAACCACAAGGATAAAAATTCTTTTTTTTCTAACTCCAGTTCCCAAGTCCCAAACTAGTCCCTTTTATTAAACCGAAGGGAGTAAACTTTAGACTATATGAATGTCTGTCCGTTCTATATTATTTAGTACTTAAAAAGAGTTAACATAATAGTAAAAAGTACTTGTGATGTAGAAAGGTGGAAAGTAGACTAGTATATGGGCGAACTGTATCGAGGTAAATTATAGTGGAACAAATAAGCAAAGTATGATTTCTTATCCGATAACCTAAGGCTCATAGTTGAATAGTTGGCTTATTATGTTAGTAAAATAAACTAATCTCAAAAACCCAGGTACTGTTTATAGTTAGAAATTAGTCACTATAAGTATGGTAGGATAAAGAATATATTCTAGCAAATTAGAAATAGTGCAGGAAAAGTGCAAAGAAACACCTGTAGATTATAAAATTCCACCTTTGAACAAAATAAAGACTAATAGATGAAAGGTTAAACCTCCCCGTTGGGTGATGGTGTACGCGGAGTGTGGTGTGTTTCGCCTCTGGATGACTGAACTCGTGCACATCAGCTTCCTAATTTGCTATAAGTTCATTCAGCAAAGCTGTAATTCAACAAGAGGAAGGTAAATGAGACCAAGAACAAATAAAGTAATATGTGTAGCAAACGATTCTACTCACGTAAGTCTGAAGTACTGAATTTCTCAAATATCCCCATGTATTTCTCTTTATTGTTAGGCCATATAAAGTTAAAAGGGACGAGAGGACGAATCCAATAAGAATGTGAATAAGCAGCCCCTAAAGAAAAGGGTAGTGGTGCAGATGAGTGAATGACATTGGAAAGTACGCTGCAAAAATAACAATGAATTCCACAAAGTGAAAAGTAACAATGAGAGGAGTGGCAGGATAAATGAAGCCAAGTTAGCAAAATGATTGTCGGAGTACGAGGGAACATTTTGATCATAAGTTTTTTGTCGCTTGTATTAATGGGTGAGGTGATTACATGTCATGAGCAATGGTGCAGAAGTCTTCTGTGTGGCTGGGTTGTGTTCTAGTATATATGAATGCACGACTCCCAGCAATTAAAGGGACTGGAGTATTAGATTTCAGGTTATCTTTAATGGAAGTAGAAGTTTCCTTTGTTAGGTCGCACATCGACACCAGTTAATGCTGGAACACCTGTGATACTGAAATAAAAAGGTTTAAGGCCCATGCGATGTGCTGTGGAGAAAATACAGAAGAATATTGGTGTAAAGTGGGAAGAAAAGAGCCACATCTTTAGGGGAGTGCTGGTATAATCCACAGATATGCTAGGTGCAAATGTGTCATGTAAATACATAAATCGTGTATATGGGGATCAGGCTATATAGGGACCTCGGTTGGATAAGTGAGATTGATGAAAAGTGTGGAAACGGATAGTTGGTAAACATGATAGTGAGTCATCAAAAGGGAAAGTAGACTAGTAATATGGAACTGATGAAGTAAAATTTTATAGGTGGATTATAAGTTATTGTTTCTTATCGATAACCTCAAAATGGATTCTATAGTTTGAAGTTGGCTATATCTTAGTAAAATAAATAGCTCTTCATACACATGTACTGTTATATTTCGAATTAGTCACTTAAAGTATTGGTGAATAAAGACATATTTTCTAGCCAATTATGATAAATAGTGCAAGGACAAAGTGCTAAAGAAACCACTCTGTAGATTATCAATTCACCTTTAACAAAATAAAGACTATTTAGATGAAGGTTCAACTTCCCGTTTGGGTCGATTGCGTGTACGCGGAGTTGCTGGTTTTTCCTCTAATGGAGTGACTGCACTGCCATCATCTTCCTCACCTTCTGCTATAGTTTCATTTACAGCAAGCTGTCAATTCAACAAAAGAAGTAGAATTAGACTCAAATCAAAATGTTATAATGTGTATGCAACGATTTACTCACGTAAGTCTGGAAGTATGAATTTCTTCAAAATAATCCCATTTATTCTCTTTAATTGTTAGGCATATAAAAGTTAAAAGGACAGAAGAAGAATCCATAAGTGTGATGAGCAACCCTAAAGAAAAGGGAGGGGGTGGCAATGGTGATGAATTGAAACGTACTGCTCAAAAATACAATGCAATTACTACAAGTGCAAAGTAACAATGACCAAGGTAGTGCACGAATAACTGAAAAGCAAAGTTTTCAGCAAATGATGTGATCGAAGTTCACGAGGGAACATTTTATCAGTATTTTTTTTGTAGCTTATTATGGGTGCAGGGTGTATACATGTTCATGAGCATGCTGCAGATCTCTCTGTGTGTGTGTTTCTTATATGAATTCAACTCCAATTAAAGGACATGACATCATTTCAGTTTCTTAATGATTGATATTTTCTTCTTTTTCTTCCACCTCCAGTTTTATACTCAACTGGATTTATAAAATTGTTTAACTCTGATGTCCCCTTGAAATCACATTGTGATATATGCCAAAGATAAGCATCTTTTAACTGTAACAAACCACCAAATTCTAGGTGTCCAACATGTGTCATGTACATTACATAAATCTTTGCAGTCTTTTTACTTCTTAAGAGATTAAGAAGTGTATGATAGTTCTAAACATTATATGTCTGTAACTCTTATCTACCATTAAATCAAGAGTATGCACTGTCGACCTTCAATGCTGTGATTGATGTCATGTCTAGGGAGATAAAAGCATAAATGCATTAATTCTTTCAAAGAGAAACAAGTTAGTCAACTCCTGAACACTCCCCATAACAACTCATAGACGTTAGCCCCCTTAGTACTCCTCGTGTGTCAGAAATATGAAGTGAGAGCAGCATAAATGAATGGGACCTGGATCGATCAATTTTATGACAAAGCATCTGGAAAGTAGATTATGTTGTTGAAAGCCTAGCTTATCCTAGCATTTAAGTATTCCCTGATAATATGATCATTCCTATTAGTTTTACTCATACTGACTACTCCATGAAGGATTTGAAAATTCAAATGTTATAGGTGCAAATTGCACGAAGCATTGACATATGTAATACTAATTTTCTCATACAGCAAATATATATGTCCAACCTAAATTGACTTGGCAGAGCCAAACTTGTTTTCAGTTTCCTCGTAGCAGACATTCTACAAAAAAGTTAAGGACAACATCAAGTTATACTCACTCCACTCAGTATTCATTTGCTTAGGAACATCTTATACCTATTGGTTTTCTTTGCCAAGGGAATTACTGATGCCTTGGTACTTCAAGCCTCATAGAACTATGCCAAAAGCTAGAGTTCCAATTCAGGGGAAAATCCATAATGTTATAACCATAGAAATCAAGTAGCATGATCCACTCTAAAAGCGAACAGTTAGACAAACAAATAATCAGAAACAGAAGATAGCCCATGTCAGCATATGTCAAGTGTCAACCAATATCTACCTGTCTGAAGGTGGTGTTTGTTTTACATTTTGCAAAAACTGAATTTGTAAACTCTAAAACAAAACCCATCTAAGCTTTTCCAGTAGCATTTGCATTGTTGTGCCAATAATAAGCCTGCTTAGCTTTAGTGGAGTTGATATAGCCTAGACTGTTAGCATCTTTTTCTGGCGATATATTCATAAGTTCCATCCCTTGTTCTAGCTCTCACTTCTATCCACTTACCCTCCATTACCCCCACCCCTCTTCCCCACTTCACAGACACAAACTTATCTCACCAGTCGCCAGCAAAAGAAAATAAAGTATACTTTTCCTCCAACCATACTAAAGTATTGCAGTAATTGAATAAAACTTTAACTTGATGAATGTCTTAAGCGTTGGCAACTAATACAAATCTGCATTAGAAATTTTCGCCTAGACCTCAAATTTCATCAATCCCCTCCCCCTCCACCCAAGAAATAATCCAAAAACCAATAAAAATATTGATGTTAGTAACAAAATTGAAACATCAGGATTGAAATGTTAATATATAACTTGAAACAGATATAATTACTCATGCTTCCACATTTTTCCTATACTTCACTTATAACTTGAAACAGATATAATTACTCATGCTTCCACATTTTTCCTGTACTTCACTTACTACATCTCGTGTCGAATCAAATCTCAAGGAAACAAGAGTGAATGAGCCTAATGGAAAAAATTACTTGAGTCACCCAACTGTGCAGCCTAGTGGTCTCGTTCAAAACACCCCCTTCGCCCAAAAATTATGAGATAGAATTTAGGTTTAATAAATATTTACACACATCTCTTAACTACACAAGTTGAAGGTTTAGTCTAGCCCGGAAAAAGTAAATGAGAAAATTGGTTTGGGGCAAATGGGATTATATAATTTACCTCTTCTAGAAATTTCTGGTCGAGGTTATCAGCAACACGGGAAGAAGTGAAGATGGTGATAGCAAGGAGAGAGAGTGGAAATACCAAAGCAAATATATAACTGCCCGAACTAATTCCACCAGCACGAGTCACCACTGATAACCCTCTGCTCTTCTTCTTCAATTGAAGAATACGTGAAGAAGAATCCACAAACAGCAGCTGCTGGTCGTGTTGCAGTTGCAGTTGCAGTTGCGGGTTATTGAATCGGAGAAAAGTAGAAGAGGAGAGCGAGTTGGAAAGTATCATACTCGCCACCACTGGTTGGTTGAAATTTCAGTTCGTTATCGGTTCTTTATTTTCTTTTTACCCAGACAATTGGATACTAAGTTACTCACTTGTCATCTTAGAGAGTGAAAAAAAATATTGTAATTTTTAATTTAAATATATAAATAAATAAATGATATACTACTTATTTACTCCGAATACGCCTTTCTTGTTCTCAAAAGTAGGGTCTAAAGAAGATAAAATATACGCTGATCTTCCATCTAGGTAGATAGGCGGTTTCCGATGCATAATTTTCTTTACTCAACTCTTGCCTTAGTAATTCATTAATTTTGTTTTTTGAAAAACTTTCACATATAGCTACTTAAAAATAACCTAATTACTTTCAATAACTATAGTTTGATAATTACAATTTGTAACTACATGTTATATAGAGGAGAGAGGAGAGAGAGACTGGGAGAGAGGGGGAAAAGAGTGGGAGAAAGGTGAATTGTATATGTATATTGATTAGATAATTGTATATTACACATATGTATTTGTATATATAGCAAGAGGGATTGAGAAAGAAAGGAGAGAGGCGAGCGAGATTGAGAGAGAGAGGAGAGAGGCGAGCAAGAGAGAGCCAAGAATGAGAAAGAGGTGAATTATATATGTATATAATGTATATTATACATATGTATTTGTATATATGACAAGCGAGATTAGGAGAAGGAGAAGAGATGCGAGCGATATTGAGAGAGGAAGGAGAGGCGAGCGAGAGAGGACAAAGAGCTGAATTGTATATGTATATAGATTAAATAATTATATATTATACATATGTATTTATATATTCTAACAAATTATACAATATACAAACATGACTAATTACACAAATTTGAAGTCAGGTCACGAGTAATAATTATAGCATACTATAGCTATGATGAGTAATTGAATAGTGTAAATTTGTTTAACCGCATAATTTCCCCTTCTATATTAATCTGTTTCTCAAGGCTTTACAATGATCCGAAACTCAGCATTTCATTTAAGAAGGGAATGATCTGAGTGAACAGCATATGATTCATGGAAAATAATCAACTTGTTAGAGGTCGAATTACACTATACATTAAGAATAACCCCGCATCTCCATATATCATAGAGTTGGAGCTCTGTAAAAAACAATCTCCACCCAATTCTCAAACATCTCTATGTTTCTTCTCTGTACTTCCTTCCACCAACATAAATCTACACCTCCGCTTGGGTAATGATCGGGAGTAACAACCATAAAACCAAAGCAAGAACAAGCCCCCCCGCCCATGAATCTGCTAGCTTACATTCTTTAGCTATATTACACACTGATACAAATCAAGACATTGGATGTTCGTCATTCATCCACTCCGTCAAGTTGACAGAAGAAAGCAGCAGAAGCCATGAAAGGAGAACAATTACGCTTCAGTTATCACATCTGCATCTATGCCTGGGGGAGACTGTGGGGGAACAGCTTCGTCATGAAATTCAAAGAGGGAACCACTTTCCGTTAAGACTCTCCTGGCAGCTTGAGAATGTTGATTTCTACCAATCTTTCTTGAAGGAAGTGACTCCGAGGCAGCAGCCTTTGATGAACTGTTGCTGCTTTCAAAGGATGCTAAGAATTTGTCCTTCGATAGAGATTCTTGAGCAGATAAAAGAATAGAACTGAAAACACCACTCTCCCTCAAACCTTGGACAATAACCTGCACATACAAAAATAGAAAACAATGAATGAACACATCTATCATTGGAATGAGTTTTAAAGATGTTTCTGACTGTTTTAGGGGTAACACACACACATCAGGACCATCGCAAGAGAACAAAGTGTGAGCACCGTCTTACTGGATAACAGACAAACAGATTGCTGGAGTAGATGATGTGAACCTTATCATTTTCCACTGTTGCACGCTGATTTTCTACTTCATCCCTAATTTTTTATAACCTAGAAATATCTCATGCAAGTTGACCCAGTCCTAATTGTCCTCAAAGGTTCAGAACTCAATGGAACATGGGCCCGCCAAGTAGTCCCACTTAAATAGTTAAATACCATGTTTTGTGTCAAAGAAAAGGTTGGAACTGTGATATATGCCCAACCCAGACATCCGTGTTGCATCAATTTCATCCCAGCCCAGGCATAGGGAACTCCACTAAAATGTATATCCCATGTAAATCTGACATGCCAACTCAAGTAATCACGGACTAGACCTTCCTGCGAGAATTAGTTCTCCAAGGATGTCCTCCCACACCCTAAATCCGTCCATCTAGAGACAGCAAATGGTATCTAGAGCATCTCTTACATATTTTTCTGATTGAAATTGATGCTAGACATATGTACTCATTTCAAAGGACACTATTTTTGTGTTCTAAGGAATTGTAATATGACAGGAAGATGTTTTTGTTCTAAGGTGACAGTTCTTGTTCAAAACTTTTTCCCTAGCTTAACGACCTCTTTTTCCCATTTCAGAAAATTGCACTTAGGCTCAAAGAAAAAAGATTTCCAAAGTCGGGCTGTCCAGGCTTACCATGGGAGCATAAATACGGGTTAAAATGCCTTTCCTCAACAGTTTCAGGTTCATCGCTTTGTCAGTCCATACGACATGTTCATGGTACCTGACCAAGGAAAAGAAATATCTTCAGAGCTGCAGAGTAACTACATTGATGAACAACTCAAGCACATAACTAGTCCAATAAGCCAACTCAGTGGTACAAAAGGGAGCTGAGCGAGATTAAATTGGATTTCGCTGCTATTAAGATTAGAAATTACCAGCTTAACATCTCATCCTCTGTAGCAGTTGAAGCAATAATAAATGCCTGGAGAAGATAAAACATTTTATCACACCTTTGAACATATTAGCTCATAAACTATCAAACTCAAGAAAATAAAACATAATAGTTCACACTAGATCAATAAACTGTCAACTGATAGTAAAAACTTTTCCCCATAGAAGCAGAGCGGGAAGACTGCATTTTATTAGAACAATTTATATAAAATTTGACTTTAGAATTATTTGCGCAAAACCAATATATGGATGTTGCCTGAGATTGATTCTCCAACAACCAGAGCACCCAAAATTTACAACAACATACCCAGTGTAGTACCACAAAGTGGGGTCTGGGGCAGGTAGTCATAAAGTGTACGCAGACCTTACCGCTACCTCACGATTGAGAGAGAATGTTTCAAATAGCCCCTCGGCTCAAGAGAACAGTCCACAGCTGAGTACCAAAAGTTTTTTTAAAAATTTTTTGGAAAACTCTCATCTTAAAAACAGTAAATTAACGAGCCTCTCCCCTTACCCACAAGGAGCCAAAATAGAGAAAACACCAGTAGTCTAATACTCTTAATCTATTTGAAATAATCTCTTTTTGACCTTAAAGTAGGCATCCAAATGCTGAAGACATTTATCATTACTAATCTAATAAACTCAAGTGGGCAGCTTCCCCTTACCTACTCTTCCACCCACACATCTTTCCTGAAACCCAGTAGCATAACTAGCAATTTTGGATAAAATAATTCGAAGATCCAAATAAAGATTAGAGTTAAAAACAAGTCCTCTCCAGCAACAACCACGAAACGGTAATCATTATGGAACTACATTATCCAGTAGTACACTTGTAAACACAAAGTAAAAGAAAAGGCATAGTCTTATTTCCACCTAAAAATGAAAAATAGAAAAGGAGCAGTAACTCACAGATCTATCAAATTCCAACATGAAGCATCTCTTAACATCCTCCTTTGTGGGCTTGCAACCACATCTATCTCGTCTTGAAGTCAAGTCAGAAAACTTGGAATATGTGTAATGCAGAACAGCAGCCTCCTCCAATTTGATCTCCCTGTCATATGTTGAAATTTTTTTAATATGATGGCCTTATTCTAGAATACCAGTATACAAGGAAAAGGTCGTAACATTCATAGCATTCCAGTGAGCACGGGAATATGGAACAACTGAAAATTATCCCTCTAACATCCAATAAGTTTGCATGAGCTTAGGGCCAAAAGAATAATAGACAGGTTAGTATGTGAGAGACTATAGAGGGCAAACATACTTTGGAGTTTTCATGTAATTATGCCATCTATGAGCCCCATTGGGACGAAGATGGTCCTGAACTCGAGCAGCTGCTTTACCATTTCCATACGTCAAAAAGTAATTTGGATTGCCACGGGTTGCTTCTTTATACATGCCAAAATATGTATCCTTCGTTAGATGGTCATAATTCTTCTTGAACATTGATACCTATTATGATGGGTACATAGGAAAAGACAACAAAAGAAAAGAACAGTTTCAGGTCATACGCCAAGCTTAATTCACATAGCTTTGATAAGCACCAGAATATGACAAAAGCACTTCAGAAGATTCTGATCATGGGGTAATAAAATAACAGAATAAGAGTTTTCCTTATTTACCTCAATGATACTTGTCATAGTCAAACAGTTGAAAGACAATTAACATATAGGAAGATAGAATATTTACAGGATTAGACAAATTATCACTCAATTGCTTACTGTACTTAAATAACTTTTTATTGAGAATACTGTACTTAAATAGCTGAACCAACAGAAATATACTAATGCATCTTTTCATATCACAATGATTAAAGTAGTCTCTCCCATAAACGACGATCAGTAACAAATAATGAATAACAAGTCCAAGTGTCCAACTTACCTCTGTAAAAGGATCCTTGATGTCCTCTCGTTCAACACTGCTCTCCTGAATTCAGAAAAAATCATTAAAATACTTGATGACAGTTCCAATGGTAAACAACATGTACTGAGAACCAATCAGATAAGCGCTATACATAAATAGCCGTTTCCCGGAACACTTCCCAATCAACTTACATAGTTAGGAAAGATAACCATGTCAACGTTTGAAGGCACGTCAAGAAGCAACTGCCTCAAAGAATACTCTCGAGCACCGGCCGGGTGTATTAACTCATCTGTATCTAGATGAATTATCCAATCCATACCAGCATCCTGACATTTCGACATGTACATGGATCATCAACAATGATTTAGAATGATAGCCAATGCAAAAGTAGAAGAGTTCATACCCTTGCCATCACTATGGCCATCTCCATATTAAGAGATTGCTTCACAAAGAGCTCGTAATTGCAAGGTTTATAAAAGAAACTAGACAGCCACGTTTCATTCCAAATCCGGCTAGAACAAAATGAGAAAAAAGGACATCAGTCAAACATAAGTAGACACGTCAGATGTGCACATGTGATAAGTACAAGCATTAACTGAACTTAAAGGGCACATCTCATTCCCATCAAACCAGATCAAAGTTAGAAAATGCATGCCAATGAGTACAAGCATTAACAAAATTTGATGGCCACATTTCATTCCAATCAAACCAGATCAAAATTCGAAAATGCATGTCAGTAAAACATATGAAAAGAAAATAGCACGCTAATGCTAAAAGGAGAGAAAATCTAGCCAAGTTTCACAACTCAACACGAAGGAATTATTACAGTTACAGAAACAATGAAAATATGCACATCAGAAGGAAAAAAAATCAAGCACCAAAACATATCTTTTGATCTTTTATAGCCCTTATTAATTTTCCTATGATTTCAGCCTCACCAAAACCAATCAACAAATTCTTAAATTTTTAGAAATATTCCATGATCAAAATAAATTGTATGTCTAGTTCATTCTAACTGTTTCTCACACAATTATAGCCAATAGAAAAATAAGTAACAACTTTTAGCTGTGTCTCACAAATTTGGCTTGAGCCTGAAAAACGAAGTACAGGAAATTATAGCCAGTCCTTAGAACAATCATAAAATGTCAAGGGACAGACCTTTTGGCTTGTTGCTCCTCTAGCTTTCTTGTTCTGTATATTACTTTTACTCCCTGCAGATCAAACAAAACCCATGTTTGAGAAAAGAAAAATGTCACTTGAGCCTTAATAAGTGGGTAAACTGGATTTGGACCATAACAGCTCAGCTCCAACTCTGTCAAGTCTGAGAACAACTTAGATCCTGGATGCACCCTGGTATGGGAGGATAAAACTGCTGATAATGGTGAAAACCCTTGGGGAAGTGGTAATGTGCAGGGCTCTAAAACTGCTGCTAATGGTGAAAATCCTTGGGAAAGTGGCAATGTGCAGGACTCAAAGCCTGTTGGCAATCGTGAAAATCCTTGGGAAAGTGCTTCTATTGAGGATACGAAGCAGACTTGGAATGAATGGTATACCCCTGTAAACATCAAAAATGATAATCCGTGGGAAAGGAGTTCCCCCAAAACCCAGGGCATCTTGAAGGATACTGCCTGGGGAGGCTGTGGAAATGAGTCATGGGGTTGGAACACGGGGATGAATTATCAGAATGGATATGCTTGTGTTGATAACAGTTTCAGCAATTTGTGGTATCAAAGTGGTGCATGTGTTTCTGGTGCTAAAGGAAACGAATGGGTTGATAACAGCGTTGGTTCCTGGGGTCAAACCTATTGGAATACTGGAGGGCATGAGCAGCGGAATTCAGACTATGGCTCTCGCTGGAACAGGAATGTTAGTCGAGGTGGTGGAACAACCTCAAAGGACAGAAGATGGAGAGGATCCGAGGGCACGTCTTGGGATTATCAGCAACAACCAAGGCAGAGTAATGACAGAAACGTGGATTTTGGAAGACCTAGCAGAGGTGATAATACCTTTTATTCTGGTTCGCGCAAGAGGGAAAGTTCTTCACAACATGTGCCGAGGTACAAAAGCTCAAGGTTTCAAAGTGATGAACAGAGGACTGCGAACAATTGGAGAGAAGACAACACACAGAAGAGGGTTACTTTTTGCAACATGTATGACTAGTTGATCAACTTCTTGAGTTGGCGTTTCAATGAAAAGTTGACGAACTTCATAAGTTTTATCTTTTCAATGAAAAGTTGACCAACTTCTGGATCTTTTTGTATGTTATGTAACATCATTGGGTGTTACCAAGTCCAATGGTGGAGCAGTTGCAACCATCATCTTGCAGAGGGATGGTAGACAGGTAAGCTAGTTGGAAGGCAGTGGAATAGGAGAAATGTTTATGGCATTGAGCGGAAATTTGTAACATAAAAAACCTCATTTCTGTTCTCCATTTTTTTATTTTTGGTTAAAGAGAAAATATCCTGCTGGATGGATAGTTGGTAGTAGGTATGATAGATGATGATAAATTGCATGTTGCTAAGCCCATGTACCTTTGCTGTAAGTGGCTTTGATATCTCGGTGTAAGCTTGTAAATCTTTATATAACTTCACCCTTTTCCCCTCTGGGAATTGGCAACAGGTATAATATGCATCGAGGGATTTTGTACTTTTAGTCTTGCTGTGACTTGTATGCCTTTGTAGCTGTTGTTTTAGATGCATGTTGGCAGGTCAATGAGTGGACTTCATGGTCCTGCTGAATCTCTTTGAACTCATTTCAAAGAAGTTCAACCTGAATGGTGATGGGTGGTATCACTACTTAGGCGGTCCTCTCTTGGTTTTTTGTTGTTGAAAACTGTGGTGTTTGGGTCAGCTTGTATGTACCTTAATGAATTTTATGGGATACCTATCACCAGGTAAAGCTAGCGACCATGACAGTTACCATCAAAGCTAGAACAGATGAGATGAGACAATCCATCTGTCGAATCTATTTACGCAGTTCTAAAAGGGTTTGGTCTAGAGCAATGGTCGCATCAAGCACCTTGATATATACTGTTGACATTTAGACGGGATCCTTCTTTTTTCTTACCCCTGAAAATCAGTTAGCGTTGATGCATATCTTAGTCCTTATAAGAACGATTCAAGTGTGCGGATTAATAGTTAATTGATGAAATTACGAGCGGAGTGATTATGATTTAAATCTTAATGAAAATGGTAAAAAAAAGAATTAGGTTTTTCTTTTTCATGCCTATGCTAAAAAAATATTAATAATATGTATTCAAATTTTATACTTTGATACAATGTTTTCACGAATTTGTGTTATTTTATTATGATAAAATTTGATCGAAGTATTGTAAAACTCAACGTCCAAATCAAGTGTTATCATATATATAAACATTAGGTTTTTCTTTTTCATGCCTATGCTAAAAAAATATTAGTAATATGAAACTTTTCTATATAAATTAAAATTAAAATTTAGTTGAGTATGAAATTCACAGGAGAAACCAAAAGGGAAAATTGGTCTCTACTTGCTATTTTATTCGTTATACATTTTCAAAAGGTGGAACCCACTTCAAAGTAGCTCCAATTTTTTTGGCAAACTAAGGACACAAATGTAAAGAAGATTATTAATTTGTAACTATTATGAAGTTTTTTTTTCCCTCTCAGCAGATTTAAATAATGTTCTAATGATAAAGAAATTAGTAAATTTTAGATTTAGCAAACATAAAAATTATATTTTGTATGTTATAAATTTATATATAATTTGTATAATTGTGCTTTTGTATAAATTACTAGCAATTTTTATTTGTATAAATCGCTGGAAGTCTTTCATTTGTATAAATCGTTGACAGTCTCTCGTATGTATGAATCGTTGTCAGTTTTTCTATTTAATTTTATGTGTTATATATGCATAAAATTTGAATTTTTGTATACAATTGAATTGAAATAAAATATTTTTATATCAAATCTCTCTCTTTATACAACACAAACTTCACATTATAATTTGTGTTTATATAAAGCGAGAAAAAAAGAAAGGTAAAAGCGAACTGATAGTATAAAGTGTATTCAATAAAAATATATATATTTGCATTTGTATATATGATTTTTTCTAGTTTTATACAAATAGAAGCATGATTTATACATTTATTTTAGTATAAAATAAAAGAATAGCAAACGAAATTCGCTAAGGAGAAAGGCAAATGACAATTGTTTACTATGGTTTACAATGAAATCGAACTGTGATCGTAACATTAAGGAATTTTTTTGAAAGAAAAAAAAAGTTCAAAAGAGTTTCTGCAAATAGTTCATACAAGCACACAGCCGCTTTCAGTTGGTGAAGAAGAAGAAACTCAAAAATGGCGTCCAAATCCGCACAAAGCAAACCGTACTTCTTCTACGGCCACCGGAAACCTACTCAGCATCGTCCTACAGTTCAAGGAGGCCTTTTTTCCAATCGTCAAACCATAAATCCAAACCGCACCACCAAAAACTCACCTTCCTCTGTTACCCAAGATGATTTTCAGCTTCAAAAATGGGACCCGGATGAAGTTTCGGGTCAAAAATCCAGAGACCCATCTCAGGAATTCTTCTCTTTAGCTCAGCGCCTATCACCAATTGCTAGGTATATAGTGGATTCATTCAGGAAACATGGGAAATGGGGTGCACCCCTTTTGGCTGACCTTAATACTCTACGAAGGGTTACTCCTAAGCTTGTAACTGAGGTTCTCAAACACCCTAATCTTGATCCCAAAATTTCATCCAAGTTCTTCTATTGGGCTGGTATATTCAAAATTCACCCTTTTTACTTTTTGGGGAATTTGTTATTTGTGTCATTCTTTTCTCCTTCGCTGGGAATTTTATATGATATCCAAGATTGTTGAATGTGTTATGTTTTTCACTTTGAAATGGGAATGCTGTAACTTGTAATGCTAATTTTAGTCTAAAAATGGGTGGCAGAGAGGTAGTGGTAAGACCTGTGTACACATTAACCTCTCAGACCCGACTTTGTTGGATTTCAATGGGTTTGTTGCTGTTGTAGTCTAAAATGGGTCAAGCTAGCACGAAAAATCGAAAAGGAGAATTTTTAAGGGAGGGGGAGAGTATATAGATGCAATAGTGTGATCTTGAGGCAGTCAAATACTACAATTGTCATGGAATTTTACTGGATGGGAGAGTATATAGATGCAAGTATGTGATTTTGAGGCAATCAGATGCTACAATTATCTGATCTTTTGGCAAGAGTGTTGTGCCTTAAATTTGTCTATATACAAAAGATCAAGTCCAAAGCTATGCATTTTGTTATTGTTTTGTTCACAAGAAAAAATGGATAGACAAATTGATGATGATCAGTGTTGTGCTTGTATATGTGTGTCTTCTTATTCTTATAATGTATCTTAACAGGAAAACAGAAAGGTTACAGGCATGATTTCTCTTGTTACAATGCCTTTGCTTATGGTCTGAATCGGGCGAATCAATTTCGGACAGCTGATCAGGTTCCTGAGCTGATGCATATGCAAGGAAAGCCACCTAGTGAGAAACAATTTGAAATTTTGATCAGAATGCATGGTGATGCTAATAGGGGTCTTAGAGTATACTATGTTTATGAGAAAATGAAAAAATTTGGGGTAAAACCAAGAGTTTTTCTGTATAACAGAATAATGGATGCTTTGGTTAAAACCAATCATTTGGACTTGGCTATGTCAGTTTATGATGATTTCAAGAAGGATGGGTTGGTGGAGGAAAGTATGACTTTCATGATCTTGATAAAGGGCCTGTGCAAGTTAGGACGGATGGATGAAGTGTTTGAGCTTTTGGGTCGGATGAGAGAAAATCGTTGCAAACCAGATGTGTTTGCATACACAGCAATGGTAAAGATATTGGTTGCAGAGCGGAACTTGGATGGTTGTTCAAAGGTTTGGAAGGAGATGCAGCAGGATGCAGTTGAACCTGATGTTATTGCTTATTCAACTTTTATTGCTGGTTTGTGTAAAAATAATCAGGTTGACAAAGGCTACGAGTTGTTCAAGGAAATGAAACAAAAGAATATTTTGATAGATAGGGGGATTTATGGATCCTTGATTGAATCGTTTGTAGCAAACGGGAAAGTTGGTTTAGCTTGTGATTTGCTTAAAGATCTGATAGACTCGGGCTATAGGGCTGATTTGGCAATCTATAATTCTATTATTGAAGGTCTCTGCAATGCAAAACGAACAGATAGGGCCTATAAACTTTTCCAAATGACAGTTCAAGAAGATCTTTGTCCTGACTTTTCCACTGTGAAGCCCATATTGGTGTCTTATGCAGAGTCAAAGAAAATGGATGAAATTTGCAAATTGCTTGAGGAACTGCAGCGATTAAGCCATTGCATCAGTGATGATTTATCCAAATTCTTCACATATATGGTAGAGAAGGATGATAGGATTATGATTGCTTTAGAAGTCTTTGAATATTTGAAAGTAAAAGATTATTGCAGTGTTCCAATATATAACATTCTTATGGAGGCGCTCTATCAGAATGGCGAGGTGAACAAGGCACTCACATTGTTCTCTGAGTTGAGAAGTTCAGATTGTGAACCTGATTCATCAACTTATAGCAATGCCGTCCAGTGTTTTGTAGAGGTCGGAGATGTACAGGAGGCATCTATTTGCTATAACAGAATTAAAGAGATGTCTTTGATTCCCTCAGTTGCTGCATATCGTTCTCTTGTCATAGGGCTTTGCAAAATAGGACAGATTGATCCAGCTATGCTGCTAATTCGTGACTGCCTAGGCAATGTGGCGAGTGGCCCTATTGAGTTTAAGTATATTCTCACTATTATTCATGTCTGTAAAATGAATGATGCCGAGAAGGTAATGAAAGTTCTTGATGAATTGCTTAAAGAGGGCTATTCTCCTGATAATGCTGTATATTGCGCTGTAATTTATGGCATGTGCAAACATGGAACAATTGAAGAAGCACAGAAAGTTTTTGCAAGTATGAGAAAGCGAAAACATCTTACTGAAGCCGACTTAATTGTTTATGATGAGATGCTTATTGACCACATGAAGAAGAAGACAGCAGACTTGCTGTTGTCTGGGTTGAAATTTTTCGGTCTGGAATCAAAGTTAAAAGCGAAGGGGTGTACTCTTTTAGCAGGTTGAAGAAATGAAAATAGGTAATAAATCATAGAAATATTAATCATTTGCACTTGTATGTGATATGAAGCTGCAAGGTCCCTGCTCTATTTAGGTGGCTTTTGAAGTTTTAGTAACTTGAGTTTGCAGACTCATTTTTTAATTTTTTGGAAACATATTGTTGTGGTTCGGACCTTTTTATAAAAAAGGAAAGCGTTAATTTTTCTAAAAGATTTTCAGACTTACTTTTCAATCTTCCATAAACTCAAAAACTAGCGTTTGCAGTTCCTGAGTTTTTGAAAGATTTGACAAACTAAGTTTGGAAACCTTCAAAATTATTTTGCAAAAACAGGTCATCAAATAAACTTTTTCCTCCAAAAAGTCAAACTGACTTGGCAAACCTAATTTTTGGAGAACATCAAACAAATGCCACTTTCAATTTTTCACTGTTTCCGACAGGTTACTACTTCAACTTTGCAGGTAGCTTGGTGAACAGTTTGTCTGTAGTTGTTGGAGGGGACCAATCTATCGCACTGGAAGAGTTCAAGTGCATATTCTCATTGAGAGTTGAAAGGCTACTCCGATGCTTTTTGAAGGTATCTTTCAACTTATGATTGTGTTATTCGTTACTAACTGAATCAGGCTTTACATGGCAAAAAGAAAAGCAAACCCTTTGTCTGGAGACTAGAGGAAAGAAAGGAAATGTACCTACATTTTCCTCTGTTTGTTTCAAGGGATTTGGCAAAAGATGGATGCCATTTTTTAATTTTGGAGTCCTCTATTTAATCTCCTATTTCCCTCGTCTTCCATTCTTGTACTTTTTCTTTAATATCGGTTCTTATCTTTTTTAGCTTGACTAATCTACCTCATGCAGCTTGTCCAACTAACAAGCTCAAGTCACCAAGGTAATCTTGATCGACAAGACTGGAACGGATGGAGTAACTATGATTGGAACGTGGAAGCTGCAGGTTATTACTCCTATATACCTCGCTCCATACTATACTTTTCTCTTTGCTTTCCATATCTCCTTAGCTTCCTGACACTAGAAAGTGGAAAAGTTGATTTGGCACTCCCCTGGCTTATGACCCAGCCATGAAGTTCCGTCTAGCAGAGGCATTTACGAATTCTGCTGGTGTAGCACTATCTAATAACCAGTTGAGAAAAACTGTGGTGAGGTTTGATTATTATAATAAAAAAGTGCAAATAATAAATTATTTTCTTCTTGCAGGTATCTGTGAACTTCAGTAATTATGCAAAACATGTCCATATTGATAACCAGAGAGTTAAGGAATGATATTCTTCCTCCAACTACATTAAATCTCACTAGATTGCGATATCTTTAAGTTTTGGTTTGGGTTTGGGGTGTCTTAAGATTTAGATGGAGAACTACTCTGATATCTTGGAATGTGTTCTGATAAACAAGGTTGAAACCCTGCTGGCTGTTACTTCACAATTTTGACCTATTTTTTTAGCAATAAAATAGAAATATTGAGGTTATGAATCCATCCTTTATTCAAGTAGTGTAAAAAGTACATCTCAGTATGATTTTCTTTGAACAATACAGTATGTAGTTTTCCAAGTTCCATTAGTAGTAAGTACACTTTGCAAATTGAGCAATATTACCTTTAAAGAGTAAATTGAGAGTAACAAGATCAGTAACCTAGAGCAAGTATTGAATAACAGATATTTAAAGCATGAGACAACAACAACATTTGTGAAATTGTAACTCTTACTATTATTTATATCAATGATGATTTTGAATACACAAAAGGGGAGTGGACTAACTAAAAATCTACTTGTATTCCAGCATTATATTACTAGCCTTCTCTTGGCTTCCTAATTTTTCATCAATATTCGTCTTCTTTTCTTCAACAATTGCTTCTTTATATCTCCCTAACTGGTTCAACATCCTATCCTACTCTCTACGCTTCAACAACAGCAATCGCAAATTCAATCAAATTGAAAATTGATTCCTAAACATATTCTCTAAATCTATACGCACCATGATTGATCAATGTTTGTTCTAAGTTGTAACCCTAAAATATATTGGTGACACTGTAGCATCAAAGCACATTTTAATAGGGTATCATATGTTTAACAAAATTTGGATCCAACCCACCGCCACACGTAAAAAAAAACAAAAAAAAGGTTTCCTAATATCTTTTTATCATTAAGGAAACTATTAACTTTTTTTAATATTAATTTCTATTAAAACTGTTAGATAAATTGGCTAGTTAGATATGGAAAGTCAAAAAGAACTTTCTTTTATTCAAATATGTTTATGATACCTTTGATTGTTAATTATGGTAACTTAGTATACTTTTTAAGTGGTTTCTAAATATGTCTAAAAAAAATAAAAAAAGTATGAAGATTATATGTCTTAATTCACATCACAAATTGATTATTTTATTATTAGCGCTTTGAATTCGATCATGTAAATTAAAAATTTGAGACTAAATAAAGAAATTAAGAAAATCAAATATTAATATATCTGCTCCCGTTAGGTGTATCATTAGGTTATATCGATTTAAATTTGCTACCATTTTTTAATAGGAAAATTACGCGGATAAACAAATTTATACTATTTAATTATTCATCATAGCTATAGTTTGTTATAATTACCACTTACGACTAACATTATACATTAATTACATGGGCTAACTTCAAGTTTGTATAATTAGTCATGTTTGTATATGTATAATTCGCCAAGATATACAAATAAATATGTGTAATATACAATTTTTTAGCCTATATACATATACAATTCACCTCTCTCCCACTCTCAGCCCTCTCTCACTCGCCTCTCTCCTCCCTCTCTCAATCTCGCTCGCCTCTCTCCTCCCTCTCCCAATCTCGCTGCCATTTATACAAATATATATGTATAATATACAGTTATATACAATTATGTACATATACAATTCACCTCTCTCCCACTCTCTGCCCTCTCTCGATCTCGCTCGCCTCTCTCCTCTCTCTCCCAATCTCTCTTGTCATATATACAATTACATATGTATAATATACAATTATCTAACCAATATAAATATAGAATTTACCTTTCTCCCACTCTTTTCCCCCTCTCTCTCCCCTCTCTCCCAGTCTCGCTCACATCTCTCCTCTATATAACATGTAGCTACAAATTGTAATTATCAAACTATAGCTATGGAGAGTAATTAATTATTTTAAAGTGGCTATATGTGAAAGTTTTCCTTTTTTAATACATGCCTATCTACGAATTCATTTATCTTCTTAGATAGTAAAATTAAATTGACAAAGCTAATTCCTTTTGTTTTTTGTTATCATTGTTAACAACTGTGACAATAATTAATTAAAGGAATAATTACACAAATTCCATATTTTAATTTTCTTATTACCATTATTTCGTATAAGTTTAACAAATTTTCAAAATCCCTCATTTTTCTCTTAAGAAAAAATGTCATTAATGTATTCAACGCTCCATTAATGTATCCGACCCTCCTTTTAATGTATCAGAGCGTGTATTCGACTCTCTTTTCAATGTATCAGTGCTTTGACTTGTTGGTCATTAATGTATCCGGACCCCCTATTAATGTATCCATTTGAAGGATTTTTGTAATTATAAACTTTTAAAGGATAAATTGCAATTTTACCTTATAAGTATGTGATTTTTGTAATTTATTAATCAAATAGTTACTCTCTTCGTTTAAAAAAGAATGACCCTATTTCCTTTTTAGTCTGTTTAAAAAAGAATGACCCCTTTTCTTTTTTGGCAACACTTCAACTTTAATTTTCCACGTGTCATGTTCAAGACCACAAGATTAAAGAGCATTTTGGTACATTTGACATAACTTTAATTTAGAACCACAAGATAAAAAAATCTTCTTTCTTTTCTTAAACTCCGTTCCAAGTCAAACTAGGTCATCCTTTTTTAAACGAAGGGAGTACAACTTTACTATTATAATATTCTGTCCGTTCTATATTACTTGTCCACGTTACTTAAAAAGAGTTGAACAATAAATTAGTAAAAATACTTGTATGTAAAAGGGAAAGTAGACTAGTAATATGGAACTGATGAAGTAAAATTTTATAGGTGGATTATAAGTTATTGTTTCTTATCGATAACCTCAAAATGGATTCTATAGTTTGAAGTTGGCTATATCTTAGTAAAATAAATAGCTCTTCATACACATGTACTGTTATATTTCGAATTAGTCACTTAAAGTATTGGTGAATAAAGACATATTTTCTAGCCAATTATGATAAATAGTGCAAGGACAAAGTGCTAAAGAAACCACTCTGTAGATTATCAATTCACCTTTAACAAAATAAAGACTATTTAGATGAAGGTTCAACTTCCCGTTTGGGTCGATTGCGTGTACGCGGAGTTGCTGGTTTTTCCTCTAATGGAGTGACTGCACTGCCATCATCTTCCTCACCTTCTGCTATAGTTTCATTTACAGCAAGCTGTCAATTCAACAAAAGAAGTAGAATTAGACTCAAATCAAAATGTTATAATGTGTATGCAACGATTTACTCACGTAAGTCTGGAAGTATGAATTTCTTCAAAATAATCCCATTTATTCTCTTTAATTGTTAGGCATATAAAAGTTAAAAGGACAGAAGAAGAATCCATAAGTGTGATGAGCAACCCTAAAGAAAAGGGAGGGGGTGGCAATGGTGATGAATTGAAACGTACTGCTCAAAAATACAATGCAATTACTACAAGTGCAAAGTAACAATGACCAAGGTAGTGCACGAATAACTGAAAAGCAAAGTTTTCAGCAAATGATGTGATCGAAGTTCACGAGGGAACATTTTATCAGTATTTTTTTTGTAGCTTATTATGGGTGCAGGGTGTATACATGTTCATGAGCATGCTGCAGATCTCTCTGTGTGTGTGTTTCTTATATGAATTCAACTCCAATTAAAGGACATGACATCATTTCAGTTTCTTAATGATTGATATTTTCTTCTTTTTCTTCCACCTCCAGTTTTATACTCAACTGGATTTATAAAATTGTTTAACTCTGATGTCCCCTTGAAATCACATTGTGATATATGCCAAAGATAAGCATCTTTTAACTGTAACAAACCACCAAATTCTAGGTGTCCAACATGTGTCATGTACATTACATAAATCTTTGCAGTCTTTTTACTTCTTAAGAGATTAAGAAGTGTATGATAGTTCTAAACATTATATGTCTGTAACTCTTATCTACCATTAAATCAAGAGTATGCACTGTCGACCTTCAATGCTGTGATTGATGTCATGTCTAGGGAGATAAAAGCATAAATGCATTAATTCTTTCAAAGAGAAACAAGTTAGTCAACTCCTGAACACTCCCCATAACAACTCATAGACGTTAGCCCCCTTAGTACTCCTCGTGTGTCAGAAATATGAAGTGAGAGCAGCATAAATGAATGGGACCTGGATCGATCAATTTTATGACAAAGCATCTGGAAAGTAGATTATGTTGTTGAAAGCCTAGCTTATCCTAGCATTTAAGTATTCCCTGATAATATGATCATTCCTATTAGTTTTACTCATACTGACTACTCCATGAAGGATTTGAAAATTCAAATGTTATAGGTGCAAATTGCACGAAGCATTGACATATGTAATACTAATTTTCTCATACAGCAAATATATATGTCCAACCTAAATTGACTTGGCAGAGCCAAACTTGTTTTCAGTTTCCTCGTAGCAGACATTCTACAAAAAAGTTAAGGACAACATCAAGTTATACTCACTCCACTCAGTATTCATTTGCTTAGGAACATCTTATACCTATTGGTTTTCTTTGCCAAGGGAATTACTGATGCCTTGGTACTTCAAGCCTCATAGAACTATGCCAAAAGCTAGAGTTCCAATTCAGGGGAAAATCCATAATGTTATAACCATAGAAATCAAGTAGCATGATCCACTCTAAAAGCGAACAGTTAGACAAACAAATAATCAGAAACAGAAGATAGCCCATGTCAGCATATGTCAAGTGTCAACCAATATCTACCTGTCTGAAGGTGGTGTTTGTTTTACATTTTGCAAAAACTGAATTTGTAAACTCTAAAACAAAACCCATCTAAGCTTTTCCAGTAGCATTTGCATTGTTGTGCCAATAATAAGCCTGCTTAGCTTTAGTGGAGTTGATATAGCCTAGACTGTTAGCATCTTTTTCTGGCGATATATTCATAAGTTCCATCCCTTGTTCTAGCTCTCACTTCTATCCACTTACCCTCCATTACCCCCACCCCTCTTCCCCACTTCACAGACACAAACTTATCTCACCAGTCGCCAGCAAAAGAAAATAAAGTATACTTTTCCTCCAACCATACTAAAGTATTGCAGTAATTGAATAAAACTTTAACTTGATGAATGTCTTAAGCGTTGGCAACTAATACAAATCTGCATTAGAAATTTTCGCCTAGACCTCAAACTTCATCAATCCCCTCCCCCTCCACCCAAGAAATAATCCAAAAACCAATAAAAATATTGATGTTAGTAACAAAATTGAAACATCAGGATTGAAATGTTAATATATAACTTGAAACAGATATAATTACTCATGCTTCCACATTTTTCCTATACTTCACTTATAACTTGAAACAGATATAATTACTCATGCTTCCACATTTTTCCTGTACTTCACTTACTACATCTCGTGTCGAATCAAATCTCAAGGAAACAAGAGTGAATGAGCCTAATGGAAAAAATTACTTGAGTCACCCAACTGTGCAGCCTAGTGGTCTCGTTCAAAACACCCCCTTCGCCCAAAAATTATGAGATAGAATTTAGGTTTAATAAATATTTACACACATCTCTTAACTACACAAGTTGAAGGTTTAGTCTAGCCCGGAAAAAGTAAATGAGAAAATTGGTTTGGGGCAAATGGGATTATATAATTTACCTCTTCTAGAAATTTCTGGTCGAGGTTATCAGCAACACGGGAAGAAGTGAAGATGGTGATAGCAAGGAGAGAGAGTGGAAATACCAAAGCAAATATATAACTGCCCGAACTAATTCCACCAGCACGAGTCACCACTGATAACCCTCTGCTCTTCTTCTTCAATTGAAGAATACGTGAAGAAGAATCCACAAACAGCAGCTGCTGGTCGTGTTGCAGTTGCAGTTGCAGTTGCGGGTTATTGAATCGGAGAAAAGTAGAAGAGGAGAGCGAGTTGGAAAGTATCATACTCGCCACCACTGGTTGGTTGAAATTTCAGTTCGTTATCGGTTCTTTATTTTCTTTTTACCCAGACAATTGGATACTAAGTTACTCACTTGTCATCTTAGAGAGTGAAAAAAAATATTGTAATTTTTAATTTAAATATATAAATAAATAAATGATATACTACTTATTTACTCCGAATACGCCTTTCTTGTTCTCAAAAGTAGGGTCTAAAGAAGATAAAATATACGCTGATCTTCCATCTAGGTAGATAGGCGGTTTCCGATGCATAATTTTCTTTACTCAACTCTTGCCTTAGTAATTCATTAATTTTGTTTTTTGAAAAACTTTCACATATAGCTACTTAAAAATAACCTAATTACTTTCAATAACTATAGTTTGATAATTACAATTTGTAACTACATGTTATATAGAGGAGAGAGGAGAGAGAGACTGGGAGAGAGAGGGGGAAAAGAGTGGGAGAAAGGTGAATTGTATATGTATATTGATTAGATAATTGTATATTACACATATGTATTTGTATATATAGCAAGAGGGATTGAGAAAGAAAGGAGAGAGGCGAGCGAGATTGAGAGAGAGAGGAGAGAGGCGAGCAAGAGAGAGCCAAGAATGAGAAAGAGGTGAATTATATATGTATATAATGTATATTATACATATGTATTTGTATATATGACAAGCGAGATTAGGAGAAGGAGAAGAGATGCGAGCGATATTGAGAGAGGAAGGAGAGGCGAGCGAGAGAGGACAAAGAGCTGAATTGTATATGTATATAGATTAAATAATTATATATTATACATATGTATTTATATATTCTAACAAATTATACAATATACAAACATGACTAATTACACAAATTTGAAGTCAGGTCACGAGTAATAATTATAGCATACTATAGCTATGATGAGTAATTGAATAGTGTAAATTTGTTTAACCGCATAATTTCCCCTTCTATATTAATCTGTTTCTCAAGGCTTTACAATGATCCGAAACTCAGCATTTCATTTAAGAAGGGAATGATCTGAGTGAACAGCATATGATTCATGGAAAATAATCAACTTGTTAGAGGTCGAATTACACTATACATTAAGAATAACCCCGCATCTCCATATATCATAGAGTTGGAGCTCTGTAAAAAACAATCTCCACCCAATTCTCAAACATCTCTATGTTTCTTCTCTGTACTTCCTTCCACCAACATAAATCTACACCTCCGCTTGGGTAATGATCGGGAGTAACAACCATAAAACCAAAGCAAGAACAAGCCCCCCCGCCCATGAATCTGCTAGCTTACATTCTTTAGCTATATTACACACTGATACAAATCAAGACATTGGATGTTCGTCATTCATCCACTCCGTCAAGTTGACAGAAGAAAGCAGCAGAAGCCATGAAAGGAGAACAATTACGCTTCAGTTATCACATCTGCATCTATGCCTGGGGGAGACTGTGGGGGAACAGCTTCGTCATGAAATTCAAAGAGGGAACCACTTTCCGTTAAGACTCTCCTGGCAGCTTGAGAATGTTGATTTCTACCAATCTTTCTTGAAGGAAGTGACTCCGAGGCAGCAGCCTTTGATGAACTGTTGCTGCTTTCAAAGGATGCTAAGAATTTGTCCTTCGATAGAGATTCTTGAGCAGATAAAAGAATAGAACTGAAAACACCACTCTCCCTCAAACCTTGGACAATAACCTGCACATACAAAAATAGAAAACAATGAATGAACACATCTATCATTGGAATGAGTTTTAAAGATGTTTCTGACTGTTTTAGGGGTAACACACACACATCAGGACCATCGCAAGAGAACAAAGTGTGAGCACCGTCTTACTGGATAACAGACAAACAGATTGCTGGAGTAGATGATGTGAACCTTATCATTTTCCACTGTTGCACGCTGATTTTCTACTTCATCCCTAATTTTTTATAACCTAGAAATATCTCATGCAAGTTGACCCAGTCCTAATTGTCCTCAAAGGTTCAGAACTCAATGGAACATGGGCCCGCCAAGTAGTCCCACTTAAATAGTTAAATACCATGTTTTGTGTCAAAGAAAAGGTTGGAACTGTGATATATGCCCAACCCAGACATCCGTGTTGCATCAATTTCATCCCAGCCCAGGCATAGGGAACTCCACTAAAATGTATATCCCATGTAAATCTGACATGCCAACTCAAGTAATCACGGACTAGACCTTCCTGCGAGAATTAGTTCTCCAAGGATGTCCTCCCACACCCTAAATCCGTCCATCTAGAGACAGCAAATGGTATCTAGAGCATCTCTTACATATTTTTCTGATTGAAATTGATGCTAGACATATGTACTCATTTCAAAGGACACTATTTTTGTGTTCTAAGGAATTGTAATATGACAGGAAGATGTTTTTGTTCTAAGGTGACAGTTCTTGTTCAAAACTTTTTCCCTAGCTTAACGACCTCTTTTTCCCATTTCAGAAAATTGCACTTAGGCTCAAAGAAAAAAGATTTCCAAAGTCGGGCTGTCCAGGCTTACCATGGGAGCATAAATACGGGTTAAAATGCCTTTCCTCAACAGTTTCAGGTTCATCGCTTTGTCAGTCCATACGACATGTTCATGGTACCTGACCAAGGAAAAGAAATATCTTCAGAGCTGCAGAGTAACTACATTGATGAACAACTCAAGCACATAACTAGTCCAATAAGCCAACTCAGTGGTACAAAAGGGAGCTGAGCGAGATTAAATTGGATTTCGCTGCTATTAAGATTAGAAATTACCAGCTTAACATCTCATCCTCTGTAGCAGTTGAAGCAATAATAAATGCCTGGAGAAGATAAAACATTTTATCACACCTTTGAACATATTAGCTCATAAACTATCAAACTCAAGAAAATAAAACATAATAGTTCACACTAGATCAATAAACTGTCAACTGATAGTAAAAACTTTTCCCCATAGAAGCAGAGCGGGAAGACTGCATTTTATTAGAACAATTTATATAAAATTTGACTTTAGAATTATTTGCGCAAAACCAATATATGGATGTTGCCTGAGATTGATTCTCCAACAACCAGAGCACCCAAAATTTACAACAACATACCCAGTGTAGTACCACAAAGTGGGGTCTGGGGCAGGTAGTCATAAAGTGTACGCAGACCTTACCGCTACCTCACGATTGAGAGAGAATGTTTCAAATAGCCCCTCGGCTCAAGAGAACAGTCCACAGCTGAGTACCAAAAGTTTTTTTAAAAATTTTTTGGAAAACTCTCATCTTAAAAACAGAAAATAAACGAGCCTCTCCCCTTACCCACAAGGAGCCAAAATAGAGAAAACACCAGTAGTCTAATACTCTTAATCTATTTGAAATAATCTCTTTTTGACCTTAAAGTAGGCATCCAAATGCTGAAGACATTTATCATTACTAATCTAATAAACTCAAGTGGGCAGCTTCCCCTTACCTACTCTTCCACCCACACATCTTTCCTGAAACCCAGTAGCATAACTAGCAATTTTGGATAAAATAATTCGAAGATCCAAATAAAGATTAGAGTTAAAAACAAGTCCTCTCCAGCAACAACCACGAAACGGTAATCATTATGGAACTACATTATCCAGTAGTACACTTGTAAACACAAAGTAAAAGAAAAGGCATAGTCTTATTTCCACCTAAAAATGAAAAATAGAAAAGGAGCAGTAACTCACAGATCTATCAAATTCCAACATGAAGCATCTCTTAACATCCTCCTTTGTGGGCTTGCAACCACATCTATCTCGTCTTGAAGTCAAGTCAGAAAACTTGGAATATGTGTAATGCAGAACAGCAGCCTCCTCCAATTTGATCTCCCTGTCATATGTTGAAATTTTTTTAATATGATGGCCTTATTCTAGAATACCAGTATACAAGGAAAAGGTCGTAACATTCATAGCATTCCAGTGAGCACGGGAATATGGAACAACTGAAAATTATCCCTCTAACATCCAATAAGTTTGCATGAGCTTAGGGCCAAAAGAATAATAGACAGGTTAGTATGTGAGAGACTATAGAGGGCAAACATACTTTGGAGTTTTCATGTAATTATGCCATCTATGAGCCCCATTGGGACGAAGATGGTCCTGAACTCGAGCAGCTGCTTTACCATTTCCATACGTCAAAAAGTAATTTGGATTGCCACGGGTTGCTTCTTTATACATGCCAAAATATGTATCCTTCGTTAGATGGTCATAATTCTTCTTGAACATTGATACCTATTATGATGGGTACATAGGAAAAGACAACAAAAGAAAAGAACAGTTTCAGGTCATACGCCAAGCTTAATTCACATAGCTTTGATAAGCACCAGAATATGACAAAAGCACTTCAGAAGATTCTGATCATGGGGGTAATAAAATAACAGAATAAGAGTTTTCCTTATTTACCTCAATGATACTTGTCATAGTCAAACAGTTGAAAGACAATTAACATATAGGAAGATAGAATATTTACAGGATTAGACAAATTATCACTCAATTGCTTACTGTACTTAAATAACTTTTTATTGAGAATACTGTACTTAAATAGCTGAACCAACAGAAATATACTAATGCATCTTTTCATATCACAATGATTAAAGTAGTCTCTCCCATAAACGACGATCAGTAACAAATAATGAATAACAAGTCCAAGTGTCCAACTTACCTCTGTAAAAGGATCCTTGATGTCCTCTCGTTCAACACTGCTCTCCTGAATTCAGAAAAAAATCATTAAAATACTTGATGACAGTTCCAATGGTAAACAACATGTACTGAGAACCAATCAGATAAGCGCTATACATAAATAGCCGTTTCCCGGAACACTTCCCAATCAACTTACATAGTTAGGAAAGATAACCATGTCAACGTTTGAAGGCACGTCAAGAAGCAACTGCCTCAAAGAATACTCTCGAGCACCGGCCGGGTGTATTAACTCATCTGTATCTAGATGAATTATCCAATCCATACCAGCATCCTGACATTTCGACATGTACATGGATCATCAACAATGATTTAGAATGATAGCCAATGCAAAAGTAGAAGAGTTCATACCCTTGCCATCACTATGGCCATCTCCATATTAAGAGATTGCTTCACAAAGAGCTCGTAATTGCAAGGTTTATAAAAGAAACTAGACAGCCACGTTTCATTCCAAATCCGGCTAGAACAAAATGAGAAAAAAGGACATCAGTCAAACATAAGTAGACACGTCAGATGTGCACATGTGATAAGTACAAGCATTAACTGAACTTAAAGGGCACATCTCATTCCCATCAAACCAGATCAAAGTTAGAAAATGCATGCCAATGAGTACAAGCATTAACAAAATTTGATGGCCACATTTCATTCCAATCAAACCAGATCAAAATTCGAAAATGCATGTCAGTAAAACATATGAAAAGAAAATAGCACGCTAATGCTAAAAGGAGAGAAAATCTAGCCAAGTTTCACAACTCAACACGAAGGAATTATTACAGTTACAGAAACAATGAAAATATGCACATCAGAAGGAAAAAAAATCAAGCACCAAAACATATCTTTTGATCTTTTATAGCCCTTATTAATTTTCCTATGATTTCAGCCTCACCAAAACCAATCAACAAATTCTTAAATTTTTAGAAATATTCCATGATCAAAATAAATTGTATGTCTAGTTCATTCTAACTGTTTCTCACACAATTATAGCCAATAGAAAAATAAGTAACAACTTTTAGCTGTGTCTCACAAATTTGGCTTGAGCCTGAAAAACGAAGTACAGGAAATTATAGCCAGTCCTTAGAACAATCATAAAATGTCAAGGGACAGACCTTTTGGCTTGTTGCTCCTCTAGCTTTCTTGTTCTGTATATTACTTTTACTCCCTGCAGATCAAACAAAACCCATGTTTGAGAAAAGAAAAATGTCACTTGAGCCTTAATAAGTGGGTAAACTGGATTTGGACCATAACAGCTCAGCTCCAACTTAAAAGAAAAAGAAGGTTATGAAATTGCATGAGAAGTAATACTTTTCATAAGAGCACCCAAATGAATTGTTATTCTTGAAAACATCTAGATAGAGGTTACTGAAGGTAAGGTAAGGAGAGGCAGGAGCTTAATCGCAATTGCACCCCACACAATTTCAAGATCGTGTTGATGAATCCTAAAATTCATTGAGAAGGTGAATACAGGTTGGGGGACTTACTGGAATGGATTCAAGGACTTTAGAAACATCAGGAGATGCCGCCTTCCCTTCCACAAAAAGCAAAAATGATGTTACCCCAATTACTTTATGATAGAACATCCACGGTAAAATCTGCTCTAGGCCAGCAGATGTACTGGTTGTAATACATATCTGCATAATATAGAGAAACATGACAGAGTTAAATGATAGTGTAAACAAAACAGAACAAACTTGTTTTAGTATCAAATAATCCTAGCTCTGTTGGGACAAGAATGAGTATAGAAAGGCATGTTATTAACTCTTAACTAGGAAAAGATGCACAATAAAATCTCAGGAGATATCCTTTGGTTGAAGGAGATCAAAAAGGGAAAAAACTGGAAGAACCATTTCCCTGATACTTATTGAGTTATTTTTCCGTATTTACAACATCAACCACTCAAATCTCAAGCTAGTTGGGGTCGGCATATGAATCCTCACCATCCATTTAGCTCTACTTGGCACCCTTTCATTACAATGTTCAATAATGAAAGACTCCTCGCAACAGTTTTCAACAGTTTTTACTAGCATAATAATCTCTAATTATACTCAAAAGATTCCTAGCGAACACTGGGACAATTGTAAGCATTCCATCATGACCAAGCATCCGAATACTAGATTTATTTTGCTGTGTTTGCCCAGAAAGAAAAGAAGAAAAAAAGAACTGTAGAGAAACAGGGATGATCAACCTGCAACTGATCTACATGAAATTTAGGATTAACAATGTACATCCTATAAATCCTTTTAATGCCTCTTGTTTATCAAACTACGCAACTCCTTGAATCTACAATTAACAAATCTTATGTGAATAACGTCCCATTTACTTCATAAAATACTTAATTTATAAAAATAAACAAATAGAAGAACCCAGTTAAGCAGTAGAGCTACTCATTTGCTAGAAGGTAATTAGAAGATGCAAAACGAAAGAAAAATCTGCGATACACTTCCATATTAGCTAAAATAACAAATTCCAGCAAAACCCATTTGAGATCGATCAACATTCAAAAACCCCACAAACAAATTAAACCAAAAACAACGGGAAAAAAAAACCTTGGGTTTGAGATCTGGATGAAGTTTAAATTTCCAGTCTTTATAGTAAGGGAACGACGGCGTATTGGTATGGGCAAGAAGAGAACAGTCTGATGACTGTGAAGAGTGAGCAACAGTGGCTAAAGGAGAAGTGTCCATGCCAGGAAACTTATGAGACTCTTCAGGAGACCATCGAGAGATTGGATCGTCAACTCCACCACCACGCCATTGAAGAAAAAAAGCAAAAACAGCCAAAGATAGAGGAAGGATTGTAAGGAGAAGAAGAAGCTTCGAGAAGAAAGATTGTTGTGAAGATGAAGAAGAAGAAGATGGTGGTTGGGTTCTGAGAGAGGTGTAGAGACCCGCCATTGGAGAGGATTTTGGGAAGAGTTGGAAAAAATTTACAACAAAGTTTATTATAAGTTATAATTTTATTATCATATCAGTTACCTCAACAATTACTCCATTTATTATTTCTATTTTTCTTATAAATAATAAAACAAAAAAATATATATTTGGTCATGTTAAAGTAAAACTTCAAAATTAAAATTGGAATTATTGAAGTTGTGATTTTTAAAATTTAAATTGTGTATTTTATCTTGAAAATATTTTAGTTTTTGTGAGTAAATAAATTTCTTCCGAATCAGTTTTTATTATATTTTTTAAATCTGATCAAATTTCATGGTCGAACATATATTTAAAGATAAATTTTAATATTTAATTCAAATTTTAGAAATAAAGGCTAGTTAAGATAAAATAATTTTGTCCACATGTTCAATATTTTTAAACTTAACATCTTGATCACGTTATCATAATAACAGTCAAGAAGTAAAGTTTTTTTTAAAAATTATAACTATTTTAATTATTAAGGATTATAAATTTATAACAAATAGGATCGATTGATTAAGGTAATAAGATATAAGCTTCACATAAATCTAGTGTGATTTAAAAAAACATTGTGTATCATTTTTATGTGAGATGAAATATGAAGTAGTAATATATATAATTTAAAACTTTTAATTAAAGATATTATAAACAAGTATATTATATTTAGTAGCTAACGACTTTTCTATTTTTTTTATATATATAGAGAGAGAGAAGAAACAATTGCATGATATTAAAAAAAAAAATTGTAACTATCAATAAACATCAAAGATGAATATCATATTGATATTTGTTGCTCTAATTATGAATAAGCTAACTAGTATTATTGTAGATAAAATTTGATAACATATGATATTTACTAACAAAATTGTATTAATTGAGAAAACAAGTAAGAGTGTCAATTAAATAAAAGTCTAAATTGTGAAGAAGTGCTAAAAAGGCAATTTAAAATAAGTAGATATAAGACATGTCAATAAACATCAAAGATGAATATTAAATACATAATTTGTTTTGCTCTAATTATGAATAAAATAATTACTAATATTATTATTAAAAAAATTTGATGACATGTGATGTTTACTTACAAAATGTATTATAAGACAAAAACAAGTAAAAGTTTGAATTGTGGAGAAATAAAATACTAAAAATAGAACAAGTACATATAATAAGACATGTTGGTAAACATCAAAGGTGAATATCAAATTGATATTTATTTGCTCTTAATTATGAATAAGCTAACTAATACTATTATAAATAAAATTTGTTGACGTGTGATATTTACTAACAAAATTGTATTATTTGATAAAACAAGTAAGAGTGTCAATTAAAAGTTTGAATTATGAAAAAGAACTAAAAAAAAAGATTTGTTTATATATATGTATATATATATGAAACAAAATATAAAATACAAATTTAGTTAGTAAAAGTAGAATAAAATTGTAATGGAAAAAATTTATGAATATGCATCATTAAAAAAATATAAATAATTTAATAATATGTAATTTGATGCTTTAGGATAACAAATTGGTATATGACCATGTTAAATAATATACAATTAAAATATATAGAATGGTTGAAATGGAGGAAAACTATTACCAAAATGAAAGTATGTTCTAAAAAAGCAATAATTAAATATATGAAAGTTAATGTTGGATTACTAGAGTGCAACATGTCTACAAATGTTTATCTTAATATATGTTTACATAATACTATTTAGTAACTATTTCATAATAGGATTATACATAAAAAATAAAATAAAAAATTGCTACCATAGGGAATAGCTATTATACACCTATAATGCAATTTGGTGTTTAAATCTTATTAATTGTCTAAGAAGAAATTAAGATAGAAATCATGTTTACTTAAGAAACAAAATATTCAAACATAAAATCTAAAAGCAATCATCTTTTACTAATTGTTGTTTTAAAAGCTAATACATTATCAATAAATTAATAACACATTTTTTAAAAAAAATAACTTTATTACTATGGTGAAATGTTAAATACAAAAAATGATTGATATTAATATATTCAACTATATAAGATCAAAAAACATTACAACTTCAAATCAACATAAAAATAAATTAAAAGAACACTTAGAATTATAACTTTTTGGTGTCCTAAATCAACATATGTGATCTATAATTTTAAATGCACAATGGGTATGCAGTAGATAGTAAAATATATCATAGAGTACAACAAAAGAAAAAATAATTAGTTGTGAAGATGATTTTTTTTATGTATGCATTTACTAATGATATATTATTTGTGAGTCTTTTAGTACTATTATAGTCAATAAAAAGAACTAGAAAAAAAACAACAATTACCTTAATTTTTAATTGTGTCATGTTATTTTAAAGTATGAGATTAATTATATGACATGATTAATAATTTATTTATAATTAATATAATTATTATAACTGTCATTATAAATTATTTGAAAGGGGAAGACTAATTTTAAAATAAATAAATTATTTTAATGATATTGAGATTGCTTATAGACTATAGTAAATGAAATTTATAAGTTTATTTACTTTGAATTAAAGTTCAATACACAGTATTTAAAATTAAACAAAATGTCCTAAGTTTGGCATTTGCTTATGTAGGCAATTTTTTATATTTATTTTTTTTAAAATAAAATAATATTAACAGCCAAAAATATATTTGTATAAAATAAAAATTAACGTATTTTAATATAGTCTTTAAATAATTAACTGCTAACTTCTGATATTTAATCAACAACTAGATATTTTTAACATAATTAAATTGTATTGAATAACATATAATTATATTATTTGGTTAGGAGACAAACAAAATTCAATTATTACTATTGACAAAATGATGAAATGAATCATCATTAATATCGACACATCATTGCCAAATGCTAGAGTTTCATTGTTCAATTATTTTCCTTTTTATTGTTGGATATTTTGATCGTACCATTTTCTTTTTGCATTTCGTATTTTTAGTGAATTACATACAAGTTCACAAAAATTAAATTTTTGATACTTTCATTATGTACGTTAAGTTGCAAAGATCCATTGAGATAATCTGATTGATTGTGTACCTAGTTTTGGTGTAGCATCTATGTTCAAATTCATCATAATTTTCAAGTGCTTCATAATTGGATCTTTAGCCCCTTTCACATGATATAAGTTATTGATATATTGAACAGATCTTTGTTGTGCGTCATTTGTAACGCTATCGTAGAAAAAATGTTATTCCAAAGATGGTAATAGTGCAAATACATTATATGTATAGTTCTTTTTTCCAGCTTCACTTGCACAATTGGTATGTCGGAATGATTTCAACCATTTTCTAACCTTAAGAAATGAATTATAAAGAAATTTGTCAAGCGAACGAGTATTTGACTTTCATTTATTTTGTTTTATTTTCTTAATTGGAATAGTGTAATAATATTATTATTGTAAGATTTTACGATAATTATATACGTCTAATATTTTATTTTCATATATTAGCTTATAATGATGCCATTTGATTCATCTAAGTGTTTAAAAATATTATTATTATTTTTGTTTTATTTTTTATGTTCTCTTACCCCCTCAAAAAATAAAAAAAAAAAAATAAAAATCAATCTAACACATCACATACTAGAATTCATCTAATACCTTATTCATTAATATGATATTGCATACATTGACAAGAACAAAATACAAAGTCTCTATTTCATGAAAGTGAAACAACTAATACTACTATAATTTTAAAGGAGTAGCAAAACAAAAACATTTTGATGTAAAAAATTAAAAAATTTAGTTCTTAAAATTATATTTTTCAAAATTTAAACTTGTCTTTCAATATGTATTTTATTTACAATTTTTTTTTAACTTTATAAGTAAAAGTCCCAAAATTTCAAAATTAATCTGAGCGATTCTTTTAAAAATCTTTAAATATTTAGAGATTAAGTTTTTAAAATACAATAATTTTTTTTAGCCAAATAAATATTCAAAGACAAATTTTTAAAATCTATTTCAAAAAAAACTAACTAAATCAAACAATTGAAATGATTTTGTAATTAAAAAAAATAGAACAAAAATGAATTTCTTTTTCGCCAAACAAATAGAATCCAAATTTATCAAATTAGTCCCTTTTCTCATTATTCACCCTCTTTCTTCCTCCAAACCCCCCCCCCCCTATTGCAGAGAGCGAGTCAGTGGACTCGCCAAATTGATAACTTCATAGCAAAATTCAATTGCTCCGACACTACTCTCTTTCAGTTTTACCCCATTTATAGCATTCTACAGTTGGAATCACCCTTTACCCAGTAGCAGAAGCTGGGAGGCACCTTGCTGACGAATTGGACCGACATGGGAAAACAGCTCTTGTAGAAGAGGAAAACTTGGGAGTTACATTTCAGAAAGCTTGAAACAAGAATCTGATCAAACCAATTTCAGTGGGTTCTTGAAAAGTAAGAGTCTTTTCATTTTTTTTTAAAGGACTCCCAATTGAGGTTCCCAGCATTTCTGTTCTAATTCAATTGGTTCTTTTATTGTTTGGGGATGTTGCATTTTGGGTTTAATATTTGAGAAAAACGTCAGAAGTTTTCATCTGTGTTTGGTGATGGTGGCTGAAAGATTAGCTCTTTTGAGGGCATCTTAAAGATTGTATCTTTTTTATTTAATTTCTATTCAGGTTTTATGCATAGCATTCAAGTGAAGCTTTGGACTCTCTTTTTTTTCTTCTCAAAAATAGAAAATTGAGTTGAATTGATGAGTAGAAAGCTTAAAATAGCTCAATAGAGGGGCTAGAAGTTGTGTAGTGTGATGCATATATCCATGAAGCTGAAAGGTTTTAGGTCCAAGTTTACACAGGTCAAAGTGTGCACCTCGAATTGTCTAAAATTTGAGCTTTTGTTTCTTTGATGAAGTAACTGATGTCATTGAAACAACATCAAGAAGATGCAGTAGTTACAAGATATGACATTGAAGCTTACAGAAACATCTGGCTCCTATACAAAAACTGTCTATGCCAGAGCTAGGGAACTAATGAAGTCTAATAGTTGATATGAACTATTAGATGGGAATAAACTGGACCAGCAAAATAGACTAGCCATACATTTAGCTTTTATAGATCCTATAGGAGTTAAACTCATCTATTTCAAAATAAAAAAATAGAACCTATAGGAGCTGAGATCCCTTCAAAACATTTCCTATTCTTTTCTGTCGAAGTACTCCAAAAACTGCAAGCAGGTATTATTCTCCATTTGTGCTTGATGGATTTATCAAATCTCCATAAGCACCAACTCAAGTATGCTTCCCTTAATGAGTGAGGAGTGATCCATTTGAGGCCATAAATACACAAAAATATGCTCCATAGTTCTGAAGTAAAAAGATAGCCAGGGCTTTCAGCTTCCTCTTTACGCATATAGCATCTGTGAGGGAATTGACTGAGTGAGGCACTCCTCATCTGTCCAGGTGAAAGAAATGACCTTGGGAGGAATTTTTGCTTTACATATGAGCTTCCAAGGCCAGTTTACAAGCATGGGATTGCAAGAACACATTTTCTGGTAGCTCAACTTAACAGAGAAGATGCCACCTGCTTGATTTCCGCATTTAAGTCTGTCTGCTACCGATGGACTCAGGTTTCTTTGTTGTAGACTAGTGTAGAGGTCTAGCAGCTCACAGAATTCTCAGTCATACAAATCCCTTCTAAGTTGGAGGTTCCAGTCAGCCCCTTCTCTGTATGGTGCTATGACAACATCAGGATCTTGGGCAAGAGTGGAAAGGTTTGGAAATGCTTCCTGGATGTTGGAATTTCCTAACCATTTGTTCTTACAAAATCATATAAGAAAGCCATTCCCTGCCACAAAATGAGTGTTCTGAGCAAAGGTGCTCCAAAGTTTCCTGATGCTTTCCACTGCCCAACTCTGTATGTTGTCCTTGAAAGCTTTATGGACTAATGATCTAGTCCAGAACCCCTTGGTATTGCATCTGCCAGGTGGCCAACCTCTTCTCAAAATTTTCAATCATCCAATGTTCATGTGTAGCCCTGAGATAGCTTCAAAAATAGACAAAGTTAGATTTAGGTGGATCACTTGCAATCTCTCAGCTCCACAGAAAACCAGAGTGTAATCTGCATAAAGCAAATGTAATACTGTAGCTTGAGACCCATCATTCCTTACTATTTTGAAGCCGTCTATCCAGTGAAGCTGCCTGGATTTTTGTAGCATTTTACTAAGCCTTTCCATGATAAGAATAAAGAGGAAGGTAAAATAGGGTCACCTTGCCTGATGCCTCTTTGAGGAGAGAAGAACCCCACAAGCCCCCTATTTACCAAAACAGAGTATTTGACAGTTGAGATACAAAATTTAATCCATCTGAACCATCTTTCCTCAAATCTCGTGTGTCTCAACATATTGATCAAATAGGACCAACTCACTTTGTCAAAAACTTTTTCAATATCCAATTTGAACAGAACCCCTGGCTTTCCACTTTTGAGTCTCCGGTCCATTGCCTCGTTAGCAATAAGGATTGCATCAGTGATTTGCCTTCCCTTGACAAAGGCATTCTGGCTACCAGAAACTAGCTTCAAATAACATTTCAAGTCATTTTGCCAAAGCTTAAAAGCAATCTTGTAAACACTGCTTATAAGGCTGATTGGTCTGTAATCCTTGATCTCAATTGCCCCTTTCTTTGTAGGATCAATGCAATG
Organism: Solanum lycopersicoides; assembly: GCA_022817965.1. Lineage (NCBI taxonomy): Eukaryota > Viridiplantae > Streptophyta > Magnoliopsida > Solanales > Solanaceae > Solanum > Solanum lycopersicoides. Next base: position 106,925,190 of record CM040618.1, read on the forward strand.
AATAAGTCATTAATATATTTCGCCCTGTCTTGATTTAAATCAGTAATCAATTATTTAATTTTGTCGCCCCTTTCCTCTTTATTGCCTTAGAAGACCACCAGCAGCCTCCTTCTGTTGTAGAAATGAGCATTCTTAAGCTATTGTTATAGTTAGGAGGTATGCATTTACCTCTGAAATGTTTCCTTTCCCCTTAATTGTACCTCAATTTCTTGTATTGACCAAGTTTATCGAGTAATAGAACTAACATAAATGGTAACTGTATTTCCATCGAGTGATGTAGACCATAGTGTTCATAACTGTCTTCAATAACTATTAGGAATGTTTTTCTTGAAATTGAGGTAAGATGTGTTACAATCAAGTTTAATTTGCATCTGCTGAAACAATCTTGTTGTAGAACATTGTCTTCAGCAACATTTGGCATACTTGAGCTATGATTCCATTTCTCTCCTTTTTTTCATTCCTTCAAAGACCAGAATATTCTTCTTTTTGTGTTAGAAGACCACAATATTCTTCTTTTTGGGGTTAATGTTTTCAACGGTGAATTGATTATTCAATATCCTTTTGAACTCTTCCCTCCTTGTTCTTTGTGGTCAGTTTAATATTAAATCCTTCCTACTACAATTAGCTTCTCATATTACTCATGAGGACACTTCGTCTCAAGTCCATATTTTCTAGGAAATTTTTGGAAGTAGTATATGTGCAATACAATTCCTTTTCATTAAGAAAACCCGATGTTTATTCAGTAACAAATTTTGAGTGTATACTACTGGAAATTGGTTTTCTCTAGGATTTGCTACTGCATTTATAAAGTTGATAGGTCATGCAGAATGCTTTGTTGATAATCTCAAGCCAACTGGTTTCTCCATCTTCCTTGTCCCCCTCTTTTCTTTCTTATTTTACCTAACGGGGATTAGAGCCTGATCTGACAGTAAATAGAGGTAGGGGATACACAAACACTTAGCCTCCGAAATTCTGACCCTGGAAACGGAGAAGAAAATTCAGTATGCTTTTCGATTTATGATTAACTGTTCAACTCTTAATGCGCACTGGTATTGGAGCATTTTGAGATTTAATCAAGTAGATTTATCAGTGTGTTTTATGTTTGCAGCGAGCTGGCCGCATCATACTGTATATAAATTGTCATGCTGAATGCTACTTCCAACTGGTGGGGGTGGGATGAATTCTACAATGGATGACATGAACTTAATCCATCAGGCTCAGAGGCATCATCTTGTAGTGAGAGAGATAGGAGAAGAAATTGATTTGGAAATAGGACCTGGGGATGATGACCCTTCATTTAGTAATAATACTTTGATCAATGTTCCACCACAAGAATCTGCAGCTGAAGACCATGATGAGAGCAAGCAGATGATGATTCATCAGGCTTCCGGTGGGAATCAGGACTTGTTGAAGACCCAACCAGCGAAAAAGAAAAAGAAGGTCGTTAAAAGATGGAGAGAGGAGTGGGCAGATACGTATAAATGGGCATATGTTGATGTGAAAGATGGCACAGCAAGGATATTTTGCTCTGTTTGCAGAGAATATGGTAGGAAGCATAGGAGGAATCCATATGGAAATGAAGGCAGCCGAAACATGCAGATGAGTGCTCTGGAGGAGCATAATAATAGTTTACTTCACAAAGAAGCTCTTCGTCTCCAAATGGCATCCAAAGATAAGATTGTTGTTGATAAACCTTTATATGTTAAAGGTAATTTCCTTTTTTAGTTTTCTTGGTGGTTGTATCCACCTTGTCCTTTTCACTTTTGTTCTTATCTTAAAAATTGTATGAGACTTCTAAACCATTGTTTATTTAATTTATCAACACCTTTTCAAGAACACGATAACTCTTTACTACGGACCTCCTCTTTTGGTATATTGATGATAGCTTCAGAAAGTCATCTATTATGCACGGTTCAAAATTTCCACTGATGCAGAAACTGTATTTGCAGTGATCATAATTTGTCGCCTAGAGGAGTTCATAGACTCCAGCCCTCCCCACCATCGCTCCACGTGCGCGTGCACACACTTAAATTGAGATATATGGGTTTGATGTAAGTGCTAAGAGTAGAGCTATTTTGTTAATATCTAAGCAAGAACTTGTAAATCTTTCAACATGGTGGCTTTGATCTACTTTTCTATCCTTCACTTAAATACTGGGCTTTTGTATAGGTTCAAAACCATGATGTGCACCTAACCCACACATCACACACTACTACACTGTGACCACCTGGGCCAATCTCCAGGGACATCTTCCCACATAAGACTTTTCGATGAAGCAAGAGTAATTCATCAATAATCATCCTGATGATGCAAGCAAAAGATTACAAGAAAGGGAGATAGTGCCTGCTCATATACACAAAAGAACTTCCATCACTAAGGAGCAGACACAATCCAAAAATTGAACACGACTAGTTACAGGGGCCTGATTGAGCCAACTAAACAAATACAATAAGCATTATGGGAAAGTCTAGAAGTTTCTAGAACAGGCTTTTTCCAGTAAGCTGGCATGAATTTGTACGACTATTGAATAGGGAAACAAATTAATTAACATACTACATTGACTGTTATGTTGAGATTTGAGAAGTATTTGTGTGACATCAAGTTTGGCTGAATCGAAGAGTTGGTTTTGGTCTTCTATTCCATATTGATGGATGGGGTTGTAAATTTGTGACAAGTGTAGTTTCGCATCATGGAACCATCTTTGTTTAATTCTATGTGCGCTGTTTTGTAAAAGAAAACAAAAACCACTGGAATCAATTTGTTCTCATCTCCAAAGCTCTCACACAATTATTTTCACTCAAGAATACATAGTCAATTTCACAAATCATTCTTGTTTCTTTTTTTGTGGGTGTTGGATTTGTTCCGAGAGATGAGATACTTCTCTAACTTCTTCATTGTTGTTGAAATCTCTTAAAAGCTCTTATGTCAAAAACGGCTGGATCGATTATTGAAGCTGCACTGAAAAGGGATCCTCATGAACTAGAATTCATACAGTATGTTCAAGAAGCGGTTCATGCTTTAGAAAGAGTCATTTCAAAGAACTCAAGGTAAGTCTCTTGAACGGAAACCATATGTATGAAGAGTAATCATTACAACTCTGATAAGGAAACTTTACTATGTGTTAGTTATGTAAGCACCATGGAGCGGTTATTAGAACCTGAGCGCTCAATTGTTTTTCGCGTGCCGTGGGTTGATGATAGGGGTGAGACGCATGTGAACCGAGGGTTTCGGGTTCATTTTAATCAGACTCTTGGTCCATGCAGGGGTGGTCTCCGGTTCCATCCGTCAATGAACTTGAGTATTGCCAAATTTCTTAGCTTTGGACAGGTGATTTTCTGCCATCTATCTTAGTCTTTTAATTTTACTTCTGAATACTTATAATTTGTGCATATTTGCTCTATAGTGTACAAGCGATTGCTGTATCTTTTTCCCATCTAATCTTTTTGATGAAGGTGTAATGTGAAGTTGAGTTGTAAATGTATGCTGCTTCTCATAATGTTTGATTTGCTCTCGTCTGGTAGACCTTGAAAAATGCTTTGTCGCCTTACCGACTTGGGGGTTCTTCAGGTGGAAGTGATTTTGATCCTAAAAGCAAAAGTGATGGTGAGGTATATGTTTATCTTTTAACCATGTTGATTTCTAGTCACAGGTTCATTTCAAGCGTTAGACTTTCTTCTATAATGCCCCCCAAAGTTTTTATTGCATTGTGGTATAGTAGTAGTAGTAGTTGTGGTTGTGTTGTTTTTAAATCTTCTTCTATTTTCTGCCTTCTTCACTGTAGGTCATGCGATTTTGTCAGAGTTTTATGAATGAACTGTATCGTTATTTGGGTCCTGAAAAGGTAACTAAATACTAATGTCTACATCTGTTTTCGCTTTCAGTTTCCTTTCAAATCAGATCTAATTTCTGTAGTTTGATTTGTTGTCTGATCATGTAGGATCTTCCTTCCGAGGAGATGGGTGTTGGTACTCGAGAAATGGGCTTTTTGCATGGACAATATCGCCGACTGGCGGGTCATTCACAGGTGAAGATGATTAATTTTCTGATATTTGAGATCTTATCCTTCTGGTCCTCCAATTTCTTTCTTTTGCTGCATCTAGCGTGGCAATGGATAAGAATGGTATCAAGTCCAGACGAGCTAATTTCCTTAAACATATACAAGAATCAAGAGGCTAATAGTTCACATATATGAAATTTGCTGAATTTCACGGGGTGACAGCAGAACATTATGCTAAGCTTAATGTTCAGATATTTAACTCAAAAAAGGCAAAAATAGAATTAAAAAAAGAGAGGAGGAGGAGGTGGGGATTGTTTTTTTCATTTTTCAACTGTATGGTCTCCTAGGGCCAGTAATACAGTTCTAAACTAGTCTATAATCCGCCCACACCTCTAACATTCTCCTCTTAAATAAAAAGTTTCAATATTTAATAAGGTTTTATTCTGTGACGTGACACATCAATGTTGCGCTCTTACCACTAGACCAAAGTCTAGGGGGCAGGACATGAACAAGTACATATCATTATGTTATTTGTTTATTGTTTGTGTGTTAAGTTAGCATTATGATGTTATGCTCAAATCTGCAAAACCAAAGACAACCTCCTTAGATAAAATGCTCTCAGGCACACTTTTTGAGGTTAGGCTTTTTTAGGTTGATTTCACTCCAACAACATTTACGGTTTTTTTTTTTGCGGTAGTTAGGCCGGAACATTATGATGGAGGAAGGTTAAATTCATAACAATGCAGGTTTTAAATCCTATGACATTATAGTGGGAGAAGATAGGATTTATCACAATGCAGGTTAAAAATCATGATGGCAAGAGGCAATAGAAAATAGGCAAGTAGCAGGAGCAAGCAGTCAATAAAAGGAATGGGGTAAATGAATTGAAAGGACTAAAGATGGGAAACAGATTCATGAGTAACCACTAGAACTAAGCGGGATATTTAGTAACCCATTCTTTTTATATTAGGGATTTGATAAGATTGGTTACTTGAATAAACAAGAAAATAATGCGGAGGCGGAAATACTAAAATTAAAGGCAAGAATCAAAGATGGGTGAAATTTGCGAACAAAATCCTAAAATTTTGAAATCAAGTGCGGAGAACCCTGATTGATCTTAGTGTTAAAAATAATGGATAAAAAGCTAATTATGATACTAATAGAGTAAATTAAGAACTTAGATAAAAATGATCTGGATCCCTATTTCGTAGAAATTAAGACAACAATTAGTATAATCTTTAATAGAAACCAATAATTTCAAGTTAAGAATTGATCTTTAACTCTTAAAGAATATAAATCCATAGTCACCACACACAAAGGTGTAAAGAAAAACTCTTAAATAATATTAATCATGGCTTCTGAAAATAACAAAATTCATCCCTACGTACATATATAGGGACAACATATCCCAAATAGCATTAGATTCAAATCCTACTAAAAACATAACTAAGAAACTTTAGATTAAGAAACTTATAAATTAGGAAACTTCAAACTAGGAAAGCAGTAAAAATACTTCCATAATTAGCTAATGATTTAATGATTCACATCTGCAAAGTGGCTCTTTATTATTGATCAACATGTAGATCTAGCTTATTATCCTTGATGTAACAAACCGTGTCACATAAAATGCTCATAGTAAGTGTTGGTTTGCGAGTATGCATATCGAAGTTGTTTGGCTGTCCTTGTAATAAGTAAAGATACGGGTAACAATTATGCATCTCCATATGACTAGTATTATTTTTTTTTTCATTTTCTTGTTTGTTTGTTCCTATACACGTCTCTAATTGACTGTACGGTCATGGTAACACCTGTTACGAGCTGTGCCAATCATATAGATGAAGCATCGTCCTGAAGCACTTGATGTTGCTGAGATGTTAAGACTAGATAATCAACATATCGTTATGATTCCATTAGAAAGATCAAAATGGAACTGTTTACATTTGTTTTATTTTGGTGTTAACAGAGTTATGTTAATGATGGTGCTAAAAAGTGATAGAACTTATAGAATCACTTTAGGAATAGAAAAAGATAGTTTGTAAGTACTTTTGACAGCAAACCTTCTTGGTGCTATATTTATAATACACTCACCTTTTCTCGATAAACATTTCTTCATGCCTAAAACACCAGATTTGGTGTCTTTGAATAAGTTTACTTAAAACCTTTTTTCCTTGGACTGAATATTGTGTATCATCCAAATGATTATAAACATTCTCCTTTCCCTTTCTCCTCTCTCTTTCCTTTCAGTTATATGAATTACTGACCCTTCGGGGTGGCCCAGTGGTTTGAGCTTGGGACTTCCATGTTGGAGGTCTCAAGTTCGAAACCCCTTGCCACTGATAGCTAGGGGTTTGCCTTCTGGGTTGAGCTCATCGCACCGGGCTTGCCTAATGCGGGTTACCTCTCCTATGTGGTTTGCGAGCTATTGCATAGGAGCTGGGGTTTTACCCCGTGTGCACCCAATGGGTAGTGGCTGTGGGTTTCCCTTGTCATAATTAAAAAAGTTATATGATATACTGAATTTTACACATTTCAAGTTATGCAGGGAACTTTTACAGGACCTAGAGTTAATTGGTCAGGCTCCAGTCTTCGAACTGAGGCTACTGGCTACGGATTGGTGAAGTCTCTTTTTTCTCTGTTTGTTTTGCATTGTTAAGTACTTGTCTCGTTCCTGCCAACTAATTTGACTTGCAATTTTCAGGTTTTCTTTGCTCAACTTATGCTTGCAGACATGAACAAAGAACTAAAAGGATTAAGGTACCATCCCGTCCAATTACGGATTTCTTTGTCTGTGAAATCAGAAATATAAGAGAAAATTAGGCTAATATATGTGGTTTATTTTACTGATCTTCATTAATGGCAATATCAGTGGATCTGTTTGCCATTATAAGAATACCTACATCATGGGTGCAGCTGAAAAGTGGTAAGCCTGCTAGAAGTTCATGGAGATCTTTGTCAGAAAACATGAATTGGTAGCATGTAGATATTTACCCACTCTATTTGTCATAATTTACAGCCTTCAGTTTGAGTTCTTGTATGGATCTTCCAGTCTGACAGCTAGATGGTTTCACAGTCACTGAACATTTATCAAAATCTGGAATACATAGAGGTCCATTTAAATGGATATTAAAAGCCAGAATTTGAAAAATCTTGTGCATATTTTGAGAAATTATCATCTTAAGTTTGACACACACCATAGGTAGCACTTTATTAGGTCAATCTTAACCTGCCCCCTCCAAGACATATTTATGGGCTTCGAAACTGTTTGCAATTTTACATAGGCAGGTATCAAGTAGAAAAAGAAAAGCTGTTTGCGCTTTATATTTGCTGATGTATGAGAAGTATTTTTGTGTGGCTATTTCTATTGCACCTTGGCATCAAAGTACTGTCATGTCCATTAGCAGTTCCCTCCCATCATATTGCCTATTAAGTCTTGAGTTTCTTTCCTCTTGTGATTATCATTGATAAATATCTATTTGAGCTTCATAGCTACAGATGATATGGCACGCGGCAACTGTGTTTTTACTCATTATCCTGACTTCAGTTTTTCCGTCTGTGATTTCGTTGATGAAGTAATTCTTAGGGTTTATGTGTTTTACTGTGCTGATGGAGAAGGTCGTGTAGATTAAGTAGGATGAAGTCAATAGTTTAAAGCAGAGTCAATGGAACAATTTCAATTTAGCCAATGAAAAATCTGTTTGGCCACTTTGTTTGGATGAATCGATCAAAAAGAAATTAAACATGATGGGAAGAACACCCACAGTAGCCTAGAAATTGAGATTGTTCACTAAACTTATTGTTCTCTTTGGCTTTGTCCCTTCTTTCTTCGAGGAATGTGTTGCTTTGTAATAATTCCTCTGGTTTACTCTTGTCTGTATGTTCAGGTGTGCAGTTAGCGGTTCAGGAAAGATTGCAATGCATGTCCTGGAGAAGCTTATTGCTTATGGGGCCGTTCCCATCACCATATCTGGTAAACTTTCTGATTTCTTCTGAAATATTTTCAGCTTGCATGACTACTGAGTGCAGAGGTGGATCCAGCAGTATTTGAAGTTTATGTCTTCCTATAACAACCACAGGTTGATATAGTTGAGTTCAGAGTTAAATATTTATAGGTATTCAGTGAATTTCTTAATACACATACAATGTTTGAGTAAAATCTACTAGGTTCACATGCTTTAAACCGCCTCTGACTGAGAGGTATTCCATAAAAAAGATTCTGTATTCCAATATCAATTGGTACAGTCTACAAGCTACCTTGTTCAACTGAATATTATTGCTTGGCTTAGAGCTTACCATTTAGGGATTACTGAGCAATCAGTCTATGCTTGTAATAGATTCTCTTCTGGAAGGTGGGAATCAAAGCTCATTACGCCACTTATATGGTGCAGATACAATCAGATACTTAGATCTTTATAAAGAAAAACAATCCGATACTTAAATAATTACGATTGCAAATTACAATTTTACAGATGCAAAGGGTTATCTGGTGGATGATGATGGATTTGATTTCTTGAAGATATCTTTCCTGAGAGACATCAAAGCTCAGCAGAGAAGCTTAAGGTTTTTTTAACCTTTTGTTGTCACAATAGCTGTGCAGACAAATATCTTAAAAGTTTTGAATAAATGGCATACTTATAAGTAATATTTGCAGAGACTACTCAAAGACTTATGCTCGCTCAAAGTACTATGATGAAGCGAAGCCTTGGAGTGAAAGGTGTGATGTTGCATTCCCCTGTGCCTCACAGAATGAAATTAATCAATCTGACGCCATTAACTTGGTTAACTCTGGTTGTCGTATACTTGTAGAAGGTATTGGTCAACATCATGTTATCATTCTCACTTGTTTGTGATTATTGGCCATCTTTCTACCTGTATAATGATTAATGAGTGGGGTAATTGGCGTGTTTTAATTTTATCTCTTTTAACTGTACTGCCGTTCATTTGTAGGCTCCAATATGCCATGTACTGCTGAAGCAGTAGACGTTTTGAGAAAAGCTAATGTCCTAGTTGCTCCTTGTATTGCTGCTGGTGTGGGAGGGGTAGGATCTTCTGCTCTCGACTACTCTCTGTTCATGAAATGTGTATTTCGTTTGTTGAAAAATAGCAAGCACTACCTGAATTTGCTTCGGAAGTCATTTTCTCTATGTATATAGGGATTTGGAGATTTAGCATTATGGCATTCTACTATCTTTTGCTTTAGTTCAAAGTCACTTATGCTCCCCCTGGCACTAATACTGGCATTGGATCTGCCAACATGGGCAAGATATAATGCTAAAGTAGGTAAGTTCAAACTGTAATATTGACCTTGTTGATGGATTGTATTGGGAAGACTAAGGATGAATCATCTTGGTATCTAGGAAGAAAAAGGTTCATTCCCGTGAACTCATGATGTAAATGGGAGAAGAAAGCCACATTCTATTCATCTGATCCCAGTTTTATGTTTACACAGGAAAGAATTTCGGAGTCTGTCCTGCAGTTCACTGGCTTTCCGTGAGGGCGTATCACATTTTTGATGTTCTCAAAAGATTCATTTCCAATTTCCTTCATCATCTTCTTTTTACTTTATCATCTTTTCCTTTATTGGCATCTTATTTTATCATCTCCTTTACGAGATAGAGCTTGTGAAGTAGTATTTTAATGAAGCTTGTATTAGACAGAAGTTTAGCAAGAAAGTTAGTGCAACAACCACAAAGCACCAATTTGTATGAACATTATATCAAGACGGGTTCATAATATATTTGACTAGGTTTCCCGTATTTTCTTCTGTTGTGGAATGACTTTGCTGCAACTTGTTTGTGTACATTTCTTAGATTGATAAAAGTTCTTACTATCCATTGCAGGTTGTTGCAGGGGAACTTGAACTGAGAGAGTGCAATTTGAACTGGTCTCCAGAGGATTTTGAGTCTAAATTACAGGTTAACACTTACAGTCTTGATGCAGAACTGGAGTTTTTTTCTTTACCTTTTGGTTATGGTGGGTGAGGGCAACAGTTAGAGGTGTCAAACTGTCAATATGATCAAGCTTCTCAGTTTGTATGTGATAATCAACTATATGCAGTTGGAGCAAGTGCCAATCAACTAAACTTGTTATGCTTTTCCTACTTGTCTAGCCAACAAAATTAACGATTGCTGGAGTCAATTTTTTAAAGAATATCCCCATGTTATTCATCTTCATGCAGTATTTTATCATCCTTCTTGACCTTAAATATTCTGAAAGCCAACACTATTTGTCTCAAGATGAGGTTCTATATATTAGCATGCTAGCAGCATCATTTTTCCTGCAGGTGCTTCTATTGTCTGTTTTCCATTTTGTTGCAAATGCCATTCCTAGTTATAGTGAAGTTGGATCTCTTGCTTTCTGCAGGAGGCTATGAAACAGACTTATCAGAGAGCCCTGAAAGCAGCAACTGATTTTGGTTATCAAAAGGAAAGTCCAGAGTAAGTTTCTAAAACTGAAACCACAAAAGATTCGTGTGGGCAGTTATACTCATTAGTTTCTAAAACTGAAACCACAAAAGATTCGTGTGGGCAGTTATACTCATTCTTGCAGGTATATTAAATAGATGCATACAGTAATATAAATTAAATGGTTAGAAGGAAATTCTTCCTGTGATCTGTGTTGCCTGAGTGGATATTTTCTTGTTCAAATGTCGTTCAGTTCAATAGGTTGTCGTCTCCTTTTATTTGCAGGGCATTGGTCCATGGAGCTGTTATCTCTGCTTTCATAACGATCGCCAATGGTATGGTGGACCAAGGATGTGTATAAAATTGCAGCATTTTCTTGACATAGCCTCATGTTATACCCAAAATACATTGTCATTTGGCATCAATAACAAAGAAAGCGCGCCGTTGGTTCCATCCGCATTGTCGGCTACTTTCATGATCTTGCACAGTGCTTGGCAGTGTAGATGGTGAGAGGAATGTATGTTTATCATTGTAATGTACATGTATTATGTAGGTGAGCTATGTCTAAAACATCGATAGGATACGCTTTATTATCTAGTTTAGCTAGGTTATTATGTTAGCTGGTAAAATACACAAGTTGAAAGTTTGTATTATTGGAAACTTTCACATATAGCCATTTAAAAATAATTAATTACTCTCCATAGCTATAGTTTGATAATTACAATTTGTAACTACATGTTATATGGAGGAGAGAGGCGAGCGAAATAGGGAGAGAGGCGAGAGAGGGGAGGAAAAGAGTGGGAGAAAGGTGAATTGTACATGTATATTGGTTAGATAATTATATATTATACATATGTATTTGTATATATGGCAAGAGAGATTGCGAGAAGGAGGAGAGAGGCGAGCGAAACTGGGAGAGGGAGATCGAGATAGGGAGGAGAGAGGCGAGCGATAGAGGGCAGAGAGTGAGAGAGAGGTGAATTGTATATGTGTCTAATTGTATATACATATACATTTGTACATAGGGCAAGCGAGATTGGGAGAGGGAGGAGAGAGGCGAGCGAGAGAGGGCAGAGAGCGGGAGAAAGGTGAATTGTATATGTATATAGGTTAGATAATTGTATATTATACATATGTATTTGTATATTCTGGTGAATTATACATATGCAAACATGACTAATTATATAAATTCGAAGTCCAAGTAATTAATGTATAATGTTAGTTGCGAGTGGTAATTATAGCAAACTATAGCTATGATAAGTAATTAAATAGTATAAGTTTGCTTTGTTGCGTAATTTTTCCTTGTATTATTGAGTTGATGGACTTAGTTTTCAGCAATGAAATCCTTATAACTTTGATAGACTTAAATAGACCGTTTCAAAGGTTAAATGTTTTCCCACCGCGTGCAAAGCGAAGCCTGGTACTTAAGTGGATAAGGATAGTTGGGTGGGTCCATTATCTATCGAGTTTAGTAGGTTGTGATTAGTCCAAAGGACGGGTCACAATTTACCAACATCAAAATTTCGCAAATTACCTTCTCAAGAACACTAGGGAGAAAGTTCAAGAGGACAAACAAAAGAAGATATGTGGGTGGAGGCAAAAATATCAGTTGATTTTTTTTCCCCATCTATTCAAGTCTTGAAGGACAGAGTTGCTTAATATATTTAAGCCTGTGCTGTTGGAAGTAATTGGTACCTCAAGAAATTACTCGAGATACACACAAATTGATTTATATACCACAATAATCTCGAAAAGGTATGTAGCGAGGAACTTCATTATGATTTCTAAAGGAAATTGTTACATTTAAAATATATGTTTCTAAAATTTGATAACATAGATGATATTTGCAAATAACAGATTCATCATTCATCAATATGTATTTTACTTTATTAATTATTTCTAAGATAAAATATTTAGGTTTCCGTTAGCCATAATATCTCCAATGATATTTGCCTCTTTCTAAAATGCTCTTAATTTGTATATGCGAAGACCTTTTTCTTTTTATTGATGACATCAATCACAATTAGTGAATATAATTCAAATAGTATATTTATTGATGATATCAATTACGATATGAATTCGATTTAATAATTACATTAAACATATCATTATTAATATCCCCAAAAGGAGCTGAATGTTAGTATTTTAAAAAGTGTGATGCTATACGGAGCGAGGCGTAAGTTCTGGGCGTAAACTATGTGAATTTTTAATATTTTATAAATATATAATTAAAAATATATTACACATAAATTTTAAGAAAAAAAATAAAATAAACTGTACATGTGCATAAAACGCTTCATCTTAAAACGCTAATTAAAATAAAATAATTGACTAAAAAAACTAATTAAAATTGCTCATTTAAAAAAAATATTATACTTTTTTCGGAAAAGCCTAAAATACCCTCAAAGTATTAGAAATGGTACAAAATTATCCTCCATCGACCTATTGGCTCCAAAATGCCCTTCTCATCCACCTATTGGCTTCAAAATACCCTTGTCATCCACCTTTGGGTTCAAAATTGACCACTTATTTAACTGTTTTAAAATGAAACTGTTTAAATATTTTTTTAAATACTTGGCGCTCAACTATTGGTTATAATTTAATTTATTAATATAATTTATAAATCAACTCACTAACCACTTATTACTAACTAAACCCCACCCAATTAATAAACCAAATATAATATCAAAATCGTCATAAACACTACTAAAACACGACAAAATTATAGATTCCTGAAAATGACATCCAAAATAATTCGAGTCCGAATCGAAGCACCAATTTAATTTAGTTGAGCCGCTTAGTTAGGAGAACACTTTCGATAGGATTCTCTTTCAAGCTTAAATTCGAAGTTTATGAGTAAAGGTAAAGAAGTAGTACATCCCAAATTAATATATTCATGCACTTTTTTTTAATATAATTTTATAAATATTGATGATTTATTTAAAACCTCTAGCATATTATTTTTTTAAAAAAGTTATCTATAAAGTAACATCACATAATTGAGACGAAAGGATAATTAAGATGAACATAGTCAGACTTTTATGTTTATCGGTACTTTTAATTTAGACATTTAAATGTATGATAATTTACTTCTATAGATATTTTTGCCTCAAATTTTTAAAAACACTCATTGGCAGTAACTTCCCTGTTGTTGCATTAGTAGTGTGACAAGTTTATTTATTTGGTGGGGTTTAATTAGTAATGGGTGGGTAGTGGATTGATTTTTAAATTCTAATAATACGTTAAATTATAACAAATAGTTGAGCGCCACGTATTTAAAAAAATATTTAAATAGTTTAAATTTAAAACCGTTAAATAAGTAGTCAATTTCGAACTCAAAGGTGGATGACAAGGGTATTTTGGAGCCAATAGGTGGGTGGGAAGGATATTTTAGAGCCAATAGGTGAATAAAAGGTAATTTTATACCATTTTCAATGATTCAAGGATATTTTAGGCCCTTTTCGGTATTTTTTTAAAAAATAAATTGAATAAAAATTATAAATCAAATAAAATGAAGAAGGAACCTACAATGAGAAGTATCCTATTAGAATAAGTGATTGAAAAATGATGCATTTTTTTACTTTGAATTTGCATATTGATTATTTTTCTCCTTTGCATGGTGAAAGACGAAGAAAAAGAATAAATTTAGAGCTAAGAATAAAAAATATTTAAATTTCATTTTTTCTTAATTTTTAAAAAATTTTAATAACAAGTTGAATTTTGTGGACTTTTATATTAGTTTAGGGATTTACTTACAAATTTTAATTTTAATTAGGAGAGATTTTATGAGCTCACATCCCAAAATAAAAATCCATCCAAAAGTACTTTTACCTCAACATGTTCGTCTTAGAGCATCTTCAATCCAAACATCAGATTTTATATCAAATTTAGTGTAATTAACTATCAAATTTTACATCAAAAAGGAATATTTTTATCTCTCTTCATTATTGTTTATTTCATTTATATTTTCTTATTTCATAAAATAAATTCTTTCTAAAACATTTACCATATATAATTCATGGTGAATATTAGTTACTACTCTATTGGATGTTTATTATTTTTGATTATTTTTAAGTATATTGTATTATTTATTTAAAATTTATATGTTTGCATTTTCATTTTTGTGAAGGTTAATTATAGTTTTATCCAATTATTCATAGTAGATTAACATAAATTTAATTTTTAAAAAAAGTCATATATAGAAAAATTAATTTATAAAAAGCTAAACTCTATATCTTAAATTAATATTATAAGAATATTACATAAATAATTAAATATATAAGAGATTTAATTAAAACATATAATTTATATAATATTTAATTAAAATTTTATATAATAAAGTAACATTAAAATAATCAAAAAGTGAATTGGCGTGATGAAATTTGGTGTAACACTATTCACACACCAAATTTGGTGTAAAAATTGGTGCGGGTTGGAGCTAAAAACATCAAATTTTAGACCAAACTTACGATTTGGTGTGGGTTGGAGATGGTCTTAGTGTTTTTTTATTACGCTTCACTTCGAGACTTGCCCCAAAATATTTTTTTAAATACTGCTAAATATAATGATTATATTTTCATTACGACTTCTCAGAGGACCACCTCCTCCTGGATTAGTATTGTCTTTAACTGTATATGTATATAAAAATGCTTCATCTAAAAAAACAAAATTAACGGGACTTATGGTTATAAAAGCGCTTTATCAGAAAAATAAAAAAATTATATTTAATTTTAAAAAAAAGTCTAATAGTTTTGTTAGATGAGCAATTTTGATTAGTTTTTTGGTCACTTTCTTTTATTTTGGCTAGCATTTTATTTTGAGTTCATGTCTCAAAATAGAAATCCACCCAACGCCTATTGTATGTCCAGGACTCATGATTATGTTTCAAGTACTTCCACCTCAACAGATTGCTTCACTATCGTTTTTATTGCGCTTCACTTCGAGACTCTCCCCAAAAATATTTTTTAAAATGAAAAATGTCTGAAATATATCCGAACTTTTACTAATATTGTTGTAACAATCTCAAACTTTGGGTAGGACATATTACCCTACACTATTTAATAGTGTATTTTAAAGATATATTTAGTTATTCGCTTTTATCACACTTCACTTGGAAACTCGTCCAGAAAACACTTTTTAAAACATTGCTAAATATAATGATTATTTTCATTATGACCCCTCATACGACCATCTCCTCTACCTGAATGAAAGTATTGTCATCAATTGTACATGTACATAAAAACTATTCATCTTAAAACACTAATCAAAATAAAAATAATTGCTAAAAACTAATCAAACCGCTCTTCTAAAAATTATTAGATTTTAAAAAAAAATTAAATAGAAATTTATAAATAAACTTGGGAAAAAAGAAGAAGAATGAAGCTACAATCAAAAGTGATATTCTACACGACTTGATAATTTACTAATTTTATCTTTTCGCCTAAGTGTGAGACAAGTTGCCTAACGTTTTACAACAAAGCAGTAAGGACAATAAGTAATTTTTACGTGGAAACACCCGGCTCAAAAGGTGTAAAAATCACGACCTGTAACCTTACATGATTTAACTCCAACTTCAGTAAATCAACTACGAGTATCCATAAAAGATAGATTACAAACTTTGCAACCTACCTTAACTTCAACTTATGGATTTGGACTACAACTTTTGTAATCCTTAGAACTAGCTCTAATTCCTAACCTTCAACACAAACCTCCCAAGGTATGTGATCCAAACTCTTTGAGTTATCACAACCTGAAGACAACACTTCTAATTTAGTTTATAGCTCACTGAACTAAGATTACATCAAGACTCATTCACAAAGAAAAACTCCTAACACATAAACTCTGTAAAAGGATCAGGTTCTTCGATGTGTTCCTTCAGTTCGCAGGTAGCACTTGCGAAGTGAATTTCTCAATCGCTCATTTATTCTGTTAGTGCACCAGTATTCTGAGCAACTTCACTTCTATTTAAGCACAATTTATCATAGAGTTATTGTTCACTTCAAACTCCTTATTGACTTGAACTCTCTTGACTTAGAATTCTACTTTAAGTAAGGCTCCTTTTTCAATTCAAACTCCTAGCTTCTTTGGACTTCTTCTTCAAATTACATTCATTGATTCTGTTGTATTGTAGTCGATCTCCAACACTTCGATTCAGCAGTAACTTTAAGAGTTCTACTTTAAGTGAGACTCATTCTTCAATTAAAACTACTTGCCTCTTTAGACTCCTTCTTCACATTAAACTCATTGATTCTTTCTCTTCAATTCATCATATGTTTATTTCCTTGGGGTTTCTCACGAAATTAACATTATCCATTCCTTTATTTCTGCACTCTTGTCTTTATTATTTTTAGAAGCTTTCTCAAATTCTAGTGCTCATGACAGTGCACATTTGAACCATGTTGACTGACGTCTTTCATTTTTTTTTGTCAATCATCAAAACTGCATAAATCCCAACAAATTTCCCCTGATGATGACAAACTTCTTTTCTTTGTGTATTCAAACAATTTCATCTGTAGACACTGAAGCATGAAATACTAACATGAAACAAGTTAGTCAATGGGTTATAAACACTGCACAATTCTTATCTTCCCCCTTTTTGCATCATTGAAAAACTATTTCAATCCTATAATATACGAGCTAGATTGATTAATTAAACTATTCACAACCACTGACTATCACTAAGACAATCAGATAACGACTTCATGCAACATAATAATGTATTATAGAGAGCAAGAACATGAGTCATTAAAGCAATCAATAATCATTCCATTAAATTACCAGATAATGTTCTATATAAGATCGAAGTCATAATGAATGAAGCAAAAATTATTGAGCACTTATCAAAAAAATAAATACTTGACATGAATAGAATAAAGTCAGAGACACTAACATTGGAAGTGAAGAGAAGAATGGAACAAGTGGAGATAGTAGTGTCAACCAACAAATAATTTAGCATCTTCAACCCTTTATTTATCAAGAATAGTATGTAGAGCTTAAATTCATATCTGATTTTTTTCCCATAGGCAATATGACCAACCTCCTGTTCAATAATCTTATCACTGAAAATATTAATTCAACCTTTTCATTGGAGTATTAGTTTTCCTTATTGAAGCATGTAGATCAACATGATTCATCTATTCAATAGCTTTTTTTTTTTTTTTGGAAAGAACATGTGTGAATTGGAATTGAGTATTCCTCAAAACTTACAATGGAAATCATACTATTCTTTTTTTTTTCATGCTAGCTCTAAGATAATGACATCTTGTTGACACTTTTGATTTATAGATGAGAGTTCAAAGTGGAATAGAAAAAAAATGTGTTTTAGGAGTTGATTTTCTTCATGAACTGAAAATGAGAAATTATCTGCTTTAAGCTTGAAAAAAATAATCCACAAAGACAAAGTGAGAGAGAAAAATTTGAAAAAATGAGACTCTTACGCTTGGACAGTTATTTTGTTTTTGTATTAGAAAAATTAATACATGAAACATGAGTGCTCAACTGTTTCACTTTATACAATATTAACCTCCATCAATATATAACATACCTGATAAGAGCAATTTTGTGATCATCATTGCTTGTTTTTATCATTTTTCTGCATAAACTCCTACAATATTAGGTTAAACAAGTCAAGGATCTGGAATTGAGACACACAACTAAATGTGTAAGACTGAATTGAATAACATTTTAGCTCACAAAGTTGGGAGAACGATTATTCTAGCCAATCATTGAGGGGAGTTCATGCAATCTTAATCATTCCCAAGTCTAACTGATTTTTATTTTCATAATGCTCCCTACTTAGTGTCACAATCCATCAATTGTTGTTTGACAAAGAACAACGTGATCCAGCAACCACATACTTTTGTGGATAAATCAGTTTCAAGATTCATTGTTTTCCCTATCAATATGTCCTTACTTTGTTCAACGACTGAAACATGTGGTACAATGTGTTCCAATGCACTCTCATCAGTTTTACTTTATTCCTCACTTTTTTTTTCTTTTTTCTTTTTAAAAAAATAATGTCACTTTCTTCCCCCTTACACATGCATTAGCTCCACACCTTTTTTTCTTCAAAATGACACATTCTCCCTTTTTGTGAAGTGAGCGAAAGGAACTTTTGTTTGTCTTCATTCATATCACTTAAGCAAGCAACAACTATCACTTACTTCCTTTCAGCTTCACCAGCAAAATAGCTTAAGGGTTAATCTTAGGAACCCAAACAAGCTTGGGTCCTTTCTTATGATCAAAAGGGTGAATCAAATTTTTTCTCGCCCATCTAGGTAAATACTTAGTGGACTTGTTTCTGCCAACAGGCATAAATCTGTTTCCATTTGCAACTTAGTATTTATTTTTTAAAATCATTAGCAATCGGACACTTAATAGTTGGATGACCAATTTTTTCCACAAATATAGCACAAATCTTCAGAGATAATATTTTCTTTATGGAATCGTATGCTAGCCTTCTCATTGTGCACCCTATCACTCAATTTGTTAACAATTCTAGATGAGTGAGTCCATCTATTTTCCTTCTCAAGCTTTATTTTCATATGAGAGATTTCAATATTTAATTTCCTCACCTTTTCTTTTTCAAAAAAATAGTCATTTTTACATTTTTTCAACTCTTTTTCCAGGTTTTCTTCAATTTCACTCATTTTTTCTTTTCCCTTTGTCATCCTTAAAATTTCAGACTTTAGATCTAGGTTAGATGACTCAAGTTTTTCAACATGTTTCTTCATACATCTGTTTTGTTTATCTGCTACAGTTTTGTCATCTTTGAGTTTCATGTACTCAAATTTTTGGTCTGCAAAGACTTTAAACAGCTGATCTCTTTCACATGTTAATTCTTCAAAGTCATCAATTAACCTATTCAACAATCCGGTTAATTTAATTCTTGAAAAAAGATGCAATTTTTCTTTAAGATCAATGGTACTAACCTCAGGGTTTTCATCATCTTAAATGTCTGAATCTCCTACAGCCATGAAAGTTGTTTCATCTACTTTATCATCAGATTCTTCATCCTCTGAACCCCAAGCAACAACCATTGCACATTCTTTCCTTTTCTATTTTTTCTTTCCTCCAATTAGCTTCCATTGTGGACAATTCTTAACATGATGATCAATTTTGCCACACTTGTAGCAACCGTTTTGAGATTTATCATTTACCCACTTCTTCTGATTGGTTTCCTTCTTTTCATTTTCCTTCTCCTTCCTGAGATACTTTTAAAGCCTTTTGCTAGAAGTGTTATTTGGTCCTCATCATACTCAATATCTTCACCATCAAACATGTCACAACCCGAAACCATACCCTAGAAGATAGGGTACAATCTCGGATTGCGACCGGCGTCGTCGAACTCTCATAGTTCTAAGACAAGCCTCATTCATATCATTCATTGCATATACATAGTGAAAAGTAGTGCGGAATTAAAACTTTTCACAAAACATAATATAGTCTTTAAAAACCTCTTTCATATAAACGTAATGGAAATGCTAAGTCTCAATCTCATCATCTTAAGATACAAGAGTACTTTGGGACACAACCCATACTTCAATACGAAAATAGAAAGACATAGTCTATTACAATACTTCAAAGAAAACAATAAAAGACATATGCCCTCGAGTCAATTGAGGATATACTTTAACTTCTTCTTGAACGATCTTCTAAGTCCAAGTCTTCTTCTCCAAAGCTCCTTACCTACCAAGGACTATAGATAGAAAATAAAGCATGGAATTAGTACAACCACATGTACTAAGTATGGCTATATGCATAAAAATCATGAAAACGGACTTTATTGGAAATATGCATCTTTTCATTTGGAAATCATAGTTTAAACATAAGAACATCATTTAGCAATTAAGAAACACATAAGATGACAATTAACCAAAGATACCATATTTAAAGGCTCACTTTACAGTGAGTTCACTTCACTGTACAGTGAAGTCCATTCACTGATACAGTGAAGTCCAAGCCTTCCCTCTTAACATCTTCTAGCATGTAATTTCCTCACTTAAAGTCATCCTAAGATTCACTTAAGTCACACAAAGAGAGACCACCCATACACCCTCTATAGATATGCCTAAACGACCCTTAAGATTACCTACAATGAGTCACATACACACTTAGAAAACAATCATAAACATCAAGGTAAGATTCATCTATCAAAGGTCATTTCCAAGGTTCACTTGAGTGAGTGTGGAGCGACCTCCCATACAATCTCTATCACACACACAAGAGATCCTATAGACTACCTAAAATAGAATCATTCTCACTAAACACACCAACACTTAGATGATAGGACACTCTCCTTCCAAAGACTATCAAAAGACCTACTTAAGTAAATCAAGAAGATAACGTCCATAGTGCAATGACCTCCCCAAGATTACCTAAATAGTCCTTAAGACTTCCTAAGGTTTAGATCATGTCAACAAGATTAACCAACTTCCCTAACTAGAGTCATCCTCAAGACTTCCAAAGATAAGACATGAAGAGACCATCCTTTCATGCCCTCCTCATACTTTAGCTAAGGAATGCTTAAGTCACTTTAGATTAGGTACTCATTCATTTACATAGTTACTAACATAGGTCATTAGTTCATTAGTTTATTAAGACTCATACATCACATAAGACACTCACATAAAGCATCACATAAGACACTCACATAATGGTCTTGGACAAGATCTAGGAACTCCACATAACACCTTCAAAGTCTATTGTGCAATGTCTAGATAGCGTCCCATACCACCACATAAACCTCATAAACTTATCTAATGCTAATAGGTATTTCACATGATGAGAATAGGCAATAACCGACATAGACCATGGTAGCAAGACATGGAATTCGAAGTTCTATCCTACTTCGATGAGGTTGTCCTACTTGCCAATGGTAGAACTTGGACACATCCCATGTAGGCACATGGTTAAGGAATATGAAGGGCGTACGAAGCATTCATGTCTCTTCTTTAACT
This sequence comes from Solanum lycopersicoides, assembly GCA_022817965.1. Lineage (NCBI taxonomy): Eukaryota > Viridiplantae > Streptophyta > Magnoliopsida > Solanales > Solanaceae > Solanum > Solanum lycopersicoides. Next base: position 106,946,546 of record CM040618.1, read on the forward strand.
AAAATCCACTTTCCCCTTACTCATACTCACTCGGTGCTAGCCTTAGTTCTCATAGATTAATTCACATTAAGGTTCATATAAATAGGTCCATATCTAGTTCATGACCCCCTTTACATTCACCCTACCAAAGCAAGGTCCACTAGGGCATAACTCACTTTGGCGACAAGAAGCTCATAGAGACTTCCCTAAGGTATGATGTGATGCCGTTCCAGCCAATCAACCTTAAGTCCATCACTCCTCACATGAAGGATACCATTACGGCTAACTACTTCACAATTTATAACCTCGCCACTAAGTTCAAGGTTCCACATAAATGACCTTCTTATCATTAAGGTCTCACCTATATTTATTTATTCAAGACTAAGAGTTATAACACCCTATATCAAGACATCACATACTCATAACCATATATACATCAAGCAAGAGATACAAGTCAACCAAGACAAGACATCACATACTTCATTTTTAACACATAATACAAGTCATTCTAGAAACACCTCTAAAACAACCTAACATCTTCAAGTCATCCTATATATCATCATAACATCATTAATATACTCCACATAGACTCATAAAGTCAAGTAGGAATAACCAAGACTTAACCTAACACTACACTCATAATGTCAAGTCAAAGTCTAACAAGATCACTTAAGGCAACATAACTAGAAGAGTGCATACATGACTATATAACTTCACATGTAGATAGGTAATGCCATACTTCACTTCATCAACTACACAAATAGCCACATAACTTCAAGTAATTGCCAATAAGGCCATGCTCATAATATTGCATAAAATAACGCCGACAAGGCCACATCAATTGCAAGTAAAACACATAACACCGCCACCATAAGTGGACCATACCAATCACAATAGAATCGAAGTATAATTAATATCAAATTAAGGAAAACGGGGCAGCATACCTTCATCCCCTCATCCACACTTCAATTCAATGCCAAATCAACCAATTCAACATCACAAGGCTCTCACCCATGGCCATGAACAATAATTCAAAGCAATAACCATAAAAATCAATGAATCTACATCAATTCAATCTAGGTTTAACAATCTAAGATCAATTATATATCAATTGAACAATTCTTCTATCATTAGAAAGCCCATAAGAAACTGCACAACAATTCATCAACATAAACTTAATATCAAGTAACCCAAAAAGTAGTCAAAACTAGGGTTCATCAATTCACATGGGTTCATAGGTAATTTATGTTAAAATCATCAATACAATATCAATTAGATCATAATTCAATGTTTAGAAATCATTTATGCAAGAACCCATGGTAGAATTCCGAAATTGGACAATTCACTTTAGAAAACTTTGTAAAACATTTTGAGAATTGGGCTCCTTGATGAAATAAGTTTCAAGGATAAAAAGCCATACCTCAAGGATGATAATTCTTCACTTTGATGAAGAATTTCCACACAAGAACCCCTCACCAAGCTGCCTCTTCAATGGAGGTTTTGGGAATTATTCTAAGAGTTTTGGGTTTTCAATTTGGAAGAATGAAGTCTTTAGGGTGTTAACTACTTATATAGTTAATTAAAATACCCATAAGAACCTCAAACAACCGCCTAAACTCTTATTTGGAAATTGGGTGAATTTACTAAATCACCCCTGACTTGGCAGAAAAATCTGCACGCAGGAAACAGCCCATGACGGGGCGTCACGGCTGAAACGGGGCGTCATGGCCATCCGTCGCAAGCATCAGTAGCTTGCCAAGGGTCCCTTCTACACCCTTGGACAAGGTCCCCACGACGAGACCCTTGTGACGGGGCGTCACAGCCATGACTGGCCGTTGACAGCTCCGTCGCCAAGGTTGTTTGGGACAGCCTGCCCTTCAGCTTTTGGGTCCTTCCTCAAAAACCCTTCGATGGTCCTTGGGGATAATTTCCCGGACGTTTCCAATCCAAATACGACCATCTATGAGTTTAACACCTCCCACATGAATTTCATCCAAAACGAACACATAAAACTCGATGAAACTCGCCTAGACGTACAAGGTCGACTCAAGGCATATCTTTCGAATGCCTTGGACGTTCTTGGTCGTTTGACCTCCAAACTTCACGAAACTTTAACCACTGCCTATACATGCTATATTAACTCTATTAAGAACCTTAAAACACCATGAAACACACATAAACACATAGAACCACATAAGAGACATTTAGGTGACTTAGTCGTCAAACGTCTTAGTCGTCCCTTGACGTTCGACTTCCAACACACCTAATACTTTAGGTACTGCCTCTATACCACATATTAAACATATTTAGGACCTTAGAACACTAATACCAACATATTAGGCTCTAGAGCACCTAAGAAATCCTAACCTTTGGTACTTTAACTTCTTCGACAGTCTTCATAAGTATAGTGGTTCCTATAGTTATCCTATCCCATAATTCGTAATCTTCCGCTTGAATAAAGTCCTTCATGCGTTATTTCCACCATCCAAAGTGAGACCCATTGAACATTGGGGATCTGACAGTTGACTCTCCTTCACTGTGACCAATAGGCGGTGCAAAATTCATCTCGATCTTTTATCTTAGGTGTTAACATGTAAAAGACAACCTCCTCTAATACCAATTGATATTCTACACGACCTAGTAATTTACTGATTTTATCTTTTCGCCTAAGTGTGAAACAAGTCGCCTAACGTGTTTCAACAAAGCAATAAGGACAATAATTAATAAGACAATGTTTTATGTGAAAACACTTGGCTCAAAAGGTCTAAAAATCATGACCTGTAACCTTACATAATTTAACTCCAACTTTACTAAATCAACTACGAGCCTTCACAAAAGATAGATTACAAACTTTGCAACCTATCTTAACTTCGAGTTAAAGATTTGAACTACAACTCTTATAATCCTAGGAATTAACTCTAATTCCTAACCTTCAACACATACCTCCCAAGATATGTGATCCAAACTCTTCGAGTTATCACAACTTGAAGACAACACTCCTAATTTAGTTTATAGCTCATTGAACTAAGATTACATCAAGACTCATTTATAAAGAAAAACTCCTAACACATAAACTTTGTAAAAGGATCAGGTTCTTCGATGTGTTCCTTCAGTTCGCTGGTAGCACTTGCTAAGTGAATTTCTCAATTGTTCTTTTTTTCTATTAGTGCACCAGTATTCTGAACGACTTCACTTCTATTTAAGCACAATTTATCATAGAGTTATTGTTCACTTCAAACTCCTTATTGACTCGAACTCTATTGACTTAGAAATCTACTTCAAGTAAGACTCCTTCTTCAATTCAAACTCCTAGCTTCTTTGAACTTCTTCTTCAAATTACATTCATTGATTCTGTTGTATTGTAGTCGAACTCCAACACTTCAATTCAACAGTAACTTTAAGAGTTCTACTTTAAGTGAGACTCATTTTTTAAATCAAACTCATTGATTCTTTCTCTTCAATTCATCATATGTTTACTTCCTTGGGGTTCTCGCGAAATTAACATTATCCATTCCTTTATTTCTGCACTCCTGTCTTTATTCATTTTAGAAGCTTTCTCGAATTTTATTGCTCATGACAGTGCACCTTTGGACCATGTTGACTGGCGTGTTTCATTTTTCTTTGTCAATCATCAAAACTGCATAAATCCCAACAAAAACTTCTTATTACGATTTTTGAGACTCTCTTCAAAAACACTTTTTAAAATACTGCTAAATGTCATGATCATATTCTCATTATGACCTTAACAATCACCTCCTCCATCGTGATCAACATTATTTGTTGAGTACTCATTTATATCTAAATGTAATAATAAATTTGTATTTATGAAAGTATTGAATCCTCGACATGACTAATGAACTTGTAAAGCCTCCGTTATATATGAGTATATATCGTATCTTTCAAGTTTTCTGGCTTATGTGCATGAGATACACAAAAAAATGAACTTACGCACTTCATATTTTAGCCTTTTTGTCAATTACGTCATAAACTATGTCTCAGTCTAGTAACTTTCCTTAATCTACTAACCTTATTGAAGTACTCTTAAATTCTACTTCATTAAAAATAAAATAAAATATACTCAATATATTAAAAAGAAAGTTTTTACAACAATGCCAAATTGAATTATTTATGGAATGTCTCTTGTTCACAAGCTTAAATACGAAGATAAAAATCTTTAATAAATTTCTTGACCTATTTAAAGTCGGCTGCATTGAGCTTTAAGTTCTGCACAAAACACAGGTGGTCGGCGCCGTCCTTTTGTAAGCTTAGTAACTGCGACGTCTGTCAAGTTCCTACCTGACCCTGTAAGTCTCTAATCTATACTTCTTACTTTGATAACAATGCTGTTCACTTGCTTGATTAGAAGAACAAATTAAATTATACATTAAAAAATAAATTATATCACAAGTGAAAATATTGTTTCCACTCGCACAAATTCAAAAGTTTTTCTTTACAAATGAAATTTATATCCATTTTTTTTAAAAAAATATCATTTTTCCAATTGTTGAAGCCATTGATAAAACAGGAATTTGCTAACTCATATATAAAGTGAACCGCAGCCTCTTTTAGGCTAAAAAAAACCTAACCTAAAACATTCACAAAACTCACGAAAAACCCAAAATCCTTTTTTGTTTCAATCCTTGTCTTTATTGGTGTTGGAGTTCTACTTTTATTGGGGATTGTTCGATGCTTCTCCTGTTCATTATTGGATTTTCTTCTTTTAATCTTAAATGCCCTGTTTCTCCCTTTTTGTATCTTCCTATTTCATGTCTTATATTGATGCAGCAACAAGGGTTTCAAAGCAATCCTTGACTTTTCATAACTTCACCGTAAAGTTGTTAACTTTAGCTTATATTATTCAGAAATCAACAATCAGTTCCGGCACTGCTGTTTTCTGCACAACATGAGTGATTCTAAGGTGGGTATTGCTGATTCTTGATGTTTCTCGTTTGCTTTTTTTGATATTTTGGTAATTTACTGTTTGTTCTTGTTTGATGGGAAGTAGGGTTTATTTTGAATGTCTTGAATAGTATACTTAAATTGGTTCTTGAATTGTGGCCTTGACATACCGCTTAAGTTTTAAGACGTAATGTTTTATCTGATATATATGGTGATTGATTGATTGTGATTATGGAAAAAAAATCAAATATTTTGATGTTTGGAATGGTTCATAGGTGTATCTTTGTTTTGATTATTATTGGCTGTGACCCATTTGCTTGTGATGTGTATCTTTTTTCTTGTGTAATATGTTATGTGAATTGTGGGATTGCTTTTTGTTTTAACTGGTATTGGGTAGTTAGATTTTTTGATGGTGTTGTGGGTGACTGAGGAAGTGAAAAAGAAAGCTATGTTGACGGAATGAGTATGCTGTTACAGAAATATTTTAGCTAACTAGTCTCTGGGAAACACACGTATAGAATTGGTTAATCTTGTGATAAGTTGGAATGATAAATTTTAACTGTGTACATTATGCAATGTATCTAATGTACCTTATCTTGGACCAGGAGATCAAAATATTGAGAATAAATGTTAGACTTGATAAGTTAAGTGAGGTGCAACCAACAGTATTATCAATTGTAAATAATCTTTGCAATTATCAGTAGTATGATGTTTATTTTTAGTGATGGATTCCTTCTTTTATGGTAAAATAATGAAACCTCAAAACATATGACTAAATGGTGAGCTAATGTGGATTAATTTATTAGGTGTTAAACTTTAACACAATGTCATTGTATGCCCGTTCATTCATTGGACATAGAAATAACATACAACTTATTGTTCTTCTTTTTATTTGAGTTTCAATCTGAAAATCCATTCAAAACCAACTTTAATCTTCACCAAATCACCTTAACATTGACATATAAACTCCAAAGGATATACCCAATAGTCTACAATAATACTTAAGCCAAGCAAATAACAATTTTGTATAACTCGATTTTCGAAGACAAAGCTTCAGAACTTTTTAATGGCTGTCAATGGAGCTTTTGATGGAGTTTACTGCTTTAGTGTGTTTTGGTGACAAAGAGATAGGGAGGATGAGAGAGTTCGTCAATTCGGTACAAATATGAAAAGAATATAATAGAGAGAAAGTACTTGCATAGGGAGCTTCATCAGAACACAAGTGTACAGTTGGTATAGAAATAAAGCCTAAAATACCATAAGATGTTATATCTGAAAAAATAAAAATAGAAGAAGGTTTATTTAGGATATGAACGTTGATTGATTCCGAACTTTCAAGGGAAAATTAAAGTAGTTACCGGAAAACAGGGGTCAAGGAACTAACAATTGAAAAACAGTGTAAGAACCCCAAATACAGACGCACAATGAGAAGTGAAAAAATATGTTTTTAAAGCCAATATGTCGATCTAGTATCCCAAGTAATCATTACTATAATACATAATTTAAACCCTTTCACTTACAATTTAGCTTTTCAGATTCAGAAACCTTGATTTTTTTATGAAGAATGCAGAAAGCTTGATTTCCTTAACAGGCCATGCAATGATCATTGTTATAGAAGCATGAGCAAATATATTTATAATCTGAATGTTGAGAGCTTTATCGTAGCAATAAATGAACATTTATAGGTAAGAGACTAAGGGGATAAGAATAAGATTGTAACGGGGAATAAAAAGCCAAAAGAAGGATACGACAATTGGGAATTAATTTCTTTAATTGACAGAGATAGTAGTGGACTTTTAAATAAAACAAATGAAACTTCTTTAGAAAAAAATAAACGTGTAAGATTAACTTGAAGTAACTTATATTCTCTATTGGTGTTGAAGAGTATAATAGTGATTAATGATAAGTTAAACAGTTTTTGTACAAAAAATATCATACAAATTAGTAGGTGTTTGAGCACCCAAGGGTTTGACGTAGAGATTAATAAAGTGGGTTGAGAATCATGAAGTCTTAGGTTTAAACCCCAACAGAGACAAAAAAGCACTAGGTGATTTCTTTCCCTCTTTTTTTTTTTTGTAATAGGTAATTTGTATTCATAAAAAAGAACTCATCAATAAACTGATGAGGTGGGATTTACAAACCTCCAGGGGGTGCCATTATACTCGAAATCCAAAAAACAAACTTCCAAAAATTTACAATTACTTATAAACTCCACAGAGCCATCTACTTCCCCCCACTAAATCTTGCTTACACATCTTGGACCCCCCCCCCCCCCCAGTTTGATTGATGGGCAAAGCTTTTACTCAACTTTTGATGGGTAAATTTGTGAATCAACTTTTGACTTAGGGGTGTTCCCACTTTTTGTAGAAATATATGATGGTTGAATTGCTTCTTGCTGCCAATAAAAAGTTGCAAAATGTTCCTTTGCCTCCAAATGGTTCTCTATGATAGCTTTTGGAGCCATGCCAGAAAGAACAAAACCCATGAAGTATCAATTTTATCTTGTTTGTGCTAAAATTATGCATATAATTGCAATTGAATAGACAAGAAGTTATAGATCTTCACGAAGACAAAAACTAAAAGAGAGCAGAGTTATTAGTCATCCTTTGAGCAAAACAGAATGTTTTTTGAATCTGTGCTTTTGGTTTGTATTTTTGAAAGTAACTACACACGTTTCCTTTTGTTATTCCTCTCGTTGTACAAAAGTCAAATGAAATTTTGACCTTAAAATAGAAGGGTTGACTGAAAGAAGAAAATTGTTAGCTTTGAGGGGTAAATATGAGTTGGTCCACTCATGATAAGGGTATATTTGAGACCGAAGTCGAGTGGAACGAAAATTTGTTCTACTTTCCATAGTTGAGGGGCAAATCTAAGTCAATCCACAAATGATAAGGGCATGCTTTGCTCTATTTCTTTTAGTTGAGGGGTAGTTTTTACACTTCTGTTAAATTATGTGTTGGGTATCAAGTGACGTAAGTATTACTTGAAATTCAAGGGTGGTGGTGGTGGGTGGTGAATTGAATCTTTTCGTAAGTAGTAAAATTTTAGGCAACTATTGCTATACGAAAGTCGACTCACCTGCAGCTTAGACTAATAAGCAGAATATAACATAATGTGAAGTACTAAAAAATAAATTGATAAATGTTTTATACCGGTTCGTATCACCGGTGTGATGTCCAGTCCCCTTGGGTTACAAGAGTTCTCTTTAGAGCTTATGTATGAACTTTGAGGTACTGTTTGTGTTGTGATGAACTGTGCTAGGTTTCCTTCTTTCTGGACAGTTCCAGATTTTGTCTGTGGTTAGTGGTTACAGCCTCTACTTGTATAACTTTTCTAATCTCTCTTTTTCTTTTCTCTTTGCTAGTAAACTATAATGAGTAAATAGTGTGCTTTTGTAAGATAAAAGAGTAAATAGTTTTTCTTGCTCAGGGGATGTTGCACATCTGTTCCATCGATCATGATCTTCTTTATAGTGATGAATTGCTTTATGACCATTGTTGTGTAGAGGATCACATTTTCACCTTGATTGTTGCCGAAGTCATTATTCCGTTCTAATTTGTTGTGTTTGATTTGATCTTGATATTGCTGAGATAGAGGCGAGAATGAATTACTTGATTGATTTTGATTTGATCTTTAGGATAACCCAAGGGAATTTCCTTCAATCAGGGATAAAATGGTGATCCTTGATTGAGAAGATATGTCCGTATGCATTGCTCCCTTCTGATTTGCTTTCCTTCTATGTATTGCTGGGTGGGAAGCTTCCTTAACTGTAGGGTTCTTTTCTTGACCTTGTTTGATCCTGGGTAAGGATCTTCCATGAGCTGCTTCTTTCAATGGGCAGTTTTCCTTAAATGGAAAATGCCTCTTTGGTTACAGCATTCCTGAATTTAAATATGCCTCCTTTTGTTTCTTTTTCTTTGTCCTGCATAGTAAGCATTTAGAGTGTCACGTAAGATGAATGCCATAGAAAAAATGAATGCATAGAAAATGGTAGTAGTTGAATGGTTATGCCTGCAATGTACACATCCAAAGTTCCTGATTAGAAGTGTAATATTATGGTTATTGAATGTAATAATTGGTGATGGGTAGATAGAATCACATGAAGGAACATTGTTATCGAAGGGCTACAGTTTCTGAAAATCTAGATGAATTTAGCTAAGAATAGAACGTAATGTATTCAGAAGTTAAGGCTCAGTTTTTGTTAGAATTACATTGAGTTCCATAGAATCAATAGACTAGAGTGGGATAGTGCCTAGTTGATTCTTGATTTATAGTTGCTCGGTAGTGCGTATATAACGATTTGCAAAAAAATGTTCAACTGATAAAAAAAACTGTATGAATTTACTCATGTCTCTGCCCTTTTCTCGGTAATGTGCTTTCTTTCAGTTAAAGTTTGGGCCAAAATGTCATCCTCCAGAGAATGGTCCCACTAGAGGTGAAAATAGATTCCTTGATCCTAGGCTAGCAGAAGTTGTCTGCATTTATCTAGGTGTATGAAGTCCATGCATTTATGGTTACACAAGTCTTGTGAAGATTCGTTTGGATTTGAACTGATGGGGTGTGGCTGTAAAGACTCAAAAGAGCTGGTACAACTGCAGGCAAAAAATGAACTTGGTACATGGATTTGACATTAGCAGTGTCAGGCCAATTGTATCAAGTGTGGTTTGTACTTGTTAACTCCATATGCATAGTCTAGGAGCTTCACGCGTCATAAGTATTGGTGGATATTTGATAAAGTAATTGGTATGTATGACGGGGATGGAAAATGACTGAAATCCAGTTTTTTTTTTTGCAGCTTCTGTAGATTTACTAGACGGTTGTGCTATGTGTTTTGTGATTCTTTAGTTTGAAGAAATTACTATCTGTGATTCTGCCTTTCCCCCTCCTATTTTGGTTAGCGATGATAGAGCCAAAATTGTTGCTTTTGTCTTTGATATGTTGCAGGTATTTTTATTTGGTTCATTTACTGAAGATGAAACAAAATCATTGCTGAACCAGCCATCTGGTTGTGATGGGAATAAGCACGTGGAAGAAAAGGTGCCAGTTAATTCCTCAGAATCGGAGCCTGGTTTTTCTTTTGGAAGTTTCGATGCTGTATCCAATTCTCAACCCGCTTCTTCAAAAGAGAGAGTAGGCTCAGATTCCTCTACTACTCTCAAAGAGGAGAAAGCTGGGGCAGATAACTTGCTCAGAGAAATCAAACAGAATGGAGATGTCCACAATGATTACTACATCAATGGACATGAAGAATCTGCAATGGTACACAATATTGACTTGAGCAATTTATGTGTGTTGGAAGATGAGGCTAAAGCTATCAACAAGTTGTCTAGAACTACTGGACGAGATGATGATGCACTACTCAGTAAAGGAAAACTGAATGGGACCACTAGCAATTCGGCAAAAAATTTACATTCAGAACAGGCCCTCCCAGAGGTATCTGGTGGTCCTCTTGATGTTGCGGGCTTGCTACCTCGTGGTTTAATCAACTCAGGGAACTTATGCTTCCTTAATGCTACATTACAAGCTCTTTTGTCCTGTTCTCCTTTTGTTGAGCTTTTGCTAAAGCTAAGGATACTCAGTATTTCCAAGGCTGAGTATCCAACATTAGCTGCATTTGTGGGGTTTCTTTCTCAGTTTGTTGTACCTAGTTCTACAAGTTCAATGAAGAAAGATGCAACCAGTGTTGAAGTTGGTGCTCCCTTCAGCCCAGCAATGTTTGACACAGTTTTGAAGAAATTTACTCCTGATGTGCCTAAGTCCATTTCTGGCAGGCCAAGGTATATACTTATTTACACTTCTTAGTGGTGATTGTTGCCTACCTTCTTGATGTTCTTCCATGTCCTTGTTGTGGCATACCTTGACGTCACCATTTTGATATGCACTTGCATAGCTTAATGCTGTCCATTGTCTGTTAAAAAGAGAAAGACAACGGAATTTGTTACTGCTTTGCTGCCAAACTGTATGACTTACACATTTGCGTGACTGGTCTGATTCTCCTTTTTCTTCTAGCTCCTATAATTGCTAGAAGGAAAAAAAATATAGAAGAAGAAAAAAGACGCTTCTTTTTACTACTGTTTCTTTTCTTTCTCCTTCTACTGTGATTGTTGTCTATGGGATCTGACTAATTGGCATTACTGAATGATTTAATTGTTTTTTTTTATTAGCGTTAATTGGACAAATATGTCATGTTTGTAAAGTATCTCAAAACTCCCTTTATTAACATTTTCCCAGACAAGAAGATGCACAGGAGTTCCTGAGTTTTGTAATGGATCAGATGCATGGTGAATTACTAAAGCTTGAAGGGCAATCAGGTTCAAGTGGGAAAAATTCTTCTGTTGTTTCATCGGAAGACGATGAAGAATGGGAAACTGTTGGCCCAAAGAACAAGTCTGCAGTCACAAGAACTCAGGACTTCGTTCCTTCAAACTTGAGTGCCATTTTTGGGGGGCAGTTGAAGAGCATTGTTAAAGCGAGAGGTAGTGTTTTCTTTACCTTTGTACTATTTTGCATCTACTTGATGCCGATTATTGATATCCCTTCATTCATCAAAGAAAGAAAATTTTGCTTGTTATCTAAAGAATGTATGCTTCTTATGAAGAGCATAAGACTACTAGACTAGTCAAATCTAGGGGCTGAAATTGGTAATTTGCCTGGTGATATTTCTATGCCATTTTCATAAATTTTCTAGTCTTGGATTGCCCATGTGAATCCTGGTTCAACTGTGATAACCGTTTAAGAAATATGGGTCATCAGTTTGTCTCAAAAAAAGAATATGGGTCATCGGTTTAAGTAAAATGACAAAGTAGTAGGTGTAATAAATTTTAAATAACATTCGATAAGTGGTAAGAAGCTCTTGATGATGTTTTTCGTCTCTTTAGAATTAGTGCATCATACTACAAATAAATGGCCAACATGACACTATCTGTAAAATGGAACTTCAGAAATTTCCTGTATGCTCTATTCTTGATTTTGTTTGAGCATGTAGATTACACGTGACCAGTATATTTTGTATTAACTTCATATTCCAAGATACAATAGAATTTGAGCTTCTGGCTCAATTGTAAATTTGTTAATGGATGCATAAAATGCGAATGAATAACTATGTGAATTGGCAAAGAAAGGTACTTCCTGGGTGTATCATGGTGGTAACTTTTTTTCCACCAATTGGCCTACTGTATTATTTTTTGTCATTGTAAAACCCTAAATTTGCTACATAACAAGCCCTCCCAGTCTGACATAAATGGAGTAGCTCTTTTGTGAGGCAACTAGATGTTGTGCTCATGCATAATATGTGTTATCTATCTTCTTTGGTAGGAATGACAAATTTGTAGGGCCTGTGAAGTCTATTCAACTATATTTCAACTTGGATTGAGTTTTTCATTTTGAATCTACTTTGTTTTGTTGTAGGGAACAAAGCCTCTGCGACAGTTCAACCATTTTTGGTGGTCCATCTTGACATTTCACACGAAGCTGTTCACAACATTCAAGATGCTCTCCGCCTATTTTCTGCCCCCGAGACACTCGAGGGATATAGAACTACCGCAGGAAAGGTAAATTAGTCTGCTATCTTTTGGTCATTAGGCTTAATACTGTCTGTGGTTGGGGAATGGTCCTGTACCTAATGCCATGTATTGAATATGTCAACCTACTGCATAAAACTGTATCGAATCTTAGATAAGTGACTATTCAAAGGCCTCTAGTGTACAAATTCCCCAAGAACTTTTCCTTCTTGTTAAGGATATTGATTGTGGCCGCTCACTATCCTTCTTGTTTTTACTTCTGATGATAATTTATTATTCAAAAAAAATGATATAAGGAAATGCTATGAGTTACTGTAACGAGTCAATCCATCCCTACTGTTTGAAATTGACAGTCAAACTATCCCTATTACAACTGTTAGGAGAGCTTATGAAATTCCAATAATTCATGTGCATCATCTACAAAATGGAAATTACACCAAAAGGATTAAGGTGGTTAGATAAAAAAAGCCTTCAGTTCATAAAGGTGGTTAAATTTTTGTTCAACTCATCTGGGGTTCCTTTCCCTTCTGGCTTCTAGAGAGTTCATAAATGCATATTGATTATTGGGATTGTGAGCCATGCATTATGCAGTTGTTATGAGTCTTTCCATGCCAGCTCCAAAAAGCTACTCCTTAAAGTTCTTTGCATTGCTTACTGAAACTCAAGAACTTCCACTTACAAGGTCATCAGGGAAATGGAGACAATAACCCATGCTTTTCTGCCAATGTGGGGCATTTAAAAAAACCTCCCGTATGTCCTGGACATCTGGAGCATGGATAAAATATCAATAACATGGGGATCTAAAATTGGGTAACCAAGAATTGGAGTGAGTCAAGTCTTTGATATCGTGTAATAAAATGAACCTCTGCCGCTAAACAACCCCAAAAGCTAGCTCATGAGGTGAGAATTTCCCTAAGTAATCCACATCAGGAGATGGGTCGATAGCCCATTCCCGCAATAAATGTGGGACAATTAACAACCATTTTTTCATCTTGTTAGGATGCATACGCAAATTACAATTTAAGTGCAGTAAAATGACTTTCACTTGATTAAATTTCCTGTCAATGGGATTAGCTTTGTTTTCCTTGGGATGAATATTTACAAGTTATAGCTGGTTTAGTGTTCTCGCGGATCAATGCAGGATACATACTACCTGTTGGTGACCTGTAACATTCTTTATTTCCTCACAGGTTGGAGTGTCTACTGCTAGGAAATCCATAAGCATGCAGACACTGCCTAAGATGATGATTTTGCACCTGAAGCGGTTTGGTTATGGAAGCTATGGAAGTACCAAATTGCTTAAACCGGTGCATTTTCCTCTGGAACTAGTGATAAGCCGTGATTTGCTTGCTTCTTCGACTACTGAGGTAATCTTCAAATTTTGTTGAGTTCATTTTTCAACCTAAATAATTTGATTTTTCAAAGTTCACAATTCTGGTTACAGTTTTATAGTTGTTTATAAGGAAATATTAATTGTCATTTACTCTAATAAGTGGGGAAATGCATCACATGTCAAAAGTCAATTGTTCTTCAGAAACCCTGTCAACTGTGCATATCAACTGCCCGTTTGGACCCAAAAATGAAAAATCATCGCCTTTTTTGCATACATTATCAATGAAGCAGGACATTCTTCTATTAAGATGTCATATATGCGACAAGAAATGAGGCTAAATTTTTATCTTGTTCTTGTTGTTTAACACACAGGGTCGACAATATCAACTTGTGTCCACAATCACCCACCATGGTAGGGAAGCTTCTAAGGGGCATTACACTGCTGATTGTCGTCACCAGAGTGGGAAGTGGTTGCGGTTTGATGATGCCTCTGTTACTGCTGTCACCACCAACAGAGTGCTGCATGATCAAGCTTACGTTCTATTCTATAAACAAGTATAGGCAACCTGTTTATACGGAGCTGGGATAGAAGTAGACATTCTTAAGCCATTGGACATTGCAACAACAGGCTTCTGCAGTGTTGTGCAGTCCAGGATTGTCTGAGATAACTACTGTGTTTCTTCTTACAAGGTCATCAGGGAAATGGAGCATCCATTATCATCCATGTATTGTGTTAAATGTATGGAATTTTGTTACCAGTTTCATTTTGTACCCTCTCATCATTGTACTAGGAAAATTCGACTATTCTGAAGTGAGCGTCGAGGTCTAGAATGTTTCTTGATGTTCGATAATCGATATATGAGTCTGTCTCCTTTCTTCAGTTATATTATATAGAAGCATTTGCTTATTGATAGATTAGTATGCTGTCCTTTTGAAGTATTTGTTCATTTGGCTTTTCTTTGTCCTGGCTTTTGATGAATTCAATTTTTATTTCATCCGGATAAGGACACATATATTTCGATGAAAATAATATTTAGGTAAAAAGCAGAATCCCAATAAATTCTATCCATACACGAAATAGAAATTTTAGTTAGATTATAAGCTACTACATTCCATGTTCGAGGAATATATATAATCTCAATTTCGTCAAAAGACTTCATCAATGGCCAGACATCTTTGCAAATGGTCTCTATTTTCCAAGATGTTATCAAAAAAACTTTGCCACATTTTTATGACATTCTTTTAACAATTAGTTTCTTCATAATAATTTATTGGGTTAGACTTTCTAAGGATACAAGGGTGACTTGATTAAATATTGATGATATTAAAGAGATATCCCTTTACATATCGCATGTCACTTTTTAATAATTGAAAATATTTAATTGTAAAATTAGAATTTTCTCCTTAATAAAATGATCTGTAGTCACATAAATGATCAACGAGTGTTTTACATTATAAATTTTAAGTATCTCAAATTAAATTGTATCATATAAATTGAAACGAAAAAATAATTATTGTTTAGATATTCTTTGTATTACTTTTTGTAGTTAAAAGAGAAAAGTATAAGCAAAAATAAGTCAAAAAGATTGTGCTTTCTATATTGTTTTATTGTGTTATTAATTCTCCTAATTGCACTTTTTAATGGTCCCCAATTTATTTATTTTTATGGTGAACTGGAAATTAAAAATAGTGCAGGATGGTCTTTTCAAACAAGTTGCATTTTTTTTAAAAAATAAGAAATTAATTATATGAACTTTCTTGATCCCCTTTTTTTTCTCCAAAAATAAATAAATAATAGAGTCAATTTTCAAACCCTGCCCAACCTATAGCAAAAGTATTATTTGAAAATGCTTATACAATAAAATAAATCTAAACTTTAGTAGGGTAGTAAGATATCTTTTAATTTAAGTATAGGGACCAAAGAGAAAAAAGTAGGAATTATATTTTGGTCCCCCTTTTTGATATAATATTACAAATGTATCTGTATACTTTCCTTTGAGTTCAACTAAACTATTGTTACTTTGCTCTTTTAGGTTCTCAATGGTCCAATCCACAGACCTAAAAAAGCCAAAATAAAATAAAATAAAAATGACACTCTTTTTAGGAATCTCAAAAAAAAGAGAATAGAAAAATTAAGATACTTGAGGCAACTCTTAAAAAAAAAAAGTGTTATGTATTACGTGTTACGTGTTAAAAATATTAATGATCGAATTTATAACTTCAAAATCTTAAATTTGTTAGTGGTGTATAAGACCTCGAAATGACTATATTTAAAAGTTCAATTTTTTTTGCAAATTATGAAAAAGTAGAATTCAAAATTTACAAAGTAAAAGAGAGATAATAAAAGATTGTTGGTTGAGTTGTTAAGAACTCATTCTCACACAATGCTTTTGTTAAACAATCCTTAGAGGCAAGGTTCTTTAGAACTAGCTAGCAAGGCTTCTTGTAGTATAGGGTCCAATGTATTTCAACTTTAACTTTTAAAACTAGATATTTTGAAACAATTATTTAATATTTGAAATTTACTGACTCGATAAATTTATATTAGTGTCGAGTAGGGCCATAAAGAGAGACTTATCATCAAGCTAAAGGGTTTTAAACTTTAAAACATTAAATTAAGATTTAATTAAGAATGAAAGAATCATATATTTATTTCGTAAACTACAAGTTAATTTTTTAAATGGTCACCCAAGTTTAGGGAATTGCCTTAAAATATCATTTATGTTATACCACTTAACTATCACTATTTTCCTTCAAATATACTTCCTCCGTTCCAAAAAGATTGTTTAGTTATTATTTGAACAATCAAAAAATATTATCTTTCATCATAAGTTTTTTTTAAAAAAATTCCAAACATTTTGAATTGTATTGCAACGTCAACATATCATACTTCCTATGTATTTTCTAACTACTTAAATTTCATCTCAAAAAATTAAAGATTTTACATCTACTTAATTCACAATCAACATACATTAGTTAGTCCAAACACTCCAAATTTTTTGGAATAGAGAGAGTATATATTTTTGAGTAAAATAGTTTTCACTCAGTAATGAAGTTAAAAAGTAATAATTTCCATCATACCAAACAAATAGAAATTGGGAGTCAATCCAAAAGTAATAATAATTTTGTATCAATTAGCCAAACACATGAAGCTGATGAAGAGTGGTTGTACTTTTTGAGTCAAGTGAACTTAATTGAATTCATGGCACATAAATATAGTAGTTGAAAACAAGTCATGATGAAATTCAATGACCAACAACAAAGCCAACTCCCCCCACCAATCCAATATACCCCGCTCTATTTCATATTAGTTGATCACTGTTTATAACTTTTTAAGAATTTTATAAATAAATGTAAACACTTTCAAATCTCTAATTCTTTATTTAAAATAATGTTTTCTTAATTTAGTAAGATGTACCAACTAATATAAATAATTATTTTTAGTATAATGATCAACTAATATAGACAATTATTTTTAATATAATGATCAATTAATAAGAAACGGAGAGAACAGTAGTTAAGTGATCATTTAATGAGCTGAAAATACATGTTGATTAAGCCATGTCAAAGTCATATACATCATTAGCTTGATATAAACGTTGAGTATGTATATATATATATATTACATTCTAAGAGGTTTGGGGGAGGGGTTACATTTTTTGTTATTTTAAATTATCAGTAAGGATGTAGAAAATGCTCCCATAAAGATAATATGGTGGATTAGTTGAACAATAATTTTGAAATTCTTAGCAAGTAAACACTAAAGTAATTATTTATTTTTATTTGGTAATAGCAACATGATCATTATCCTATAAGCTTAATAGGGTTAATAGTGAAAGGACAAGAAATAACAACATTTAGCAAATTAAAAATAGATTAATTAAATAAATGAAGAATAAAGAGCCCTAATATTGGTTAAGACTTTAGCTTAATTCCAAAACAAAACAAAAAAAAAAACTAGGAATCCTATTTAATAGGTATCACATGATTTGGGGCAGCTTCCCTAAGAATTTCATGGAGATGTGTGCTAACTCTTCAAAAATTGTTGTATTTGATTAATCACACAATTTTAGAATTTTATTTGTTACTTATCCTTCTCCACTTTTACTTTACATTTCTCTTTAACATTAAATTTATTTCTCAATAACATTGTATAATTGTCGATTTATTTATTGTACTTTATAGTGTATGTCAAAATAATATTAGATAAGTAAAAAATTGATAAAAGAATTATACTTTCTCTATTCACTTTTTCACGCGATATTCAGTATTTATATTAAAATCCAATTAAATCTGAATTTGCTTTAAAATATTTCATATTAGAAAAAAACACTCCCTCACAAAAATCAATTCTCTATCCAAGAAACTCGAATTGAATAGAGTAGTAATTCACTCCATTTATGAGAGAACCCTATATGGAGACAAACTATTGAGGCCTTGTCCCCATTTTCCTTTGGCTTTATTGCCTTTTGATTTTTTTATTTATTTTAAAAAAAAAATTGTGCATGATAATGTATAAAAATAAAAAATTATATAATCCTGTTAATCTATTGGTAAAGGACATGTATTGTCTATACCAAACATGATCTAATAACTTCAAACATAAAGTAAGATAAATTGATATAACATAATCCTACTAAATTACACTTATATATATAACTCAAATCCATTAAGTATTACTTTTTAATGAACATAAAAGGGGGTGGTTGTTGAACTAGTAGATAATAAGATGCACAAGCTGATGAATTAAATAGACTAATGTCAATAGATAAAACAAATGTTCTCATCTTTTTTTTTTATTATCCATTACACTCTGATGACCTAACTACAATTCTCAAGAAATATATAAAATACAAACGAGGACATAATTGTATATAAATAGGTTGTTTAACATGGTTTCAGTTGATATCTATGCTCTTCAATTTTGGGGTGTACATAATTAGACACTTAAACTTGTATGATATTTAACAAGCAGACACTTGCATCCTACATGACATGAGACACGTTTTATGCTCGTGCAATGACAGAGCCAGAATTTCAATTAAGAATTGTCAAAATACAAAGAAGTTAAATTGTGTAGAAGTTGAGTTGTTCAGGTCGATTAGAAGGTGCAGAAATAGTTAGAACTGAATGCGGAAAGTATGAAAAAACATCTCGTAATGTATTTAACCAGAAGACGTCACTCTACGAGGGAAGATGCAGATAAAAGGCCAATAGCCAGTGTCAATATGTAATATATATATACATAAAAAATATATATTTTTATCTAGCTATGCACTATAATTTTCCAACAAAGAGGTGTCGGTCGACAACCCTTATATGGCTCCGCCACTGCGCTCGCGGGATGTCGTGTATGATAAAAATTGTCATGTAGGATGTTACGTATGGCGTATGTGTCTACTTTTTTAACTCTATACTTCAACAACAATATACCCACTGAAATCCCACTAAGTGTGGTCTGGAGAGTATAGAGTGTAATTAGACCTTACCACTACCTTGAGGAAGTCGAGAACCAATTTTTGAAAAACCCTCGACTCTATTTTTTAACCATATACTCGCTCTGTCCGGTATTGTTTTTCATGTTGCGCTTTTCGAAAGTCAATTTGACTAATTTTCAAAGTTAAATTAAATTACATTAATTCGATATTTTAAACAAAAAAATAGATATTCTAAAATTATATGAAAAGTACTATAAATTGCAATTTTTTACATATTAATATGATTGAAAAATACATCTTAAAATGTTAGTCAAAGTTTTTGCAGTTTGACTCTAAAAATAAAAACCATGACAAATAATACCAAACGAAAAGAGTAATTTATATATAGATACAAATATCTACTTGTACTCATTCAAAGTTAAAGAACATAATTATAACATAAGACCAAGCTAAAAGAGTCATATATTATGTGGTGGTGGTAGGGTGGGGGTGGGGTGGGGGGATAATGATAAAAGATGAAAAACAACATAATTTCTCTCAACTTGTTTTCATCTTTTATTGGTGTATACTTCACATATGATAATAAAAGAATCAAAATGTAGAAAGTAAAAAAAAAAAACAATTCCTCTCAAAATCTTTACTTCAATGTCCCTAATACTCACACACTACACACAAAAACACTAAAACAAAAAAAAATAAAAATTGAACTCTTTCAAATACACATTATACAAAACTCACAAAAACAACTATAACCCATGTCCACACTATACTCAGTATAATCCCACAAAATAAGATCGAACACGAAAAGACAAAATCTTCAGTTTGTGATCAAAGATGAGTCCTTTTTCTCATCACCATCACCATCACCATACTTTGGAATCCACCAAACTCTTAAACTCTTATCAAGACTCCCACTATACAACATAAACCCACCCCCAACACTATTTGTTGAAGCTTGTAAACACTTCACAGGTCCTTCATGTCCTTTAATAACACCAAACTTAAACAACCCTCCATTTATCTCTCTTTTCCATATACAAATACTCTGATCTGCTGATCCACTACACAAATATTCACCCATCATTAAACACATACACAAAACAGCCATTTCATGGGCTTTCACTTCACATATCAATCTCCAACTATCAAGATTCTTGTTACCCACCCACCCCACCACATAACCATCTGACCCTCCACCATATACAAAAACCCCATCTTCTTCACAAACCACAACAGAGTTCAATGATACATCTTTATGACCTTCCAAAATACCCTTAAGTGAATGTGTACCACCACAACTATTTCTCCAAGCTTTAATCTTTCCATCAGCAGAAGCTGAATACACAAACCCATTTTTACTAGCAACTAATCCATTTATCGCGTCGTCGTGTGCTTTAATGGACTCTAAACACTTGAGATCAGAAATTCTCCATACTTTTAAGGTTTTATCCCAAGAACCTGAGTAAATGTAGCCGTTAGATACAGCTAAACAAGAAATGCTGTCAGCATGTTCAATCCAGAGCTTTTTATGATGTCTTCTTGTCTCAACATAATTGCTCTGTTTCATGAATTTACCAAGATAATCTTTTGTTGTAGGCAATGTATCGATTAATCTAAAAACATTCTCTGATCTTCTCGAAACTTTCCATACACGAATCCTGGAATCTTGATGTGCTGTGAAAACTTTGTTGCCGATAGTGATGAGTGATTTAACAGAGCCATCCCCTGTTCCGAATTTAGTAAATTGGCGTAAATCGGGCTGTTGCCAAACGATTATATCTTTACCTTGAGAAGCACTGAGGATGAATTCCCCACAAAGGGCTAAACAAGAAACTGTTCCTACATGGCCTGATAGAACAGCTAAGGATTTGTAAGAGTGAAAACAAGAAATGGGGGTTGTTGAAATCTTCAATTGAAGATCTAATAATCGAAAATCTTGAAATCTTTGCGAAGTTTGGGGGCTGTCTTCTGATTCACTGCTTGTGGTGCTTATTATGCTGTTTGATGATTCAGATAACAATGGAGTTGTGTAGGCTGGTGATGCCATTGATGAAAGTGGAAAGCTTTTTTGCTTTGATTGAAGCATTTGTAGATGAAACAGAGAGATATGAAGAAGATAGTAAAAAGATGGAGCTTTTAATAAAAAAAAAATCGATTTTATAAAGAGAGACGTTATAGGTATAGAAAATATTGGTGGTTTGTATAAAAAGGAAAATATTTAGTATATCATAAAGACGTTACGGAATTTTGGGGAAAATGATAAATATACTTTTGAATTATCGTAAACATTATATATATATGATCTGTCATACTTTTGGAATAATGGTGCCCCGCCGTCTAAAAATTAAAGCATATATGCCCTTTATATTAACGGATATATACGTGTCATAATCTTATCCACATATCTGACCTTTATTAGACATCATATAGATGGATGTGATTGTTTTATGTGTCCCTATTTAGTCTTTTATTAGAGTGAAGGGAATATATGATTTAGTTTCTCGACGATAGAGGCACCAATATTCCAAAAATATGAGGGTATTTGCATATCATTTACGATGATTTAGGATATTTGTCCTTGTTCCCCATTATTTTTAGTGTCTCAATTTATATAGCATACTTAAATTTTAAAATTCAAACTTTCATAACTTTGATTATGAATTTAGATATAAAAATTTAAGATTTTCTTAAAATTAAATTATATATTTAAATACTACATGAAAAAGTAACTAACATAAGTTACAATATTTAACAATTTAAACTATTTAAAGGCATGTTGAAAAACTCTGATAAAAAAGTTTAGTTGATTTTCAAATTTTGGATTGTGTCACATAAATTAAAACAAACGAATAGTAAATTAAAATTTTGATTGCTACAAAAGGTAATATATCGAAGGTGTATTTAAATTTAGCTAGCCAAATCAAAAGATATTCTTATAAATCAAGAATTAAACTAATAATTTCTGTCAAATTTAGAAATATTTTCAATATATTTGTCATTTATATTTGGTAATCAAGCTTCTCATTTTTTTACCATATATAACATGTTCTCGTAATCATTTAAATGTCAAAGTAATTTAAATACCGCATATATCTTAAGAGTACTTTTAGTTTGCTTTAAAAAATCGTTTCTATCTTTATTAAACTCCTTAATAATCTAACTTCCTCATATAATATATGCTTTGAAATATGGTTTATCACCAACTCAACTAAAAACCCTAATATAGAAAATCTTTACCCACCAAATGTTTGTGGAGTGTGTTTAAATACATATACCACTTTATCTATGCAGACAATGTGTATTTTTACATACAAAATAAAGTGCGTAATGAGTTAAAAATGTATTTTATTTGATCGGTTCAAATTTGATCCAACCGTTAAATCGAGTTTAGCTTAAGTATATATTTTTTTTATATAGAGTTATGACACATGTCATGCTTTGATAGATACGTGTAATATAATTTTCAAGAAGAAATGTATATTAGACACAATAATAACTAAATTAAATAGATAAGGTAAAAAATCATGAAAATTGAATGTATCTACTATATTTGCTTATTCAATTATATATAAATTTAAATATTTATGTTACATACGTTCAAAATAAAATAATAATATATGTATTTTAAATCTAAAATATAAAAGGAGTAGATATGTGAAGTACAAATTGGAATTATGGGGAAGTGTACTTTAGGAAAGAGGAGCGTTGAGGGTGAAAAGAAGCAAGGATTTTGTTGCGTCAAAAAAACTATGCAATAAAAATAATAGGAAAAAAAGTCTGAAATATATTTGAATTTTGATCGAAATTACTGTTATGATATTCAATTTTGGAAATGACCTTTTACCTCTACACTATTTAATAATGTATTTTAAAGGTATATATGTGCTCATGTAGATATGAAAAATATTATATAATTATAAATAATAATGTGTCCAGGTGGGCACATATATGCCTTTAAAATATAGACTAAAAATAGTTTAGGGGGTAAATGATCCTACATAAAATTTGCTATCATAACAATAATTTTGACCAAAGTTAAAGATAATACAACTAATGAAAAGGACAATATTGTATACTTTCTTCTTTGATTTTACTACAAAATAACACTCACTATTTGAACAGTTTGAAAAAATTAAGTGGTAATTTATAAAAGAAAATTATCCTTATTATTAATTGTAGTTATTTTGTAATATATTTTTCATCTAGTTTTACTTGTCCATTATTTTAAAATGTCTATTTTTACTTGTCTGATTTAGATTCACTATTTTACCCTTATTATTAACTGTTTTTTTCTTCTCTACATTCAGATAATTGTAATAATTAGGGGTGATATAATAAAATTATCATTCTATTTATTACTTTTTAAAGACGGTGGCAAGTAAAATATAAACTAGTAAATATGACCTAAGAGAATATATTTAAAGACTATAGTGAATTGGTTATACTCCTTCATTTATTAGTATTCTGTCCGTTTTTATTTATATGTAACTATTTTAGATTTTATACCTCTTAAAAAATTACTAGGTAAGTTTATCATTGTACTCTTATTTAGTGTTCTCTTGAAGTGAACTTTTCAATAAATAAATATACATTAATTTATTTTGATTAATTAAATTGATCAATGAACATGAATTAATCATTTAGTTTTTCTATATTGGTCAAATTCATACTTTCAAGACTAATAACGAAATATCAAGAGTAAAATGAGTAAAATAAAAATAGTAATGTCATTTATATATTAATTTTGTAAAATTATAAATATTAAAAATTATTCTTAATTAGGACGAGATATAAATAAAAAATGAGCAAAGTATTTCTTTGAAATTGTGTCAAGTTAGGATGGAGGAATAAAAACCAAGAGGAAGTACTTTCTTTGTGTAATAATAAGGAAGCAGTAAATGATAAAGGATAATTTTATCATATTACTTTTATTAAATTATAAATTATCTAAATATTGAAGAATAAATAGTTTTTAATAATAAAAATAAAATAAATATAAAATAATAAATTATTTATTAATTTTATAAACTAGTCAAATAATATTGAATTTATTAAAATAAGACAGTGAAAACGTAAAGATGAACGGACGGTTGAAGTACTAATTAAGGAGGCTAGGGTGGTGCAACGGCTACTTGGACTAAAACAAAATTAGAAGTTGATGAAAACAAGTTTCTTGTAGACCCCAAACAGCCTGTTCTCAACTTTTTGGACCAATTTAGGTTTCTTTGTTTTATTATTTTTTCTTTTTATTTATATTTTTTATTATTTTTTCTTTTTATATATATTTTTTATTATTATTTCTTTTTATATATATGTCATGTGTTGACCAATGATGGCAAGCCACCTCAATTGTTTGGCAGAATTCCAACAAAGGAATGAGTAGTCCAAGTCTCAAAGTCTTAACGGCTTGATTTTAGATGAAGAAATAATTAACCTATTATGGTTAATTAAATGACACATAAATGTGAACATATAATTTAGTAATAATCATGTATGTGAACAGATTATATAATTATTGAATGCATAAACACTTTTTAATGGTATAAGGTCATTAAAAAATAATTAGGGGTGTTTATGGATCGGTCTAGATAAGTTATTGGTTAAAATTAAATCAAATACAGTATATATTTATCAATTTGATTTGGTTATTCGGTTACTAACCACAGACAAAAATAAAAGAACTAATTCATTCAAAACATGAAAAAGGTGACAACAGTCCATTTACAATAAAAATAGTTAAAATGACTGACATCAGAGAACTTTCAATCATTGAATTTACTATGAATAAAGCTTCAAAATTCATTATTTTGACCTAGAAGTCTTATAAAGAATTGTCATATCACTCATATATATGACCAATAAGATAAATATTTTCACCTTGAGTATTTTATCTTTCATAAGTAAATTATAAATAAATTTTGATGAAAACACATATAAGATCTTTAAAATTATTTATAAAAACAATATATAATTTATCGGTTCGATTCGGTCATTTTTTCGTTTTTTTTTTCAAACAAGACCATAACCAACCCATATACTATTGGATTTTAAGAATCTAAAATCATACCACAACTAATCCAAATAAAATCGATTGATTTAATCAATTTGGTTTAGTTTTTCTATTTGGATCGATTTTTTTTCCAAACCGTGAACACTCCTACAAATAACATCAACACGAGAAATAAAAGGCATTAATTTGGGTAGGGAGGACCACTAACATGGTACGCTCCAAAGATACGTTAGTTTAATATACTACTATTAATTAACAATAAGAAAGATTTAGATTAGTTGATAGTGAAATACCAATTAATTTCTCACTTAAAGGCTCCTCGTGAAGAATAAAGTGTTGCATACTTTTAAAAATAATAATTTATTTTTACTTTTTTGGAAGGTCGGTTATTGCAGTTAGTCTATGGTAGAGGATTCGTCAAGATTCAGCATACTGTTCATTTCATCCATGCATCATAACTTTATATTGCTTTCTTTGTAAACTTGACTAGGTGGATTTAAGATTTTAGTTTTACAAGTTCAATTTTTAAAGTTTTTTATTTTGTAACTCGTACTTTAAAGCTATGAATGATTCATATTTATCATTTATTACAATTTTAATGAACTTATATATATAAATGTAGGTTTCACGTTAAAAGTATTGAATTCAGATGAACTCAATATGTTAAGTAACCAAAAGCATTTTACTTTCCCCTCCAAGTCCACCGACCAAAGGTGAATGCACAACTCTTATTTTCTTTATTGAAAGTGGGGACAATCGAAAAGAATACGTTATACATTTGTCTCTTGGACAAAATCAAAACGCACTAACTTTTGGATTGAAGGCTACTCTTAGATACACAGTTAATATAAGCCATTTGGTTTATAATATGATGAATGGTAATAATTATACTTTCTTCTAAATGCCAGTCTCATCAATTATCTTCATGTGACATGATATATGAACTTTGAGAAACGAATACCTCCCTTGTTGGTTGTTTACACATGAGTACAAGTAGACAACTATTTTAAAAGGAAAAGTTTTAAACCATTACTTGACCTAATTACATTTTCATAATGCAGATTTTGTACATAAAATACACACGTTAAGAAAAACCCCAACGTATATAACGTGAAGCAGCACTGTAAGGGAGGAGATGTCAAGAACCATCATAATGTGGGAAAGAAATGTTTTTTTTTTCGTTTTGGTGATCAAATCTTGGCTTAGAGAAGATTGGCTACCACTGCTTGGGCTTTGAGTCACTAGTCACCCCTATCTGAATTGGATTCTATTGTACTTACCACTGCTTGGGCTTTGAGTCACTAGTCACCCCTATCTGAATTGGATTCTATTGTACTTCTGTGGCAGAGCTCAGAAACACCATTAACTAATAATCAAGATTTGAAAGTGATATACCCTGCAAAGACGCTAAAATCCCAGGTTAAGTCAATCCAGAACTCCTTGTTCGTACTCTATCAATAATCATTTGTCTTCCAGACAAATCTTCTGCATATCCAACAACCTGCGATGAAGAATACATTGCTACAATTGTGACATTATGTATAATATGAAGACATCAGAACCATAGTAATAAGAAAAAAAGTGAACAAAAAATGAAACACAGATCAACAACAGCCTATGTCTAGAAGAGAATAAAAGTTCAGTTGAGATGAGAAAAGCATCTGTAAAAGTTTGATATGATTAAAAAAATCTCGAACCTGAGAGTCTGTCTGTGTTTCACTAAAGTGATCGTACACATTTGCAGTTGCATCTCCTGAATGACTGTGGGTTTCATCCTCTTTCTCAAACCTGAAGGGAAAAAGTAATAACACTGAGCTCTCAACCAAAAACTGATACATGGCTGCACAAATACAAGAAAATCTACACCAAACCAGCACATTCGAAACCAAAGGCAGAGCACTAGAAAGGGTTCCTCAGAAATCTATGAACTGTTGGATAGGATGTCTTTTGTGTATGGAAAAATATCTAACTGTTTACCAACAGGCTTCACTTCCTACACTGATGATTCCACTTCTTATAGCCCAGTGCCTAACTGTTGCAGCCTGCTGGTCAGGCTTTTTGTTTCATTTTCTTTCGATGCAAAAAATATAGTTTGTAAACCCCAACACCAGATTGTTTGGAGTGGCTGTGTGTAGTGTTCCTGAAATAGGAGTTAACGTTGTATAATGTAGACCAACATACACTTCACGGGGTTCTCAAATTGAACTTATAATGTTTTACAATGTAAGGCAATGTACACAACCCATGGCTTAGAAATCAATAGATGGGATGCCCCTATTGCTCAACGTAAATGTATTTGGAATCCTGGCAGGCAATAGCTCTATTAACCAAGGTATTTCAGTCTCGAACTGTAACTATTTCTAAATAGACAATCATATTAAGAGAATGAAAATGCATTAGTTAGAGGAGGTATTAGCTATCAACTTACCAATACATTACATTAAGAATGTGGACATTTCTATGCAACTATCAGAGTGAAACTTATTTCTAGCCATAATTTGTCAACTCTTAGGTGAAGACCAAAAGGTGAAGGGTCATGGGTGCCAACTGCAGCAGCAGTAAGATGAGAGAGTGAAGAGCAAAGATATGAGACAGCACCAAACTTGACTAAAAGCATGGAAAATCGGTCACCTGTTTGTCCAGTGGTTAGACAATCCAAGCGTAGCATGATCTCCATGACCTTGAGCAAGATTGTTACAACCAGATGTAAAAAGCTGCTTGAGAGTCAAAGGGCTCAAAATTTGCATATGTCAAGAGTAATGTTGAAAGAAAGAAAGAAGAAAGCACTTGGTAAAAGGATACTTCTTTATCACACTCGCTTCTCGATGGAGACTTTTGATCATGGATCTAACGTCCGAAGCCATTGAAAAAATTATTCACAAA
Organism: Solanum lycopersicoides; assembly: GCA_022817965.1. NCBI lineage: Eukaryota > Viridiplantae > Streptophyta > Magnoliopsida > Solanales > Solanaceae > Solanum > Solanum lycopersicoides. The sequence goes on from CM040618.1 coordinate 106,974,607, forward strand.
TCAAGAGCCAGACTTTCCCCAAGACAAAAAAAAAATAAAGATACTTTGTTTCTCATAAATTACCTTGCTTGTTTGCTCCAATAAGTCCTCTATAGCAGCAGCTACATCAGGAACTGCCGAAGAACCTTCATTAGTACTTCCTGTCAGGTTCTTTTCTGGGGGACTTGCCCCACGGAATGCATTACTTTCTTTTGGTGAGCAGGACAATGAACATTTGGGTTCTTCAACCACCAAGAGCCTAGCCTTCTTATTGCATCTGCTTGAATACTTCTTTTCTTCCTTTGCAGTACTTCTACCAGCAAAAGCTTCGGTTCTCACATTTACAAGTTCTTGGGGCGGCTGGGTTTGAGGCTGGGACGCGGTATCACCAGATATCATCCCAAAAGCTTGTGTGGGGAACTGGCTCACCGTGCATGCCCCAGCTTCTCGATCTTCAAAGGTGACTTCTTTAGGATAAAATGGATCTGCAGAAACAATTTTGTTCTGCTCCAGAACAACCATAACAGGAAGCTATCATGAAGGTATAAATAAAGGAAAAGAAGAAAGCAGTACAAAAGGACTGCACTAACCTGCTTGATACACTCATAAATCCACTCACAAGTGACTGGTTGTATTCCCCACTTACATGCAGCCTCATATTTCGGGCCATCGGTAAATTTACACAACAAATGTGTGACCTTTTTAGTTAATTTCTCAACAAATTTGGCTCCAATAGTAAAACATAAATTTCTTAGCAACTGTCTTTCTTTCTCATCATACTGTGAAACACATAAGCGAAAACTCTTAAATGCAGGGAAAGGAACTCGGCATGGAAGTGGAGAATAGAGGATGTGGTTACCAACATCCAGCAAGCATCCATCCTTCATAGAAACAATATTCAGTTTTCATTAGCCTCAATTTGTATAATACTAGAATTCAGTGAGTAGAAACGAAGAGGAGACACTACAGTGTGTATATTAACGACTGCAACCTTAGATGAGCAGATATAGTTTAGCATTTCAAGATAACAGAAAATGAGTCTACCGAAAAGAACCCATCAACCCTTCAACTCCCCTCATTCGGGTTCAGGGGAGTGTGCATCTACAGGACTAATAGACTTCGAAAAAGATAAAATACAAGATCATCAAAAAGACATGAATAAATTATTATTTTTTATAATAAAGACATGAATAAATGAAAATGAAGTTAAACCAATTCGACTATATATATATATATATATATATATATATATATAGTTAAATCGTCATTATGCATTAAAATACTTGCAAAGCAAAACACATATTTCGTGTGAATTCAAAAATATTTTGTCTATTAGCGACTTGAATTTTTAGATGAGCATATCCATATATCTTCTAGCGGAAGTCGTTTATAAGCTTACTACAAGCACATAACTCATTTCGTCATTTCTTCTAATTTAACAAGGGTTTATGGAAAGAATAAAAGGAGGCCGATTTAGGAGCTTGGAATGAAGTTTCCTGAGCCAATACTAGATTTAGACAACCACCAAGCCTAATCCTGTCAATAAGAAAGACAACGCTTAACTACCTAATAACCTTCTACCTTAATACGCAACCTCCAAACAACCTGTCTAAGGTCATGTCTTTGGTAAGTTGAAGTTGCATCATGTCTTGTCTAATCACCTCTTTCCAATACTTCTTCGACCTACCTCTACCTCTCCTCTTCACCTACCGCAATTGACTGCAAATAATATAGTGAAATTGGAAAAAAGAGTACAGGGTTGGACAGATTGAATAGTGTAGGATCAAAATAACTAGATCATTAGTTGGATTGTTTTTTGAATTACTAAAGGAATATACCAATTTACCCTACATAGCCATGAATTGGGCTTCAAACAGGCGCATCCTAACAAGCTCCATCCTCATAGGAATATAGAAAATAGGCTTGTAGGAATTCAAAAGATACATGCACATAAATTATTGTCCAAGGTTAATAACTAGTGGAGCATAAGAGGTTTAACAAATTGAACAGAATGCTTGGGCAAATCTAAATCCATGATCTTGAACCTATCCTGAATTCCAGACCCATTTAAGCTTTCTTAGTTGGATATTAATTTATTTTGCAGATCGTCAAGTAGTACCTTTTCTAGTCTTGAATAATACTAAAGTGCAGAAGCTTATAAAAACATTAAGAAAATAAAAGAAGTGATCAAAAAAAGAGCTTGAGGGGCACACATTCAACTACCTCAAGACAAGACTTAATCCAGTGACTTGATACAAAAGTAGTCGCAGCACCATCTTTCTCGGAACGCAACATACCATGACACTCGACAGTGAAATGCACATTTGTTTGATTCTGATCTTTGACCACCACTCCTCCCCCTTGATTAACCCACTCAACAATTTCAGCTCTCTGGACAGATTATGAAAGCATTAATATCAAATTAGTACATAACTTATAACATATCATAGGAGCTGGAAAGATGATGAGAAGGTTAAAGGCCATAAATCTCAAATACATTGATAAACCCTCTCAGAAGAAACCTAGACGCTGTACAAGTCAAATGGCGATAAATCTATACATTTCTAGTGGATGAACCATTCAACAATATACAGAATAAGCACTGCTGGACAAAGTAGGAATTCTACTCCTTAATATGAGAACCGAATAAACTAGAAGCGCTAAATTAGGGAGGTAAAGGTGGCAATTTCCACGAGGCCTGCTCATTGTTTTTATACAAGTTACTAGCTAAAATACACTTCTAAATACATCGACATCCAGAAGATTGTGTTTCTTACTACTATAATATAAAGGACCAACGGTGCCAAGCTCCCAGACAATCTTTAGACTTTAATAGCCTATATGGAATAGTAATTTTCGGTCCTCACTAACTAGCCTTTTCCTTCAGATAATCTTTAGAATTTTAGATGAAGTACACAAGGAACCGTTTGCTCTCGTTTTCTTCAAGGCCTTAACAATTTAGGGAATGAACTTCAAATGAGCTTGCAGTTTGTGCTCCTGCATAGTGACATCCACAAATCTAGCTAATAATTTTGAGAAATCAGAAAATCAAGAGTAACTTGGGTGGATCCATAGATATGTTCTCTATGTGAAACAGGAAGAGAAAACATATAAGTTACAGAAAACTCAGGAACACAATGTAAATCTGAGAAAACCCACCCGATCAGCAGGAAATGAATCTGAAAAGCAAAATTGCCTTCCCTCGAACACGCTAGATGGTTTTCTACCATTTACAGCACAACTGGATTCATTCGGTATCTTGAACTCTTCTTTGCCATTAGAAGCATAGGGCTGATGTTGAACCCCGTTCTCTCCCAAAGAAGTTCTAACGTCATTCATATTTTCTAGTTCTTTGCTTTCGTATGATGGCATTGCACATCTAGAATCCCTGCTTCTCCATGCTTGTTCATCCGAAGACATAGGATGCACATAGGATTTTCCTTGTCTTTTCATTGTCGTCGTGATTGCAGCTCCGTTACTACAGTGAATAGGATCTAGAATCCAAAATACAGGAAGTGGGAAATTAGTTTGTGAAGAAGGTACAGCATGTAACGTTTAGATTAGCATATTTCTTTTTCTTAAAATGAGGTATTAGATGAAATTAGGGCACTAGTGTTGTACAAATAGCTTCTTGCAACTAGTGCAATGTAAAATATCTCATTAGCTGAAAAGTTGAAATGGTTATCAGACCTTTCGGAAGAAGTAAATCATAAGCAATATGCTTCCTTAGAACAGGAACTTCTTTATTCTCACGATCACAATCCTCCAGCCATCCTGATTTTACCACGTGAATGACACCCAAAGCCGCAAGGTTTCTTAATTCTTTGATCTCACTACAAGATTATAATTTTTTATCAATAAAAGAGTGTAAAGAGTTTAATTGTGCAACAGTTACAACAGAATATACTTGCAAGAAGTTGCACACAGAATGATAAATATATCTACCATGGATATTCATAAGATGCACACACAAATTATCCTTTTTTGAAAACTGGTAAGTTTATACACATACAATTTAGCTTACGTGATAAGGGCCTTATATCATAACAAATAGAAGTATAGACCAACTGACAAAAAGGCATCCAATGATTAACATCATTATACACACTAGACTTTTATTTTTATTTTTCAGTCAATCCCTTAATGTATGTGATCTACTTTCTTTTCTTTTTTTTGATAAAGTGATCGACTTTCTATAAGGTGTAATGTCAGGTAAACCTGTTTACTTGTCTAAGGCTCAAAGCCGATGATCAGGAGGTCAAAAGTCAGCAGTAACAAGGCACTGGACATCTGGGATGGTATCCTGGAAAAGACTGAAAGGGAATTAACTAGGTGGAAAGCTCAGTATTTATCTTTAGGTGGAAGACTGGTCTTGATAAATTCTGTTGTAGATTCCTTACCCACCTATGTGATGTCTTTATTTCCAATTCCAGCAAAAGTTGTGGAAAAGTTAGACAGGCTAAGGAGGAACTTTCTGTGGCATGGTAATAAAGAAGGGAAAGGTTATTGTCTAGTAAAGTGGAAGACTGTGCTTCTCAGCAAAGAAAGAGGTGGGCTGGGAATCAGAAATTTGAGGTTGCAAAATGAGAGTCTACTGATGAAGTGGCTGTGGAGATACATTGGTGAGGAAAGAGCTCTATGGAAGGAGGTTATAGTAGCGAAGTACGGCGAAATAAACCCCTGGTGTACAGAGAATGTTTCTGAACCTTATGGTGTGGGTGTGTGGAGAACAATCAGAAATCTTTGGCCACAGATGGAAGCAAATTTATATCTCAAAGTGGGGAATGGAAACAAAACAAAATTTTGGAAGGATGGATGGGTTAATCAAACCTCTCTTGAGGATCTTTTCCCAGATCTATTCCTCATTTGTGAGAATCCTGAAGATAGAGTGTGTGATTGTTGGACAGAGCAGAGATGGAACATATCATTTAGGAGAATGCTTAATGATTGGGAAATAGAGAGCGTGGCAGCTCTGCAAGGAACATTAGGTGGAATTTCCATTACCCCAACAGCTACAGACAGGGTCTTGTGGAAACTCAGCACGGATGGGGTTTTCTCAGGCAAAAGTGCATATAACAACGGAATACGTGAGATGACTAGGAGAACACAATATCCTTGGAAGTACTTCTGGAAGAGTGTCATGCCCGCCAAAGTGAAAGGTTTTACTTGGTTAGTGATTAGGAGAGCTTGTCTTACACAAGAAGTCTTACAATAGAAAGGTAGACAACTAGTTCCCAGGTGTTTTCTTTGCAACAGAACAGGGGAAACCAATAAGCATCTCTTTTTACATTGTAAGTTCACCGCTCAGCTATGGAACCTTTTCCTCAACAAAACAAGCACTAGCTGGACAATGCCAGAGCACACATCGGATATAAGATGCCCCTCTTCTATAGCTGGACATCGAAGGAATCTTCTCCCCAGAATATTCTATAGATACGCTAGGATATTCAATATTATTTACAAAAAAATTACTTCCCTATTAGTCATAGAGACAGATTACTTACCATATAATACGTAGTTTAGCGCTCCAATATAAGATGCCCCTCTTGTATAGTTTTAATCAAATAAGTCAACAAGGCAATACGTCGCTCACTTCTTTGGATCAGGAGGCTCTGCAGCAACCGATGCTGCCTCTCTTCTTTAAGAGACTAATGCTCTACTCTCATCTCTAGCTATCAGAGCCACACCTCTCTTCTTCCCATAACAGGTTCCACTCCTTTTTTTCTTCAAACAATCAAAAGCTTTTCCTCTCTTTAGAGCTACCGTTCAAGTGACAATGTACATCCTTCTTCCCATTGTTCTGCCAGCAGTTTTTCCACAGATTCCAGCAGCAAATTGTTATGTTCTCAATATAAATGAACTCAAGTTCATATTCCCCCTTTAAGTTAGAGGGAGTGTGTTGTATGTTAGAGAATATGCTTCTGGATTCAAACACGCCTAGATTCATTGAACTTGTAAGGAAAATATTATTGAATATTTTATAGGCTACCTAGGATATTTTGAATTTGATTATTACAATTACTTCCTGGTTACGCATAAAGAAAGGTTACCTATCATATGGTGCATAGCTCCGAGGCGCCTAAATAGAAGCCCCTCTTGTTAATAGTTATAATCATCAAAGTCAATGAAAAAGTATTAAGACCTTTATTCTCTTATATCAATTCAAAGCTAAATACTGAAACACAAGCTGCACAATGTTCAAATCAATCTATTCTAGGGCCCGAGGTTCTAACCACATATTAAGATCATTTGCTAAAACATTTCCATGCATTACATGGTCCACTGGCCATCCATCTATTCACCACATTAAGAAAGTATTTAAGGTGTGCATTCATAAAACGATTGTAAACATACTAAAACTTACTTTTCTGATGGATTTCCAGCTATTATGTGTGTCAACTTTTCACCGAAAGACATGTAACGAGAACCACCACCTTTTCGGACTAGGTTGACAAGTTTTCGCATTTCAGATGCATTGAAACCAACGATTAGGATTCTGCAATCTGCCAAATAAAGATCATTGTCATCTGTTTCGGAGTCATCGGCAACAACACCATCACAACCATTCTTTTCCTGCTCTGTAGATGCTCCACTTTTCTCGCCCTTCGTAGAGACAGGAGCACTGTAATCACTCTTTGGGTACTCAGCAGGTGTGTTCTCCTCCTCCTTAGTAAACACTGGAACATATGAAGATGTAGCAGACATATTTTGCGAGAGGGTAGCTTCCAGATCTGAATCAGCCACTCGACTGCAGAAAACAGGATCTGCATTCGATGCCGTAGCCAAGGAGGACAACCCTTGTAGGTTTCTGATGCCCTTTTCCAGACTATGCTGATTTGTCATTCTAACGGTGCTCAAAGTATTTGAACCAGCCTGAACAGGGTACGACTCCTCATTAAGACATGCTATTCTCCCAAAAAAGATGGAAAAGGTTAGAAGCTGCACCAGAAAAATTTTAACTTCAGATGGAACTGGAAAATGCAGCCTTCCCCCCTGAAAAAATTACCTCGTCTTGCAACAGATTGTTCAAACCACCTTTTCGTAACAGTGTGTATGCAACCCCATCTTTTAGCAACCTTGAATTTATCACCTTCTGGAACGTATTAACTGTTAAGGAAACGAACTATGATAATATTTGAGCAAATACCAAATGGTCAAAGAATGTGCGACTTCTAAGTGCATAAAATCATACAGATGTACATGTCAAGAGGAAGCAACATAGTGCAAAACTGAAAGTTAACCTTTGACTGATGAGCTCGAACAATTCAGACTTAAGCATATTACAGAGAGAGAGAGAGAGAGACATATTTCAGAGAGAAGTTGGATCATAGGACTACAACATCTCGCCAAGAGGCTAGAACAGCTTCCTAATCCTCACAAAATCTGAGATAAAGCTGATTCGGTGTGACATTGACACTACATTTGCTATGCCTTCCTATGTCTGACATTTCTTAGACCCAGAATGACACTACCATGAGCACTTTAACATGACAGAGTATGTATTTCACTGTTAGCTAAGTAATAAAACCTGACATACATAGAAATTGTTCTCTTATTAGGGTAAAACCTCACATGTATGTTTTATTGGCTTCTCTTAATCTTTAGATTTAATGATTTATAAGTTCATATATTGGTTTACTGACCATAAGTTCACATGTAAAAAGCACTTTTCTATATGCACGCACCATCTTAACTATGTCTTATCATTATCTTTCTGCAGATAGCAAGGTTCTCTTTGTGTTGTTTTCTATGCTGATCCTCAGTTTGGTAAAATATACTAAGTAGATATATCTACAAACAAATTTCTTTTGCAGAAGGATTACAAAAAGGATATATCACAAATTAAATGTGAGCACTTTCTGGTCAGCTCGGGAGAGTATTTTCCACCATTTTGCAAGATAATCTTTTCCATATCCTTTCTCTCATCTGAGATATAAAAACAAATGCATCAGAGAAGGAAGTATTATCAAAGAGTTCGAATTATTACTAGATCTAGGCTGTCAACCTGCAGGAATTCTGGTGACAGAAATTGTCAACCCCGAAAAAGGAAGGATTTTGAATGACTCCTGAGGAACAAGACGGTGTTCTTTCCAGCACTGATGGAGCCAATTAATAGTGACAATTGGTTTCTTTAGAATGTTGTAAGCCCACTGCACATGAGAAAAAAGTAAAGGCAATCGGAAAAGGGAATGAGTGATAGTTGGCAATACCACTAAGTATTATTTGACTTCTTTTTTTTCCTTTGTGGGGAGGGCGTCAATGTGGCCCTGGGGACTTATTTTAAACTTCCAATTAAAAGAGGAGAAGGAGAATCAATAAATAAACACCTTATACTTCGCAGCCAAAACATTCTTCACAATAACAAAGCTCACATCCAATGATGCTTTTGTCTGCAGGACTCCTCCCATTGCAATCACCAACTTTCCAATTTCAACCTACAAAATATATACAATTACAAGTGGCTGAAAATCATATATAACAATGAGCTCCAGCTAAAACCAGTGCTACGACTATACAGAAAATTTATGGTAACCCGCCTGTTATAATTCAGTATTAAAAAAATATTTTCAGGAGTATCCAGTGAGACTTTAGCTTAAAGACAAAAGCACCAATGCAAAGATATGGTCATATAGGAGAATGGCGCGAAATGAAGTGTATGTCAGTATATTAAGCAAGCAAAAACACCACTCCTAAGTTTCAGTGAGGATATAAATAATTGCACTATGTCACTTACAAATAAAGCACGAACACTGTTAACCCAGTATTCTCACAAGTATTTATATATCTTCCAGAGGGATCACAGATGAAAGCTACAAAGAAACTAATATTAATCTTAACGTATAAGTTATGAGTATGCAAATGTTTCCAGTGGAAGTAAATGGAACCTGTACTTCAAGTCAAGTGGGAGATTTACATGCTATATATAATTGCTAGTTTATCCTTAAGATATAGTCTCCGTCCTTCTTCATTTACATTCCACAGAAGAAGAATCATTTGGATTTCGGATAGAGATGCTTACCTTTTCATCCATCTCAAAACCAGATGCCAGGATTTTGACCCCATCCATTGCAAGGCAACAAGTAAACCCCTGCTGGGGTAGTGGCCTCTGTTCTTTGGCACAGGAAAGTACGCACTGAGGACCTTGTGATCAAAAATGGATATCAATATCAGCATAACAGTTGAATTAGAAAAATGAGACCAGTATCCATATTGCTAACCCAAAAGTAAATACTAACTGGTTAATCTTTCTCAACAGGATAAAAAAGGACATCCTCAGTTCAACATATGTAAAGTTCAAGCAGTGAATATCAATTCAATTTTTAAGTTAATTCCAGAGTACTACATGTGAGACAATAGACATTTGACATGTTTGGAAGCATTTAGATCATGGCTGCACTGGGCATCTCTTTTCGTAATTTTATTTTTGCTATGGGTCAAAAATTATAATCAATCTACCTTCTCAAAAAAAATTATAATCAATCTAGTAAAAATTATATTTTAGACGAAGAAAAAGCTGGAATAAATGCCTTAATAGTTCTGACACTTGGCATAGCTAAATTCTACATTACTAAGTAAATAATACTTTGTAGTTCATACACTTGGCTTAGCAAAAATCTATCTTACGAAGTTAACTCCCTTGTTTAATATGAGTCTCAATCATGATCATGATCATGAATAAGGAAGTCACTATAAGAGAGCAGAATATGATTTGAACTTGTAAAATCATGACTCAACATAAACTTTACCCGGAAAAATCAGCTTTATACTACTACGCAAGATTTTTACCCAAAGAGTAGTGAGTGTTGTTAGCGTCATTTATTTGCCTCTCATACTGTTCTTAGAGAAGCCAAAGAAATCTACTCAACTAAAGAAGCAGGATAGAAACACCAAACAATAATAAATTAAATATACGGGAAAAACTCGATATTTTTTTAGATGACAAGGGAAACTTGCACCCGCTACCCTTTAGGTATGCACGGGGTAAAACCGTCACTCCTATGCAATAGCTCGCAAACCACACGAGAGAGATAAGCCGCACCAGCCAAGCCCGGTGCGACGAGCTCGACCCAGAAGGCAAACCCCTTGCTTTCGCTGGCAAGGGGTTCCGAACTTGAGGCCTCCAACATGGAAGTCCCAAGCCCAAACCACTGGGCCACCCCAAAGGGTATATCGGGAGAAACTATATATAGTAGCATTTAAGCAATCAATGGTGTATTCTAGAAAATAAACATCAAACAGAAGGGGAAAAATCACCTCTTGAACCTTCTGACTTGAGGTTTATGTTATGCTGAAAGGGGAAGATAGTATAATTGTGATAACTTTAGTATTCAGGACATTTAACAAACAACAAGAGGCAATTACTTCATTACCATGAAATTAGTTCACACTGATGTCACCATATAAAAAGGTAACCACTTTGGAAATTGAACACAAGATCAAATTAAACCCCAATATTTAAGGAACAAACTACCACACTACCAAAAACTAGGGCTCGCGAGAAATGAGGACACGAAAAAATCAACTAGATTAATACGAGAGAATCAAATTGGGACGCAAAAACTAAACAAGATTCCCATAATAAACCATCCAAATTATCTTCCATCTGAATCAATAGTCGTAGTAACCCCAAAAAACCAAGGGCAAGCAAGTAAAGTAGAGTGAAAACAACTTTACCTATCAAGTTGCAGCCCTTAGCTTGAAGATCCCCAAACTTCTCCTGCGAAAACATAAAACTTCGAAATCATGACATAACCAATGGAATTATGAATACACACACATGATTAGGAGACAGAGCAACAAAATGCAAACCAAAATTCACTAATTTTTTTAATAACGAAATTAGCACATAAAAGTTAACATCTGCGGATAATACGTTACATGCTGAGGAGAAGAAATGACATGATAATCAGTGGGAGCATTCCGTGAAGGATCGCAACAGAGTAAAACTTGAGCTCCGTTGAGCTTGAGCGCGTCGTGAAGCGCGTCGAATTGCTCCGGCGGGACGAGATTCCGCGACATGAAGACATTTGCTCCGTTGAAGACCTTCGTCGTCATCGTTACCTTCTCTCTCTGCTTCAACTATACTTCCATTTTTTCAGGTGGGTAGAAAGAGTGAGTTTTTCTGCAGATTGAGAAAAGAGCGGGAAATTCTTGATGAATCGGGTAAATGGGCCTTCAGAAAAAATGGGCTTTTTTGCTAAACAGTGTTGTTGGATAGATCTTGATTTGGTCGGCCCAATTTGGTCTCCTAGTTTTTTTCTTGGGAAGTGTGCACATTTGAAAATAATCAAATATATGCTCTAGGATTAGAAATTTTTGCATGTTTATCTATGTTACACGCGTTTCTAAGTTTGTTATTTTAAAATTTTACTTCATATGGTCGAAATTTCATGCATTTTTATCGAAAATTCACGTACATATAACTGAAGTTCAATCATTTTTACATGAACTTCAGTCATATGAAACTTCATACGCTATATATTTAAAGTAATTTTAAAGAGGATAGGCAGCAATTTCTTTTTTTCTAAAAAGTAAGGTGGGTTCATTAGTGTGCCCTTATTTTCTTTAAGTATGTCATTAGCAATCAAATCATGAAAAAAGGGATTTTTGTTATTTAAAAAAAAAAAAAAAGTGAAATGGCCATCTTTGTCAGTTATCAAAGTATAGGCATTATTTATGCACTTAGAAAAGTAGGCATTTTTAATGTGGAAATTAAATTTAGATAAAATTACTTTGAGTTAATATACGAAAAAACTTCAAGAATAATTTATGAAGTTCAAATTTTTACCATCTAGATATTTATTATAATTTCACCCCCCATCAAAGATTCATGCATGGAGTTTAAATCTTTCATCAATTCAAAAGCTAAAAAGAACGTATGAAACTCAAACTTGTAAATATTTCTTAAAATTTTTTCGTATTTTTATTAGAATTTTGTTAATCAAATTTATATCACCCATTAATACAAATAAGTTCTAACACTAAGGATCAAAATTGACGGTAGGGTCGATTTTTTATATCGACATCAAGCCATAGACTGAACATTATTATTTTTTCTTTTTTGTGAAATCGATGACAGATCTATGTCCGAGGGTTTTTTCATTATTTTTAGTAATGACCATTAAAAAGTGATTAAACAATAAATAATTTTAAGTAACTAACTAAAACTTAATTGATAAATTTAAAAATGATTATTTGTCAATTTCTACCAAAAGAAAAAGGAAGAAGTAGTTAGAAAAGTGAAAAGAGAAAGAGAGAAGATCCAAAAGAGCAAAATGAAAGAGTAAGTAGGGACTTGTCTTTAATTTTTGCATTTTAAATATGGGTGGCAAAATCAAATCAAATCCGCTCAATCTGTTCCAAGCCATTTAGGTTTGGATTGATTATTAACACGCTCATTTATTAGCTCAATCCATATCAGCACTGCTCATTTCAACCCATTAAAATTGGATTATTACGTAAATTTTATTTAAAAAAATTAGAAAACTTTTTTCTTTTATTATATGTTATATATAGTTATAATAATAAAAAAATATTAGATACTAAAAGACTATAAAATAACAATTATAAAGCTATTACAACTTAGTAAAAATTGGGCGGGTTGGGCTATAACCCGTTTCAACCCAAATAAATTTAGATTGGGTCGGGTCTTGACGTATTTTAACTCGGTTAAATCAACTCAATCCGTTCAATTGTCACCCCTGATTTTAAATAGAGTATTCCTTATTTTTGTTTTAACCAATTAAATTTATGTCTAGCAAGACATAATTTCTTTAAAAATACGAACCATACATAATAACATATTATGATATAAAAATATAAATCTATATAAAAAAAAGTTATTTGTCTCGAGAGATAAATCGATCGAAGATAACTTCAAGGTTGTCCTCTTCACATAAGATATAGTGTTAGTCGTCCAAGATTTTTAAAAACACAGCTAATTCTGTCTGCTTATAAAATGAGTCAACCCTACTTTGATCCTTTAAAAAAAAACAATAAAATTTTCAACTTTTTATGACAGAACACTAAATTTAAAATTTATTATATAACCATGATCTAGGCCACCTCATACAATAATATTATACAATATACAATATAATAAACACAATAAGACTAACTTTATAATTTGAAATTTATATATTTGTCAGTTTCCATTTTATTATCTTTTTTAATTCTTTTTTGTAATGAGGTATGGAAGTGGGGGAGGGGTATAAGTCATGTTTTTCTTTATGGTCAAGTTGGAATTATATTTGTAAGGATTAAAATATTTATAGGTTTTTGAATCAAAATTTTATGATATAGTTCTTATTCAGTTTTTAGGTTCAAAATTTTATAGACATTATGTTTTTAAAGTTCAAAATTTTAGAACACTATCCTAATTTTGATTTTTTAAGATTGAAACTTTTGGACACTGTTCTTTAATTTCAAAAATTTGATGTAGTTTTTTTTATTAATTAATTACTTATAACGACATATATATTCATGAAATTGAGTTCTTAATTAATTAAGTTTGAATCCCCTAGCTCAAACTTTAATCGTTACTCTCGTAAAATAAGACGTGACTAAGGTTAACATGATTCGGAAGTCATGATGCTTGATTGCGCGATTAATATTCTCATTAATGTGGATGTTTTAGAATTTTCATGTATGGAATTAGAGAAGTCGAGAATTGTATTGACGATTAAAAATAATTGAGTATATGTTTTTTTTATATAGGGGGAGAATTGTAGATTCCTAAGTTAATTATACTTAAAAGTCTACTACAATAATACATATTACTACTATAGTACTCCCTCCGTCCACAATTGTTTGTCAAGGTAAAGGTCATGCACTCCCCTCAATGAAAATTTAATATAATGTTAATTTGAGTAATATAACCCTACTATAGCAAGAATATCATTAGTTAACATAATTTTTCAATTGAACAAAATAGAGTAATTATTAAGGGTAAAATTGGAAAAAAATACCCCCTCCATCCCATTTTATGTGGCAACATTTGACCCGACACGGAGTTGAAGAAATAATGAAGACTTTGAAATGTTAATCAAATTACCCTTCTCACTTTTCTCTCTCCTCATAAATGTATTAGAAAATTAAGTGGGACCAATAAGGGTAAAAGAGAAATTATACCTGTAAATACTAACTATAAAAGGAAACGTGACATTCTTTTTTGGACTGACCAAAAAGGAAATGGTGCCACCATAAAATGGGATGGAAGGAGTAACTAATTATTTCTTGATTGTTTAAATTGACAATTAATCTTGTACATCTATTTTTAGTATATCTGTCAAACATTTGTGGATGGAGGGAGTAATAATAGTGCGACTATAAATAATCTAACCCTAATCATAATGCAATCCTAGTCGACTTCAGCGAATACAAGAAGTATCAGTCTAGTCAATAAAAGTTGTCTAATCCTAGTGTAACGTAACTAGCTCTACAACATCACACACATGTAAGTCAGCTTCTTTGGACATGTTTCAATCACCAGCTTCCGAAGAAAAGGAAATGAAAACGCGATATTTTAATATCTAATATTAAAATGCACAATATACCAACACTTGTGACATGATCATAGAAGGCAAAAGAGAGACACATAGACATGTCCATTGTGATTTGTGGCATAGTATATGTTTGTGAAACAAGCCGTCCATCGTGCGCTCAAGGCAGAATCACATGGTAACAAGACATTTGTGTGGATCAACGATTTTGGTAATGGAACAAAACAAAGGACATGAACCCACATGACTTGATTCTCTATTGATTTAACATATATATCATAAAGAGTAACATGGATGCTGTCAAAGTCAAATGTCTTGTGTCTTCTTTTGTTTATCATAAATCAATTTCATGTTTATATATTAGACAAAGACTTGATCAACAAACATGCGTATGCATGGATAGATATTAAAATGTTTTATTTTGTTCTATATACTTTATTTTGTTTTTTTCTCCCTTGGCTTTGCTTGTGGAAAATGCTATTGGACGTACGATGACAAATTCATGAAAACATGTTCCGTTTAACCCGTGAAAGTTTGAGTGAGTTTGGACTAGGTCTGTTGTATGTATAGCGACCACATATTTGACCCGAACAATAGTGGAGCCATCTATATATGCTAAAGAATGTCAAATGACACTCCTTCTAAGATTATGAGCCGGCCGGTGAAAAATTTATGAAAACATGTTCCGCCTAACCCGTCAAAGTTTGAGTAAGTTGGAGTAGCTAGGTCGTGTATTTATAGCGGCCACATATTTGACGACCCAAACAATGGTGGAGCCACCTTATGCTAAAAAGTGTGAAATAACACTCTTCTAAGATTATGAGACGGATGACAAATTTATGAAAACATGTTCCGTCTAACCTGTCAAAGTTTGAGCGAATTGAATTAGGCCGTGTATTTATAGCGGCTACATATTTGACCCAAACAATGGTGGAGTCATCTTATGCTAAAGAGTGTCAAATAACACTACTTTGCTGGAAAATTACATTGTTTAGCTAGGTTAATTTTTTTTAGTGTAATGTATATATGTTATATGTTGACTCCACTTCTTTTTTTCCTCCCGTGTTACATTCTTTTATGTGACACCCTTACATAAAATTTCAAGCTAACCATCATAGCTATTTACTTTTTTTTGCCAGGTAATAACATATATATTTATTAATTCAACTTATTTTGACTTGCACAAATTTAACTTTATCCGTTTATAAAAGGAATGTTTTTTCCCTCTCCCAACCACCCACTCACCCCCACATAATAAATAGAAAAAAGATATTTGTATTTTTTTTTAAAAAGAGCAATTTTGTGTCTATTGCCCTCTCCTTGTTTTATAACTCTTGTTGTTGAACATTTTTAGCTGTCAATCTCAAACTTAGCAAATTTGATTCAGTCTCTTGTCTATTGACATTAATATAATGTCCTTCCTAATCTACAAGTGCAAGAGACATAGCATGTGAAAGTTAATTAATAATTAAGGAGATGGACACTGATAGTAGTCTAATCACCCCATACATCTAAGTAAAGATTTAGATTAGATGAGTTCTTAAGATTCAACAGAAATTAAATTAAATTAATCATCACGTGATGTATTTTGAATATTTTATGTCATTTAATTGCGAAAATTTTCTTTTAAATGAGTTTGGTCTTTAAATTTTGCTTTTCAAAATAAAACTTATATCTAACAAATGTAAGTTCTTTAGTGGTATGGGACATAATTGGTTTGATGCTATGCATTGTATCATAAAAGGGTATTTTTGTCTTAATTAGAAGTCTCAGATTTGAATTATACATAATGTAAATATTAATTAATCGAAATAAAAAATAAATTTTGAACAACGGGTGAAATTAATGATAAATTTGTTTATGTTTTAACATGTTATACATCATAAAACTCATACATACTTTATGAATGACCTAGTACCTTCTGGATATTTTTTAAAATTATTTATTCACGTCACATAAGTCTATACTCAATTTTATGAGATTATAATGGTTCACGAGATTAAAT
The DNA here is from genome assembly GCA_022817965.1 of Solanum lycopersicoides. Lineage (NCBI taxonomy): Eukaryota > Viridiplantae > Streptophyta > Magnoliopsida > Solanales > Solanaceae > Solanum > Solanum lycopersicoides. Next base: position 106,991,092 of record CM040618.1, read on the forward strand.
TTAAGGAGAATCAACTGATATATATTCGTAGATAAATTGGAATATATAGGAGATCATGATTTCATTTTTTCTTTTGTTCGAAGAGTGTAAATGACCGATAATAATTAAACTACTTCATATTTTTAAATCTATACGTGCATACAAAAAAATATAATAAAGCTTTGATTTGTTATTCAACTTACTTGATAAATATATTTAAAAAAATATCTAAAGATCATAACAATCACATGTATTACTGCTACAAAAAATTGGACATTTTCCCTTTTGATTTTTATTGGTCTATCTTATGAGTAGGTAAAGAGTAACATCAAATAAATCAAACAACAATTTGAGAAAAAAGTGTGGATGTATATATCAAAGTTGTCTCTTTGCTAAATTCACCCAATCATTCCAAAATTACTCTCTTTCATTTTTCTTTCCCTTGCCATTGATTAATTGTAGGGGAAAACTTTGACATTGATTTTGTTATTGAGACTTAGAGTCTCAAACAAAATAAGATAACTGTCAAATATTATCGAATAATAATGTATTTCTTTCAGATCGATATTGATGTAATTTAATTAAATATAATTTTGCTTTTAAAAAAAAAAAAGGATTTTATGATATTTCATCTAACGTTAAAGGTAATTTGTATTGTATAGTAGGAGTGATGTATAAATTGAAGTTTAATAAATAAAATAAAGAATATTTCCAATTTTAAAGAAGAATATTTAAAAGAATTGAATTTCAATAGTTAGAGTGTTATGATCGAGAACAATCAAGTCTCTTGTGAAATCTAGCAAAGCAAACCTCGATAGATAACGGATAAAGATAAACGAGTATATATGAGATGACACCTATATAGATTTGAAAATACAAAATATAGAGAGAAATAACATCAGATGTAGATACTTAACTTAAAATCTGTTTTTTTTTTTAAAAAAAAAATTCCTTTGTATATATATGTTATATAATTCGATTTTTAAATGTGTGCAAGTCATTTTCGACTTATAAAAATGGGAAATCGACCATCTGTCCGTAACCCAAATGCTCCAATTGTTTGTGGGTCCATATTACTTCGCCTTATATTAGTCATACACGTTTATTATAAACAGTACTCTCAAATTATTTATTAATTTATAAGGAAATCTATAATGTTTTTTTAAAAAATGGATAGACTATTCATTTTTTTTTAATTTATAAAAAAAATTTAACTTATATAGAACGAAATACGTGACCCATACAAATACAAATCAACATATTTCGTTCTATATTAATTCCGCGCAAAAACACACTAGCACACTAGAAACTAGAAAGTCCCAACAACCCATTTGGATCTGTTTTTTTAGCTTCAATTTTCAACATGATTATTTATTTTCTCTGTTTATTTTTATTAGTCATGTTGTGGTTTTCAAAAATTAATTTGATCAATTTTAAAGTTAAATTAAAGTATATTAATTAGATATTTTAAATAAAAAGTTTAAATATTCAGAAAGTATATAAAAAATACTATACTTTACAAAAATTTACATTTCAATATGATAAAAATACATTACAAAATATTTGTCAAAATCTTTTCATAGTTTAACTCTAAAAAAAGAAAACTATGACACTTAAATAAATGAACGAAATTAGTATAATTTATAAGCTTAGAAAATAAAAGAACTCTAGATAAATCCTCCGATTTATTTTTCTTATTATGCTTATTCTTTTTTCACGTACGTTAATCAAACATGAATTGAATGATTATGTGGACCAAATTATTCTCATTTATTATTTTCTCTCAATTTAATAAGTACTACTACTATCTTTTTCACTATATATTAGTCTCTATACACATTTATTGACTAAAGATTAAATAAATACTAATAGAAGTAATAAATTACGTAACTACTGTTGTGTGAGCAATCATATAAATATGTTATTGATAGCATTCATTAGGTTCATTCATATTTGAAAATAATTATAGCTATCACAAAAGAATATGTATCGACGTAATTAATGCTTATTAATTATCACTTATTTATGAAAAATATTATAAGTCCACAATTTGTTATTTATATTTGACGGTTTGATTTTCTTATTAGCAGATTTTTATGTCGAGATCATTGATACTGATCATTACCTTTCGAAATCATTTGATAGACAAATTAAATTATTAAAATTTGATGAATATTATTGATTAAATTTGGAATTAGATTTATACTTGTTTATCAATGATACAAATTTATATTGTTAATTAAATATTAAATAAATTTAATCTTATAGTGAATCGCGAGATGTTTCATCTTAATATGTATATAATCGTTAAATATTTCTGAGTATAAAATCTAAAAAAAATATATTCAAAAATTACTCTCTTTATCTTTCTTTTTCTTCATGTTGATTAGTTGTACGGGAAAAGTTGGCATTAACTTTGTTATTGAGATTTTAGCATCTCAAAAAAAAATACTCCATCCGTTTCAAAAAGACGGCCTAGTTTGACTTGAAACGGAGTTTAAGAAAAGAAAAAAACTTTTTAATCTTGTGATTCTAAATAAAAGTTATGTCAAATATACCAAAATGCCCTTTAATCTTGTGATCTTAAACATGCCACGTGGAAAGTTAAAGTTAAAGTGTTGCAAAAAAAAAGGGGACATTCTTTTTTAAACAAACTTAAAAGAAAATATGGACATTCTTTTTTAAACGGATGGGAATATAAAACAAGTCTCAAATATTGTCAATTTATAAATTATTTCTTGCATTTTAACTTGATTGACCTAATTAAAAAGACTTTATGATGTTTCAATTAACAGTAAAAGCAATTTTAATATACAGTACCAAGAAAGGGAAGAAAAAAGAGCAACTCATTAATTGCGTTCGACAAAATAAAATGAAGAATATTTTTAATTTAAATAAAACAGTACTTAAAGTTATTCTTAATGATATCAATACGGCATATTATATTGATTTAGTATCAACTAAGCGATAATTATTAATTATAATGATACGAATACAATATGTGGACTGTAATTAGTTATGAGATAATGAATATTTCAAATACTACTTTAGATTTGGATATGAATTTGTAACTATTTTAAATTTTATGACCAATTTATGTAGTTTTCTAAAAAAAATACTTTAAAATATCATAATAGGCATGTGCATTACTATACAAGTTCGACTTGAATATAACCGTCCTTTTTAGCCATTTTCTTAGAGAAAATAGGCAAAAGCCTCCTCCCCAATCTATAGTCGAATTTTCAACTACACACTCATATTTCATGAGAGTCCTATTATCCTCATGAATTATTTGAATATGAAATAAGTAGGCTCTTAAAACGTCCATAACCAGATATGTGTTTCGTGGTGAAATATACGTGCTTGACACGTGTATTTCACCTGTTGATTTTTTTTAAAGGACATTTTTTCTCTTTCTTCTTCATTCATATTATAGCCCTAACTATTTCGGAGAACTTTGATTTGAAGAAAAATATTTGGGGTTAAATTGGGGGGTTTCTTTTGTCTTCTCCGGAGGGATATGTTGTCGCCGCCGGCATAATGTGAGAATTTCGCTGCCACCACCATATCCACCAGTGCCTTTGTTATTGTTCCGCCTTCACCATTAGCTCCTCCACCTACTCAAAGAGCTCTCCACTATTTATTTCAATTTTCAAATAATAAAGCTTGAAAAAGAGAACATTCACACCACCACTAAAATCATTATAAATCTAATTTGATTGAAATTATTTTTTGGTGATTGGAGATGGTGAATTTGATTGATTTTTTTTATAAAAAAAAATTACAAAAGAATTGCTAGAATTTACAATAATGAATCTGGTGGAGATAGTGATAATAACGCGACAATTTTGGGATGATAATGATGGATATATATATGAAATAATATATTTAAATAAATTTTAATATTGTTTTGGTTGCTCACACACTCAAATAAAGCAAAATACACTCACTTACCAGATAAATATTTAAGAAGGTAATAATTTTAGTTTTATAAAATTTAAGAGGGTAATAAAATCTTCATATTATATATGTGTAGTTAAAAATTCTGCTATAGATAAAAGGGCTTTATTTGTTGGTCCCAATAAATATTATTGGTCTCCCTTATGGGTATGAATAAAGAGTAACATCAATTAAATGGAACAACAATGTTGAGACAAAAGGGTGGGCAAAGTTGTCTATTTGCTAAACCATTCCAAAATTACTCTCTTCATATTTCTTTTTTCTTCACATTGATTAATTGTATGAGAAAAGTTTTCATTGACTTTGTTATTGAGATTTTAGAGTCTCACAAAAAATATATTAAGACAAGTCACAAATATTATCGGTTAATAAAGTATCTCTTACATTTTAGTTAATGTAATGTAATTTAATTGAATATAAAATTTAATGGATTTTATAGTATTTCGATTAACGGTAAACGTAATTTTAATATGCAGTATCAAAAAAAAGGAAGAAAAAAGAGCAACTCATTAATTGAGTTTGATAAATAAAAGGCATAATACATAAATATGTCATTTAACTTGGTCTCATTTCACATTTATATCCTCCAACTTTGGGTGTACAAAAGCAGACACTTAAACAATTAAACAAATAAAAACAAACGGCCTACATGTCATCTTACATGAAAATTGGTGTCCTACGTGTATTGTGACATGTAGGACTCGTGTGTCTACTTGTTCAACTTTATACGAGTTTAAATGCCTATTTGTGTACACTCAAATTTGAAGGACATAAATATAAAATGGATTAAGTTAAATGGTATTGAAGAATATTTTTAAATTTGAAAAAACAAACTTCAAATTGAAAAAATAATAATATAAATTTAAAGTCATTTTTAGAGTGTGTTTTATTTTTTTAATCATAAAAACATGATGGATGGAGTAATATGTCTTGACGGCAGAGATAATGTGGGAAACCGACCAACAATCCGTAACCCTAATGATAACGATCGTGTTATTTCTATTAAATTAGATTTTAGGCATAATTTAAACGTAAAAAATAACTCAAAAAGGGACGAGAATTGTTGAAGCATTATAAAAATTTCACTCATCTCATTAACCACCATCAATATGAGATTTTTGTTATTTCAAATTAATTTTTTTTATCTCATTTTAATTACTCATCTACCTTTTTATAAATAGCAATCTTAAATTTTTTATAGTAATTTAACAATTAATTTCTTACTGGTTTTACTGTTTTTAAAAATGTAAACAAATCTATAACGTTTAAAAAAGGTATAAATAATGGAAACTAATTTTTTTTTATCATTTCCAAACAGAACAGATCGAGTGACCCACATGCAAAATGCAATTCGACAGTTTTTTATATATATATATATATATATATATATATATATATATATATATATATATATATATATAAAACTTTAAAGATGATTATAATTTAGAAAATAAAAGAATCCTAGAGAAATTTGCTAATAAGAATAAATTGATCTTTCTAAATCTTTTATCTTGAAACTTCAGAATTTAGATTGTCGAGCGTAATAAAAAAAAGTTATTGAACCTAATTAGATGGACTTTTATTTATAATGTTTTGGCTTATATAAGGTAACAATTATGCTATTTTTGCTATTTTAACCTAAAATAAATCAATTTAAACAAATTCTAAGTCATAATATATGATGTAGCAAGGACCATTTCATGATTAGTCATATAATATATTGAACGTCATATGCTTACTATAATTTACGATCTAAAACCAATCAGTCTCAACCCGGATACTAGACTTTTAGGTATATAATGTTAAGTGTTGTTCGGTAAATAGTTGCATGGAATAACGATAGACATTTAATTTTCAATCGAAGAACAAAAATTTATGATCAACCTTTGGAAAATAAAAAGACTTCAAGGTCTACTTATTATTTCTTACTCATAAATTATCATATATTTTGATTCTTGTTTTTATTTTTTACCATTCGTATATTTTCATTTTATATTTCTTTTCACGATTTAGCTAAAAAAGGAAAAAGAAAATATTTGTGATCGATTTTAATTCACTTTGTATTAAACTCTATTTTTATATATTTAGTTGTTATCATAACACATTGATCAAGATTTGTGATGAATTCCTATATTATAAACATGCATAAAAATACATTGATTATTAATTTTATCTATAACTTATTATAAACCAACTTTTGATCATGACCCTAAATTCTATATGTACTTTTCTTTATCTCTCTTTAGCCATCCAATCTTAAATTACATGTACTTCATCTCTTTATAAAAACAAAATGACTTTATTCTTATGATCCAAAAGTAGGGTGAAAAAGACAAATGATAATTGTAGCGGAGTAATACATATCCTTATTTTATTTTTTTAAATAGAGTTATGAATTTGCGTTTTCCTAAATATGGAGACGTCTTTGTTAATAAATACTTTGTTGAGAGACTTTTTGTTCACGATTTGAATGTAATTGAACCATTCATAATTTGTTCCGTTTAAGCAAACATCGTTGTCTGATGTGGAATCAGATTTATGAGGCGTATTGATAGATGATACATATGTTGTTCCAGAACTCATTAGTCCAATTGATAGTGAAAATGTTCGAGAATAATTGTATTTTACTTAAGTCATTTGAACACATTAGTGAATAAATGAGACTAACACGGTTTGTCTTCATTCCTTTAATCAAAATCATTACAATTCGAATACAATTGAAGACATTTACAATAGAAAAGCCGATCAAAATCAACCAACAGTGTTTTAAAGGAACAAATTATGGGTAGTTCAATGATTCAATAGGAAAATGACGTAGTTGAGGTACGTGAGGGAAAAAACCTCAATAAGTTTAGAGATCTATTTATGTATTTTGACGGAAAAAAAAGTAGGGTCAAAAGAACAAAGTTGATGTCATGACCAATAAAATTCTTTGTTTTAACATGTCCATCATTATATTCCTTTCCTCATTTCCTTTTTTTTTTTCTTCACTTTATTATACTTTTAGGATGTCTTTTTATATAGAAAAAATTTAATTTTATAATCCAATTTTACTTGTGGAGTTGGTAAGTATATGTAGATGCCTTGAAATAGCAGCATTGGATCCAGAATATTGGGTGGACGGCTGGACCCAAATATAAAAAATTAAGCAAAACGAATAATTTATTTAATAGTATAGTATTTTGACCATATATTAGGGACATTTGTGATATTGTCCCATTTTAGGATGCTCTTAATTTTTCTCTCTTAAATTTATAAAATAAGTGATTAAATTTTTTTTTAATATTAAAACAATAAGTAATTGCTTATGAATATAAATTTATATTTGTGTGTTATACAAATTTTATTATAAAAGTCAGAATGAATTGTGAAAATCTCTGACATCAAATAATAAATTACATTTTCACAACATTAATTTATACGATCATAATGTTCACAACTCACAAATTTTATCAAATTTTTTTCCTCTGAAAATGATAAAGAACATATTCCTCCAAAAGCATAATTTTAATGTTTGAGCATTATCGCAAATCCTGAAAAATACTACATAACTTATATCGGGTAATTTAATTATTATTAAGCTTATATTGAAAGAGGTAAAAATTCAATTTCGAGATATAATTATTCTTGACATATGTCAGGTGAATTACATCTGTATTTATAAGAATACTTTGGTTTATAAATATTTATTAAATAAGTAGCACAAACAAAAGTTGAGGAGAAAAATTCATAAATAGCTAAGAGATGAAATTTAAAAAGTCTCATTAGTTATCGTTTGCACAATTAAGCTTTATAGCTATATTTTCATTTGTTGTGCTAATTCCATTTGTATATTTTGTTGTTTTTTTATATAAATTATAGAAATTGGGTTTATAAAATAACATACTACAGAAAATAATTTGTATCGTATAAAAGCTATTACAGTAATATAGATAAATAAATAATTGTATATAAATATTAATATATTACAATTAATTTGTATAAAATATTGTGAATGATAATATACAGGAAAAAATACAATTAAAATAAAAAAAACATATAGAATCAAACACCAGAAATGAAAGTTTATATATATATAATAAAAAAGTATAGATACGTATAATATAATAATAAAATTATTAATACATATACAAATACATAAATATATACAAATATCTAAAATTTTGCATATACAAATGGAAAAAAAGATTATTGTATCTCGAATTGAGATACCTCGACTAGGAGGATTCCGAATTTGATAACAAATTATATTAATCTATAATCGCGATTCATAGCTATATTGAATAATACATTATTAATATTTGTTAAGTTACGTAATTTTAAAAAAATTAAACACCTAAAATATAAAAGATAGAAATTAAACATTAATCTATTTGAACTTGCATAAATTATGATTAAAAATGGGTTCACTAGAATGAAGACGTACGGCTTCACAAAATGAGCATGCATTTATTAACGAAAAAACTTATTCGTATTGTGTTTGTGTCAAACTAATGTAATTTTTATAATTATGTGTTTTAATATTAATTAATTATGATTAAATAAAATGAACGATAAATTTAAACACATGACATACATGCATTAACTTGGTGTAAACACCCCATGAATGTAAATTTTATCCATTTATTACTTTTACATATGTTGGGAAAAAAAGGTAGTGTTATTTGATAAGATTTTTAATAAATAAAGAAAATGCTAAGAATAACCACATTTGAAGATTTTGTTTTAAAGGAGATTATGTAGGAAATAAATCATAGAATAGGTTTTTTTTTTCGTAGTTTAAAATTTGTTATTTATGGTAATTTAATTATATAATTCCTTAGTAGTTTAGACTTTGTTATTTATGATATTTATTTCATTATGTTTAATTGAAATGTGTTAGTTAAGAAAGATTTCTAGTCTTAATTTAGCTTTGATTTGTTAGTATTATATAAATAATTTAATATGATTGTTTTATTACATATTTTCAATATAGACAGATATATACAATAATTTTAGGGGTTACTGAATGAAGTTATTTGCCTTTTTTTTATAAGTTAATAAATTTCTTAATCATTGTTAGGTCTTTCACTTAAGCATAAAAATCAGGTTAACAATTCAAAAAATCAATTCACTGAAAGACTTTAGTTAATTATATTTTATTTAGCAGAAAATACATAATTGAAAATATTAGGGGAGGAAGAAAAATAGGACCACAAATATTCTTAGGTTTATTCACGTTGATTATATGTGTACACACGGGCGGAGCTATCTTGTATGAAGGGGGTTCATTCGAATCTCCTTCGATAGAAAATTATATTATTTATACATGATTAAAATAAATTTATATATAATAGATATAAAGCCCCCTTCGACTATTTATTTCTATAAATTTTGGACCCCTTATTGAAAATTTTAACTCTGTATTGATTATCAATATACATAGATTTTGTGTTGAAGTAAAGATAAAAAAAATTATTATAGATAAATAATAGTATGAATGAAAATGATGACTTTGACGCTACCCCTAGATATGTATAGGTACTATTATAAGTTGTTTTTCTCGTTTTTGATATATTAATTACAAAATCATTAATCATATTAATAATAACAGTTATTTGACTAAATTATTTTCTATATCTTTGCAAAATTTTGTTTGTCAATTACTCCATGCCTACCGATATTTCTTGGTTCACTTTTTACTTATTACTCCTTTCGTTTTACGAAGAATAACCTAGTTTAACTTGATACGGAGTTTAAGAAAATAAAGAAGACTTTTGATCATATGATACTAAATTAAAGTTATGTCAAATGTATAAAATTGCCCTTTAATCTTGTGATCTTAATATGCCACGTGGAAAGTTATTACCAAAAAAAGAAAGAGGTCATTCTTTTTGAAACATACTAAAAAAAAAAGGAGGTCATTCTTTTTAAAACGGAGGGAATAACTTTTAAGAATAAATATTTGTTTTTCTAGTAGTTTAGAAATTTAAGAAATAATTTATTATTTTATATATATATATATTTTACTAACTTTAATTATTTCCAATTCTTTTCCTCACACAAAAAATACATTTTCCTTTTTACCGTGACAAAAAGATTATCATGTTTATGTAACTATATATAATTTAATTTGGAATATTGATTTATAAATTGCAACTATGTGAATTGTTAAGGAGTATTGTTTTAGACTGTAATTTTTTTTAAAAGGAAAGAGATTCAAAATATATTTGTTCTTTGATCGAATTTGATGTAACAATTTTAAATTTTTGATAGGACTTATTATTTATGTACTATTTAATAGTGTATTTTAAAAATATATAAGTGTTCACATGAACATCATAAATATTATATCATTATAAATAATAATTTATCCATATAAATACACATATATTTTTAAAATACAATAGGGCTAACCCATCGGTGGCCCCCTAAACTTGGCACGAATTTTCACTTAGACACCTTAACTGATGGATTTTCATTTTGAACACCTAACGTAGGGTACCTATGTGTCATTTAAACACTTTTTGCACAACTGGAGTGCCGCGTGAATTTCACTTATGCTAGGCGCGTAAACATGAGATTTTTGTCTGATGTGGAGTCCCCAACGTCCCCAACGGTAATATTACTCCACATCATTTATTTATATTGATGTTATTCCAATTATACTCTAATTTAAACCCCAATTTCTCTCTTCTTTTCCAATTTCTTCCTTCTTTTTCCATTTTTCTTTTCTTCAGCCTTTCATGTCAAGCTTCTCCAATTCTTCCATGGCATCTGTGGATGAAGGTCGATATTGTAGGTGTAGTTGTCCATATCTCAACAAGCAGACCCACCCCCAATAAAAGGAAATACCCAAAAAGCCCCTTACTTTATCAGCACTACTAAGACCAAAACCTAGATTAAAAATAAAAATAAAGCAGAATCAACGATAAAATACACCTTCTACAACGAAAAAACAGAGATAAAAACAAAATGGTGACAGCGCAATACCTCGTCAACTTCACGTCGTACAGCCCGATACCTCGGAAATACAACCTTAAACCTGCAAATGTTGACAGAAAATACAACAATGGTTATACTAACAATAAATTGAAGGAAAAACAACGCAATACATGCGAAGGAAGAGACATTGACCTAGGGTTTTCGTCGGAGAAGAAGGAGAAACAGCGAAAAGTACGAAAGGAAGTTGAAAGAACTTTGTGGAAAGATGAATCGATTTTCCTTTTTCTTTTATCTGATTTAATTTATCTAATAATTTGCTTAAAAATTACGTGTAAATAAGTTTAACAGTTGGCATAATATAATTGGTAATTTAATCCACGTAGAACGGGTTGTGTTGCACGCGCCTATGGTCTACAGATGTTAGTGCAAAAAGTGTTTAAGTGACACATAGGTACCCTACGTTAGGTGTTCAAAATGAAAATCCATCAGTTAAGGTGTCTAAGTGAAAGTTCGTGCCAAGTTTAAGGGGCCACCGATGACTTCTGCCAATACAATATAAATAATGCAGAGGTAATAGGTCCTACTCAAAATTTGAGACTGTTACAACAATTTTGATCAGTTCAAATATAATTCAGACCTTTTGTCCCTAAAAATATTTTGTGTCAAGTCAAATGATATCACATAAATTGAAATAGAAAAATTAATAATAATGATAATGTAATAAAATTGTCAATTTATTTATTATTCTTTAAAATTTGGCACTGATTAACTATTGAACAAGTAAAAATAACAAAAAAGTATTTAAAAATAATACAATAATTGATGTCTTTTGGTTTTTCCAAACGTTTTTTTTATGATCTAAAATAATACAAAACTATCAAATTGATTTGAATAGAACAATTCTTATTTCGGAGCAGAAAGAGTAATTTAATAAAAATAATACTCTAATATTTCATATTTATGAAATGTTAAATTACATTAATATAGTAAAAATTAATATTTAGATTTGTAAATTACACTAGTATAGTAAAAATTCAACATTGTTTATGGATATATTTTACTAATATTAGTACTATAAACTAAAAAAAAGACAAAAAAGATGCCTAACGTAACTTGCAGCCCCGAAATTTACGATCACACACATTAAAAACAACACCCATTCTGACAAATTCAGTTATATATGTAATAATCAATTCTCATCATTACTCTTTTAGCTATTTTTTTTTCGTTTTCTAAGAATTGTCATATTATTAAAAATATTTATTTTAAATTAATATATTATAAATATAAAATTTTAATATTGAGTGATTGGGAGGTGGGTCTCTCATGCGGAAAATTTGAGATTGAGTTTTAGAATTATCTATTATTCAGTATGAATTTGCTAATACAATTTATGTTTTTTGTGTGATTTACAAATTATGAACATTATACTATGAAATATTTATCCGTAGAACACAAATTATGGATCATGATAACTTTGAGATTCTCAATAAAAAGAAATTTTTATTTTTAAAATAGACTAAATAGAAAACTGTATTATGTAATAAATAAATGGAGTAAAATATTATTTTTGAAGATCTAATATAGGATACTTCTCCCTCAGTTTATTTTTTGATTGCATAATTTAACTTGACACATCGATTAAAAAAATTACTAACAGAAGTATTTTATAGTCTTATTAATTAATATTTAATATTGAAAATAATAAAAATAATGATATTAAATGTCAAAGATAAAAAACATAAAAAAAAATCATCAAAAGAATAAAAATAACAAGTAAAAAATAAAAAAATGAATTGAAGGAATAATTAATAAAGATAATATGATATTAATTGTTATAATATATATTAAATTTAAATATAACAAATAAAAATAAACGAAAAAAATATAATTTCTTTAATATTTATAAAAAGCGAAAAGTGGATAGCTAATATTGAACGGAACGAGAAGTGCTACAAATTCCCCAATATTACACAGAGAAAAGGCAAGGGAAGTGTGCGATTCTCTTTCTCTCTCTCGAAACCTCCCAATGAATTTCTAGTGAGAGAAAGAGGAAAACTCCGATTACATAAACACTGCGGCGTTGTTGGCTACAAATCGGAGCAATGAAAGTGTGTAATGGAAACTGTAGTTGTACAGTGGAAAGAGACGATTGTAATACTACTACAACTAGTAGTGTCAACGATAGTAATACTATGACTGGTAGTGTCAGTATTAGTGGTGGTGATGACGGCGCCGGAGAAGTGGGTGGAAGGGTGGTGGCAGTGGTGGGAGTGAAGTTAGATTCCAGAAGTAAAGAGTTGCTTACTTGGGCTTTGGTTAAGGTTGCTCAGACTGGAGATCATGTAGTGGCTGTACATGTTATCGATCCAAATTCTGGTAAAATTATGCCAGAAGTTGAATTTTTTTTTTTTTTTTTTTTTTTGCTGTTTGAGTTAATGGGTGTTCTTCATTGTTGTCATTCTTTTAGTTGGTTAGGGATTTTCTTCCATATTTCCAAATTCTTACTGTTTATGTTGTGGGTATTGTGTAATACAAGCAGTGGAAGGGGTTTTGATGGTTTATATTTGGAAATTGCTGTGTTTTTTTTCACAATTTTCTGCAGATAACCCTACTGTTATTTGTGTAATGGGTCTTATGAGTATGTGTTTCTGCCTTATTTTAGTCGTTGATTTGATGAGTAATAGTTATGACAATTTCTGTTCTTTTGATTTTGCAATTTGTTTCCCTTTTCTGGTTTTCGGCTCTGGTTATTATGCGGATGTCTCATTTTCACACACAACGGCTCAATTGATGATGTAATAGTTGACATTTTTGTGTGCAATTTCTTCACTGTTTGTTTCATTTTTCATTAGTGATGAATGATGTGCAAAGTCCAGGAATTTTTTGGATCTATGATGTGTGAACTAGACATTATGTAGGAAAACTTTCTCATTTAACTCGCAGTGGTTGATTTCATGGTGTTCCCTTTCTCACTTTTGTTGTTCCCTTTCTCACTTTTGTTGTTCAGTTTTAATGTGCTCTCATTTGTTTTAATTTTGATCTTGTTGAAGATAAATCGGAACCTCTTTCACTGGTGAAGTCATTTGACTCGATGCTGTCTGCTTATGAGGGCTTCTGCAATTTAAAGCAGGTTTTTTCACAAAACCCCTTCTATTGAGTTTACTATCTATGGAGCAGAACAGGAAATAGGATGAAAAGGAGATAAGCGAAAATCCCTGCCAGCCAGATATCCGAAGAACTGAAACTGTTGTTGCTTTGAGGGCCTGAATGATCTTCTTTTTCTTTTTTCAAGAGAAGTACTTAGTCCTTGGTTCTGCATCAGGATTTTGATTTCTCAAATGATTGTTTTGTTTCATTGCACCTAAATCGTGTTGGAGAATTTTAGCAGTCCTAATATTTGATTTCTTCATCACTTATGCTGTATGCGAGTATTTGGATTTTGGAGGTGAATTATTGAGGACTGGGATTTCTAATTCACAATTTTTGTGGTATGTTAGTGGACTGTGGATCACTTCTTTCTTGTGGAATTTCGTAAATTTAGATCCAAATATTGTTTAGTTACAGTAAACTAGATTTGGGATTTGCATATTTCCTTTTTCATTTTGTCTGCTGCCTAGTTAGAGGAGCCAAGTCCATTTTTTTAAAATCTGGATTTGGATGAACTTTGTTTAGGTGCATTTGAAGCTTAAAGTCTGTCGAGGATCACCAGTTCGTAAAGTTCTTGCTCGCGAGGCGAAATTGGAAAGTGCTATAAATTTGATTATTGGGAATTCAGGCAGCCATCATGCCATTCGGTCATCAGTGTCACTTGCAAAATACTGTGCTAGGAAACTGACAAAGAACATCTCTGTTATTGCTGTTGACAATGGCAAGATTGTTTATCAGAGGGAAGCTAGTGCTTCGGATGGAGATGAATCTAGTGACTCAGATATGCCCAGATCAAGATTCAAGAGGAGGAAGACACTGAACAAAAGTCCTCTGAGCTCAATGCCTAGGAAAGTTGTGGAAGAAAACTCTTGTACAACAGAGAACAATTACATGGCTTTGGTGCCTGTTAAGCCTATTGAAGTCCGGGAGTCAAAGTCTCGCTGGACACTGCTTCGACGAGTGTTTCTTCAGAACTTAGTGGCACCTGATAAATTTCCCGCGAAAAGGTCCTCTGTGATTCATTGGGTTTGGAAGCGACCAAGTCGGCAATCTTTTGCAGCTATCTACCCTGATCATAAACAGAGTGTATCTGACAAGGATGAGCCTCATCGTACAAACTTGGATGCAGAGAAGGGGGCAATTATTCCTGTTGGAAGTGATGCTAATCCAATTTCAAATGAATGCTTTATTATCCTTCCTGAGGAACTGGAGGGTCTTTCTGAAAGGTACTCATCAATGTGCAGATTGTTCAATTACCAGGAGCTTTGTTCAGCAACATCTGATTTCCTGCCAGGTAAGTCCCCACCTTTCTGAACTTTGTAATTATGAGCCTAACTTCTTCACTTTTCGCTAAATGATCTATATTTGTAGAGAATTTGATTGGAAAAGGAGGCAGCAGTAAGGTTTACAAAGGGTGCCTTCCAGATGGCAAGCAACTGGCTGTGAAAATATTGAAGCCATCAGAAGCTGTGGCACAGCAATTCCGGTCAGAGATAGAGATACTCACAATTCTGCATCACAAGCACATTATATCACTGTTTGGGTTTTGCTTGGAGGAGAACAACCTTTTACTGGTTTATGATCTATTATCCAGAGGAAGCTTAGAAGAGAATCTCCATGGTACCATAACTAGATATTTGCTGCTTGTTTTTGGAGGCGTAAGCTATTTTTCCTGATTCGCTGTACTGACAACAATGTAAACTGCTAGGTTCCAAAAAGGATGAAAATACATTTAGCTGGGTAGATAGATACAAGGTTGCTTTGGGTGTTGCTGAGGCACTGGACCACCTACACAATGCAGCTGATGGGCCCATAATCCACAGGGATGTGAAATCTTCAAACATTCTCCTGTCCGATGATTCTGAGCCACAGGTTGTTTATTCTTCTTCCTTAAAGTTGCGTCTTTCTGTGAATAACTAGTATTAACTGCTGTTTTGCATCCAGCTTTCAGATTTTGGACTTGCAACACCGGCCTCAAGTCTTTCTGTGAATAACTAGTATTAACTGCTGTTTTGCATCCAGCTTTCAGATTTTGGACTTGCAACACCGGCCTCAAGCTGTTCAAATCATTTAGATAGCATTGATGTTGCTGGAACATTTGGGTAACTTATTTTTTCATTTTGAGTTCAAATAAAATTTGTCTACATAACTTCATCAACAACAAAAAAATCCTTTGTCTGTTCATAACTGATTTTATATTGCAGCTACTTGGCTCCTGAGTACTTTATGCATGGAAAGATAACTGAAAAGATTGATGTGTATGCATTTGGTGTTGTTCTCCTTGAGCTTTTGTCTGGTAAAAAGCCAATTGATAATGGCAATGGGAAAGGTCAGGAAAGCGTAGTCATGTGGGTAAGTTGTCGTCTTTACAAATAATGAGTAAAATATCTTTTTTTCTTCCTGCTGCATTTTAGATTGAGCCTTTCAAATTGTTGATAACAATTTTCAGGCGAAACAACTTCTGAAGGGTGGGAACACGAAGGAGTTGCTAGATCCGAGCTTGATTGACACTTGTGATCATGATCAATTTGAGAGAATGGTCTCGGCGGCATCACTGTGCATCAGACGAGCTCCTGGAATTAGACCTCAAATTGACATTGTGAGTGAACTTTGTCAGCAACTCAAGTTGAGGTTATTTTTGTACAAAATATGCCTGCCAACTTGCATTTATAATATTTAATGGTACTAAATTTTATTCAAAAAATAGGTGTTAAAACTTCTCCAAGGTGAGGCTGAAACAATTAAGTGGGCGATGGAAGAAGGCAAAGCTTCAGAAGAAGTAGATGCTGTCGATGGTGAACAACCACCCTCAAACATACAATCCTTTATTAATCTCGCATTGCTGAATTTGGAGGATGAGTCCTCACTTTCATGCACCAGCACGGGACCAACCATCTCCGTGGAGGATTATTTGCAAGGAAGATTTAGTCGCTCTTCAAGTTTTGACTAACCATTCCTATGATATATGTCTGGCTATTTCAAGTAACCCTTTTTCTGTAAATACCAAGCTTTCCTTCTTGATTGATTGCCCCCCCATCACTGGGTCCTGGTACGAGAGGTTTGCAGCCGTTGACCTCCTCCTTTGCCTAGCCTGGGCTGATTTTTTCTTGAACTATCTCCTTTTTCCACAGCTTCTTTTTGGGGTGTATAACAAATGTTGCCAAGAGTGTGAGCAAATGATTAGTAGATTGTCACAGGTGAGTTATTGTAAATCAAATCCAAAGTTGAATTGTAATTAAACATCTGAGTTCATATGTAGTTGTAAGAATATAACTTTTTAGTTGTCAATAGAGAGGTTTAACCATTTCTGGAAATTCTACTCTTTGACCTGCTATTGCAACCTTAATTTTAGTTTGCAGAGAATTACGTGTCTTCTGTTTTATTTTTCTTTTTGTGAGTCACAGCTTATTTGAAGTATCTTTTTTGTACTTTTGGATTTTTGAATGGACGGTCTTTTGGAAACAACAATTCTACTTCCACAAGATAATAGGTTCATTCTATCCTTTCTCAGACTTTACTTGTGGAATTCCATTGAATATGATGTACTTCTAGAGGTAGGTAACTGTACTTCTAGAGGATGATTGGGAACTCATCATCACAATCATCTCTAATAATTATGGGTGGTTTGTGATAATACCGACTAATTTAATGCTTGCCAAAAAGGTTAAATGCATTAATTGAAAATATCTCCAACTAATTAATTACAGATATAAGTGTTTACCCAAAAAGTAAACAAAAAATGCTCCCACTTTGAAGTGACAAAAAAGTTGGATATGAAAATAGAGCAATATTTACACATTAACAACCCTGTCGAATTGTTCAGATATGTCATCATCTAAGTCAATGATTTCATTCTTGTTATCCTTTTCCATTCCAATAGTCTCCAGCTCCTTATGCAGATAAGCAATTCGACTTTCTAACTTCTGCCCATTATCAGATAACTTGGATATCTTTTCCTGAAACAAAAGTTTAAAAGATACAATAAGTGAGTTACTATAGCAAGTATATATATTTATTATAAGCTTCATGATATACCTTATCCGCAAGCATTCTATAACACCGCCTGAGGTCATCCTGGATTTGAGATTCTGTACGACCAACTCTAGTAGTAGGTACAGACTTTCTCTGTAATTTCACGTCCTTTGGCTTAAAAGCATACTGACTCCTGGAAGAAGAATGGAGGAACTAAGTCAAAAGACAATAGATGAAAGTTGCAGTTACTGATTGAGGTTTATATGAGTCATACGCATCAACAGGACGTTCAACTGATGAGTGTGATGATGAGTTCCCAATGTATGCCATCCTCTCTCGTGCACTACACATACAGGTAGAAAACAAAAACTCTTAGAAGGTGATGGTAACAGATGAAAAAACAGAGCCACTTTCAGAGTGGTCCAACAAACAGCCAGGGCATAGTGACTATCTTTTAGTTGGTAGCACACTAGCAAGGGACACTATTAATGAGCTCAAGTCACTGATCTTCAAGATCCTGAACAATAAGGCAACGCTTGCACATGCTTTTTAGAATGAACTCATAGATTCAAGTTAAAAAATTTACAGCAAAAAGCGTTTAGAAAATAAAAAAACAAGATTCCTGTAGCTTCAAGCAAGTGAAGCATACAAATAATGCAATATATAGTATGCAAGTTCACGGTAACTATGTAATACTATGTTACTCCCAACTAAACTGAAAGGTGAACAAGCTGACAGGAAAAAACAAATCAAATAATGAGTTTCCTTTTAATTTATAGCAATCAGTAAAAAGAAGCAAGAGTCCCCAAGAATAAGAAAAAGACAGGAAAAGCATAGAAACGTAAGTAGAAAAACTAGAGTTATTGCAAATTTAGAACAATAAAGACAAATGATCATTTCTTGCTTGGATTGCTTTGTTACAAACAATATGAAGCATGCACTTCTGCAAAATTGCAGAACTTCACCCATGAGAAGACATGAGTTATAAGAGAATTGTTTCTAAGCCTAACTTGCTGTCCTAGCAAGTCTCAAGTTGAGTCTCCAATTGCCGGGCAAGTGCAACGTCTTGAGTTAATAAGCCATTAAAACTGACTTTAAAAAGACACAGAAAACTACGGTTTTGCGAGTCCTTGTGTGCTTCAACTACACAGTTGTTCCCTCCTAAAAACGATTGTTCCTACTTCCCCATAATACTTAAAGATTTACTATAATTTTGTCCGCTCTTTCATGTCCTTGTATTAGGAGCATGAAGCTAAGTAGGATTATACATTTCATGTGTGGTGAGGCAAGGGGCTCTATGAAGCTGAGTAAGATTCCACATACTCCCTTAGTCCCTCCATCCCTTTCATGTCGTTCCACTGAACATGGAGTTTAATATATTCGTGTATTATATCGGTAAAGAGAGAATACATTGAATGTATGGTTATATTAAATTATGGAAATTCAAAACTTTATTAGTTAAATGAAGCTGAATTATTTGCAAGTAGTCAAACTATATTCACTGCATTGCAAAAATATTATATCACAGTTAGGAAATTAGCATATTGCAACTATAAATATTTAAAAATGTTTGAAAAGTATAATTGACGAATAGAAAGCTAGTTCAACTCCTCCAGTAGTATATTTACAAATCCGAGTATGATGAAAAGACTATAAAACAGTATCATCTGCGAAATAACGCTTTGGCATGATCCAGAATTAAAAAAATCATATGACTTACATTTTCACTTCATCCTCATCTTGGACAGCTGACACAGGCGCTGTCTTTGAGAAAAGTAAACTATGGCTGCTAACTCCAGCTATACCCAGAGTCTCCAAAAACTTTACATGGGCCTTTAAAGTCTCTTCCCTGCAGCAAAATGAATATCATTGTCAAAAACTAGTCAACAACAAAAGCACGACTTGGATTATGGAAATAATCATAAACTATTGATGATTTTAAGGTGCAAAAGCCCTGAGAAACAATCTGAAATCCTATCAAAAGCTCGACCGGAGAACAATCACTCAAAATTACATGAGATATGAACACATTACATTTTGTGCTCATGATCATGCTCTTCATTCAACTGTTTTTGAGTATTTGATATGTCAAAACCACCATCTTTGGGAAGGCTGAAGAGTTCCCTAAGATCCTGAAAAGTTGACAACACAAGCAAATCAGCATTTGATCATATTGCAGCTAGATATACCAAATAAAACTTTAAGAATATCCACCTAACCATGTATATACCTGTTGACTGAAATAACAAATAAAACTTTAAGAATATCCACCTAACCATGTATATACCTGTTGACTGAAATAACGGATTTGTTCTTTGTGCTCAGTTGCTGTTTTGAACAATCCCCCTTTGTATACCTGAACCATAAGTATTAGATAGAGTGCATTATAGGGAATATAAAATAATAATTCTGCCAAAGGATGTGACCTCAAACATTAAGAAAAGTATTGAAGTTTCTTAAAAGTAGGTCAGATACTCAAATCTAGGAATTCTACGTTTGTCACACTAATTTTAAATTGCCTCTCTCTTGGTCTTAGAATCAACTTGAATACAAGTCAAGAGAATAATTAAAATTGAAAGTTTAAAATGTGTTTAGATTCACAATACGTCGAGATTCATTGATACTACGAATATATTATGTAATACTTCATAAGATATTCTGCACTTAATTTTAGAAGAATAATGATCTGTACTATTGAAATAATAAGTAATCACTTATTTTATGCATAGACTAAAGGTTGTATAAACGCAAGCATCCCTTTAGTAAACAACCAATTTCAGTAAGAATATCTCTTTTCGTCCCTCAATTTACACAAATAACAAAGCACATCTTTGATTTTAGAGTTCTTCATGACACAAGGACCATGCAGTTAGCTATAGAGACTACAATGTTAGCTGCCTACACTCCATCAGAATAGGCATTAGTTTAGTAACCTCAGATAATGATCACCATACTTCTCAAGATAGCCAACCACGCATAACAGTTTATGTATCAAATATTTAGGGTCACAACTATTGAAGTTCACTCGTTCATCATTAACAAATTGTATATTTACCACAACTCGTTCAAGTGTAAATACAAATATATACCTGTTTCCTATAAATCTTCTCTTCAACTGTGCCACAAGTCATCAATCTATAAACAACAACATCCTTGGTCTGCCCAATTCTGTAGGCGCGGTCAACGCTTTGATTATCCATGCTGCAAGTTTGAAAGTAAATGGCTATAATCAAATCCCTAACAAAAAATTAAAGAGTATGGGAAGAACAGAAAGAAGAAGCACTTTACGATGAACATTTAGATCTCATCAATATGGACAAATGAGATTCCTATTGGTAAGTGCTCATTTGATTGTGACTACATCATCACCTTACAAAATAAAAACAATCCTCAATGTCTAGGAGTGGGATTGTAGCCCTAATCTTCGGCTACAATTTGAATAGATTCTTAGAATCTGTTTGGATAGGCTTATTTTTAAGCCAAAATGGCTTTTAAGAAGCACTTTTTTAGTGTTTGGGTAAAAATTTAGAAAGTGCTTATAAGCACTTGATTTTAAGCTAAAATAGGCCAAAAGCTATAGGTTATTTCTAACTTAGAGATTTGACTTATAAGTCAAAAGCCAATCCCAAACAGGCTCTAAATGTGTAATTTTATTTTTAAAAAGTAAATAAAAAATCTGTGTCCAAATTGAGATCCAAAATTTAATTGTTTGACCCTCTACTCCAAACCCCATCATTCTTTTTGAAATAGGAGTATTACTTCTTCTATTACCATTAATACAATATAAAAGTCAAACTATAATCTTAGATTCAATTCCCGGACACGCACATTTATCTTAGAGAGCATGGAGGCAAGTAACACACTTTGACATGAAACTGAAGTATGAACATTTTCTAAATAAAACACATAAAAAGAAGTGCAATCAATTCACAATCAAAATACAACAATAAAAACAAATAGTAACTATAATATAGATAGCATACAGTCAAACTATCAGAACTCGTACTACTCATAGAAGGCACTAGGAACATTTTCACAAAGAAGCTTTGTTATCTGCCTGTAGCCATTTAGTAATGTCTGATAAGTACAATCCAGACTTTTCATTGAAGAATATATTCTTAGTAGTATGTGACATAAGCGAGAGATTGCAATTCTTGGGTTATGATCTTACTAAAAAAGAAGGCACAGGGTGACCTTACTCTTCAACTAAAATAATACTCGACATATATGCAATGAATTATTTCCCCTTGATTGAGAATAAATATAAAAACCCAACCAAAATAGATTATGGCATTATAAACAATCTAGATATTAAAGTGACATTCTTAATGGCGTTGTTTTTCATGAAGTTGGTTTTGGGTACTGAACTACTGATATAAGTTTTGAGGATCTAAAGAAAAGTGGACCAGAAATTGGCAGAAGTTTGAAGACAAAGCCTTACTTGTATAACAGAAATATTAAGATTAAACAAGATTATTGGACATCATCAAATAGGAAGCGGAAGACTGAAAATTCTCTGGGTAGTCTAAAACATTAATGTTATCCAACTAAAAGAAAATTAGACGCAGGTCAGTCATCAGGTAACTCAAAGAAGATATTACAAAGTCATTCCAAGAATACCTTGGATTCCATGCTGGATCAACAACAATCACTCGATCTGCTCTTGTGAGTGTAAGACCTAGACCGCCAACTTGAGAAGTTAAAAGAAATATTGGAGCACCACGACCCTCCTGGAATTCCTGTAAAATTGGCATAAAAAATCAGGATAAAATTTTATGGAGAATTAAATATCAAAAACAAGGAGAAGACTAACATTAACAATCTTCAATCTGTCAGTAGCTTTGGTGGTTCCATCTATCCTCATGAACTGGAACCCATTGGATATTAAAGCGTCTTGGAGGTGATTAAGCATCTTGCGTGTTTGAGAAAAGATAAGCACATTGTGCCCGCCGGGAATCAAATTGTCCTGCATGAAGAAGCATTTGAATTAGAAAGACAAGCTATTCCTAAGGTAAGGTAGAACATCACTTATGCTATTGACATCTCACCAACAAAGCCAGTATAAATGTTATCTTGCAGGAAACATCATGTGATATTTCCTCTTCAAGTTTCTCAGACACATTTGCCATTTGCATAACCAATCTCTCTGCCACAGCACGGTCATCATGGTTTGAGGTTGAATCCATCTCTTCAAGAACTTCTTCTGCTGCCCTCTTTGTTAGTAGTAGTGGATGATCACATATTTTCTTTAAGATCTGTTCGATATTGAGTGTCATGTCAGATTTGACAAAAAGACATGAGATGTCTTGAGCAAGACTAAACAATAAAAGCTAACCAAACTCCAGAATGAACATCAAATTACAAAGATAGATCACCACTCTCAATTTTTAAAAAATTAGCGAGTAAGGTGTATATTTTCAAAACACGTTATGTGCCATAAGCCCAATCAAGATGTAACACCATACAATTGAAGTGTAATGACAATGATGGTCACCAAAGGTAAACTAGATTGATTAAGAGAATACCAGAGAAGTAATGAAAACATCTGTGCACAACACATACGTATATATGCAAAAGGAATATTTGGATAGGGAGGATTCTATCATCAAAGGGAAGCGTACTTTAGTACAGTGATTAAGGGGTGAGTACGTGGGAAGGCTCAACGTGCAAACAATTTTGAAAAGAAAAAAAATAGTCTTCTTTTTTGAGGTAAAGTTGAAAAAAAAAAAGAATCTTAAGTTAAAATGAAATTTCTATCCTACAATGATAATGCTTGTCTGTAACTGCACGTGAAAAATGTAATAGGTATTTACTTCTTACAGCTACAAAAACATAAATGTACATAATTTATAATTTAGTCCAATTCTGCTACAAAATCCCCTAGCAAGGACATAAGACAAAACAAAGTTTAAGAACAAGCCTAGGATCCTTTAATGAAGCCTAGTCGAGCCAAAGAAATAGATACAATCTATATATGAGGTGAAAGGAAGAGAGATGTACCTAGAGATGAAAGAGAAAAGATAACTATGGAAAAGGTTAAGTGATTAGGAGCTTTCAAATTTATGCATTACAAATTCAGAAGTGCCAAATGAAACTGGAGTACGGATATAAACAACCAAAACAATTTTTAGGGATGAAAGATGCATCAACAAGCTCTTTGCAGGTTCAAATTTCAAGTCCCCTAATTGTTAGGAGGCAAGATCGACGATTTTATGTCTCTCTCTTTCTCTTGATAAAGGATAGACTAACTAATCTGACCTGCTTTTTCATTTTGATATTGTTCAACAACTAATTTTGACCCCATAATCTGGTTTCTAAAGGGGATTAGAGGTATACGTGTCTCCAACCACTAATTCAAATTAGAGTTGTTGCCTAACAACTCAGCTGTGTTTCATATGCTTCTTCTACAGAATTTCTCATCTACAAGTTGTGAAGTATAACAGTTGCAATAGGTAGAAACTGAAATACCAAGTAAGCTTGCAAGGTAATTCTTTTAGAATTATACCAAAACTTTTTGCAAATCTGTTCTTTTACAAGAGAAGGAAAAGTTGGAGATATGAATGAGGTGTTAACAACAAGAAATGAGGAAAACAAAAGTTGGTTTGGAAGCTGAGTATACATAATCTAGTATTTCAAGGTCGAGGTACAAGTAATAACATGCTTAGTGATCTTTATTAGCAAAATAGGGAGAGATGATTATATAAAGCAAATTCTAGATGATAATATCGCTACTGATCGTGTTGCATAAATCCATTAAAAACTTATGAAATAATCAGAGAGAGTAGGGATGGAAGAGTTCATCTGGAACATTACAGTAAGTGCAGCCAGCGGAGACCTATCAAAGGATGACAGGACAATCTCACTCTTCAAGAAAGCTGTGTAGAGTTGCCGCTGAACAATGCAGTAAGGTACAATATTAGAAAAAAACTCTAAATAGTTTATCCTAAACAGAAGACTAACAGAACAAGTTACTTTGAGAGACAAATCAATGATAAACTGTCAAAGTGATGGAAACAAACTAATACCTGACAATTTGTCAATTTAAGCCACACAATAATCTCATTTTTCTTGGAAAGTTTTGCGCTGGTCGAGGAATCATCAGAAAATACCTCACTCTTGAGACGTCGCAGAAAATATGGTTGAATGTGTTCCCTCAATTCCTGTACAACGCACGGTAACAAATTTTAGTGGGATTAAGCATCTGCTACAAAACAATAACCCAACAAGGATATCAGAAACAGAGATATAGCAAAAAATCAAACAGAGAGAACAAAAGCATAAATTGATCCAATACCAGGAAATAACACGATTCATAAACTATATAATGCAATATTGATCTAAAATATGTGCACTTATTAATATAAAAAATTTCTATTCTCATACATTGTAACAGAGCTAAAATCATGTATCTCATTACCTTGTAGATAGGAATCTTCTTCTGAGTTTCCTTTAATAAATAAAAAGCAAGTATCCCTATGATTTCAAGCTTGGTATTTCTTGGAGAACGAAAAATATATTTGATTAATTGTCATTTAATTCGTGAAAACCCCCCAGTCAAGACTCATCTTGTTTGATGTTTTTAGTTCAAATGAAGGCAGATAAGCTCACCAAGGCACTTTGAGGTCTGAGAAACAAGCATAAATCTGGCAAGCTTAAGTGTCAAAATATGTCCAGATTAGTTTCTCTACAGAATCATGCAGAGTAGAACATTGTTGAAATTATAGAACTCACCTTACAAGAAAAGGCGAAAAACTCCTATATAAGAAGCCATTTTGTAAGTTTAATCATCACGATAAGTAGATTTCACTCCTCTTTTCTCTTCTTTCACAGAGAAAAAATTAAAAAGAGGAAGTACATGTTGAGTAGAAGTCGCTTCTCTTTTATATCCAAAAGCAGCATTATTAATTTGTACCACTCAGACTTGAGTGATTGTTTTAGCTATTAAGCCAAGAACAGAGAAGTTTAGCTATTAAGCCACTCTAGTTTCCATATCAGATGTACGTTCATCAAACACAGTGTAAACTGTTCAAGCTTGAGAAACCTAGCAACCAACCATCTAAGACAAACCACCATCAATTAGTTGTGTGTTTGTATTGCTTAATCACTTACAACTCAAGGCGGTAAAACAAAGAACAAAAACACAAATTTTCAGATCCAGGAAACCCCAACTTGACAGGTTCCAGAGTGCAAGTCAAAAGCTTGAGAAGGCAAATGTCAATCGGCTATCTTCTCAGATGAAAAATAGAACACCAAGTATGTGCATATCCATGCATATAATGTGAAGACCAGAATGCAGGACCTACACTTTCTATCTAGCTTAATTATTTTTCTGCTTTTGGTTGGAGGAGAGTTTTCAAAAAAAGAAAAGAGAATGAAAGAGATGTGAAAGTAATAATTAGCTTTGCCAAAAAGGACTTCAGGTGATCTGGTAGGGTGAATAATACTGAATATGGTGTAGTAATACTTGTCTTAGTTATGTTGAGATGATTTCTTATGTAGTGTTTGGTTTGGTATATTAAAAATAACATGCATTGCATAATTTTTAAAGTTAACAAAAATTCCCTCCACAAATGTGGTGGAAAGGGCGTGACAAAAGTTTTGAGGGGCAATTGTACCTTTAATCAAGTTAATGCATACATTAAAATCCTTTGCATTAGTAATACCATGGATTGCCATGTATTAGAAACATATCTTAATACCGAATATAGTGTATATAGGTTGAAAAAGTATACCAAACAAGGTATTAGTAATACACAAATCTAATTCATGCATTATTTTATCGAATGCACTCTTCCAGATGAATCCTTATAGTGTCTTGAATTCTAATGGCGGCACCAGTATTTATTCCAGTGTGAGAGGAAAGTTCTCAGATTACATGAATTGTTCAAGATCAATGATAACTAATACAAAGGATGGAATGATACCACAGCATCATTTAAATGATGTAGATATTGAACCTTACAAAGAAGACAACAATCAAGAAACATAAGAACACAGAAGAAACTGGCATACGCGGAGTATAAAAGATTGGTCTAGCAATCACCTTCGCAACTGCTGAGCCAATACGCTTGTCTCTGTCATAAGCATTTTTATCATTTCCACGAAGAATGAGATGCTCATATTTCTCTTTGAACCTTCAGAAAGAAGTAGCTTCATGTTATTCAAGCCCAATATTTTTATGTAAGCAGATTGGATTTGAGCATGTCGATATACCATTGTTTGTCGCCCAGCAGCCCAGGGCAGCAGAAGTTGAATAGCGCCCACAACTCCTGTTTGGGTGTAAGGAGTGATAGGAATACAGGAAAAGCAAACACAAAATTTAACTTGATTATATAATTTCAATTGACATAAAAAAGGTAAAAGTATACACACCTTGAGGTGGTTTTGAAGAGGCGTGCCACTTATTATGATACGATGAGCACAAGGAATCTCATGCAAACTTTTAGCCCTCTGTGTACTGGGATTCTTTATGAGATGTCCCTGGTAATTCAGAAACTACTTTAAGAAAGTTGTATACATTCACGCTTTGAAGCTTGTAATAAAACAACAAGGATATGTATTTTTCATCCATGCATATGCCCTTTCATGTCAAAAAAAGAAGTCAATCAATGAGAATGAAAGCTTTAAGGCAAATGAAACAATTTAAATCAAATTTAACACTTTTTCAATGTCAAGTAATAAGATGAAGTTTGAACACAACCTCCAAACACTCAAAGGTAGGTCATGACAAATTTAAATATGGCCTATGGACTTGCTGCAGCTGCAGCAGTTATGAATATTCAAGCAACTAAGAACAGATCTGGCCGCACCCTTCCAAAGTTATTAGGTCAGGGAAGCGGGTCAAATCATGTTTTCCATGAGATATGATCAATGCAACAATCAACCCTATAGGAATCAGGAAGTACCTCATCAAGAATCATATAATCCCATGTCAACTCCTCATCTCTGTCTTCATAATACTGATCACCACATAAAGACTTCACATTGTTTCTTACAATGTCATATGTTGTCAGGAGAATGCCTTTGTCCTGCATAAATGAAAAATAAATTACAAGTAGGGAAGAAGTAACCATAAAATAGACCCATGCCAAAAAACACAACTTATATAACCTAGAATATGTAAGTCCATCGAAGCTTTAGATATCCAACAGTTATATGTCAAGTCAAAAGTTTCAAACATACACACAAAAGTATATGAAATGCATGAAACTGTGTCAAACACTCATCAGTATACACATTTTTTTTATATAAAGGTAAGATCAAATACTCCTCTTCATACACATTTTTTTTTAAAATTATCATCAGATACTCATCTTTATATTAAAAGGTATAGTCTATAAGAGGAGAGAGGAAGAGAGAAACAAGTGTAGACTCTTCTTTTCTCTTTTTTTGCATATAATCCTGACAAATTACATTACGATTAAGATAATTTCTATCTGCCCAATCAGCGGATGGAACAATTGCGTGGTATGAAATCCATATTTATAATATGTCCAGTAAAAACAGACTAAACATGATGAACTTGCAAAGCTTTAATGTGTATAGAAGATGAAACCTGAAGAACGTATTGAAGCTCATAATTTCGGAGTTTTGCACTAGTCGCAAAATATCTGCACCAAGAAAGTACCGTGAACAATTCTCATTTCATACTACCAGTTGAAGGAAGAGTTGAAATCAATAAGACAAGATAAAAACAAGACAGCCTTACTCCCTAATTTTCTGAGAAAGGCCTACAGCAGTTAATTCCTTGATCCAATGGGGTAACAAAGTTTTGGGAGCAACAATCAACACTCTCTTTATCAACTTTGAATAAAACAATCCAGCTAAGTAGCCGCATATCTAAAACATGGTAAAAGTAGAAAAAGTTACTTCAGAAATTATTTTGTGGAACATATTACTTTTGAAACCTTGACTTTTACCTGCATGGTCTTCCCCAAACCCATGTCATCGCCTAAAATTCCACCCTTACCCAGACAGTGAAGAGACCAAAGCCACTTCAAACCCTCACGTTGGTGAGGATACAGCATTTTGGCAATTTTACCAGGTAACCCATAATTGAATTTTGGTCCACTGAGTGTGTAAGTGTGATCCTCCTCTGAAACAAAATCATGTGAATCAAAGTCATCTGAATGTTTACGCTCATGTCTAGTCTTCCTGTTATGTCTTCCCACTTGAGTGACAGCACTCTCGTCGCCAACAAGCACACAATCATCATCACTGTCATTAGCATCTCCTTCTTCCAGGAATTTGTAGGCAGAAATAGCGTTCTTCATGGGCTGTGATTTTCCAATCATCTGCTTAACTTCTTTCCTCTTTGGTGCTCCAACAGAAGATCTTGTATCATTGAACTTCTGGACGACACAGTTGTTCTTAGATGCAGCCCCTGAATCGATCTCCTTCAGATACTCCTTGGGAATTTCTCCTCCAATCCTAGATTCCTTGGTTGAATCAGATGAGGAACCAGAAGAAAGTGAAAATGAGGAACCAGCACTTTGGTATTCCGGAATTTCATTCTTCTTAGTCAAATCATGGGGCTTCGGTGCCCTCTTTTTCTCAATGGACAAAATCTCAAGTCTTGAACTTAAATCATTCAGGATATCCCTTATTTCGTTCCCAGAACCACCATGTTCATTCTGAACTGTACTTTTCACCTGACGAGGAGGTGAATCAAAATCTGTTATGTCGAGAAGTCCGGACTCTTCATCATCCTTAAGCTTCATTTCCTCACTGTCATTTTTATCCTCTGAAATTTTGCAAAGGCGGCGACGACCTTTGATCTTCACCTTCATTATTTTCTCCTCTCCTGTCAGACCATACGCTCATCAACATCAATGTCAATAATCAGAAGTGCACAAAGTTCCCTGCACACATCAAAATTTTGGACACAAGCATATCATTTCTCAAGGGGACAGACATTACCTTCGTTTGATGTTTTCTCGTAATCTTTCTGGCCTTCCTCAGAGAGTTCACAGTTTTCACGCACATGTTCGGACCTTTCCATATCTACTGCAGCATTGTTTAATGATTAATATGGAGACAAAAACATGCTGGAAATCACTCGAGATTAAAAAGGGAGGGGAATATATAACTAATCTACCAGATAGGGAAGAACTGTTATAATCTATTTTAGATAATTGTGGGTCCTCTTTGGTTCCACTCGTGGGTTGATCAATCTCCTTTTCCCCTGCAAAAAATCAGATATTCAAAAGAAAAAAAGAGTTAAGCAGCACAACAAAGGAAGCACATAATCTTATTTTCAGCCAAAAAAAATAATAGAGACATAAGAAGCACATAATCTTATTTTCAGCCAAAAAAAAAAAGGAGGAGGAATTTGAGAGACCCTAGTAATTACCAGAATAAGACAAACTATCAAGAGAATCAAAAGAATTCTCAGGTGGGTTACTTAATTCCTCTTGAATTCCATTCTCGGGTTCATCAATCTCCTTCACCCCTACACAATCATGCCACATAAGGTAATTACAGGGAAATAAATAATAAATATCCTGCTATGATAAAATTTTAACTTTTCTTAGATGCAACAACAACATACCTGCTATAATCCCAAATGCCTAGTAAATCATATGTTATAACAAATTAAATTACACTAATGGTCCCATATATATAGAGGACTGCAAAAACAATCGGAGATACACTAGTAATTACAAGCAATCAACATTTACCGGTTCCAGAACTCTGATAATCGGAATAATCCTTGGGTTGATCACTTAATTCCTCTTGAATTTCGTGCTTGGATTCATTAATCTCATTCCCCCCTACACAATAGTTAAAAGAAAACAAGTACAAATCGAGATTAAAACAAGGGCATATTTTGACAAAGAAAAGTATTCAAAATTAGGAATAACTTAGGTTTGATCAGAAAGATATATATGGCAGAATAATAATACCTAAAGGAGAAGATTTAGCCGAATCTGAACTGAAATCAGCAACGTCGTTCTTAAAAGTCGATTGATCATTAATCTCTTCCACCTCTCCTAAACCATTAAAATAATATATCAAGCTTTGGAAGAAATCAGCAGGAAAAAAAAACTACATAGGTAAAAGGAATACCAGAAGGCTCAGAATCGGGACTGAAATCAGCAATCCCAGAAAAACTAGGAACGGCGTCGTTTCTTATACCATTTGAAGAAAATCGAACTACACCCACACACAAACCCACACAAAAAATACATCCATATCAGCTTGAAATCTTCAAAATAAAAAGGGCTAAACATCGAATTAGCAGAAAAATACCTGGAGAAGGAGAAGAATCGGAATCAATAGTAAAAGAGAAAGTGGGAAAGTCGTCATTTTGATTGAAACCTCGCCTAGCTTCCAATTTTGTCATATCATCTACACACACAAAAGAAAAAAAAACATCAATGAATGATTCGCCGATTTTCAAAGAAGATAAACAAGAAAACAAAACAGATAAAGTATGAGTACCAGGAGGAGGTTTAGAATGCGAAGCAGAAAGGTTAATAAGAATCTGATTATGGCGTTGATTAAGGCTTCGAGGTTGCTGCTGGGGTTTCGACATTGTTGCAGAGTAGTGAGTACTGTAGTAGCAGTGAGTTTCTGCACAATGAAGAAGAAAATACGAGTACTCTGCTTCTTGCCTTTTTATTGTTCCCGCTTTAGGCTGATAATTTGAATTTCAAAAAAAAAAACCTTTATATGTCTAATAATATTGCTCAAAAACCTAATTTTGTCTTGATAGTTAGTTAGAATTTTACCTTACGTATAAAAATATAATATTTATATTAGTTATATGGGTATCAAAATTTGCAAAATCAAAATACCATATTAATTCAATATACCAATAATTTATCTTCTAACCACCTACCAATTGTGGTATTACTTGTGTAGAATTAAATAACTACATTACTCACGTCTAAGCCAATTATTAAACACTGGCAATTGCAAATCAAATATCATGTTAATTTAATACATGAATAATTTAACTTCTAATCAGCTATAAAACGTGATTTTACTTATGCGAAATTTAAAATAACTGTATAACTCGTGTTTAAACTAGCTAACAATCGCGCCAAATTATCTGGACTGAGATTAAAGCAGTAATATATTATAGATGATCTCAACTTCTAATATATAAGATAAATATTGTAATGCAAAGTTAGTAATGTGAGAATTGCAATGATGAATTATTTACTTTGATATATCAAAAAATTAATATATAGTGTATACCGTAAAATATGTGTACTTTTTAAAAAACAAAGTAAAAGTTTGATCAATGTTAAGTTTTGTAATTTTAGTTTTTGTAAGTCATGTATTACTATTTACTAATTCTGCATTATCATTCACATTATATCAAATATTATAAAAATAATACACTATGCATAATTGTGCAAGCATAATGTCATACAACAATTTGAAATTGAAGTTTTGAAGACTTTATTCTAGGGGTAAATACACCATATCAGGAGATGTGGCACGACGGCTAACAGAAAAATTAAGGTGTGAATGGCACTACTTAAACTACTTTAATTTTTAGTAGAAGATGGAGGCGAGGGAAAATCGTAAAAATGTAATGGCTTGATAGGTCATTTTTTTAAAGTATGTGAATTTAACGTTTTATCCTTTTCGATATTGACCCGAGTCTTTTATGATTGAGTCTAAAAAGTTAATTTGGAAGTTTGAGTTAAAAGTTGAGAATTTGGTAAGTTTGTGATCTTGAAAGGCTAAGTTGCTTAAAAGTGATTTTTGGAGTCTTTTGGAGTTCCGAGTGATGAAATGCAATTCTTTCGATTCCATCGATCCCTGAATGTGGAATCTGAGCGGTGAGAGTTGTCAGTTTTGAATGCAGAGTCTTTTTGGAGATTTGAGGTCTTAAGTTGTGAAATGTGAAAATTTAGTCTTTGAGTTGACTTTGGTCAACATTCTGAGTTCGGATGCTCGGATCGGAATTCCGAGGGTTTCCTTGAATTACTTAAGGCCTAGGTGAGGTCTTGGTTGCTTTTTGAGAGTTCACAAGTTTGTTTTACTCTTTTAGGCATTGAGTTAGTTTATTGTGGTTTTCACGAATGTCGGGTCAAGGAGACTTTGAATTCATGTTTTAACGATTCCATTAAGTCCAAAAAGTTAAGTATAATTGATTTGCATATATGTTTTGTGTGCATGGGGTTCCGAATGAATCCCGAGGGTTCTTTTGATGATTCAAAAGTTGGTTGTGTTTTCTAGTGATGCAGGCCTTACTTTTGCGGAAGTCCCTCGCTTAAGTGATGGGGTTGTCGCATAAGCGACCTTCGTTTCAGTTAAGAAGACTTCATTTTTGTGAGACTCGAGTTTCTAGCGGGGTTTGATTTTGCGAACCCTTGATCGTTTTTGCGATACTTGGGAGGGTGTTTGTCATTTTTTGAGGTTTAAACCCCATTTTCTATTCTTGAGCTTAAGGAACCCTACGTGGCGATTTTTTAAAGGACTCTTTGTGCTAAATCATTTGGGTAAACTTTCATGATCTTAAACTTTCATTTTCCTTTGGTTATTATTGAATCTAACATCAAAACTTGAGATTTTGATTGGTAAATGGAAAAGTTTTTCAAGAACTCAAGTTTTCAATTAAAATGGAGTTTGTGAACCAATTTTTGAGTCCTTTTTTTGAAATAATTTTCCCAAATGAGTTCCTAAAGCATGGAGTAATGTTTTCAAGTATTAAATTTTGAATTCAAACCTTATTTTCAAAATTGCATTTTGAGTTGATCAACCTATTTTTAAAATTTTAATTGATGTGGATATTGTCATCAGAGATTTATTGTGAATACGTAATTGTTATAGATTGTGTGGCTTTGGAAGAGGAAGACTCAACTCTTGGAGTGATTAATTGTTTGATTCAAGGTGAGTAATCTCCTAAACCTTATATTCTAGCAAAATCTTTGTATTCTTTTGTTATTTGTGTGTTGGGAGTAATGAGGATATGGTGAGGGTTAATTGTCCACTTAATGAATCTTAATGAATAAAAAGGGGTTGAAACTGAAAAAAGGTTATGTGATGGATATGAATTGTCCTGTTGTTACCCTTATTGATTGATTGATGAAATGCGTGAGAGCATGAATATGACTTAAATTGCATGAGTTATTGGTTCATTATGTGGTGTGATATTGCTTGTGTGCTTTGGTTGTTGAACACCGTGATGAGACTTGTGATGGTTATGACGTCGAGGTCATTGCTTACGAGTGTTACAGGGCCGATGAAAAATGATTTCGGTTACAGAATTAATATAAAGCCGATGAGAAATGGTTTCAGCTAGTGATATTGTGCCGATGAAAAATGGTTCCGGCGATAATTGATTATTGCGACTTAACACATTTGATGCTTATGTGTGACTTGCTTATTAATTGTGATTGATACACTTGTTACGTGTGATTGATCTACTTGACATTGATATTGACTTACTTGATTGGTTTGGTTGTTGAATTGTGACTACTGAACTGTGATTATTGAGCCTTGTGAGTTATACGTTATTGAATTGCTAGGTTGAACTCTTTTTAGTGCATGTTGTAGTTTGAAGAGGTTTAATCAGAGTGTAACAGGTTGTTAGATTCTTAGCTAGATGCCTTATTTATAAGGTTATTTGTTGGATACTGTGTTGTTGGTACTCAGTGAGACTAACAGTGAGATTTGGATGTACCATGAATCGAATATCTACTATTATAGTACAAATGATTTTCGTGCTTAATTAATAGTTTAATACCCATCGTTTGGATAAATAATTGTTATGTACTCTACTTTTTGATATTGCTCCTGTTTGATTGAAGAATAATAAGGATCATTGTAATGTCAACATGATTAATTCACCAAATTTAACTTGTACATCAAGAAGATAAGATCTAGTAAATGTTAAAGACTCATTTTTTATCTAGCTTTATTATATAGTGAATGAAAAAGATAAAACTTTTGATTAGCTTTGTTAAAAAAAACTTTTAGTGTATGATTAATAACCTCTGCCAACATTCTTTTCGTATTTAGTGTGAAATAAGACAAGAAATAGATTTCATTTAGATTAAGATAAAGATAAATTAATAGAAAGATTCATGGAGGGCAGAAAAAGAGTTCATAATACAAAAGTAACAACCACGCATTACTTCCTCCGTCTACTTTTAATTGTCCTAATTTTTAAAAATTCAATGATGAAAACTTTGATTAACATGTTAAAATTACAATTTATAATACTATTTGTATAGTTTTTTAATATCTAATTTTTTTATTTAAAATATCAAATTAATGTAATCTAATTTAACTTTAAAAATTATTTAAATTAACTTTCAAAAAGCGTAACATAACAATTAAAAGTGGACGGACATAGTATTAATAGATGTTGAATTTTTTTGTGGAGATGATTAATAAATCTCCTCAAATTCCAACCAAACAATCCATATATATATATATATATATATATATATATATATATATATATACTTGTACTACAAAAAAGTAGTTTAAATATACCACTTGTAATATTTTGATTATAGTTGGCACAAATTTGGCTATAATTGAGGGACACAGGACAACATGTTCTAAAGGAGAGTACCCTTGAAGTTTAGCTTACCAACATCTGCCTAAATACAGAGGATATGAATTTTCTAGTATACAGAAAAACTCTAATTTAACTTCTTTTTGTTTTGGGTTTGGGGAGGATGACGAGACAAGCTTGATTTAACCTCTGGTTTCGTTTCTTCGCTAAACGAATCTCAAATGAAAACAGGAAGACTATATCATCCTAAGTGGTGATGGACGATGATAACTTTGTTAGAGAATACCCAGCAGGTTAAATAAGGACTTAACTTCATTGATCTAAAGATGATGCAGACATGTATTGCTGCTGGTTTTAAGAGACGGGACCGTCTTTTGAAGAGGACTTTAGGTTGTTCATCCACATCCTTCATGAAAGTAGTGCTTGTTCTCTACTCTGCTCTTTGGCTTTCCTCCTGTTTGATTCGAGAATAATGAGGAGTGCTGTAATGTCAGCAGGATTAACTCCACCAACTCTACTCGCTTGCCCAATTGTTTGAGGTCTAACCTGCACATTGAGAAGATACAATCATGGTAAATGTTAGGCAACTGGCAATAGACCCAGCCCTACAACAACTAACCACAATTCATTTTACAACATCTCAAAAAAGAAATTTTAACAAGGACAATAATGAGGCACAATATGTCATCTTTGTACAGAAGGATCTAAACCATTGAGAGAGTGAAAACAGATAAGTATTAGGAAATAAATAAAAGTTTGTGTGCAAGAAGAGTGCTGTGCTATGCAGATGAGGCAGAAAATACCTTCGACAGTTTTTCACGTGCTTCGAGTGACAAAGTAGTCATTGCATAATAATCTATGTCCTCAGGAATTGGTTTGTGCTGTTGATGAACCATCTACAAGCAGAAAGGCATTGTCGCAAAGATATGAGATACTGGTCCATTAGAGATGGAGGATCAAACAGACCAATGACTGTGCAGATACAACAGAATCCCCTATTCTAGTTCTAGTAAATTAAGCCTATTGCATCACTGTTCACCTGTTGAAGTTGGCTCTGCTGGCGTACAATGAAGCCTTCATATTTGATATCAATCTCTACGCACTGTTTCTCCATTCTGGTCAGAGTGGAATTTCCAAACCCATGCTTATCAAAAACTCCGTATTGTACATGTGGTTTCTTAAGCAGGCTCTCTAGTGTTGATGAATCCCTTACTGGCTGAGCAGAGAGAAGAGTAACTTCAGCGGCCAACTCTCCACCTGGAAGCAACAGAAACAGGTTGAGTTTGACAGGAAATGAATGAACAAAAGACTTCAGATATTTACTTCTCCAATTATAATTCCTAAGCACAAGTAATAAGGTTATCACAATATTGTGTCACCAACGAGCATAGGCAAGACGGAAAGAAACAACGCTGACCTGAAATTCTAACTGCTTTCAACCGCTTTTTCTCCTCCATGATACGGGCTTGCTTCTCCTGGTACATCATCCACCTTCTATCATCTATTAAGCCGATTTCACGACCAAGTGGGGTGAGACGGCTATCCGCATTATCAGACCGCAGAAGCAGACGATGTTCTGAGCGGCTGAAGGCATATTAGAGTATTAGCAAGTAGAATTACACAGACAGATAAGAACTATCATATACAATTAGACTATATTTCTTAGTAAGGCTAGTAACAGGTTATGCCGTTAGTTATCATAAAAAAGATTGAAGATCTACACAGAAAGATGAGAACAATCGTCAATAGGTTTTCATCTTCTTTTCCTTTGTAAATTTCTAGGGGGAAGTGGGAAGGGGAAGGCCCATTATCCACTGAGTTCTAAACCTTGTGCCGCAGGGCTTCAGGTATTTCTCAGTTATTAGAAAAAAAAAAGGCTGTCATCTTCCAATAGTATTAGAGCCAGACTCATCTCTGTATTCTTGGTTTCCTAATGTTATAAGCCCCCATGCAATATTGTCCATGCACTAAATGTCTAACCCTAGGCATGCAAAGTGTCCTCCGTTGGTAGAGGGAAATAGGAATGGACAATCTTCAGATCATGAGGTGTCTCTTGCGATTGAGTTAGGCCCAATATCCATTATCCTCTTATATACTCTTGGACAACCTCACCTCATGAGGTAGCACGTGGAATCGAGTTAGGCCCATCAGAAAGAAATATATTGGATTTTCTGTGCTCAATGACATAGGATTAGTCTAAACAAAGCCATAAGCAAACAAATTTTTTTATGAGAACTTTCATACAATTGCATGAACTAAAAATATAAATCTAGAACATCAGTCAGTAAACACTTGTCTAAAAATAAAAAGTAAAAAGTTGGTAGGAACACAACAGCTTAAAACATGAAAAGAAAATACTACACCAGAAGGCAAATAGGACTAATCGATGTTCAGAACAATGCCAAAGGTATAACTATTTCTTTAATCTTTTTCTTCATTTTGTTTCCCCTCATGCATGTCTTGCCGAAGCATTAGCGCATTGAGGTCTACAAACAAAAGGAAAGATGCACTCTGCTTACAGAAGGTCCAGAGATAAAATTGGTATCTAATAATGATGACGAATAGGAATGGCTTGGCCAATAGCAACATGGAAAAAGGAGAAGGTATAAACATACAAAGCTAAGGGCACAGACCAGCACAGAAAAAGAAGGTTGTCAATTATCCACAAAATGGTATTGCATATCTCCTAACTAATTGCTAAGGTTATATCGCTGGTCAATACTGGTAAATAAAGGTTAAACAATAAATGACTTAAACACAAACAACGTTCTCTTAATTTGGACAATAATGCAACCACGAGAATATTGTGGTTTCATCAGCAAACTTAACAGTAAGGAAATCGTAGCTATTGCATGTTGCATAATCAAAAGGAAAAGAGGTCATAGCTATGCCATGGCCATTCTTACTTCACTTCACCTTGTTAACATGCGATAAGGCTCTCGAAGATCTTTGGTTACAAGATCATCAATCAGAGTCCCTATAAAACTGCTTTCTCTCTCAAGAACAACAAGTTGCTTTCCATCTGAGTGTCTAGCTGCATTAATTCCAGATATGATCCCCTACATCAGGAAAATTTACCAAAAGAGGCTTAGAGGACCTTATCAGATAATAATCATAACCGTTAGTTAAGAAGTAGGTACTAGTAAAAACATTCCTATATCTTTGGATACATGAGATAAAATTACAGAAGCTGAAGTGAGCATCATTGGAATATAAAAACCTGGGCAGCAGCTTCTTCATAGCCTGTTGTCCCATTTATCTGGCCAGAAAAGAAAAGGCCCTCGATTTTTTTAGTCATTAGGGATCTGGAGCACTGATAAGCAGGCAAGTAATCATACTCTACAGCGTAGGCTGGTCTCAGCATTGTACAGTTCTCAAGTCCAGGTAATGTTCGTAAAAGTGGCAACTGTAGTCTCTCCGGCAAACCAGTAGAGAATCCCTACAGATAAACGAATCATTACATTGTGCAAATAGCAAAGGAGCATTTTACACAGCAGTACGGTGGCATACAGCCAGAGTGTTACATTTCCAAGAGAGAGGGAACTAAGAAAATGAATTTTAACTTCAAGAAATTAGTCAGTACTCAGCAGAGAGCCTTAAGTAGACTACATATCTTCTTACCAGCACATCTCCATCAATTCTTCGAAAATGACCAAGTCATAACAAATTAAAATAAATTTCAAGGATATCACTAACTGGCATAACCTTAGCTCTTTATACTGAGAAATAGGTAACAATCTTGTACACAATAGTTTTAAAAAGAGAACCACAAAAAGCCAACAAGACCCAAAGACTGTAAACATCTTTGAAGTAAAGCACCTAATTTTCCGGAAATACAAAAATACTTAACATATGGATTTAGCACCTGTAAATCAAATCACAATTGAAATAACTGATTTCAGCGTCTAAATATAATAAATAACAATATTACTCCAGCAGTTCATATTAAACATCCTTCAGGGTGTGATTGGTATGACCAAAGATGCTTTTCTTAATCTGTTCTCTTGATGAATTGTTTATGAGTATTTGGCTTGTTGAAAATGTTTCTCCAATGAAAATAATTTTTCGCGGTAAGGTCACATAAGGAAATAGTTTCCTTGAAAGGGGAGAAACCTAATCCTTCCTTTTACAGGGAGAAGTTGCAATATCCGTTGCTTCCCTTGCACAGTCCAAAACTTGGTGGATAACAGTTAGACATTGTTAACTTTGGCTCTAAATGTTCTTTTTCCCCCTCTAATATTGCTTCTAACATTGTTATCAACCATTATTACTAAAATATCATCCAAACATAGTCATCAAACACAATCCTCCACCTTAAAGCTTATCATATGTTAGAACACAGCCAAAAAAGGGAACATGATGTGGGAAATGATTTCCCAAGGTAAAACATTTTCACCAAAACATTCTCTTTGATACCAAAAGCATCCTGTTATGTCATTCAACAAGGTCATGTCAAAGTTGATCCCATCGCAAAATTAAATTTTTCGACTTTCAGTTAATAAATCATATAAATAATCAACCTGTAACAAATTAACAATTTATACTCAATTACTCTGGTAATTGAAAGGGTTGAAGAGAGTTGCATAATAAAGAGACTCACTTTAGAAGAAAAATAAGAATTAAATTCGAAGTAGGCAAAGAAAGGTACCAGTAGGAAAGGCCTTGTAAAGCTGAGAGAAGAAAACAAAGAA
This sequence comes from Solanum lycopersicoides, assembly GCA_022817965.1. Classification (NCBI taxonomy): domain Eukaryota; kingdom Viridiplantae; phylum Streptophyta; class Magnoliopsida; order Solanales; family Solanaceae; genus Solanum; species Solanum lycopersicoides. The sequence goes on from CM040618.1 coordinate 107,031,256, forward strand.
AAAAAGTGCTAAAGCTGAAGTCCTTTTAAAAAGTTTTTAAAAAAATACAACTTTCAAAGGTCAAGGTCAATTTTTTTTTGCTGCTTCTAGCTACGATCACTTTGCACCTTACTGTTCACAGAGGTGATAACCCCTAGTCGGTCAATTAATAACACTGCTTCAATGTAAGGAATTTGTACCATTAACACCGCCAGGTTGTAGCAACATTACAGTCAACGAGATGTTTTTTCTTCCAGTAAGGCAGTAATTATATTGACTCAAAAGTGGAAGAAAAACCAAAGAGTCAGCAAACCTGCACGTAGAGCTCAGGGACACTTCGACCCTCAGGTTCAAGGAATATTTGATGAGACTCTTTATCTTGAAATCTTACAATCTGAAATAGTCAAAAAGATAATCATACTTCACGTGGGAGAAACAAAAAAAAATCAACTAAGTTTTCCAATCTGGAGCCATGATATTCGAACGATGGATTAAAACTCGCCACAACATACTTTTTTACAAGCATGGAATTACCCTCCACTCCCTAGAAGAACTATTCGTAACATTAGCAGGTTCTAGAATCGGATGGAATCAATCTTCCCTCCACTTACTTTCTTTTCCTTCCAATAGCACAAGGTGTTCCCAAGTTACGAAATAATTACTAACTACTAACAGATTTCAGTGGGTATAAATTGTTTCCCATTGAAATATCAGGATATAACTTTTTGGCAGGGAGAACAAAAAGGGACAACATTAACACGTAATTGAAATCATGGAGCTATGTTTTCAATTAAGAGTATATGGTTCCAAGCTTTCATGCTTGGGAAACAGTAAATATAGCCTGCTTTAACAATTGCACCCTCGTATCAAAGCATTTGACAACAAAGACAACACCCTTGGAGATGAAAAAGTCCGAAGTAACAACTTTTCTGTACTTCATTTGAAATTGTCATGCTGATATAAATTTGTCTCTAGAAGGGAAGTAAAGTTGGAAAGAAGATTAGAACTTTCCGTTTCACATTTTTGGTTAAGAAACATGCAGCATTCTCACATCAGTTAACGCAAGCATTCTGTGCATTAGTGACATTAACAAGAAGATAGAGCTAGAATGGATAATTTAGTATGAGATGCCTCAAAACTAGAGAGAAGCTCCATATGGTGCAACATCATACAATACCTTATCCTCAATGGAGGGGCAGTATCGAGGGCCCTTAGCTTCCACCCAACCTCCATAAGTAGGAGTTTCATGCAAATTATCTCTAATTAGCTGATGAGTACTCTTGGTGGTCCGTGTAAGGTAGCAACACATTTGTTCCCTTTCTATATGGTAATTAGCATCAAAACTGAACCAGCTTACCTGAGAATCAACGATAAATGTTAGAACATATGAATGTAGAGGCATGAACATGTATATATTCTATATAAATTAGTGATGAAGAAAAATTGATTATTTTTAAGTGAACCTTACCAACAAATACATAGCACACTTTTAAGGAAATTTCAACTCTCCAAATCTCAAAACCTTATGAGATAAAATGAAGGCAACAAGCAAAATAAAAGCTCTACAAGTAGCTAACTATTAAGAACACAAGCCCCCTCACGATGTATATACTGTTCTCTACGATCAATCCCAGAGGAAGAGAAAGGGGAAAGCTGGACATCTTGTAACTTGTATTCTATAGCAGATCACCCTGAAATACATGCTTGCAGTTTTATATTAGATATAAAGTTGCTCATAATAAATTTGTTTTCTGATCAGACAATCTTAACATCTATTATTATCAGTAAATCAAGACGTAATCCTAAATCAAATCTCACCTATCAGAGTACTTTTAGAGGAAACCCTAAATCAGATATAGGCTAAGAGAGAGCCAGAACATTTCGAAATGACAAGTAAGTTTCTCCATGAGACAACTCAAATAAAGATAGCATGAACTTGCAAGTGATTGTTTGCAACTCACCACAAAATACATTGGCGTAAGTAATATGCTATTGGATTGCACAAGTAGTTCAGCATGGTTAGAAATCATAGATACAGTTAAGTCTACAGAACCTACATATTAAAAATAAGCAGAAGGACCTCTTCATCTCCATATTGGGGCTCCAATCCTGAGAAATCTACAGTACGAGAGTCCACACGTGCAGGGGTTCCAGTTTTTAGCCTATCAGTTTCAAAGCCAAGGCACTGCAAGTTTTCTGTTAGACCAACGGAAGCTGATTCACCAGCTCTTCCTGCAGGCATTGAAGTTCTGCCAATCCAAATTTTCCCACTCATAAAGGTCCCTGTCGTCAGAATCACCGAAGGTGCATAGAAGTTCATTCCAAAGAAAGTACAGACTCCCTCAACGTTGTCATTTTTCCCCAACAAAATATCTGTTACCATTGCCTCTCTGATAAAGAGGTTTGGGGTGCTGGAAATAGGAGCCACAAGTTAGGTTCTGAAGATGTGAGGGCCACCAATATGTTTCAGATACATAATTTCAACAAATGGACTTGTGAAGACATGCACCAATGAACAAGGAATTGATTGAATTTCTCTATACTAAGTTTTCAGGTAAGTAAACAGAAGTTTATAGCGTAGCTCTTTTTCCTTTTTATACCCAAAAAGAAAAAGAAGAAACAAATTAGTTTTGAAGGCGGCGAGAGAAATGGATTTAGTTCGGCTCGGAATAAAAGGTGAAAATTACATCAGCTCAGCAGTAATCCCAGAAACATGAGGCGAATATTTTTGTAGCACTTTGTAATGTAAAAAATAAAGATGACCATCACACCCCAAAGGACCCGAGCAGTTCAACTTCTTGCAGGGTACAGGTAAATATATTTCAAATAATTTGTTAAATGGAGACATTTTACAACTTTAACTGAGAAGTACATAAGACTTGCTAGAAAGAGTATCCAAGATGAAAGTTCCGTGTTTCTAACATTTTTAAAGCATATAAAGTATAACTAGAAATATAAGTATCCGAGATGTCAGCCTAGTTTATAAGTGATCCATGAACTGCAACAGTGTGGACGAGAAATTACTAAGCTTTCATCTTTATCTCTCCAAGAACAATAGATCAAAGCTTGAGAAATAAGTACATAATCATACAAAACAAGACCTATGTAGCACTCATAAAATGCTTATATCACTTTGTAGGTCAAAATTAAACACAGAAAAAGGGTAATTGCAGTAGTGACAAAGACAAGTTACTGAATGTATTATTGGACTGAATGAAATTTATCTGCCCCGTGTACGTAAAATTCATGAAATATATTACTAAGATCATCTGCCCATATGGTAAAACCTTTGAGCAGCTTACTCATGAGCACAAGTCATTCTTGATAACAATTGTATTCTATTTTGGGACAATTAACTTACCTCTCAACAATCTTTTTCATTTCTAGAGCATATTCTCTCTTATCTGTCTGTGCGCGTAATGCCCAAACAGCAGGGCCCCTAGAGATGTTAAGAACACGTTTCTGTAAGTAGCACCTATTGAAAAAACAAGCTTTCATCAGTCTTCTTAATAATGTTAGGTGGATTTAAGAAAATATAACTCCAAGAATATCGAATACCATAAAAGAAAAAAAGCCCAGCTATTTTTTTCTACTATATTTATCTTGTCCCACACCCTCTCCATTTTCTTGCCAAACTTGTTCCAAAGACATTTTCATGCTTGCAAGCTACTTCATACGTTGTTTTCTTTTTTTACCTATTCGGCATCTAGCATAGTTCTTCAGTTATTCTTCCTTCCAGACACACATAAATTTGTAAGCCCACAGGCTTTTTGTAGTATTCTTGCCCCCTATATTTTTCTTAGAACTTAAAATTAATGCCAAATTTCATTAGTTTCCTTTTAGAAGACAAACATGGTTTTGTTTCCTATATTTTGGAGTTGAAAAAATGCTTCCAGTGAGCTGGTTACTAAACAAGACCAGATGAATTTTTCAAGAGCAACTGGAGTGCTAAAGTTTACCTATCCGCTATTTTTCCAATATCACCACCCAGTGCATCGACTTCGTGCACCAGCTGAGACTTTGCAGGTCCACCAACTGCGGGATTACATGGCTGCATATATTTTGATTAGTAAGATCACAATCATGAGATGAAAGCAGATCTAAATATAAGACCCAACCTTGGGTTGGGAACTTAATAATCCTTGAATTATAGCTTAATGGAGTTCACAGAACACAACCCAAAATCAAAAAGAGAAACATAATAAACATAGTAAAAACCACTGTAAAAAATGAACAAGTCATACAAAGTGGTCCTAAGAGAAGTTGTTTTTTTCTCTCTTCAATTGCATAATTTTCTTCACAAGAAATTTCAAGTGACTTGTTAGCAAATTTACATATTATCCTTTGGAAGCAGCAATTGAAGCATAACATCACAAGTTTTCATGTTCCTTTTTTGGTCAAAATATTCACAAAGCTGCTAGTTCTTTAGATTCTAGAACTAGTCCTTCCTACTGCAGTTAGAATAAGAACAAAAACATGAAAACGAACTATTCTTAGGATGTTACAAATGATAAATCAATTTCTTTAAAATGTCTGGCACTTATCTTTGTTAGTGTTGTCCTATGTTGCTAGGACTCTTCAAAAATGTTGCCGCACCCACATTGGTTACTTTAAAAATACACTACTGTTGGAGTATCCGACACACATCCGTCGATATTTTAAAAGATTCCTAGCAATATAGGTGTTGTCTGCCTATTGATAGATGAATCAAAAACTTTTCATTCAACTTATTCTGTCAATTCAAATTGAGATTAAGAAATCCAGTGTTCCACTAAGATTACGAATAGCGGTGTTCCACTAAGATTACGAATAGCCCGAATTCAAGTGGATTCTATTTAACTCTTCCTCAGAGAAAGACGATCAAACAATTCCCAATCATGCTCCTTGCAGATCAGATCATCCATATAATATACAAGAATAAACTCCGCTATTTAACTACTCTAAAATCCTTTTCCATCGCGATTGTTGGTTCTTTCTGAGATGTAATTGAATTACAATCTCTCTAACTTTGTCTCTGTTCTCCCTCTAGGTGCCCTTAAATCTTTTTGCATTGCGCTCATACAGATGCAGTAAATTGATGCAGCAAATAAGAACTTCAAAATATCAGCCTTGACTCCAATCGTTCTTCACACGTTTGGCCAGCCAAGTGAGTTCATTTTCCCACCTTGTTATCAGTCTATTTTCACCCATCCAGGTCAGTAAGGACTTCCATACATGTTTTGAGTATGTGCACTCAAAGAAAAGATGCACAGTGTCTCTTCTACTCCTCCATTGCACAGAACACAGTCCTTTGAGACATGGACACCCAATTTTCCAGTCTATCTTTGGACGGCTTAGCCTCAATAGCAACCCATGTAATATATTCGTGTCTAGGCATAGTCCCAGATCCCATTGTAATGCTCTTCCACGGTACCTTAGAGCATTGTGGAATCAGTGCTATATATACGTTCTTTATTCTGAATTTGCCTTTCCATCAACAGCTTTGCAACTGTGTTATCAGGCTACTATTGCCTATTGTTACACCATTTTCTTGCATCAAACGATTTCCTAACAATCCAGCTTGCTTGTCTAGGAGTTTGTAGTTCAGTCTGTTCCTTGTCTTTGATATAGAAGTTGTGTACCAATTGAATCCATATAGTATCATATTTTCCATCTAGTTCCCATAGCAATTGACAAATAGCTGTTTCGTTTCACATTAAAGATGTTAAGGCCTCCTACTAATCTTGGTAGACACTCATTGTCGCAGGCAACAGTGCTTTTTTTGATGCCTCAGCACCGTCTATCCATAGGAAAGTCCTACAAATAGTTCAGTGATCAACTGAATAACACTCAGTGTAGTCAAACGCGCGCTTAAACCTTGAAGTGAGGCTCAAAACGTGTTGAGCGCTTCGCCTCACTTTATGTGCGCTACAGTCATCCTCAAGGTTCTAAGGCAAATTTTTCCTTGTCAATTAGCCTCTTCTGAAGAAGTGACATAAACAATTGATATTTAACTTTATCATATTTTTTTTCAATTTCTTTGGTCATATAGTTGTCATTCATGTTAATTATTAGTCTTGAACTAAACATATATATTAGTATATTTTTTCTCCCTTTGCGCCTTTTTTCATTGAAGAACGCGCTTTATTTGCGCTTAAAGCCCCAACGGACCTTAGAGCTCTTTTCGCTTTCGCCTTTGATAACACTGTCAGCTCTGCAACACATGAAAGCTCATCTGCATATCAGATGTGTGCTAGTTTGAGTCTCTCACTCCTCGGATGGTAGTTAAAATCAAGATTGTGTCTTAGTTGCTTCAAAACTCAATAGCTAATTCAAAGAGATAAGGTGACATTGGGTCACTTGTCTTAGTCCTTTGTTTGCTTGGAACATAGGAGTAAGATCACCATTAAGGGTAAATGCATATTGTACTGTGGTCACACACTCCACTACCAAATTCACAAACTTTATAGGAAAGCCAAAATCAAGCAGAACCACTCTTAAGAAAGACCACTTAATTGATAAGCTTTTCTAATAACTACCTTCACTACGCATCAGAGAGATACTCCTTCTGAGAGTATCCTTTGACCAGTTCATGAGCTATAATCACATTGCCAAGAATGCTCCTCCCTTCTATAAAAGCTGACTGTGAGGAACCCACCAAACAGTCCACCACAAGTTTAAGTCTGGAAGCACCTTAGCTATCTGTTTGTAGACAGTAGTACAACATGCAATGCATCTAAACTCTTTGACATAAGTAGGATTAGGAACTTTGGGCACTAATGTCAATGTAATATAGTTCATCCCAGTTAAGACCTTTCCAATTTCAAAGAATTGTAACACAGTTTCTATCACCTCCTCCCCTATGGTTCCCCATAAAGTTATAAAAAAACTCAACTGGGAAGCCATCAATACCTAGAGCCTTCTCAGAAGATAAATCTTTGAGGGCCAGCAGCATTTCCTCCCTTCTTACCTCCTGTACCAATTGTCTTTGATAATCAGGTGTAAGGCAGAGGCCATATATGGCTATTGTTATGTCAATACTTGGTAATGCAGTGGCATTTGTTCCAAGAAAGCCTTTGACAAACTTCAGGAACTCCTATTCTGTAGAGGATCTGTTAACATGTCTCCAAGCTCAATAATAATGTTAGATACCTTATTTTGGCCTGCCTTGCTTTCATAAAGGCATGCAAGAACTTGGTACGAGATCCAAAGTGGCTTTGGATTTTTCTCTTAGCACCCTCTTCTGAATGTTGGACCAGTCTGCCAACTGGATTAACAATTCTCTCTCTTTACTAATTAGTTCTGGATTGAATATGTCAGACTGGAACTGAGCCTAAGTGATCCCAAGCTGCTCCTGTAATTCCTCAACTCCCCTATTCAGGTTTGTGATGTTTCTATTCATTTGGGTAGCCATTAGTTCAATCAGTTGAAGTTTCCTCCATACTCCATAAATAGTGTGACAGGGTACTATGAACCACCTTTTGAAAAGCCTGCTGATTAAGTAGTTCAGTGTACAGTCTGAAGGGTCTTGGGATAAAAAATTTACGAAGTATCCCTTGAGAAGCAGCAATCCAAGTCCTTCTATTCCGACCTTTTCTTTTTTATCACGAAGTTGTAGAGTTCCTTCTTGTCCAACTTATTTGCCACTTTGTGCTTACGGATTTTCAGTTTGACCATTTTGTGGAGCTAACTGATATTAGATAAATTCATTCTTCTAAAATTAAAGTTAACTAATATTCCCACGTTACAATTTTCCTCATTTAAAAAATGATCAAAGAATATTGTTAAGAAATGGACCTTAGCCCTAACTCAACCCCAAAAGCTAGCACATGAGGTAGGATTTGCCAAGACCATATAATGAGACCAAGTGCACGTTATCCCACTGATGTGGAACTCCAACAAAGACAACTTAAAATATTATTAATAAATAAACACCAAAGAATAGAAAGTACATTGATGATTGCATGCAATAGAATTACTTCCATAAACCAGAAAAGACGAGTTCCCATTACCTGCCATGCGATGCGATCAATATTAAGAGTAAGAAGCAGTGTTTTTGCCCCTAATCGTGCTGAAGCAAGGGCAGCTTCACATCCTGCGTGGCCTCCTCCCACCACAATCACATCATATCTTTCATCACCCACCTCAGCATAGCTACTCGAGCCTGCCAATTCTTTTTATTATTCATCAGACGTTTTCAGCAGAAAACATGACTAAATGGTACTAACGAACCATCTAGTTTAGATTATCAAAATGTTTGCAAACTATCTTGTTATGAATGAGGCACAAGATAATAAATTTGGTGAAATTAGACTCATTAGAAAGAGAAACAGGCCCAAGCCTCCACCTTTTAAGCCGTTTAAATACATTTGGGACCAAGGAGCATGTGCACTATGGGCGGCTATATATACAAGAGGAGCTATGAACTTGCATCTTTATATTCTTAGTTGTTTCATTAGACTAATTCTGGAACCTACACCCTTCTTTATTCTCCTCCTATTTCCAAGCTATGGTGTAAGGAAGGAGATAAACTCCTACATCAATGTGTATGACTACACTTCCCCATATCAATACAATTCTCCTTCACTACATATTTACATAACCAACTAATTAATCAGCTTAACGAAAGTAATAGTCCTAACAATCAAGAACTAGTTTTGAGAAATGATGCAGATTCATTTACACTCACGAGAAAGTTAATAGTTCTTTTCTTTAATCAAATTGTGGGTAGGGAAATACAAGGTGGGGAATTAACCTCGCCAGCAAAGTGAAAGTTTACGTAACCAACCAAATACACTAGGTCGTCAAGTTAAAATGATAAACAAAATCATTGCCACTGATACAAGTTTTCATGTAGTTCTTAAATATTAATACTGAATATGTCAAATTGGCATAAGCGAGAGAATGTTTCAAATTGAAAGTATAACTTTTTTTTTTTTTGCCTCAGCAGTAATAAAATGAAGAATTATGTGTTTCTACTTACCATTCGACGGCGAACTGGAAGCTACGACGGTGTAAGGGCGTCTGGAGGAGGAGTACAAAGTGCATAAGCTACCGGAAAACTGGAAGCTCCGGTATAACCTGATGAATTGACGGTGCTTACGAAGAAATGGAGAGGAAAAAGAGCGAGGAACTTGAGAAGCGAACCGGGTCCAGTTCAGAGAAAGAACAGTCGCCATTGAAGTTCAGAGGTGTAAAGCTGTTGAAGCTCATATATATGAAAGAGATAAATTTCTTTTAAAATACCCCTCTATTTTGTATATATTTTGAAGTGCACCCCAAAGTTTTTAAAACTACAATAAGGTCCAACCTCTGTGTGCATCGGTTGGTTCGATTCGATTTATCGATTTTCGGTTTTTAGATATGTTATATCAATAACCAAACCAATACGATATTGTTTATCGATTATCGATTTTGGTCCATAACGGTTCGGTTATCACTTTGACTTATAAGAAAAAACTTTTAAAACAAATATATGACTTTTCTAATAAGTTTGATGCGAAAACACAATAACGAAACTTTACAAATGCTCATAAAATAGAAATAATAAGAACAAAGATGAAAAGAACTATACAAGCGTTACACAAAGAGAAATTAAGAGTAATATGGTTCTTATTATAGATTTTATCGTTTTTTATAATGTGAAATTGTAAATTCGAAGTCATTGTAAAGTGTAAATTGAAGGCTAAAGGACAAAGATAGTAGTACCTACTAAGGTATTGAGATCAATATATATAATATTTATGTACAAGTAGAAGTAGTAAATTATTAGTCTTAATGGGTTATCAGTTTATCAAATATTAAAAATTAATATCGAATCGATAATCGAATAATTTTTTTTTATAAAACCATTAAAAATCGTTAATCCATTATCCAATATAATAAACCAATAAACTTTTATCGATTCGATTTCAGCACACCCCTAAACTCCTTGCAATATTTGCCCCACGAATACTACTTCAAAATTTTGGATGTTGTTAAATGCTTCATTACAAATTTGATCCATTATTTTAAGAAAAAATGAGATAAAAATATTTTTTGAGTCAAAAATATTTGTTTAAAATAATTTAATAATTATTACTTACATAAAGTAGTCATTTGATTCCTTTCAATTTCAAGTGCAATACATTTTTTGCGACTATTTTTTTTTTTTCTTTAATAGAGTTTTTTCAGTCATTAATGAGTTCGTATGATCTTTCTTTTTTTTCTTAATTTCTTCCTCATTTCTTATTTCTTGTTTTCCTTCCTCACCCCTTCCTTCTTCTCCTCATCTTTCATGTTTAAAATCGTTTTAAAATTTGTTTTTGAAATTGTACGTGCTGCAAGTATGAATCGTGTCGAGTGAATTTTATATGAAAATACTTGAAATATCAACGATCTCATGTCTAATAGACTGTTTAGATATGATTTTAAGTTGGTCGGGATTTAAAGATTTCATTAGCTATTAAAGTTTTTTTGAACATATTTATTTCTTTTATTTAGTACTTTTATCATATAAAAAAAAGATAATTATTTTTTAATTTATACTCAACATTAATTGAGCTGAGAAAGAAAGGCATAAAATGCATTTAACGAATGCGATTTATAAGTATGTTTCAGTGTCTTTCTATTTATTGATTAAATTACGTTATTATCCTTTATGTTAAGAAAAGGCATAAAACGCATTCAATGAATGAATATATATAAGTTTAAGTCTTTTTCAATTTATTGTTGAAATTATAATATTACCCCTTCTGTTTGATTTTATTTGTCCATAATTTTTTAATATATGTATTTCTTTAATTTACTACTTTTATCATATCGAGAAAGATAATTATTTTTAAATTTTATATTCAATATTAATTGAGCTGGGAAAGAAAGAATAAAACGCATTCAATGAATGCAATTTAGGAGTAAGTTTCACTGTCTTCCCATTTATTGATGAAATTACGTTAGTACCTATTCTGTTAAGAAAAACATAAATCACATTCAACCAATGCGATTTATGTATAAGTTTCAGTCTTTTCTCATTTATTATTGAAATTATATATTACCCTTCTGTTTAATTTTATTTTCTAATATTTTTAAAAATATTTATTTCTTTATTTTACTACTTTTATCATATTGAGAATGATAAGTATTTTTAAATTTTATACTCAACAGTCAATATTAATTGAGTTGGAAAGGAAGGCATAAAACGCATTTAACGAATGCGATTTATGAGTAAGTTTCATTGTCTTTCCATTTATCGATGAAATTACGTTATTAATCATTCTGTTAAGAAAGACATAAAACGCATTCAACGAATGCGATTTATGTGTAAGTTTTCCTTTTTTTCTTATTTATTGTTGAAATTACGATATTATCCCTTCTGTTTAAGTTTATTTGTCCAATATTTTTAGCATATATTTATTTCTTTACTGTACTACTTTTATCATATCGAGAATGATAATTAATTTTAAATTTTATACTCAACATTAATTGAGTTGTGAAAGAAATGCATAAAATGCATTTAAGGAATATGATTTATGAGTAAGTTCTAGTGTCTTTTCATTTATTGACGAAATTATGTTAGACATAAAACGTATTCAACGAATGCGATTTATATGTAAGTTTCAGTCTTTTCTTATTTATTGTAGAAATTAAGAGATTATCCCTTCCATTTAATTTTATTCGTCCAATATTTTTGGAATATATTTAATTTTTATTTATTATTTTTATCATATCGATAATTATTTTTTGATTTTATATTCAACATTAATTGAGTTGAGAAAAAAAAAACATAAAACGCGTTCAGCGAATGCAATTTATGGGTAAGTTTCAGTGTCTTTCCATTTATTGATGAAATTACGTTATTGACCCTTCTGTTAAAAAAGGCATAAAACGCATTCAACGATTGCAATCATGTATAAGTTTCGATCTTTTCTCATTTATTGTTGAAATTACGATATTACCATTATGTTTAATTTTATTGTCCAATATTATTAGAATATATTTATTTCTTTAGTTTAACACTTTTATCATATTGAGAAAATATATTTTTTTAATTATATACTCGATATTAATTGAGCTGAGAAAGAAAGACATAAAATGTATTCAATGAATACAATTTATGAGTAAGTTTCAGTATCTTTCCATTTATTGAGAAAATTACGTTACTACTCATTCCGTTAAGAAAGACATGAAACACATTCAATGAATGCGATTTATGTGTAAGTTTCAGTCTTTATCCATTTAGTGTTGAAATTATGATATTACCCCATCCGTTTGATTTGATTTGTCCAATATTTTTTGAATATATATATTTTTTTTTTATTACTTTGGTCATATCGAGAAAATAATTATTTTTTCATTTTATACTGAACAATAATTGAGCTGAAAAAGAAAGACATAAAACGCATTCAACGAATGCAGATTTATGAGTAAGTTTCAGTGTTTTGATTTTTTATTGATGAAATTACGTTATCACCCCTTCTGTTAAGAAAGGCATAAAATGCATTCAACTAATGCGACTTATGTGTAGGTTTCAGTGTCTTGATTTTTATTGATGAAATTGCGTTATTATCCTTATGTTAAGAAAGCATAAAATGCATTCAACGAATGCGATTTATGTGTAAGTTTCAATTTTTTCCCATTTATTGTTGAAACTAGAAAATTAAGTCGGGCTTCGCGCGGTCATGTAAAATATCAATAAATATCTGAAATAAAATCAATAAATTAACTAAATGTACTCATTCTTAAGTTTATTCAAGATATAAGAAAGATTTTATTTTTTGGTATTTTGAATTGATAATAAATTAATTGGATTTGTGTTTTTTTACACCTTGAGTATCGTTGTAGCTTTTAATTATGATTATTATTTAGGATGATTTGTCAGGTTGTTATAGATTTTTATCATGACGATATTCATTTACATTATTTCTCCTTATTCTACTTTGAATCTTTATTTTCTTGAGCGGATCTATTTAAAATAACATCTCTACCTACAAGAATATTGGTAAGGTTTACATTTTATCCTCTATAAACCCACTTTGTGAGATTATACTGAATTTGTTGATGTAATTATTGTCACAATTCTTTGTTATATAATATTTTTTTCATTTTAATTTAGGTAGGAAAAAGCTCCATATAAAATTGAGAATTATAAACAAACAAAATCAATACTTCAATCACATAACAGAAACAACTCATATATCTCAATCTAGTACTTGAGAAATAAATAGAAAAAGTCAAGGATATAAAAAACTCTTGTCACGACTCAAAATCACAAGTCGTGATGGCACTTATTTCCCAACCGATAGGTTAGCCAACTCAATATTTTTACAAATTCAATACAATATTTAAGGTAGAAAGATAAACGAAAACATAATATCCAAACACTAAGTCTATTTATGAGTATGAAATGCGAAAATCTAAATTATCATCCCAAGATTTAGTGTCATAAGTACAAGAGCCTCTAAACTAAGATACACGTCTGGAACTAAATGACCAACCTAAACGCAAGGAATATCCTAAATACTAAAATAAAATGATAACTCGACTTAGAGGGAAGTGTGGGCCACAAAAGTTGTTCACCACAACTCCAAGATAATTCAAATACTCAGCTCTGAAAGCTCCACGAAATGCGCTCAAATTTGATTTTCAATCTGCACCACAAAAGAGTGTAGCAAGTGTAGTATGAGTACGAAACCACGCATACCCAGTATATCTCACAGACTGACAACGAAGAAATAATGACAGAAGAATATAAGAAAATAAGTTTTTAAATTTTACAAGTCCACATTATACTTATCAACCAATTATCATCAATAGGAATATCAAACTTCACGTAATGTATAACCACCAATAAAACACGAAATCAACAAGAATGAATGACGATGTAATGAGATGTCAATGCAGGTGCACAATATGATATCAATCAAAATGGATGATGCAATATCTCAATAAATTAAATGTCGCTATGACATATAATCACCTCAATTATCACAATTATACGGGTTCTATAAAGAAACACAGTCACACACAAAAAATCAAGTCACTAAATACATCAGCTAATGTTTCTATGCTTTGACATTTTCAATCACAATCCATCATAATATGATAATAAAAATTTGGCTTAAGTCATCGATAACCACTTAAGTTATCCGCAAATTTCACTTAGACACCTCTTCTTAGACTTGTTTCAATTGAACACCTATACAACAATATTAAACCCTTTTTGCTGATATGAAAAAATATTTGTAATACACAAAGAGAAAGGAGCGTGAAAGCATAACTTTTTAGCCAAAAAAAAGATTTTATACCTTCTTCTTCTTTGAGAAAGCTCATCACCATTTTTCTATGACAAGCTGCAACCATCACCACTCATAATTCTTTCTCCTTCCTTCTCGATTTTCAGCCATTCTCTTTCTCCAATACACCAGCTTATCAAATCAGTTGCTGCCATCCACAAGTCTACCATCGTCAAATAACCTTAGCCTTTCAAACAACCAACTACACATTCAAATTTGCCACCGTAAGTTTTTCGTCAGTGAAAAATGTTATCTCTGCTTCCACCAAAAGTATCTATCTCTTGTTCATCTCTTTTGTCAAATTAAACCCAAACATAAATTAAATATAAATCTTAAAACAAAAGAAAAACAAAAAAAGGAAGAAGATGAAGCGGAGATTCCTTTCCATTGACGCAAATTTCATAACATAAAGATACAAAAAAATTAAAATAACAAGCAATTAGTGATCAATTATCTCTTTACTTTAGTGTTCATTATTTCCGGCAAACTTCATTTTTTCCGGCAAGAATAGTTCTTTGAAATTGTTAATGTATTCAAATTTTAAAGAACTCACAACACAAGAAGAAAGAAAAAACATCAATAAATCTAAGTTGAAGTTTGAGGATAAGAGTAAAATTAAAAATTGGCAGTGTATGGTGTATTTGGGGAAGGTTCTAGTGAAAGAGGAGAAAGGTGAGGATGATTTTCTTTTTCTTTTCTTTCTAAAAAAAATATTATTTTTCCTTATATATTTTTTTTAGTTATTCTAGGTCCAATATCACGTGTCTTCTTTTAATTAGTTACTATGCTATATCATCCGCAAGTGAATAACACACACTCTCTTATTTCAGCTGATTGTCTATAAAGTGTTTGATAGGTAAAAGTTTTTATTGGTGCGTTTGTTCAATTGGAACAAGCCTAAGAAGAGGTATCTAAGTGAAATTTGTGGACAAATTTAAGTAGTTATCGATAACTTAAGCCTAAAATTTTTCTTTAATCACACCGGTACTCGTACCAATGCCTGTCACATCATTGGTACGAGACCCCATCTTTCATCCTTACCTTATTTTTAATCTTTGATTAGAAAACGTCCCTCAACGAAATCTGATAAGTCTTAACATATCTTGAATGTCGAATACGTACCACGAATCTTTAAGATTTTGCCATTCCTTTTAGTAAGCTTCATAATATTTTTAATCTATTAAATATGCAATCTTCATAAGCAATATACACCCCTATTACTATAGGTCTAACCTAGATCCAAATACTCACCCTAATCTATAATTAAATTCATAAATTTTGGTGCCAACTAAATATGTCAAGTCTTATATTCCTAAAGTTTAAGCCTAGAGTTAAATCTCAATTTACCAAAACACCCTATTTACATAATACTATATAACCAAATTTGATTACCTACATTAAAACATCAACAATAAAGTAATAACTATAAGAAAAATTCTAAAATTTTAAAGCACTAGTTACATAATTTGTATCCTTTAACCACGAAAAAAAACACTATAATAATAATAATACACAAACAAAAATACATAGAATCTCATTAATGTATAAAACCTTATTTTTGCCAATGATTAGTCCCTCGTTAATTTCCTCTTTAATATGGTAATCAACACTACAAGAAAACTGTTAATTAAATGAGAATTTTATGGAAATTAATATAAAAATTTAAAGGAAAATAAGATTTCTGCGTATTTTCATTCTAATCCCTAGAAAAACGGGAGAAAATCTCCATATAATTAACAGTTTTCTTATAGTGCATCACGTAAATTAACGAACATAAATTGATTTGCCCAATATCATATTCTTACTAATATTACTTTATTAGAATTTTCCAATAACTACTATATTATTAAACTATCATTATGGTCAAACAGTACCTTCTGCTATTCATAAAATTTGGAAAAACAAAATTCAATAGAAAATAAGAGCACTTCAATTAAAAGATTTTAGTTATTGTTTAAAAGATTAATCATCAATTAAATAATTTTAGTTAAATAAATAGTTCAAAATTTCTATCTAATATTTTACGAGAAGAGTCTTTTATGATAGAAAAAAGTCTAGTGCTCAAAACGACATAGCTATCGTTATATGAAAAGTTAACCAATAAGTGTTAAATTAGGTTTTAGGTCTAACTTACACCCCAAAAGTTAGCTTAAAGGGAGGAGGATTGCCCAAGCCTTTATAAGGAGTTCACCCATCTCATTAACCATCGACGTGGAACTTTTGTCATTCTTGAACACCTCACCTTACGTCCAATGCTTAGCATCTGTTGTATGGACAATTTTGATTTTGGGAGCTCCAACATCGGGTGAGACGGGCCCTACTCTGATACCATGTGAAATTATGTCTTAGCCTAACTCACACCCCAAAAGTTAGCTAAAAGGGAGGAGGATTGCCCAAGCCTTTATAAGGAGTCTACCATCTCATTAACCACCGATATGAGACTTTTGTCATTCTTTAACAATAAGAGAGAAAGATAATGAATTTTATTCAAGAAAAAAAAATGTTAAGAACTAACAGAGTCATAATTGAAAATCTAAACGACCAAGTACTATAAAAAATAAAACAAAACTTTTGCAAAAAAATGTTAAGAACTAACAGAATCATAATTGAAAATCTAAACGACCAAGTACTATAAAAAATAAAACAAAACTTTTGCAAAACAATACAGATGAGTATTGTCTTATTTGATTTATATATGAAAAGAAAGATAGAGCAATTATATTCCAAATGAATATCACATATAAAATATATTAAAATTGTAGAAAATGGGGTAGAGAAATAGTTTAAGTGTAAATGTCTAATGAAGTAGATTAAAGAAAAAATGACTACTGGAATGAATAATGTGATAAAATTTGTGTTATAATTATTCATTCATTACATAAAATAAATATTGATTGTGGTGAAGAGAATAAAATCAAATATTACTTTATTACTAGTAAATAAATTTAATAAATGTGATTTATGTGTAAGTTTCAGCTTTTTCCCATTTATTGTTAAAAATTACGATATTACCTTTTTCGTTTAATTTTATTTGTCCAATATCTTTTAGATATTTTTTTTATTACTTTTATAATATTGAGAATATATTTATTTTTTCATTTTATACTCAACATTAATTGAGCTAAGAAAGAAAGGTGTAAAAAACAGTCAACTAATGCGATTTATGAGTAAGTCTCAATGTCTTGGTTTTTTATTGATGAAATTATGTTACTGCCCCTCCTGTTAAGAAAGGCATAAAAGACATTCAGCGAATGCAATTTATGAATAAGTTTCAACGTCTTATTTTTTTATTGAGAAATTACGTTATTACTCAGTATGTTAAGAAAGACATAAAACGCATTCAATGAATGCGATTTATGTGTAAGTTTCAGTCTTTTTCTCATTTATTATTGAAATTACGAGATTAACCCTTCCGTTTAGTTTTATTTGTCCAATATTTTTTTGAATATATTTAATTTTTTTATTTATTACTTTTATCATATCGAGAAAGATAATTAGTTTTTCTCTTTATAGTCAACAAAATTGAGTTGAGAAAGAAAGACATAAAACACATTCAACGAATGCGATTTATGAGTAAGTTTCAGTGTCTTATTTTTTTATTGATGAAATTACATTGTTACCCCTTCTGTTAAGAAAAAAAAAATAAAATGCATTCAAGGAATGCTATTTATCTGGAAGTTTCAGTCTTTTTTCATTTATTGTTAAAATTATTATATTACCCCTTCTGTTAATTTATTTGTCCAATATTTTTTGAATATATTTACTTCTTTTATTTGTTACTTTGATCAGTTAAATTATGTCATTAATGTTTATGTGACTATAAATCTATCTTATTATAAAAGTATAAATATATTATTTTAATATATATGAGTTAATTTGACTTGATTCTGAATTTAAGAATAAAAGATTTGTGGAATGTATGACCTATATTACATTACTAATGTTTGTACGATTATAAATTATCTAGGTATAGAATTATGTTTGTTTTAATATGAATGAAAAAAAGTGAGTCGTATAAAGTTGAAGAGTAACAAAATATTTTGATTTTTTCTTTCGGTCATTAATGATTTCATATGATCTTTTCCTTCTTTTTCTTGATTCCTTTCTCCTTTCTTATTTCTTGTTTTCCTTCCTTCCTCCCTTCTTTCTTTTCCAAATTCTTTCATGTTCAAAGTTTCTTTAAAGCTTGCTTTTGAAATTGCACGTGCTGCAAACTCAAACCGTTTTGAGTGAATTATATATGAAAAGACTTGAAATATTGAGAATTTCATGTTTAATTTTTTTTACTGTTTAGATATGATTTATATATATATATATATATATATATGGTATACATTAGATATACGTAATATATCCTATTAATAAAATATCGACAATCACATATACATGCGATCATTTTTATTGATTTTATTTTCATGTGCATATTGGTAAGAGACCCTTATTTCAATTTCAATTTCGAAAAGTGAAGAATATTTTAATCTTCAAATATTTAACCTTTTTAAAGTGAAATTTATAATTAAGTATCAATGGAACAATAAACAATTCCTTGAATTATTTTTTTAAGTGATTTTAAGATTTCATCTGTTTTTTTTCTAAAAAACATTATTTTGGTATCATTTGATCGGAAGCTTGACAAGTCTAAAATATCTATTTATTCGTGTCATCCTCTGCTATTTTAGCTTGATTTCTAGTATTATTGCATTCTATTTGCACATTATTCTCACAAATTCTAAGTAGCAACTAAATTTTTAATTTTATATAAAGGAGACTGAAAGTTTATTATTAAATTAACTTATAATCGTAAAACTCATGAAAATTATATATTTATAAAAATAATTAATTTTGTTAATACATCTAATCAAAGTGTTATATCTTAATTAAATTATCATGTATATATATAATTATTTTTAGTGTCAAATTATTAATAAAGAAAATACGAAAAAATATTGTTCATGGTTTTATCATGTCTTTATAATTCTTTGAACGTTTTATGCAAAAAATTGTCTGAAAATATTCAATTATTTATTATCGTCAGATGAAGATTTCCTTCAAAAGAACTCTACTATACTCGTTTCACTATAAGAAAGTATTAAAAGGCCTAGGCACGTTTCAATATAACTACACAAATTTGTGAGAACCGTAAAAAAAACAATGTTATCAATAAATATATATGATTATATATGTGATAGCTTTTTCACATGTGTTGCATGTGTTTCATGCAAATAGTATATACAATATAAATTATATTAAAATTGCAAATAGTATATACAATATAAATTATATTAAAATTGAAGTGTAATGAGTAATATAAAATTTAATGTGGAAAAAGTACAATATAAAATTAATGTACAATTTATTGTTGAATGACAAGTGATTGGATATTTTCTAGATCTGCGAATTTGAACAACTAACACACACTTTCTTATTAATAATATTTTCTATTTGTGCTCCACTTCGATGATCAGCTTAGTCTATACGTATGATTGAGCAAATAAGCAACTTTAGTAAACAATATATATGATTAAGTGTAGATCGAACCACTACTAATTTTTAGAACCAATAATCCAAGTAACTAAATGAAAAGGATTATAACAATAAGTTAAGTCTAGTGAGAAAATCCAACTTCACTAATTCAAGAAGGTAAAAGTCTAAGCAAGACAGAAGATGCCAAGCCCGGAGCCTATATCCTGGACGTGGTCGACATTCGAAGATCATTGCTGTTCCACAAGCGAACC
This sequence comes from Solanum lycopersicoides, assembly GCA_022817965.1. NCBI lineage: Eukaryota > Viridiplantae > Streptophyta > Magnoliopsida > Solanales > Solanaceae > Solanum > Solanum lycopersicoides. The sequence goes on from CM040618.1 coordinate 107,051,219, forward strand.
CTTGGACTGACTAACTCAACTCAGCAGAAGACTCAATCAACTTAGTTAAGAAATAAAGCATGTTCAAAGAAACACTTCATATAACAATCTGGACAAAAATGTCCCTTAAGTCTCAACAAGAAAAAATAGGCTCCAAACTAAACTACTACTGTCTACGAAGCCTCTAAACTAACTAGAATGGATGTTGGTACATACCTCACAACATCCTAAAAACACTAGACTATTAAAGCAAATGAAAAGAACGTCCTCTGGAATGCAAGGGGCTCACAACTGACTCTGGAGCTCAATCTGGATTAATGAAGTGCTGCATGCTGATCCTAGTTACCTGCGTCTGCATCATAAAACGATGCAAGCCAACTGACATCAGTACATGGAATGTACGAGTATGCGAGTTGGAATGCTAACACAACTAAAAAGCTTGAAATGGAGTAAGGATGAACTTACCTTGACTCTGCTCAACTCATAAGATAACAACTCAATATAAAGCAATAAAAGCATATGTAATGTATTATATATATATATATATATATATATATATATATATATATATATATATATATATATATAGAGAGAGAGAGAGAGAGAACACATAAGCAGCCCCTTGAACTTGTACGCTTTTTCCGTTTAGAGACCTTAACAAGAGCCCCTTCCTATTGAACACTTAAATAACTAAAAAAGTGTACCTATCAAACACACGTGGCTGACTTGTCACCTATCGTTTGAAACATGCCTTTTGAGCGCGTGAAGTGAGAAAAAAAAAGCTGACATGTCTGATTTGACATACTTAACGGTACAATTTCCCCCCTTTTATTTATCCACCCTAAATTCTTCCCTTTTTTTTATTTCTAATCTCTTTCTTCTCCATATCTCACCATTGTTGCTGTTGGAGATAAAAAAAAATTCTTCATTCATCTTCTTTACAGCGAATGAAATGTCCAATTTGTCGATTTCAACTTCTTCTGTTGCAAATGTGTTTTGTTGATGTGGGGTTAATTCTAAATTGAAAACCTCATGGACACAACTTAATATAGAACGTCAATTTTTTTGCTGCAAAAGCACAAAGGTAAGATTTTTATTATTATTCAAATCTGGTTAAACAAATTGCTGTCAATCGCTAATTATAGTTTAATTATTTTAATAATTGTATAGAGAAGAGGTGAATACGATTTTTTTCGATGGTACGATGATGATCTACCGCCTCAAGCAAAAAAGATCATATGGGGCCTATTGAAAAGAATCAAATCATATGAACAAGAGAGGAAGCGGGCAACAAAAATCAGGATCATATGTGTTATTGCACTCGTGATTTTCGCTATATGGCAATATTTATGTTAGTAGGCTTAGAGTGATTGTATCAGTAGTCTTGTGTTTCTGTTGTACTGATGTTAAACTAAGGAATGGAGATAAGTTGTTCATTGATCTATCATATTTTTCTTGTTTATTAGCCTCTATTGTATTGCCTTATTTCTATTCCTCTTATTCACCTCCAATCGACGATAACCATATTAAGTGAACAACAAAACAATAAGCTCCAAACAAGCATGAATGATAGACAAAAAAATTCTTTGCATTTTCTTGCAAGAAACTCCACAGTTAAACCATTAGTTATAATTTACATCAAAAACATATTAAAGCATTCTCAGTATTGTTTCCTGCTTGCATTACAGATTCAAAATAAAACAACCCCCAAGAGTACATCAAAAACATCCAAGACACATTAAAGTAGTCACACCCATGTTCTTGTTTTTGTTGCACTAGACATTTGTAGATCCACCCCTTTTGAACTTGCGTTGTAATTGTGAAGTGGTGACAACATATTTACCCTTCCATTTTAGTCCACGAGTCTTATAACCAATATCAATGTTTATTGGTGCTGCACACTTGAAAACAGCTGGAGTAACAACTCTTTCACCTGTTGTATCAGGATGTATACAAGAAACTAAAATTAAGTGCCTATTATCAAAGTAGGTAGATTATAAATAATTAAAGTTGGTTATACTCTTACATTTAATGTTTGTCTGTCACTTATATCATCAATGTAGATGCGAAATCCCACAGTCTTAGGCCTTTTGTTTCCTCCTTTGATGTTGATTCTCCTTCTCTTCCCATACCTCTTCCTGCTTGTTGCCCTTTTGTAACAGTTGAAGTATCATCACCTCCTCTCCCCCTACCTTTTCCCCTGCCTCTTCCCCTGCCGCTTCCAGCTTGTTGAACTCTTCCAACAGTTGAAGTATAATCACAAATAAAAGTTGATTGTTGGCCTGAGATGACATGTTGTGATGGTCTCCAAGTTGGTGGTTGGATAGAACCTACAGGTTGCCTTAAGATTTGAGGCTGACTTGAGCTAGCAGGTTGGCTAGAACCTACAGGTTGCCTCGAGCTTTGAGGCTGACTTGAGCTTGCAGGTTGCCGTAAGCTTTGAGGCTGACTTGAGCTAGCAGGTTGGGTTGATCTTTGAGGTTGACTTGAGCTAGAAGGTTGGCTTGACCTTCCAGGTCCAGGTTGGGTTGAGCTTCCAGGCTGACCCAATTCAGAGGATTTAATAGTGTAAATAAGATGAAGAAAAATTGTAATGCATTTTATTTATTTAATTGAAGTAATCAAAGGTGGCTTGAGTATTACCACATATTTGCAGGCTTTATTATTGTGGCCTTGTTGATGACACTTGGAGCAAGTCATTTTTACACCTTTCCTAGATAACTTCCCATACTTCTTTCTTGGCTCATCCTTTGACTTTCTTCTGGATTTTGGTGGTCTGCCAGACATTTGCTTTGGTTCAGGAGGCTCAATCACTATATCACTAGTGCGAGGTCACATTTTCATGTTAGGTATTGGCTGAATAAAGTAATTATAAGCCTTCATGAAAGTATCTTTTCTGTACCAATGTACAACATGATCTATAGGGTTTTGGACTGCATGCTGATATGCCAAAACAACATGTTGACATGGTATGCCTCTCAACTGCCAGGTTCTATAAGTACATGTCTTTTTTCTGATATCAACAATATGCCTATAATGATCCTCTAAAATTTCATATCCAAATTGGCCATTGAACCTAACTTGACAATCTTTAGCATAATCTTTGTTTTCTTCAAGTACTAAACTAGCCATAGGAGAAATTTCTGATATCCAAGTGTCAACAAATTTTCTCATCTCCACATTCTATCCATTATCTTATGTATAATCTCCTCTAACATAGTGATAATTGATTTATGCCTAGCAGCTAATATCCAAGAGTTAAATGTCTCACACATATTATTCTCAACAATATTACACTTAGCATGCTCCTTAAAATATGCTTTACACCATGTCTTTCTTTCATAATGTAACAAGTCCCCACAGATGTTCTTATTACCAAGTTTAGCAAGTTTATCCATTTCATCTTGAAATTTTACCATAAACTTGATTTTGCACATCTCCAGAATTGTTTTCTTCTTTCTTCTCCTCTCCAGGTCTTCTGCCAATAGGACCAAATGTGTCTAGCATACATCCTCTGCTCAAAATCTGATAGCAACTCCATTATGTCTACTACAAGACCCTACATATCATAATAATTTATGAGTAGTAATAATTAAATAAATAGGCAATGAAATCAAAATAAATATAATTAACAATAACTAATCTTTTGCATATCAGACATCACAGTCAATCCATCTCCAATGCCTAAGTTTAGATCTTGTATCAAGAAATTGATGAAGAAACTCCAACTGTGCTTTGTTTCTTGATCAACAACTGCCCAAGCAATCGGAAACATTTGTTGATTTCCATTCCTACCAACTGCAACCAATAATTCACCCTTGCAAGCACCCTTCAGAAAACATCCATCAAACCAAATGATTTTTCTACATTTTTCCAACCAACCTCTCTTTAATGCATCAAAACAAACATAAAAATAAATAAACAATTTTTTTCCTGGAGTAGATTCACTGTCTGTCCTCATCCAACATGAACTACCAGGATTAGTTTGTTTTATCATGTCTGCATAATCACACAGCCTTGCAAACTCCATCTTCCAATCACCTATAAACTCCTTAAGAATCTGTCACGATCCAAAATTCACAAGTAATGATGGCACCTATGTTCCCAACCAATAGGTAAGCCAACCCAACATATTAACCAAACTTAACCAACAAATGAGAAAAAAAGACAAACACTTAGCAAGAATCTCCAACATAGAGTTCCTTATAAGTACGAAATGCGGAAGCTTAAAAAAAATATACCACCCCAAGAATTGGTGTCTTAAGTACAAGAGCTTCTAAAATACGATGCAAGTCTGAAATTAAAATGACAAATCTAACATAAGGGATATCCTGTCTGAATACTAAATAACAAAATAAATAAAAGATAGAGGGAGGTGTGGGCCACGGAACAGCCAAGCAGCTCACCACAACTCCAAGACACTCCAAGCTCGGACTCAATTTGCTCCACGAGATGTGCTCCTACTCGGAATCGAATCTGCACCACAAAGAGTGCAACAAGTGTAGTATGAGTACGAAACCACGCGTACTCAGTATATCTCATTGACCGACAACGAAGAAGTAGTGACGGGAGTTTATATAAGAAAAATTAATTCTTTAGTTATACAAGTCTATAACCAGTCAAGTTTCATCAAATAGATATAATCAAACATTAAGTAATTTCCAACCATCAAATAAAACGCATAATCATCAAGAATGAAGGATGTGATGAAATGCAATGTAATATGATACCATGAAATGATATGTCTCAGAATACCCAATACTCTCTCAACCATATATACATGACACTCCTCGGAAATACATCGAGAGTTCATGACCCATGGGGGACTCGCGAGGTTCATATACCGACACGGACGATCTCCACGTGTCTGTGCGGACGATCTCAATGCACAATCATAAAATCAATAATTTCCACACGGACGGTCTCCACGTGCCCAAATTACAATCTTAACATCTCACCATCCCCAGCACGGACGATCTCCACGTGTCCAATTTATACTCAATCTCATGCCAATGCATGTACACAATATTATTTCAAATAAGGGGATGATGATGCACCTCAATCAATCAAGTATCAACATAATACACAATCACCTCAATTATCACAACTATACAGGTGAAGTAAAGAAAACACAATCACACAAGAATTTCAAGTCAATAACATATTAGCTAATGCCCATATACCTTGGCATTCTCAATTTACAAACCACATTCTATAGTAGTAACTTTCCCTTTTATAACACCGGTACTCGTACTAATGCCCGTCACACCATTGATACGAGACCCCCATCTTTCACCCTTACCCCTTTGTCTATTTCATTTTTAATCTTTAATTAAGAAAACATCCTTCAACAAGTCTAAAAAGTCTTAACATACCTCAACTGCCGAACCTCGTGTCACCAATCTTCAAGATTTTTCCTTTCCTGTTTGCAAAGCTTCGGAACGTTCCCAATCTATCAATTGTGCAATATTCGTAAGTAATCGAGTTCATAGGTACTCAATTTATTATATGTCTAACCTAAACTCCAAAACTCACTCATATCTCCAATCAAGCTCCTACTCTTGATATATTTTATATGTCAAAGATTCATATTGCTAAATTTCAAGCCAAGAACTGAATCATAATCTTGTCGAATATACTAAAATTCAATGTCAAATTATATAATATACACCTAATAATTAATTACCTATCTCAATATATTAAATTTAAATCCTAATTTAATAATTAGCTTAAGCAGGTCAACATAATAACCTAAATTGCAGACATGGAGAAGCACCGAAATGACCATTTGCAGGTCATTCTGCAATATGCCAAATATCAAAGGAATTACATACAAATGCCAATCATTGGCATGATTTCCAATGATTGCCAATGATTGTCATAATTGCCAATAATTGGCCCATGATTTTATTCCCCACTATTGTAATACAAAAAAAATAAAAAAAATAAAAAGAAATAAAAAAAAGTGCAGACCAAAATCCCAGCACCTCAATAATGCTCCTACCGGCTCTATTCCAATTCCAGGTTCCAAACCACGAAGGAACAAAATTATATAAATTCCTCCTACCATCTCTATTCCAATGAAATAAATATTTTATACCCTTTCTAATGATAACGAATCACTGTAGCCTTAACATTGTTTATATATCAAACGATAATTTCTAATTTGGAGATACCATTTCTTATATCGAAGAACAAACATCAATTGCATTCATACCTTATGCAGAAATCCATATTTTTTTTATCCATACACTAAAATTAATAATACAGAAAGATCTTCCAACAAATAAAATTATAATTACCTGTACGAGTTTGGCTAGTCTTTATCGAAACACTCATCTTCAAATCACAAATTCATTCTTTCGATTGATCTTCTTTTGTTTTCCCCTCCAAGTCAGAATATAAACAATACTACTCCCGTTCTTTTTTATTCTTTTACCCTAACTACCTGTACGAGAAACACATATACGACTTTTAATCCTCAAAACTCCCTCACTATCAAGAATTGCAGCCTTGGCTTCTCCTTTTAACACCTCGTCCCTAATCTTACATAAATCACCATCATCAAACTGTTGAGCCCGAATCTGCTCCATCAAGGATGACCTAGCCTCCATATAAGCCAACACCATACCAGATTCTGAAATATCAAGTCTCACAAAGCTATTGGCCAAGGATTGGACATCCCTAGCTAAAGGACGCTCGCCAACCTGTAACATGGCTAGACTACCCATACTTACCGCCTTCCGACTCAATGCATCTGCTACTACATTTCCCTTGCCTGGATGATAAAGAATAGTCATGTCATAGTCTTTAAGCAACTCCAACCATCTCCACTGCCTCAGATTGAGATCTCTCTGATTGAATATATACTGGAGACTACAATGATCCGTGAACACCTCACAATGCACACCATAAAGATAATGCCTCCAAACCTTCAATGCAAACACAACAGCCGCCAACTCTAAATCATGAATAGGGTAGTTCTTCTCATGAAACTTCAACTGCCTCGAATCATAAGCTATCACCCTTCCCTTCTGCATCAACACACAACCAAGACCAATCCGAGAAGCATCACAATATACAACAAAACTCTCTCCCTCCACGGGTAGGGTCAAAATCGGAGCAGTAGTCAATAAAGTCTTGAGCTTTTGGAAACTAACCTCACACTCGTCAGACCACTGAAAAGTCACCTCCTTTTGTGTCAATCTAGTTAATGGAGATGCAATGGATGAGAAACCCTTAACAAACCGTCGATAATAACCTGCAAGGCCTAAGAAACTCCGAATCTCAGTAACTGAAGCAGGTCTGACCCAATCTCTAACCGCCTCAATCTTCTTAGGATCCACCATGATACCCTCCTTGGACACTACATGTCCCAAGAATGCTACCGAACTAAGCCAAAACTCACACTTTGAAAACTTTGCATAAAGCTTTTTCTCCTTTAGAATCCCAAGCACAATCCTCAAATGATGCTCATGTTCCTCCTTACTGTGTGAGTATATCAATATATCATCAATGAATACAATAACAAAGAAATCCAAATACGGTCTGAACACTCCATTCATCAATTCCATAAAAGCTGTAGGGGCATTAGTCAATTCAAAAGACATCACCAGAAACTCGTAATGGCCATAACGTGTTCGAAAAGCTGTCTTAGGGATATCCTCCGCCCTAACCTTCAGCTGATGATTGCCAGATCTCAAGTCAATCTTGGAGAAAACTAAAGCACCCTGCAACTGATCAAATAAATCATCAATACGAGGTATCGGGTACTTATTTCTGATGGTTACCTTGTTCAACTGCCGATAGTCAATACACATACACATAGATCCATCTTTCTTCTTCACAAATAACACTGGAGCACCCCAAGGAGATACACGTGGTCTAATAAAACCCTTGCACAGCAAAATCCTGCAACTGCTCCTTCAACTCCTTCAATTCAGCCGGTGCCATACGATAAGGAGGAATGGAAATAGGCTGAGTGCCTGGCTCCACATCAATACAAAAATCAATATCACGATCTGGTGGAAGACCTGGCAAATCGGTCGGGAATACCTCTGAAAATTCACTCACCACTGGAATAGACTCAAGCATAGGAGTCTTTACACTAGTATCTCGAATGTGTGCCAAGTAAGCTAAACATCCTCTTTGTACCAACTGACGAGCCTTAAGAAATGATATCACACCCTTAGGAGGGTGACTAAGAGAACCTCTCCATTCTACTATAGGAATTCCAGGCATAGCTAAAGTGATTGTCTTGGCATGGCAATTTAAAATTGCATGGTAAGAAGATAACCAATCCATACCAGGAATCACATCAAAATCTACCATATCTAAGACCTTTAAATCTGCATGAGTGTCATACCCCATCAATGTAATAATACATAATCGATACACCCTTTCTACAACTACAGAATCCCCGACAGGAGTAGAAACATATATCGGCAAATCAAGAGACTCACATAATATATCCATACTAGGAGCAAAATATGTGGACACATAAGAATAAGTAGAGCCTGGATCAAATAATACAGTAGTTGGTCGATGGCAAACCGGAATAATACCTGTGATAACAGCATCTGAAGCCTCAACCTCTGGCCTACCCGGAAAAGCATAACAGTGAGAACGACCTCCCTTAGATTGTGAACCTCCACGACCACCACCTCGACCAGAAGGAGAACCACCTCTACCTGAATGAGAACCACCTCTACCACTCTGTGCACCACCACTAGCTGGAGGTTGTGCAGCCCTGAAAGTCGAAGCCTGAGAACCCTAATGTAAGCCACCACGTCTGGTCCTAGGGTAGTCTCTCACATAGTGTCCCATATCACCATACTCAAAACAGCCCCTACGAGACGCAGACTGATGAGAGGAACCTGAATGACCAGAATGCCCTCCACGAACTACAGGTCTAGAAGATGAACCCTGTGAAGTATGCACCAAGCTCGAAGAGTTATGCCCAGTGTAACCAGCCTCAGACGCTGGTATAGCATCATGAATGGGTCTGTTGTACTGAGGGTGATAACCTATGCCCAAGTAACCTCGACTCCTAGGCGGAGCACCACCATAATCACCTGAATAGTGAGTCCTCTTGCCCTGTCGCTGCTCAAATCCCTCACGCCGAATCATCTCCAACTCCTTAGCAACATCTACCACTTTTTGGAATGGAACACCAGAAGCAGCAACCTGAGAAACTCCTAGACGGATTGGAATAATCAGCCCTTTAACAAACCTTCTCACTCTCTCAGCCTCTGTGGAAAGTATCATCGAAGCATGCCTAGCCAAGGCATGAAATTTACCCTCGTACTCTGTAACTGACATACCACCTTGCTGCAAACCCTCAAACTCGGCCCTCTTGCGCTCCCTCTCACTGCGTGGAACAAATTTGGATAGAAATACCTGAGTAAACTGATTCCAGGATAGTGGATGGGATCCAGCTGGCCTACTACTAATATAATCCCTCCACCACTGCTTAGCAGAGCCAGTCATCTGAAACGCTGTGTAGTAAACTCCATGAGACTCCACTAATCCAAGATTATGCAACTTCTCATGATAACTAACTATAAATTCATATGCATCCTCAGTTAAGTCACCAGTATAAGTAGGAGGATTCATTAGTCTGAACCTCCCAAACATCTTTTGCTCATCAATGGTCATAGAAAGCCTGTTCGCCAAATGTGATGTCATATCTGGAAACTCCATACTATCCAAACGAGAAGCTACAACAGCAGCTGACTGAGTCATGGGAGTCTGAGAATCTGGAGCAACTATCGGATCTGGAGTCTGACCTCCAACACGGGTCTGTGAGCCATCAGAAGTGACAGGCAAAGCTCCTGCCTGAGCCATCCCTCTAGGATTCCTAACATACGAGCCAAGGATCTTGAAGCACTGGGTGACAATAGTACTGGGTGGAGCCTGAGCTGGCCCATCCCCCTCGACACGATCTTGCACATCCCATGAATAACTCTGCATCAGAGGTACGGTCCTATCACGACCTGGGTAACTATTGGTACTTGACCTTCCACAGGTGTTGCAGTACGGCCCCTACCCCGACCTGAGCTCGTCCCCTGCCTCTACCTCGGATAGTGTTCCAGAAGCAGCACAGGAATAGGATTTCGACCCCACTTGCCGATGTACGAGACCTCGCCATCTGAGAGAATGAGATATCAAGATTAGAATTTCACAAGGTCAAGCGTGCACGATAATGAATAAAAGAACAGAATATTTCCTAAATGTCCTATAGCCTCTCGAAGATAGGTATGGACGTCTTCATACCGATCCGCAAGACTCTACTAGACATTGCTCTTGTACTCGTGAGACCGATGAACCTAGGGCTCTGATACCAAATTGTCACGACCCAAAATTCACAAGTCGTGATGGCACCTATGTTCCCAACCAATAGGTAAGCCAACCCAACATAGTAACCAAACTTAACCAACAAATGAGTAAAAAAGACAAACACTTAGCAAGAATCTCCAACATTGAGTTCCTTATAAGTACGAAATGCGGAAGCTAAAAAAAATATACCACCCCAAGAATTGGTGTCTTAAGTACAAGAGCTTCTAAAATACGATGCAAGTCTGAAACTAAAATGACAAATCTTACGTAAGGTATATCCTGTCTGAATACTAAATAACAGAATAAATAAAAAAAATAGAGGGAGGCGTGGGCCACGGAACAGCCAAGCAGCTCACCACAACTCCAAGACACTCCAAGCTCGGACTCAATTTGCTCCACGAGATGTGCTCCTACTCGGAATCGAATCTGCACCACAAAGAGTGCAACAAGTGTAGCATGAGTACGAAACCACGTGTACCCAGTATATCTCATTGACCGACAATGAAGAAGTAGTGATGGGAGTTTATATAAGAAAAATTAATTCTTAATTATACAAGTCTATAACCAGTCAAGTTTCATCAAATATATAATCAAACATTAAGTAATTTCCAACCATCAAATAAAACACATAATCATCAAGAATGAAGGATGTGATGAAATGCAATGCAATATGATACCATGAAATGATATGTCTCAGAATACCAGTACTCTCTCAACCGTATATACATGATACTCCTCGGAAATACATCGAGAGTTCATGACCCATGGGGGACTCGCGAGGTCCATATACCGACACGGACGATCTCCACGTGTCTGTGCGGACGATCTCAACGCACATCATAAAATCAATAATTTCCCACGGACGATCTCCACGTGCCCAAATTACAATCTTAACATCTCACCATCCCCAGCACGGACGATCTCCACGTGCCCAACTTATACTCAATCTCATGTCAATGCATGTACACAATATTATTTCAAATAAGGGGATGATGATGCACCTCAATCAATCAAGTATCAACATAATACACAATCACCTCAATTATCACAACTATACGGGTGAATAAAGAAAACACAATCACACAAGGATTTCAAGTCAATAAATATTAGCTAATGCCCATATGCTTGGCATTCTCAAATTACAATCCACATTCTATAGTAGTAACTTTCCCTTTTATAACACCGGTACTCGTACAATGCCCGTCACACCATTGATACGAGACCCCCATCTTTCGCCCTTACCCCTTTGTCTATTTCATTTTTAATCTTTAATTAAGAAAACATCCTTCAACAAGTCTAAAAAGTCTTAACATACCTCAATGCCGAACCTCGTGTCACCAATCTTCAAGATTTTTCCTTTCCTGTTCGCAAAGCTTCGGAACGTTCCCAATCTACCAATTGTGCAATATTCGTAAGTAATCGAGTTCATAGGTACTCAATTTATTATATGTCTAACCTAAACTCCAAAACTCACTCATATCTCCAATCAAGCTCCTACTCTTGATATATTTTATATGTCAAAGATTCATATTGCTAAATTTCAAGCCAAGAACTGAACCATAATCTTTCCGAATATACTAAAATTCAATGTCAAATTATATAATATACACCTAATAATTAATTACCTATCTCAATATATTAAATTTAAATCCTAATTTGATAATTAGCTTAAGCAGGTCAACATAATAACTTAAATTGCAGACATGCAGAGGCGCCGAAATGACCATCTGCAGGTCATTCTGCAATATGCCAAATATCAAAGGAATTACATACAAATGCCAATCATTGACATGATTTCCAATGATTGCCAATGATTGTCATAATTGCCAATAATTGGCCCATGATTTTATTCCCCACTGTTGTAATACAAAAAATAAAAATAAAAATAAGAAAAGTGAAGACCAAAATCCCAGCACCTCAATAATGCTCCTACCGGCTCTATTCCAATTCCAGGTTCCAAACCACGAAGGAACAAAATTATATAAATTCCTCCTACCGTCTCTATTCCAATTAAAAAAATATTTTATACCCTTTCTAATGATAACGAATCATTGTAGCCTTAAAATTGTTTATATATCAAACTATGATTTCTAATTTGGAGATACCGTTTCTTATACCAAGAACAAACATCAATTACATTCATACATGCAGAAATCCATATTTTTTTATCCCATAATCTATACACTAAACTAATAATACAGAAGATCTTCCAACAAATAAACTATAATTACCTGAACGAGTTTGGCTAGTCTTTATCGAAACACTCGTCTTCAAATAACAAAATTCTTCTTTCGATTGATCTTCTTTTGTTTTCCCTCCAAGTCAGAATATGAACAATACTACTCCCGTTCTTTTTTATTCTTTTACCCTAACTACATGGATTATAAGAGTAGTGGGTATAACCCACTTCTGATAATTTCCTTTTTATTAAAATTAATAGATAATTAATTTATATTCCCATTTAATCTTTTTCTAAATTAACCACTATTTAAACTTTTAGGAAAAGTCAAAATAGTCCTAGTTTTCAAAAACGACCTAGCGGGTCGTTACATAGCACCTACCACTTAAACAAACGTTCGTCCTCGCGGAAAAGAATTAAGAGCTAACCTGAACGCTCAAAAAGCTGAGATATTTACTCCTCATGTCTGACTCGGTCTCCCATGTAGCCTCCTCCACTGGACGATGCTTCCATTGAACCTTCACTGAAGCAATCTCTTTTGACCTCAACTTTCGAATTTGCTATCCAAAATGGTAACAGGCTCCTCTCAAAAGTCAAATTCTGATCAAGTAACACTGAATCCCACTGAATCACATGAGCACCACCCTGATGATACTTCTTCAGCATCGAAATATGAAATACAGGATGACACCTGACAAACCAGGTGGAAAGCCAACTGATACGCCACCTTACCAATCGCTCCACAATCTCGAAGGGACCAATATACCTTGGGCTCAACTTGCCCTTATTTCCAAATCTCATCACACCCTTCATGGGTGAAACCTTCAATAGAACCCTCTCTCCAACCAGAAACTCTAAATCACGACCTTTCGATCTGCATAACTCTTTTGCCTACTCTGAGCCATGAGAAGTCTATCTTGGATCAATTTGACCTTGTCCAAGGACTCCCTCAGCAATCTGTACCCCACGGTCTAACCTCAAATGCATCAAACCAACCAATTGGAGATCGACATCTCCTACCATACAAGCCTCAAATGGTGCCATCTCAATACTCGAATGGTAACTATTATTGTAAGCAAACTCCGCTAATGGCAATAATTGATCC
>CM040618.1:107064844-107079852 GCA_022817965.1 Solanum lycopersicoides
TATTCTCATCTAACGTTCAAAGGTCAATTTGTATTCGTATAGTAGGAGTCTGACTGTATACAAAATTGAAGTCTTAATAAATACAAATTAAAGCAATATTTCCCAATTTTATAAGAACGAACTATTTTACAAGAATTGAATTTTCAATAGTTAGAGTGCATTATGATCGAGAACAATCAAGCTCTCTTGTGAAACTCTTAGCCAACGCAAACCCTCATCAGACTACACGGGATACAAGATAAACGTCAGTCATATATCGAGATGACACTATATAGTTTGAAAAATCACAACAACTATAGAGAGAAATAACACTCAGATGTAGATACTCTAACTCTAAAATCTGTTGTTTTTCTTTTTTAAAAAAAATTCCTGACTATATTTGTGTAATATAATTCGACTTCTTAAATGTGTGCAAGTTCATTTCGACTTATAAAAATGGGAAATCGACCCATCTGTCCCGTACCCCACAATGCTCAATTCCGTTTGTGGTCCACTTAACTATTATTACTTAGCCTTATATCTAAGTTATCCCACGTTTACTTATAAAAACCAGTACTCTCAAAATTATTTATTACACTTTTACAAATCTAAGATAGGATTAGTTATCCTATATTTGTTGCCGGTTTACTCTTTACATAATGTTTTTTTAAAATATCTAAGGAAAATCTATAATGTTTTTACTTTAAAAAATGTGATAGACTCATTCACATTTCTTATTATTTATAACTTCTCTTTAAACTTATATAGAACAAAAATTCGCTCGACCCAACAAATACAAATTCTAACATATTCTCCGTTCTATATTAAATCCGCGCAAAAATAACCAACACTCAGGCACACTAGAAACTAGAAAAGTCCCAACAACCCATTTTGGATCTGTGTCTTTGAGCTTCCAATGTTTCAACACCTGCATTATTTCTCACTTTTCTTCTGTTTATTTTTATTTATCATGCTTGTGCGTTTTTCAAAAAACAATTAATCTGATCAACTCTTTCTAAAGTTAAATTACGTATCATTAATTGGATATTTAAATACCAAAAGTTTACAATATTTTCCAGAAGTATATTAAAAAATACTATACTTCTTACAAAAAATTACATTTCATATTTGACTTAAAAAATACACTTACAAAATATTCTGCTCAAAATCTTTTATTAGTTTCAACTCCTAAAAAAAAAACTATTCAATTAAAAAAATGGACGAACTCTCGTATAATTCTATCAAGCTCTAGAAACACATAAATCACTCTAGATAATCCTCGACTTTATTTTACTTATTATGCATTACTTTTTTTTTCTTTCACGTACGTTAAATCAAAACATGCAATTGGAACTGACTTATGGGAACCCAAACTTATTCTCCATTTTATTATTCTTCTCTCAATAATCAAGTCACTACTACTATCTTTCACTATATCATTAGTCTCTACCAATTCTATGACTAAAGACTTAACCAATAAATACCTATAAAAAGTAATAATATTACATACTCACTGTTGGTGAGCCAACTCATAGAAATATCGTTCATTTGATAAGCATTCATTGGTTCATCTTCATATTTGAAAATAATTATAGCTTAATCACCAAACCAGAATATGTCATCGAATAATTCAATGCTTATAATTACACTTATTTATGAAAAATATTATAAGTCCACAATTTGTTATTTCTATCTTGCAACGTCCTTGATTTTCCTTATTTAGCAGATTTTTATGCGAGATCATTGCATCTACTCGATCATTACCTTTCGAAAACTCACTTTGCTATAGACAAACTTAAATTTATTAATTGATGAATATTATTGATTAAATTTGGAATTAGATTATATACTTGTTATCAATGATACAAATTTTATTATTGTTAAATTAAAATATGAAATAAAATTTAATCTTATATTGAATCGCGAAATGTTCATCTAATTTAATATATAATCGTTTAAATATTTCTGAGTTATTAAATCTAAAAATATATTCCAAAATTACTCTCTTTATCTTTCTTTCTTCTATTGTTGATTAGTTGTACGGGAAAAGTTGCATTAACTTTTGTCATTGAGATTTAGCATCTCCAAAAACAACAAACTCCACCGTCTTCAAAAAGACGCCTCTAGTTTGACTTGGAACAGAGTCTAAGAAAGAAAACAAAACTCTTTAATCCTTGTGACTTCTAAACTCAAAAGTTATGTCAAAATATACCAAACTGCACCCTTTAATCTTCGTTGATCTCTAAACATCGCCACGTGGAAAGTGTAAAGTCTAAAGTTTGCCAAAAAAAAACAAAGGGACATTTTTTCTTAAACAAACGTAAAGAAAAATATCATGCGACATTCTTTTTAACACGGAATCCGGAAACTATAAACAAGCTCCCTCACAATTATTCTAATTTATAAATTCATTTCCTCTGCCATTTTAAACTTTTGATTGACCTAATTAAACAAGACTTTTATGAGTTCCAATTAACACGCTAAAAGCAATCGCTTTAACTACTACATACCAAAGAAACAGGGAAGACAAAAAGAGAACTCCATTACATTTGCCGTTCGACAAATAAACTTGAAGATATGTTTTAATCTTAAATAAAACAGTACTTACAAGTTTCTTTACATGAATCCAACTACGGCATATTATATTGATTTAGTACCAACTAAGCATAATTCATCTAATCTCATAATCGATGCACGAATCACCAATATCGTCGCGACTGTAATCTAGTTATGAGATAATGCAATATTTCACATACTACTTTAGATTTGCGACCTATGAACTTTGTAACAACTATTTTTAAACTTCTTTCATTGACCCAAATTTATGTAGCTTTCTCAAAAAAAAATACTCCTTTAAAACATTATCATTTAATAGGCATGTTGCATCTTACTTATACAAACAAGTTTCGACTTGAATATACCGTTCTTTTTAGCCACTCTTTCTTAGAGAAAATAGGCAAAACGCCTCCTCCCCAAATCTCATCAGTCGAATCCTCTTCACACTACACCATCTCCATATTTCCATTGAGCAGTCCCCACACCTCATTCATCCCTCACTTGACATTATTTGCAATATGAACATTAAGTAAGGCGCTTAAAAACGTCCCGATAACTCAGCATATGGGTTTCGTTGGTCGAAACCTATTACGTGCTTCGACACGTGTATTCCCCTGTTGATTTTTTTTTTAAATTACATTTTTTCTTCTTTCCTTCCTTCCATTCATATTATAGCCCGTAACTATTTCGAGGCACACCTTTGAGGTTGAAGAAAATATTTTGGGGTTACAATCTGGGGGGTTTCTTTTGTCCTTCTCCGGAGGGATATCGACTGTCGCGCCGCCCGGCATAATGTGAGAATTTCGCTGCACCACCCATATCCACCCAGTGCTTTGTATTGTTCCGCCCTTCACCACTTAGCTCCTCCACCTACTCAAAGAGCTCTCACTATTTATTTCTAATTTTCAAATAATAACAGCGCTGAAAAAGAGAACATTCACCACCACCACTAAAATCATTATAAATCTATTTGATTGAAATTTTTCTCCGGTGATTGGAGATGGTGGACCAATTTGATTTTAAGAATTTTTTTACTCAAAAAAAACAATTACAAAAGAATCTTGCTAGATTTCACAATAATGATCTGTCGTCGGTAGATCAGTGATATCGAACGAACGAAATTTGGGAGGGGGGGGGGGGGGGGGGGGGGGGGGGGGGGGGGGGGGGGGGGGGGGGGGGGGGGGGGGGCGGGGGCGGGGGGTTGATACACTGATGGATATCATATTATGAAAGATCATATTTCAAATAAATTTTAATTTGTTTTCGGTTGCTCACACACTCAAATAACAGCACTAAATACACTCACTTACCAGATAAATATTTCAGGAAGGTAATAATTTCAGTTTTCTATAAATCTAAGACGTACATAACAATCTTCACTATTTATATAATGTGGTAGTTAAACAACTTCTTGCTATAGGACTAAAGGGCTTCTAATTTGCTTCGGTCCACATAACATATTATTGTCATCCCTTTTGGGTATCGAATACAAGAGTAACCATCAATTAATGGACCAAAACAATGGTTGAGACAAAAGGTGGGCAACAGTTGTCTATTTGCTAAACCATTCCAAAATTACTCTCTTCATATTCTTTTTTCTTCACATTGATTAATGTATCAGGACAAAAGCTTTTCATTGACTTTGTCTATTGAGCATGTCTCTCAGAGTCTCACAAAAAATCATACTTAAGACAGTCACAAATACTTATCCGGTTAATAAAGTATCTCTCTCACATTCTTAGTTAATGTAATCGTAATTTAATTGAATATACAAAATTTACATGGATTTTTCATAAGTATTCCGCATTAACGCCTACAACCGTAACTTCTTAATATTGCAGTTTCAAAAAAAGGAAGAAAAAGAGCAACTCACTAATTGAGTTTGATAAATAAAAGGCATAATACATAAATATGTCATTTAACTTGGTCTCATTTCACATTTATATCCTCCAACTTTGGGTGTACAAAAGCAGACACTTAAACAATTAAACAAATAAAAACAAACGGCCTACATGTCATCTTACATGAAAATTGGTGTCCTACGTGTATTGTGACATGTAGGACTCGTGTGTCTACTTGTTCAACTTTATACGAGTTTAAATGCCTATTTGTGTACACTCAAATTTGAAGGACATAAATATAAAATGCGATTAAGTTAAATGGTATTGAAGAATATTTTTAAATTTGAAAAAACAAACTTCAAATTGAAAAAATAATAATATAAATTTAAAGTCATTTTTAGAGTGTGTTTTATTTTTTTAATCATAAAAACATGATGGATGGAGTAATATGTCTTGACGGCAGAGATAATGTGGGAAACCGACCAACAATCCGTAACCCTAATGATAACGATCGTGTTATTTCTATTAAATTAGATTTTAGGCATAATTTAAACGTAAAAAATAACTCAAAAAGGGACGAGAATTGTTGAAGCATTATAAAAATTTCACTCATCTCATTAACCACCATCAATATGAGATTTTTGTTATTTCAAATTAATTTTTTTTATCTCATTTTAATTACTCATCTACCTTTTTATAAATAGCAATCTTAAATTTTTTAATAGTAATTTAACAATTAATTTCTTACTGGTTTTACTGTTTTTAAAAATGTAAACAAATCTATAACGTTTAAAAAAGGTATAAATAATGGAAACTAATTTTTTTTTTATCATTTCCAAACAGAACAGATCGAGTG
Organism: Solanum lycopersicoides; assembly: GCA_022817965.1. NCBI lineage: Eukaryota > Viridiplantae > Streptophyta > Magnoliopsida > Solanales > Solanaceae > Solanum > Solanum lycopersicoides. The sequence goes on from CM040618.1 coordinate 107,070,077, forward strand.
ACCCACATGCAAAATGCAATTCGACAGTTTTTTTAATATATATATATATAAAACTTTAAAGATGATTATAATTTAGAAAATAAAAGAATCCTAGAGAAATTTGCTAATAAGAATAAATTGATCTTTCTAAATCTTTTATCTTGAAACTTCAGAATTTAGATTGTCGAGCGTAATAAAAAAAAGTTATTGAACCTAATTAGATGGACTTTTATTTATAATGTTTTGGCTTATATAAGGTAACAATTATGCTATTTTTGCTATTTTAACCTAAAATAAATCAATTCAAACAAATTCTAAGTCCATAATATATGATGTAGCAAGGACCATTTCATGATTAGTCATATAATATATTGAACGTCATATGCTTACTATAATTTACGATCTAAAACCAATCAGTCTCAACCCGGATACTAGACTTTTAGGTATATAATGTTAAGTGTTGTTCGGTAAATAGTTGCATGGAATAACGATAGACATTTAATTTTCAATCGAATAACAAAAATTTATGATCAACCTTTGGAAAATAAAAAGACTTCAACGTCTACTTATTATTTCTTACTCATAAATTATCATATATTTTGATTCTTGTTTTTATTTTTGACCATTCGTATATTTTCATTTTATATTTCTTTTCACGATTTAGCTAAAAAAGGAAAAAGAAAATATTTGTGATCGATTTTAATTCACTTTGTATTAAACTCTATTTTTATATATTTAGTTGTTATCATAACACATTGATCAAGATTTGTGATGAATTCCTATATTATAAACATGCATAAAAATACATGTATTATTAATTTTATCTATAACTTATTATAAACCAACTTTTGATCATGACCCTAAATTCTATATGTACTTTTCTTTATCTCTCTTTAGCCATCCAATCTTAAATTACATGTACTTCATCTCTTTATAAAAACAAAATGACTTTATTCTTATGATCCAAAAGTAGGGTGAAAAAGACAAATGATAATTGTAGCGCAGTAATACATATCCTTATTTTTTTTTTAAATAGAGTTATGAATTTGCGTTTTCCTAAATATGGAGACGTCTTTGTTAATAAATACTTTGTTGAGAGACTTTTTGTTCACGATTTGAATGTAATTGAACCATTCATAATTTGTTCCTTTTAAGCAAACATCGTTGTCTGATGTGGAATCAGATTTATGAGGCGTATTGATAGATGATACATATGTTGTTCCAGAACTCATTAGTCCAATTGATAGTGAAAATGTTCGAGAATAATTGTATTTTACTTAAGTCATTTGAACACATTAGAGAATAAATGAGACTAACACGGTTTGTCTTCATTCCTTCAATCAAAATCATTACAATTCGAACACAATTGAAGGCATTTACAATAGAAAAGCCGATCAAAATCAACCAACAGTGTTTTAAAGGAACAAATTATGGTAGTTCAATGATTCAATAGGAAAATGACGTAGTTGAGGTACGTGAGGGAAAAAACCTCAATAAGTTTAGAGATCTGTTTATGTATTTTGACGGAAAAAAAAAGTAGGGTCAAAAGAACAAAGTTGATGTCATGACCAATAAAATTCTTTGTTTTAACATGTCCATCATTATATTCCTTTCCTCATTTCCTTTTTTTTTTCTTCACTTTATTATACTTTTAGGATGTCTTTTTATATAGAAAAAATTTAATTTTATAATCCAATTTTACTTGTGGAGTTGGTAAGTATATGTAGATGCCTTGAAATAGCAGCATTGGATCCAGAATATTGGGTGGACGGCTGGACCCAAATATCAACAATTAAGCAAAACGAATAATTTATTTAATAGTATAGTATTTTCACCATATATTAGGGACATTTGTGATATTGTCCCATTTTAGGATGCTCTTAATTTTTCTCTCTTAAATTTATAAAATAAGTGATTAAATTTTTTTTTAATATTAAAACAATAAGTAATTGCTTATGAATATAAATTTATATTTGTGTGTTATACAAATTTTGTTATAAAAGTCGGAATAAATTCTGAAAATTCCCGATAGACGACATCAAATAATAAATTATATTTTCATAACATTAGTTTATACGATCATAATGTCCATAACTCACAAGTTTTATCAATTGTTTTTCCTCTTAAAATGATAAAGAATATATTCCTCCAAAAGCATAATTTTAATGTTTGAGCATTATCGCAAATCCTGAAAAATACTACATAACTTATATCAGGTAACTTAATTATTATTAAACTTATATTGAGAAAGGTAAAAATTCAATTTCGAGATATAATTATTTTTGACATATGTCAGGTGAATTACATCTGTATTTATAAGAATACTTTGGTTTATAAATATTTATTAAATAAGTAGCACAAACAAAAGTTGAGGAGAAAAATTCATAAATAGCTAAGAGATGAAATTTAAAAAGTCTCATTAGTTATCGTTTGCACAATTAAGCTTTATAGCTATATTTTCATTTGTTGTGCTAATTCCATTTGTATATTTTTTTTTATATAAATTATAGAAATTGGGTTTATAAAATAACATACTACAGAAAATAATTTGTATCGTATAAAAGCTATTACAGTAATATAGATAAATAAATAATTGTATATAAATGTTAATATATTACAATTAATTTGTATAAAATATTGTGAATGATAATATACAGGAAAAAATACAATTAAAATTAAAAAAACATATAGAATCAAACACCAGAAATGAAAGTTTATATATAATAAAAAAGTATAGATACGTATAATATAATAATAAAATTATTAATACATATACAAATACATAAATATATACAAATATCTAAAATTTTGCATATACAAATGGAAAAAAAGATTATTGTATCTGGAATTGAGATACCTCGACTAGGAGGATTCCGAATTTGATAACAAATTATATTAATCTATAATCGCGATTCATAGCTATATTGAATAATACATTATTAATATTTGTTAAGTTACGTAATTTTAAAAAAATTAAATACCTAAAATATAAAAGATAGAAATTAAACATTAATCTATTTGAACTTGCATAAATTATGATTAAAAATGGGTTCACTAGAATGAAGACGTACGGCTTCACAAAATGAGCATGCATTTATTAACGAAAAAACTTATTCGTATTGTGTTTGTGTCAAACTAATGTAATTTTTATAATTATGTGTTTTAATGTTAATTAATTATGATTAAATAAAATGAACGATAAATTTAAACACATGACATACATGCATTAACTTGGTGTAAACACCTAAATTTTATCCATTTATTACTTTTATATATGTTGGGGAAAAAAGGTAGTGTTATTTGATAAGATTTTTAATAAATAAAGAAAATGCTAAGAATAACCACATTTGAAGATTTTGTTTTAAAGGAGATTATGTAGGAAATAAATCATAGAATAGGATTTTTTTTTCGTAGTTTAAAATTTGTTATTTATGGTAATTTAATTATATAATTCCTTAGTAGTTTAGACTTTGTTATTTATGATATTTATTTCATTATGTTTAATTGAAATGTGTTAGTTAAGAAAGATTTCTAGTCTTAATTTAGCTTTGATTTGTTAGTATTATATAAATAATTTAATATGATTGTTTTATTACATATTTTCAATATAGACAGATATATACAATAATTTTAGGGGTTACTGAATGAAGTTATTTGCCTTTTTTTTTTATAAGTTAATAAATTTCTTAATCATTGTTAGGTCTTTCACTTAAGCATAATAATCAGGTTAACAATTCAAAAAATCAATTCACTGAATGACTTTAGTTAATTATATTTTATTTAGCAGAAAATACATAATTGAAAATATTAGGGAGGAAGAAAAAATAGGACCACAAATATTCTTAGGTTTATTCACGTTGATTATATGTGTACACATGAGCGGAGCTACCTTGTATGAAGGGGGTTCATTCAAATCTCTTTCGACAGAAAATTATATTATTTATACATGGTTAAAATAAGTTTATATGTATATATAATAGATGTGAAGCCCCCTTCGACTATTTATTTCTATAAATTTTGAACCCCTTATTGAAAATTTTGATTCTACCTCTATCAATGTACATAGATTTTGTGTTGAAGTAAAGAAAAATAAAATTATTATAGATAAATAATAGCATGAATGAAAATGATGACTTTGACGCTACCCCTAGATATGTATAGGTACTATTATAAGTTGTTTTTCTCGTTTTTGATATATTAATTACAAAATCATTAATCATATTAATAATAACAGTTATTTGATTAAATTATTTTCTATATCTTTGCAAAATTTTGTTTATATCAATTACTCCATACCTAACGATATACCTAACGATATTTCTTTGTTCACTTTTTACTTGTTAACTTTTAAGAATAAATATTTGTTTTTCTACTTCAATTTAGAAATTTAACAAATAATTTTTTATTTTTTATTTTTTTTGTTACTAATACTTTAATTATTTCCAATTCTTTTCCTCACACAAAAAATACATTTTCCTTTTTACTGTGACAAAAAGATTATCATGTTTATGTAACTATAATATATAATTTAATTTGGAGTGTTTGATTTATAAATTGTAACGATGTGAATTGTTAAGGAGTATTGTTTCAGACTGTAATTTTTATTTAAAGGAAAGAGATTCAAAATATATTTGTTTTTTTATCGAATTTGATGTAACAATTTCAAATTTTGGATAGGACTTATTATCTATATACTATTTAATAGTGTATTTTAAAAATATATAAGTGTCCACATGAACATCATAAATATTGTATTATTATAAATAATAATTTGTCCACATGACCACATATATTTTCAAAATACAATATTAAACAATGCAGAGGTAAGAGGTCCTACTCAAAATTTGAGACTGTTACAATAATTTTAGTCAAAATTCGGATATACTTCGGACCTTTTGTCCCTAATTTTTTTTTATGTCAAGTCAAATAATACCACATAAATTGAAATAGAAAAATTAATAATGATGATGATATAATAAAATTGTCATTCTATTTATTATTCTTTAAAATTTGGCACTGATTAACCATTGAACAAGTAAAAAAAAATGAAAAAAATATTTAAAAATAATACAATAATTGATGTCTTTTGGTTTTTCCAAACGGTTTTTTTTTCTGATCTAAAATAATACAAAACTATCAAATTGATTTGAATAGAACAATTCTTATTTCGGAGCAGAAAGAGTAATTTAATAAAAATAATAATCTAATATTTCATATTCATGAAATGTTAAATTACATTAATATAGTAAAAATTAATATTTAGATTTGTAAATTACACTAGTATAGTAAAAATTCAACATTGTTTATGGATATATTTTACTAATATTCGACTATAAACTAAAAAAAAGACAAAAAAGATGCCTAACGTAACTTGCAGCCCCGAAATTTACGATCACACACATTAAAAACAACACCCATTCTGACAAATTCAGTTATATATGTAATAATCAATTCTCATCATTACTCTTTTAGCTTTTTTTTTTCGTTTTCTAAAATTGTCATATTATTAAAAATATTTATTTTAAATTAATATATTATAAATATAAAATTTTAATATTGAGTGATTGGGAGGTGGGTCTTTCATGCGGAAAATTTGAGATTGAGTTTTAGAATTATCTATTATTCAGTATGAATTGCTAATACATTTATGTTTTTTTTTGTGATTTACAAATTATGAACATTACACTATGAAATTTTATCCGTAGAACACAAATTATGGATCATGATAACTTTGAGATTCTCAATAAAAAGAAGTTTTTATTTTTAAAATAGACTAATAAAAACTATATTATGTAATAAATAGATGGAGTAAATATTTTTTTGAAGATCTAATATAGATACTTCTTCAGTTTATTTTTGATTGCACGATTTAACTTGACACATCGATTAAAAAAATTATAACAGAAGTATTTTATAGTCTTATAATTAATTTTAATATTGAATATTGAAAAAATATAAAAAAATGATATTAAATGTCAAAGATAAAACATAAAAAAATAATCAGCGAAGAATAAAAATAATAAGTAAAAAGTAAAAAATGAATTGAAGGAATAATTAATAAAATAATATGATATTAATTGTTATACTATATATTAAATTTAAATATAACAAATAAAAATAAACGAAAAATATAATTTCAATATTTATATAGTTATAATATTGTATTTATAAAAATAAAAAAGTGGAATAGCTAATATTGAACGGAACGAGAAGTGCTTACAAATTCCCCAATATTACACAGAGAAAAGGCAAGGGAAGTGTGCGATTCTCTTTCTCTCTCTCGAAACCTCCCAATGAATTTCTAGTGAGAGAAAGAGGAAAACCCGATTACATAAACACTGCGGCGTTGTTGGCTACAAATCGGAGCAATGAAAGTGTGTAATGGAAACTGTAGTTGTACAGTGGAAAGAGACGATTGTAATACTACTACAACTAGTAGTGTCAACGATAGTAATACTATGACTGGTAGTGTCAGTATTGTGTGGTGATGACGGCGCCGGAGAAGTGGGTGGAAGGGTGGTGGCAGTGGTGGGAGTGAAGTTAGATTCCAGAAGTAAAGAGTTGCTTACTTGGGCTTTGGTTAAGGTTGCTCAGACTGGAGATCATGTAGTGGCTGTACATGTTATCGATCCAAATTCTGGTAAAATTATGCCAGAAGTTGAATTTTTTTTTTTGCTGTTTGTGTTAATGGGTTCTTCATTGTTGTCATTCTTTTAGTTGGTTAGGGATTTTCTTCCATATTTTACTGTTTATGTTGTGGGTATTGTGTAATACAAGCAGTGGAAGGGGTTTTGATGGTTTTATATTTGGAAATTGCTGTGTTGTTTTTTCACAATTTTCTGCAGATAACCCTACTGTTATTTGTGTAATGGGTCTTATGAGTATGTGTTTCTGCCTTATTTTAGTCGTTGATTTGATGAGTAATAGTTATGACAATTTCTGTTCTTTTGATTTTGCAATTTGTTTCCCTTTTCTGGTTTTCGGCTCTGGTTATTATGCGGATGTCTCATTTTCACACACAACGGCTCAATTGATGATGTAATAGTTGACATTTTTGTGTGCAATTTCTTCACTGTTTGTTTCATTTTTCATTAGTGATGAATGATGTGCAAAGTCCAGGAATTTTTTGGATCTATGATGTGTGAACTAGACATTATGTAGGAAAACTTTCTCATTTAACTCGCAGTGGTTGATTTCATGGTGTTCCCTTTCTCACTTTTGTTGTTCCCTTTCTCACTTTTGTTGTTCAGTTTTAATGTGCTCTCATTTGTTTTAATTTTGATCTTGTTGAAGATAAATCGGAACCTCTTTCACTGGTGAAGTCATTTGACTCGATGCTGTCTGCTTATGAGGGCTTCTGCAATTTAAAGCAGGTTTTTTCACAAATTCTATTGAGTTTACTATCTATGGAGCAGAACAGGAAATAGGATGAAAAGGAGATAAGCAAAAATCCCTGCCAGCCAGATATCCGAAGAACTGAAACTGTTGTTGCTTTGAGGGCCTGAATGATTTTCTTTTTCTTTTTCCAAGAGAAGTACTTAGTCCTTGGTTCTGCATCAGGATTTTGATTTCTCAAATGATTGTTTTGTTTCCTTGCACCTAAATTGTGTTGGAGAATTTTAGCAGTCCTAATATTTGATTTCTTCATCACTTATGCTGTATGCGAGTATTTGGATTTTGGAGGTGAATTATTGAGGACTGGGATTTCTAATTCACAATTTTTGTGGTATGTTAGTGGACTGTGGATCACTTCTTTCTTGTGGAATTTCGTAAATTTAGATCCAAATATTGTTTAGTTACAGTAAACTAGATTTGGGATTTGCATATTTCCTTTTTCATTTTGTCTGCTGCCTAGTTAGAGGAGCCAAGTCCATTTTTTTAAAATCTGGATTTGGATGAACTTTGTTTAGGTGCATTTGAAGCTTAAAGTCTGTCGAGGATCACCAGTTCGTAAAGTTCTTGCTCGCGAGGCGAAATTGGAAAGTGCTATAAATTTGATTATTGGGAATTCAGGCAGCCATCATGCCATTCGGTCATCAGTGTCACTTGCAAAATACTGTGCTAGGAAACTGACAAAGAACATCTCTGTTATTGCTGTTGACAATGGCAAGATTGTTTATCAGAGGGAAGCTAGTGCTTCGGATGGAGATGAATCTAGTGACTCAGATATGCCCAGATCAAGATTCAAGAGGAGGAAGACACTGAACAAAAGTCCTCTGAGCTCAATGCCTAGGAAAGTTGTGGAAGAAAACTCTTGTACAACAGAGAACAATTACATGGCTTTGGTGCCTGTTAAGCCTATTGAAGTCCGGGAGTCAAAGTCTCGCTGGACACTGCTTCGACGAGTGTTTCTTCAGAACTTAGTGGCACCTGATAAATTTCCCGCGAAAAGGTCCTCTGTGATTCATTGGGTTTGGAAGCGACCAAGTCGGCAATCTTTTGCAGCTATCTACCCTGATCATAAACAGAGTGTATCTGACAAGGATGAGCCTCATCGTACAAACTTGGATGCAGAGAAGGGGGCAATTATTCCTGTTGGAAGTGATGCTAATCCAATTTCAAATGAATGCTTTATTATCCTTCCTGAAGAACTGGAGGGTCTTTCTGAAAGGTACTCATCAATGTGCAGATTGTTCAATTACCAGGAGCTTTGTTCAGCAACATCTGATTTCCTGCCAGGTAAGTCCCCACCTTTCTGAACTTTGTAATTATGAGCCTAACTTCTTCACTTTTCGCTAAATGATCTATATTTGTAGAGAATTTGATTGGAAAAGGAGGCAGCAGTAAGGTTTACAAAGGTGCCTTCCAGATGGCAAGCAACTGGCTGTGAAAATATTGAAGCCATCAGAAGCTGTGGCACAGCAATTCCGGTCAGAGATAGAGATACTCACAATTCTGCATCACAAGCACATTATATCACTGTTTGGGTTTGCTTGGAGGAGAACAACCTTTTACTGGTTTATGATCTATTATCCAGAGGAAGCTTAGAAGAGAATCTCCATGGTACCATAACTAGATATTTGCTGCTTGTTTTTGGAGGCGTAAGCTATTTTTCCTGATTCGCTGTACTGACAACAATGTAAACTGCTAGGTTCCAAAAAGGATGAAAATACATTTAGCTGGGTAGATAGATACAAGGTTGCTTTGGGTGTTGCTGAGGCACTGGACCACCTACACAATGCAGCTGATGGGCCCATAATCCACAGGGATGTGAAATCTTCAAACATTCTCCTGTCCGATGATTCTGAGCCACAGGTTGTTTATTCTTCTTCCTTAAAGTTGCGTCTTTCTGTGAATAACTAGTATTAACTGCTGTTTTGCATCCAGCTTTCAGATTTTGGACTTGCAACACCGGCCTCAAGCTGTTCAAATCATTTAGATAGCATTGATGTTGCTGGAACATTTGGGTAACTTATTTTTTCATTTTGAGTTCAAATAAAATTTGTCTATACAACTTCATCAACAACAAAAAAAATCCTTTGTCTGTTCATAACTGATTTTATATTGCAGCTACTTGGCTCCGGAGTACTTTATGCATGAAAAGATAACTGAAAAGATTGATGTGTATGCATTTGGTGTTGTTCTCCTTGAGCTTTTGTCTGGTAAAAAGCCAATTGATAATGGCAACGGGAAAGGTCAGGAAAGCTTAGTCATGTGGGTAAGTTGTCGTCTTTACAAAATGAGTAAAATATCTTTTTTCTTCCTGCTGCATTTTAGATTGAGCCTTTCAAATTGTTGATAACATTTTCAGGCGAAACAACTTCTGAAAGGTGGTAACACGAAGGAGTTGCTAGATC
>CM040618.1:107080852-107100601 GCA_022817965.1 Solanum lycopersicoides
TGTCTAATAGACTGTTTAGATATGATTTTAAGTTGGTCGGGATTTAAAGATTTCATTAGCTATTAAAGTTTTTTTGAACATATTTATTTCTTTTATTTAGTACTTTTATCATATAAAAAAAAGATAATTATTTTTTAATTTATACTCAACATTAATTGAGCTGAGAAAGAAAGGCATAAAATGCATTTAACGAATGCGATTTATAAGTATGTTTCAGTGTCTTTCTATTTATTGATTAAATTACGTTATTATCCTTTATGTTAAGAAAAGGCATAAAACGCATTCAATGAATGCAATTTATATATAAGTTTAAGTCTTTTTCAATTTATTGTTGAAATTACAATATTACCCCTTCTGTTTGATTTTATTTGTCCATTAATTTTTTAATATATGTATTTCTTTAATTTACTACTTTTATCATATCGAGAAAGATAATTATTTTTAAATTTTATATTCAATATTAATTGAGCTGGGAAAGAAAGAAATAAAACGCATTCAACGAATGCAATTTAGGAGTAAGTTTCACTGTCTTCCCATTTATTGATGAAATTACGTTAGTACCCATTCTGTTAAGAAAAACATAAATCACATTCAACCAATGCGATTTATGTATAAGTTTCAGTCTTTTCTCATTTATTATTGAAATTATGATATTACCCCTTCTGTTTAATTTTATTTTTTCAATATTTTTAGAAAATATTTATTTCTTTATTTTACTACTTTTATCATATTGAGAATGATAAGTATTTTTAAATTTTATACTCAACAGTCAATATTAATTGAGTTGGAAAGGAAGGCATAAAACGCATTCAACGAATGCGATTTATGAGTAAGTTTCACTGTCTTTTCATTTATTGCGATTTATGAGTAAGTTTCACTGTCTTTTCATTTATTGACGAAATTACGTTATTAATCATTCTGTTAAGAAAGACATAAAACGCATTCAACGAATGCGATTTATGTGTAAGTTTTCCTTTTTTTCTCATTTATTGTTGAAATTACGATATTATCCCTTCCGTTTAAGTTTATTTGTCCAATATTTTTAAAATATATTTATTTCTTTACTTTACTACTTTTATCATATCGAGAATGATAATTATTTTTAAATTTTATACTCAACATTAATTGAGTTGTGAAAGAAAGACATAAAATGCATTTAACGAATATGATTTATGAGTAAGTTCTAGTGTCTTTTTATTTATTGACGAAATTACGTTAGACATAAAACGTATTCAACGAATGCGATTTATATGTAAGTTTCAGTCTTTTCTCATTTATTGTAGAAATTAAGAGATTATCCCTTCCGTTTAATTTTATTCGTCCAATATTTTTGGAATATATTTATTTTTTTATTTATTATTTTTATCATATCGATAATTATTTTTTGATTTTATATTCAACATTAATTGAGTTGAGAAAAAACAAACATAAAACACGTTCAGCGAATGCAATTTATGAGTAAGTTTTAGTGTCTTCCCATTTATTGATGAAATTACGTTATTGACCCTTCTGTTAAAAAGACATAAAACGCATTCAACGAATGCAATCATGTGTAAGTTTCGATCTTTTCCTATTTATTATTGAAATTACGATATTACCCTTCTGTTTAATTTTATTTGTCCAATATTATTAGAATATATTTATTTCTTTAGTTTAAAACTTTTATCATATTGAGAAAGATATTTTTTTAATTATATACTCGATACTAATTGAGTTGAGAAAGAAATACATAAAATGCATTCAACGAATACAATTTATGAGTAAGTTTCAGTGTCTTCCCATTTATTGAGAAAATTACGTTACTACTCATTCCGTTAAGAAAGACATGAAACACATTAAATGAATGCGATTTATGTGTAAGTTTCAGTCTTTATCCATTTATTGTTGAAATTATGATATTACCCCATCCGTTTAATTTGATTTGTCCAATATTTTTTGAATATATTTATTTCTTTTATTTATTACTTTGATCATATCGAGAAGATAATTATTTTTTCATTTTATGCTGAACAATAATTGAGCTGAAAAAGAAAGACATAAAACGCATTCAACGAATACAGATTTATGAGTAAGTTTTAGTGTTTTGATTTTTTTATTGATGAAATTACATTATCACCCCTTCTGTTAAGAAAGACATAAAATGCATTCAACTAATGCGACTTATGTGTAGGTTTCAGTGTCTTGGTTTTTATTAATGAAATTGCGTTATTACCCTTATGTTAAGATAATCATAAAATGCATTTAACGAATGCGATTTATGTGTAAGTTTCAATCTTTTCCCATTTATTGTTGAAACTAGAAACCTAAGTCGCGCTTCGCGCGGTCATGTAAAATATCAATAAATATCTGAAATAAAATCAATAAATTAACAAAATGTACTCATTCTTAAGTTTATTCAAGATATAAGAAAGATTTTATTTCTCGATATTTAAATTGATAATAAATTAATTGGATTTGTGTTTTTTTACACCTTGAGTATCGTTGTAGCTTTTAATTATGATTATTATTTAGGATGATTTGTCAGGTTGTTATAGATTTTTATCATAACGATATTCATTTACATTATTTCTCCTTATTCTACTTTGAATCTTTATTTTCTTGAGCAGATCTATTTAAAATAGCATCTCTACCTACAAGAATATTGGTAAGATTTATATTTTATCCTCTATAAACCTACTTTCTGAGATCATACTGAATTTGTTGATGTAATTATTGTCACAATTCTTTGTTATATAATATTTTTTTCATTTTAATTTAGGTAGGAAAAAGCTCCATATAAAATTGAGAATTATAAACAAACAAAATCAATACTTCAATCACATAACAGAAACAACTCATATATCTCAATCTAGTACTTGAGAAATAAATAGAAAAAGTCAAGGATATAAAAAAGAACTCTTGTCACGACTCAAAATCACAAGTCGTGATGGCACTTATTTCCCAATCGATAGGTAAGTCAACCCAATATTTTCACAAATTCAATACAATATTTAAGGTAGAAAGATAAAGGAAAACATAATACCCAAACACTAAGTCTATTTACGAGTATGAAATGCGGAAATCTAAATTACCACCCCAAGATTAAGTGTCACAAGTATAAGAGCCTCTAAACTAAGATACAAGTCTGGAACTAAATGACCAACCTAAACGCAAGGAATATCCTAAATACTAAAATAAAATGATAACTAGAGACATAGAGGGAGGTGTGGGCCACAGAAGTTGTTCACCACAACTCCAAGATAATTCAAATACTCAGCTCTGAAAGCTCCACGAAATGCGCTCAAATTCGATTTCAAATATGCACCACAAAAGAGTGTAGCAAGTGTAGTATGAGTACGAAATCACGCATACTCAGTATATCTCATAGACTGACAACGAAGAAGTAGTGACAGAAGAATATAAGAAAATACGTCTTTAATTTTACAAGTCAACATTATACTTATCAACCAATTATCATCAATAGGGATATCAAACTTCACGTAATGTATAACCACCAATAAAACACGAAATCAACAAGAATGAATGACGATGTAATGAGATGTCAATGCATGTGCACAATATGATATCAATCAAAATGGATGATGCAATATCTCAATAAATCAAATATCGCTATGACATATAATCACCTCAATTATACGGGTTCAATAAAGAAACACAACCACACACAAGAAATCAAGTCACTAAATACATCAGCTAATGTCCATATGCTTTGACATTCTCAATCACAATCCATTATAATATGGTAATAAAAATTTGGCTTAAGTCATCGATAACCACTTAAGTTGTCCGCAAATTTCATTTAGACACCTCTTCTTAGGCTTGTTCCAATTGAACACCTATACAACAATTTTTTTTACCTATTAAACCCTTTTTGCTGACATGACAAAACGTTTGTAATACACAAAGAGAAAGGAGCGTGAAAGCATAACTTTTTAGCCAAAAAAAAAAAGATTTTATACCTTCTTCTTCTTTGAGAAAGCTCATCACCATTTTTCTATGACAAGCTGCAACCATCACCACTCATAATTCTTTTTCCTTTCTTTTCGATTTTCAGCCATTCTCTTTCTTCAATACACCAACTTATCAAATCAGTTGCTGCCATCCACAAGTCTACCATCGTCAAACAACATTAGCCTTTCAAACAATCAACTACAGATTCAAATTTGCCACCGTAAGTTTTTCGTCGGTAAAAAATGTTATCTCTGCTGCCACCAAAAGTATCTATCCCTTGTTCATCTCTTTTGTCAAATTAAACCCAAACATAAATTAAATATAAATCTTAAAACAAAAGAAAAACAAAAAAAGGAAGAAGATGAAGCGGAGATCCATTTCCATTGACATGGGATGTTACGCAAATTTCATAACATAAAGATACAAAAAAATTAAAATAACAAGCAATTAGTGATCAATTATCTCTTTACTTTAGTGTTCATTATTTCCGGCAAACTCCATTTTTCCCGGCAAGAATAGTACGAATTTGAAATTATTCTTTGAAATTGTTAATGTATTCAAATTTTAAAGAACTCACAACACAAGAAGAAGAAAGAACATCAATAAATCTAAGTTGAAGTTTGAGGATAAGAGTAAAATTAAAAATTGGCAGTGTATGGTGTATTTGGGGAAGGTTCTGGTGAAAGAGGAGAAGGGTAAGGATGATTTTCTTTTTCTTTTCTTTCCTAAAAAAATATAATTTTTCCTTATAATTTTTTTTTAGTTATTCTAGGTCCAATATCACGTGTTTTCTTTTAATTAGTTACTATGCCATATCATCCGCAAGTGAATAACACACACTCTCTTATTTCAGCTGATTGTCTATAAAGTGTTTGATAGGTAAAATTTTTTATTAGTGCGGGTGTTCAATTGGAACAAGCCTAAGAAGAGGTGTCTAAGTAAAATTTGTGGACAAATTTAAGTGGTTATCGATGACTTAAGCCTAAAATTTCTCTTTAATCACACCGCTACTCGTACCAATGCCTGTCACATCATTGGTACGAGACCCCCATCTTTCATCCTTACCCATTGTCCAATTTATTTTTAATCTTTGATTAGAAAATGTTCCTCAACGAAGTCTCATAAGTCTTAACATACCTCGAATGTCGAATACGTACCACGAATCTTCAAGATTTTGCCATTCCTTTTAGTAAGCTTCATAATATTTTTAATCTATTAAATATGCAATCTTCGTAAGCAATATACACCCCTATTACTATAGGTCTAACCTAGATCCAAATACTCACCCTAATCTATAATTAAATTCATAAATCTTGATGCCAACTAAATATGTCAAGTCTTATATTCCTAAAATTTAAGCCTAGAGTTAAATCTCAATTTACCAAAACACCCTATTTACATAATACTATATAACCAAATTTGATTACCTACATTAAAACATCAACAATAAAGTAATAACTATAAGAAAAATTCTAAAATTTTAAAGCACTAGAAACATAATTTGTATCCTTAACCACGAAAAAAAAAACTATAATAATAATAATACACAAACAAAAATACATAGAATCTCATTAATGTATAAAACCTTATTTTTGCCAATGATTAGTCCCTCGTTAATTTCCTCTTTAATATGGTAATCATCACTACAAGAAAACTGTTAATTAAATGAGGATTTTATGAAAATTAATATGAAAATTTGTAGGGAAATAAGATTCCTGCGTATTTTCATTCTAATCCCCAGAAAAATAGAAAAAAATCCCCATATAATTAACAGTTTTTTTATAGTGTATCACGTAAATTAACGAACATAAATTGATTTGCCCAATATCATATTCTTAATACTCTTACTTTATTAGAATTTTCCAATAACTACTATATTATTAAACTATCATTATGGTCAAACAGTATCTTCTGCTATTCATAAAATTTGGAAAAACAAAATTCAATAGAAAATAAGAGCACTTCAATTAAAAGATTTTAGTTATTGTTTAAAAGATTAATCATCAATTAAATAATTTTAGTTAAATAAATAGTTCAAAATTTCTATCTAATATTTTACGAGAAGAGTCTTTTATGATAGAAAAAAGTCTAGTGCTCAAAACGACATAGCGATCGTTATATGAGAAGTTAACCAATAAGTGTTAAATTAGGTTTTAGGTCTAACTTACACCCCAAAAGTTAGCTCAAAGGGAGGAGGATTGCCCAAGCCTTTACAAGGAGTCCACCCATCTTATTAACCATCGACGTGGAACTTTTGTCATTCTTGAACACCCCAACTTACGCCCAATGCTTAGCATCTGCTGTATGGATAATTTTGATTTTGGGAGCTCCAACATCGGGTGAGACGGACCCTACTCTGATACCATGTGAAATTAGGTCTTAGGCCTAACTCACACCACAAAAGTTAGCTCAAAGGGAGGAGGATTGCCCAAGCCTTTATAAAGAGTCTACCATCTCATTAATCACCGATGTGAGACTTTTGTCATTTTTTAACAATAAGAGAGAAAGATAATGAATTTTGTTCAAGAAAAAAAAATGTTAAGAACTAACAGAATCATAATTGAAAATCTAAACGACCAAGTACAATAAAAAATAAAACAAAACTTTTGCAAAACAATACAGATGAGTATTGTCTTATTTGATTTATATATGAAAAGAAAGATAGAGCAATTATATTCCAAATGAATATCACATATAAAATATATTAAAATTGTAGAAAATGGGGTAGAGAAATAGTGTAAGTGTAAATGTCTAATGAAGTAGATTCCCTTCCCTAAAGGGATATTTAGCAATTAAGACAATTTTAAGAACATAATTAATCAAAATAACAACAATTTGAAATTTTTAGTGAAAATGACAGAATAGCAATATGTTTATAATTTTATGTATTTTAGATTTTAGTTTTATTAAATTTATGTATTTTAGATTTTAGTACTCATTTAGTATTATTAATTTAATGTATTTATGGAAACTCATTTATTGGACCAAAACATGGTCCAATAACCATTTAATAAAAAAAGAAAAAACAAATTAAAAATTTATTTATCGTTTCAAGAAATGTAAAACTTAATCCCATTTAAAATTTTCAGATTATTCCCAATTTTCAAGATTCTTTCATCAAAATTTTCAGATTCTTCATCAAAGCCATTGATTATCAAGGATTCAAAATGATATACTTTATTATTATTATTAGATAATTATATATAATTATTATGATTTTCGAGCTCATAAAGGATTATTATTAAAGCAAATTTCGTGGTGGCAAGGTTAGTTCAACCTTCGATTTTTTTTTATTTTTTTTTGTTAATGCTCTGATTTTATATATCACGATTTTATGGATTATTTATGTGATTTTGTTTTAATATCCATCATACATTTATGATTTTGTATTTTTTGTTCCTTTTTTTTGTGATTTTCTTTCAATGTTTAAGATTAGGTAGATTATGAAAATTCATATATATAGAATCATTTTTGTTTGATGTTCAATACGGTTTAACAGTTGTTAGAAGAAAATTTCTTCTTTTCAGATTTTTGGATTGTTGAAAAAAAAATTGTATTGTATGCAATGGCTGATTCGGTTAGGATTACTAGAGGTATAAACAACAACATTCAAAAAAATTCGGAATTTTCCTCATTTGATTTGTGCATTACTCAAGGATTGATCGAAAATGTAGGATCTGCGGCTAGAATGGCACAAGAGTATAAAATGACAATAGAGAGCTCTTCAAAAATAAGCAAAGTGTTGTGCTCTGAAACCCTGATGATCAAGAAAAATATCGAAGTGATGAAGTATTATGTTATGACGATGAAGATGTGTTAAATTATTAATGAAATGATTTTTTATTTTATGTCTATTGTTGTTTTTGTGTTTGAAATTTTATATGTATTTCAGATTGAAAGACTATAGTTTTAAATACAGAAAAATATTTTTGTATCCCTAATGTAATGTGATAAATTATGGATACAATTAAAACAAGGTCTAATATTTGTCAGTTGTGCAAATATGCAAATTACATTTCCTGTGTGCGTCTAAGTAAAAAAATAAAAAGTTTACATGAGTACTATAATCTTGCTTCTTTCCAGCCCTTTGTTAGTTCTGTACAGTTATCAATATAGAACTTGTTAGTCCAACAAAAAGTGTTCATGTAAAAAAAACTTTCAACCAAAAATGTACATGCATCACTATAACTAAAAATACCAAAATACTAATATTGGATGCTACAAATTACCTTATACTTAAGACTCTTCTCATTTGCTTGTCAATATTAAGAAAATGAATACAATATTTATCTTTATGTATTCCAATTTAGTAGATTTCCCTCAAACTGTATTCTATTAGCCATTATATTCTCATATTTTGTTGTATACATATATTAGATTGTTGAATAATGTATTTATATTTTTTTCAGCATCTTTATGCATGCAAATTTTAATAGATTTATAGTATGAGTTTAGTATGTATTTTGTTATTTGTTTCATTTTTAATTTTTATGTCATCAATATTCATGAATCTAAATGAACATTCAATCTTTTGTATACAATGTAGTTTCTCTTATTCTATTTTGTTAACTAGAAATAGATTTATATATCAGTAAATCTTTAAGTATGTATTCATTTTATTGTTGAACATGTGCAGACAAATGAATTTTATGTCAAAAATAAACCAAAAAAGCTCCCCATATTCATTTCTTTAAACATGACATAAAAGCTGAATTGGTGAAGGATTTACATGGTCATGTATACAATGTATTCCGTGAGAGCACCTGTTTTGGTAATTATATGCAAATACATCGATGTCGTGCTCGCGGACAAATACATAGGTGCTGCATGGCTTTAGAACTCAATTGTAGTCTCGCCAAGCATTTGTCATGCGTGTAAATGGATCTACGTTGCTTTTCACTTTCAGAGAATTTTCTTTGATTAGTGGGTTAAACTCATGGATATGAATACATATCGAATACATTTCGAGAGAAAACGTATATAAAAAAAATTGCCGAATTCGATTACAATAATCTAACAAAATGTATGCATTATGTTTCAAATGTATGTAAGACTTGATATTAAAATATAAATACAATTAATTTTCGAATACAATTAATAATAATGCTAATAACATAAAAAAGAGAGAATACGTATAGCGAATACATTTTTGAGAGATTAATACCATGGATATGAATACATTTCGAGAGAACGAATATCAAAAAAAATTGTATGCATTAAAATGTTACAAAAAATAATACAACAATTTATATTAAATTATAAATACAATTTAACTTGAATACAAGTAACTGCAATGGTTATGTTTGTGACTAATACAAGTTCACTCATACAATTTAGATAGATAAATATAATATAGATTAAAACATGAATATGAACACTTCTCGAAAGAAAACGTATACCAAAAAATATTGCCGAATTCAAATAGAAGAATCCAACAATTGTATGCATTCAAATAGATGTAACACTTGGTATTAAAATATAGATACAATTAGATTTTGAATACAAGTAATAGTATATTATAATATATATTCGAGAGAAGACGTAGAGCGAATACATTTCAAGATACAACTATGAACAAAGAATTTCATGTTATTGTATTAACCAATAGGCGTTAGAAATCTGAAAGAAATTTAACTGTAATAATATATAAAAACGAAACATCATCAACTATACAATACGCGATCCATTCCTACACGAACGCCTATTGTGCCCTTTAAACCCACACGTACTGCAAGAATTCTTTCTCTTCTTTCCATATTTCTCACTATACGTCTTGTCACGATACTTTTTAGATGGCCTTCCAGGGAGCTTTTTGTGATTTGGAGTCTGCACTATCTATGGACCTTAATATATCCATGTACATTCCACTAGTTTTGATCAGGTAACGGACTAATTGAAATGCTATATGTATCCAACAAGTTACTTGGCTTGTACAGGTCGGAACAATATGACCAAACATCAAAATATTTTTTCTTTAAAACGGCCCAAGCGTGCGAACATGGTATTTCATCTATTTGAAACCTCTTGCAAGTACAAGTTTTATTTTCCAAACAAACAATATAGGTTCTACCTTCGTGATGAACACTGAACACATAATTATTTGATGGTACAACCTACAAAAATAAATAAACAGTTATGTTATATAATGTTGATGAACATATAAATTGTAACAACATACCTACATACGTTGATGCTTCTTCATTAGCAACAAGCATCTCTTGTGGTCTACCACAAAGTGTGGTGAAAGTATGTGAAGCAGACGTATGATTTTTCAAATTTCATCTTTCAAACATCTGTCTTACTTCCTCAAGAAAATCGTATACCGGTAATTCCCTTGCTTCAAATAGACAAGCATTTATGCACTCAGCTATGTTTGATGTCATAACCATTCCTCGATGAACTGTTGCATATACCCTAGCCCATTTTTCATAACCTGCTGATTCCACGTAATTTTTTACACAAACATCAACTTGTTCAACCTTTTCCATCAGTTCATCAAATCCAATCTACATTTACAAAAATGTACGTTGGATACAAAAATCGATAAATATGAACTCAAATGTACAACTTTATGCACACATTAACAACCGTTTCAAAATTAATACATATATATATATAATTTCATATTCTTAAAAACAAGAAATAATCAAAAAATACATAACAAATATGGGTCTAAACAGAATCAAACACATATCGAGCCTTATACATCATATAATCAGATATAATAATATGATTGTTCCTTATCTTGTTCAGAGATTTTCTATTGATATCAGTGGAACTTACGTCGAGTTTCCAAAAAAAAAAAGTTCCAAATCATACAAAGATTTAACATATTCATCTTAAACATTTAAAAAAAATACCTAATCTCGAAATTAATTGAATTCCACTGAACGGATCAGTCTAAATTATGTCATTAATGACATAATTTAGACTGATCAAAGTAACAAATAAAAGAAGTAAATATATTCGGTGAATGTCTTTTTTGAATATATTTACTTCTTTTATTTGTTACTTTGATCAGTCTAAATTATGTCATTAATGTTTATGTGACTATAAATCTATCTTATTATAAAAGTATAAATATATTATTTTAATATATATGAATTAATTTGACTTGATTCTGAATTTAAGAATAGAAGATTTGTGGAATGTATGACCTATATTACATTACTAATGTTTGTACGATTATAAATTATCTAGGTACAGAATTATGTTTGTTTTAATATGAATGAAAAAAAGTGAGTCGTATAAAGTTGAAGAGTAACAAAATATTTAGATTTTTTCTTTCGGTCATTAATGATTTCATATGATCTTTTCCTTCTTTTTCTTGATTCCTTTTCTCCTTTCTTATTTCTTGTTTTCCTTCCTTCCTCCCTTCTTTCATTTCCAGATTCTTTTATGTTCAAAGTTTCTTTAAAGCTTGCTTTTGAAATTGCATGTGCTGTAAACTCAAACCGTTTTGAGTGAATTATATATGAAAAGACTTGAAATATTGAGGATTTCATGTTTAATTTTTTTTACTGTTTAGATATGATTTATATATATATATATATATATATATATATATATATATATATATATATATATATATGGTATACATTAGATATACGTAATATATCCTATTAATAAAATATCGACAATCACATATACATGCGATCATTTTTATTGATTTTATTTTCATGTACATATTGGTAAGAGACCCTTATTTCAATTTCAATTTCGAAAAGTGAAGAATATTTTAATTTTGTTTACTTCAAAAATATTTAACCTTTTTAAAGTGAAATTTATAATTAAGTATCAATGGAACAATAAACAATTCCTTGAATTATTTTTTTAAAGTGATTTTAAGATTTCATCTGTTTTTTTCTAAAAAAATTTATTTTGGTATCATTTGATCGGAAGCTTGACAAGTCTAAAATATCTATTTATTCGTGTCATCCTCTGCTATTTTAGCTTGATTTCTAGTATTATTGCATTCTATTTGCACATTATTCTCACAAATTCTAAGTAGCAACTAAATTTTTAGTTTTATATAAAGGAGACTGAAAGTTTATTATTAAATTAACTTATAATCGTAAAACTCATGAAAATTATATATTTATAAAAATAATTAATTTTGTTAATACAGCTAATCAAAGTGTTATATCTTAATTAAATTATCATGTATATATATAGTTATTTTTAGCGTCAAATTATTAATAAAGAAAATACGAAAAAATATTGTTCATGGTTTTATCATGTCTTTATAATTCTTTGAATGTTTGCAAAAAATTGTCTGAAAATATTCAATTATTTATTATCGTCAGATGAAGATTTCCTTCAAAAGAACTCTACTACGCTCGTTTCACTATAAGAAAGTATTAAAAGGCCTAGGCACGTTTCAATATAACTATACAAATTTGTGAGAATCGTAAAAAAATCAATGTTATCAATAAATATATGTGATTATATATGTGATAGCTTTTTCACATGTGTTGCATGTGTTTCATGCAAATAGTATATACAATATAAATTATATTAAAATTGCAAATAGTATATACAATATAAATTATATTAAAATTGAAGTGTAATGAGTAATATAAAATTTAATGTGGAAAAAGTACAATATAAAATTAATGTACAATTTATTGTTGAATGACAAGTGATTAGATTTTTTCTAGATCGGCAAATTTGAACAACTAACAAACACTTTCTTATTAATAATATTTTCTATTTGTGCTCCACTTCGATGATCAACTTAGTCTATACATATGATTGAGCAAATAAGCAACTTTAGTAAACAATATATATGATTAAGTGTAGATCGAACTACTACTAATTTTCAGAACCAATAATCCAAGTAACTAAATGAAAAGGATTATAACAATAAGTTAAGTCTAGTGAGAAAATCCAACTTCACTAATTCAAGAAGGTAAAAATCTAAGCAAGAGAGAAGATGCCAAGTCCGGAGCCTATACCCTGGACGTGGCCGACACTCGAAGACCATTGCTGTTTCCCAAGCGAACCCTTGGACGGACTAACTCAACTCAACAGAAGACTCAATCAACTTAGTTAAGAAATAAAGCATGTTCAAAGAAACACTTCATATAACAATCTGGACAAAAATGTCCCTTAAGTCTCAACAAGAAAAAATAGGCTCCAAACTAAACTACTACTGTCTACGAAGCCTCTAAACTAACTAGAATGGATGTTGGTACATACCTCACAACATCCTAAAAACACTAGACTATTAAAGCAAATGAAAAGAACGTCCTCTGGAATGCAAGGGGCTCACAACTGACTCTGGAGCTCAATCTGGATTAATGAAGTGCTGCGTGCTGATCCTAGTTACCTGCGTCTGCATCATAAAATGATGCAAGCCAACTGACATCAGTACATGGAATGTACGAGTATGCGAGTTGGAATGCTAACACAACTAAAAAGCTTGAAATGGAGTAAGGATGAACTTATCTTGACTCTGCTCAACTCATAAGATAACAACTCAATATAAAGCAATAAAAATATATGTAATGTATTTATATATATATATATATATATATATATATATATATATATATATATATATATATATAGAGAGAGAGAGAGAGAGAGAGAGAACACATAAGCGGCCCCTTGAACTTGCACGCTTTTTTCGTTTAGAGACCTTAACAAGAGCCCCTTCATATTGAACACTTAAACAACTAAAAAAGTGTACCTATCAAACACACGTGGCTGACTTGTCACCTATCGTTTGAAACATGCCTTTTGAGCGCGTGAAGTGAGAAAAAAAAAGCTGACATGTCTGATTTGACATACTTAACGGTACAATTTCCCCCCTTTTATTTATCCACCCTAAATTCTTCCCTTTTTATTATTTCTAATCTCTTTCTTCTCCATATCTCACCATTGTTGCTGTTGGAGATAAAAAAAAATTCTTCATTCATCTTCTTTACAGCGAATGAATTGTCCAATTTGTCGATTTCAACTTCTTCTGTTGCAAATGTGTTTTGTTGATGTGGGGTTAATTCTAAATTGAAAACCTCATGGACACAACTTAATATAGGACGTCAATTTTTTTGCTGCAAAAGCACAAAGGTAAGATTTTTATTATTATTCAAATCTGGTTAAACAAATTGCTGTCAATCGCTAATTATAGTTTAATTATTTTAATAATTGTATAGAGAAGAGGTGAATGCGATTTTTTTCGATGGTACGATGATGATCTGCCGCCTCAAGCAAAAAAGATCATATGGGGCCTATTGAAAAGAATCAAATCATATGAACAAGAGAGGAAGCGGGCAACAAAAATCAGGATCATATGTGTTATTGCACTCGTGATTTTCGCTATATGGCAATATTTATGTTAGTAGGCTTAGAGTGATTGTATCAGTAGTCTTGTGTTTCTGTTGTACTGATGTTAAACTAAGGAATGGAGATAAGTTGTTCATTGATCTATCATATTTTTCTTGTTTATTAGCCTCTATTGTATTGCCTTATTTCTATTCCTCTTATTCACCTCCAATCGACAATAACCATATTAAGTGAACAACAAAACAATAAGCTCCAAACAAGCATGAATGATAGAACAAAAAATTCTTTGCATTTCCTTGCAAGAAAATCCACAGTTAAACCATTAGTTATAATTTACATCAAAAACATATTAAAGCATTCTCAGTATTGTTTCCTGCTTGCATTACAGATTCAAAATAAAACAACCCCCAAGAGTACATCAAAAACATCCAAGACACATTAAAGTAGTCACACCCATGTTCTTATTTTTGTTGCACTAGACATTTGTAGATCCACCCCTTTTGGAATTGCGTTGTAATTGTGAAGTGGTGACAACATACTTACCCTTCCATTTTAGTCCACGAGTCTTATAACCAATATCAATGTTTGTTGGTGCTGCACACTTGAAAACAACTGGAGTAACAACTCTTTCACGTGTTGTATCAGGATGTATACAAGAAACTAAAATTAAGTGCCTATTATCAAAGTAGGTAGATTATAAATAATTAAAGTTGGTTATACTCTTTCATTTAATGTTTGTCTGCCACTTATATCATCAATGTAGATGCAAAATCCCACAGTCTTAGGCCTTTTGTTTCCTCATTTGATGTTGATTCTCCTTCTCTTCCCATACCTCTTCCTGCTTGTTGCCCTTTTGTAACAGTTGAAGTATCATCACCTCCTCTCCCCCTACCTTTTCCCCTGCCTCTTCCCCTGCCTCTTCCAGCTTGTTGAACTCTTCCAACAGTTGAAGTATAATCACAAATAGAAGTTGATTGTTGGCCTGAGATGACATGTTGTGATGGTCTCCAAGTTGGTGGTTGGCTAGAACCTACAGGTTGCCTTAAGCTTTGAGGCTGACTTGAGCTAGCAGGTTGGCTAGAACCTACAGGTTGCCTCGAGCTTTGAGGCTAACTTGAGCTTGCAGGTTGCCGTAAGCTTTGAGGCTGACTTGAGCTAGCAGGTTGGGTTGATCTTTGAGGTTGACTTGAGCTAGAAGGTTGGCTTTAGCTTGCAAGTTGGCTTGACCTTCCAGGTCCAGGTTGGGTTGAGCTTCCAGGCTGACCCAATTCAGAGGATTTAATAGTGTAAATAAGATGAAGAAAAATTGTAATGCATTTTATTTATTTAATTGAAGTAATCAAAGGTGGCTTGAGTATTACCACATATTTGCAGGCTTTATTATTGTGGCCTTGTTGATGACACTTGGAGCAAGTCATTTTTACACCTTTCCTAGATAACTTCCCATACTTCTTTCTTGGCTCATCCTTTGACTTTCTTCTGGATTTTGGTGGTCTGCCAGACATTTGCTTTGGTTCAGGAGGCTCAATCACTATATCACTAGTGCGAGGTCACATTTTCATGTTAGGTATTGGCTGAATAAAGTAATTATAAGCCTTCATGAAAGTATCTTTTCTGTACCAATGTACAACATGATCTATAGGGTTTTGGACTGCATGCTGATATGCCAAAACAACATGTTGACATGGTATGCCTCTCAACTGCCAGGTATCACAAGTACATGTCTTTTTTCTGATATCAACAATATGCCTATAATGACCCTCTAAAATTTCATACCTAAATTGGCCATTGAACCTAACTTGACAATCTTTAGCATAATCTTTGTTTTCTTCAAGTACTAAACTAGCCATAGGAGAAATTTCTGATATCCAAGTGTCAACAAATTTTCTCATCTCCACATTCTATCCATTATCTTATGTATAATCTCCTCTAACATAGTGATAATTGATTTATGCCTAGAAGCTAATATCCAAGAGTTAAATGTCTCACACATATTATTCTCAACAATATTACACTTAGCATGCTCCTTAAAATATGCTTTACACCATGTCTTTCTTTCATAATGTAACAAGTCCCCACAGAAGTTCTTATTACCAAGTTTAGCAAGTTTATCCATTTCATCTTGAAATTTTACCTTAAAACTTGATTTTGCACATCTCCAGAATTGTTTTCTTCTTTCTTCTCCTCTCCAGGTCTTCTGCCAATAGGACCAAATGTGTCTAGCATACATCCTCTGCTCAAAATATAGCAACTCCATTATGTCTACTACAAGACCCTACATATCATAATAATGAGTAGTAATAATTAAATAAATAGGCAATGAAATCAAAATAAATATAATTAACAATAACTAACTTTTGCATATCAGACATCACAGTCAATCCATCTCCAATGCCTAAGTTTAGATCTTGTATCAAGAAATTGATGAAGAAACTCCAACTGTGCTTTGTTTCTTGATCAACAACTGCCCAAGCAATCGGAAACATTTGTTGATTTCCATTCCTACCAACTGCAACCAATAATTCACCCTTGCAAGCACCCTTCAGAAAACATCCATCAAACCAAATGATTTTTCTACATCCTTCCAACCAACCTCTCTTTAATGCATCAAAACAAACATAAAAATAAATAAACAATTTTTTTCCTGGAGTAGATTCTCTGTCTGTCCTCATCCAACATGAACTACCAGGATTAGTTTGTTTTATCATGTCTGCATAATCACACAAGCTTGCAAACTCCATCTTCCAATCACCCATAAACTCCTTAAGAATCGGTCACGATCCAATATTCACAAGTAGTGATGGCACCTATATTCCCAACCAATAGTAAGCCAACCCAACATATTAACCAAACTTAACCAACAAATGAGAAAAAAAGACAAACACTTAGCAAGAATCTCCAACATTGAGTTCTTTAAGTACGAAATGCGGAAGCTTAAAAAAATATACCACCCCAAGAATTGGTGTCTTAAGTACAAGAGCTTCTAAAATACGATGCAAGTCTGAAATTAAAATGACAAATCTAACATAAGGGATATCCTGTCTGAATACTAAATAACAAAATAAATAAAAGATAGAGGGAGGTGTGGGCCACGGAACAGCCAAGCAGCTCACCACAACTCCAAGACACTCCAAGCTCGGACTCAATTTGCTCCACGAGATGTGCTCCTACTCGGAATCGAATCTGCACCACAAAGAGTGCAACAAGTGTAGTATGAGTACGAAACCACGTGTACTCAGTATATCTCATTGACCAACAACGAA
Organism: Solanum lycopersicoides; assembly: GCA_022817965.1. Taxonomy (NCBI): domain Eukaryota; kingdom Viridiplantae; phylum Streptophyta; class Magnoliopsida; order Solanales; family Solanaceae; genus Solanum; species Solanum lycopersicoides. Next base: position 107,098,357 of record CM040618.1, read on the forward strand.
GAAGTAGTGACGGGAGTTTATATAAGAAAAATTAATTCTTTAGTTATACAAGTCTATAACCAGTCAAGTTTCATCAAATAGATATAATCAAACATTAAGTAATTTCCAACCATCAAATAAAACGCATAATCATCAAGAATGAAGGATGTGATGAAATGCAATGCAATATGATACCATGAAATGATATGTCTCAGAATACCCAATACTCTCTCAACCATATATACATGACACTCCTCGGAAATACATCGAGAGTTCATGACCCATGGGGACTCGCGAGGTTCCATATACCGACACGGACGATCTCCACGTGTCTGTGCGGATGATCTCAACACAATCATAAAATCAATAATTTCCACACGGACGATCTCCACGTGCCCAAATTACAATCTTAACATCTCACCATCCCCAGCACGGACGATCTCCACGTGTCCAATTTATACTCAATCTCATGCCAATGCATGTACACAATATTATTTCAAATAAGGGGATGATGATGCACCTCAATCAATCAAGTATCAACATAATACACAATCACCTCAATTATCACAACTATACAGGTGAAGTAAAGAAAACACAATCACACAAGAATTTCAAGTCAATAAATATTAGCTATGCTAATACCCATATCCTTGCACATTCAATTTACAACCACATTCTATTATAGTAGTAACTTTCCCTTTTATAACACCGGTACTCGTACTAATGCCCGTCACACCATTGATACGAGACCCCCATCTTTCACCCTTACCCCTTTGTCTATTTCATTTTTAATCTTTAATTAAGAAAACATCCTTCAACAAGTCTAAAAAGTCTTAACATACCTCAACTGCCGAACCTCGTGTCACCAATCTTCAAGATTTTTCTTTTCCTGTTTGCAAAGCTTCGGAAACGTTCCCAATCTATCAATTGTGCAATATTCGTAAGTAATCGAGTTCATAGGTACTCAATTTATTATATGTCTAACCTAAACTCCAAAACTCACTCATATCTCCAATCAAGCTCCTACTCTTGATATATTTTATATGTCAAAGATTCATATTGCTAAATTTCAAGCCAAGAACTGAATCCATAATCTTGTCGAATATACTAAAATTCAATGTCAAATTATATAATATACACCTAATAATTAATTACCTATCTCAATATATTAAATTTAAATCTAATTTATAATTAACTTAAGCAGGTCAACATAATAACCTAAATTGCAGACATGGAGAAGCACCGAAATGACCATCTGTAGGTCATTCTGCAATATGCCAAATATCAAAGGAATTACATACAAATGCCAATCATTGGCATGATTTCCAATGATTGCCAATGATTGTCATAATTGCCAATAATTGGCCCATGATTTTATTCCCACTATTGTAATACAAAAAAAAAAATAAAAAAATAAAAAAGTGCAGACCAAAATCCCAGCACCTCAATAATGCTCCTACCGGCTCTATTCCAATTCCAGGTTCCAAACCACGAAGGAACAAAATTATATAAATTCTCCTACCATCTCTATTCCAATGAAATAAATATTTTATACCCTTTCTAATGATAACGAATCACTGTAGCCTTAAATTGTTTATATATCAAACGATAATTTCTAATTTGGAGATACCATTTCTTATATCGAAGAACAAACATCAATTGCATTCATACCTTATGCAGAAATCCATATTTTTTTTATCCATATCATACACTAAAATTAATAATACAGAAAGATCTTCCAACAAATAAAATTATAATTACCTGTACGAGTTTTGGCTAGTCTTTATCGAAAACACTCGTCTTCAAATCACAAATTCATTCTTTCGATTGATCTTCTTTGTTTTCCCCTCCAAGTCAACGACTATGGAAAGTCGAAGATATAGCTATCGAAAGTTAGATTGCTTGAACTAAGAGAAAGAATCTCAATCCAGATTTACAAGACAGCGGCAAAACTAGTCTTTTCACAAAGTAATTTCCTATTTTCGTTTTAGGCGATGAATATTGATAGTGTTAAAAATTAAGGTTTTTAGTTCAGATTAGAAAAAAAAATTTAAACCCTTGGCTTGGAAAAGGAAAGGGGGAGGGGGGGGAGCGGCAAAATGAAGAAAAAGGAGAGAAGTCAAGATCGCCATAGATTTTGCGAGTGCATGGAATTCATCGGAGGTGGATTCCCTATCGATCGCCGGTGATGTGCACACAGTGATATTTTCGTGTGTCGGTTAGGTTCAACCCCACAAAACAACTTGGTTTAATTTTCAGCGGTTTA
>CM040618.1:107101192-107140362 GCA_022817965.1 Solanum lycopersicoides
TACGATATCGAAAATGCGCAAACTCGGCGGCGTTGTAAAGATCTCTCCAAGGGATTTTCAACCATATTTAGAATTACCTCTAACTTATCATGAGCTAGAAGTTATGGTTGTTTGAAAATGACCAAAGCTCACTTTCTTAACTTAGGAAATTTTCCACATTTCTCCTTTTCTTTCCAAAAACGAATATTTTAGCTTATTCCTAACTAATTCAAATTTGCGAGATGTTACAGAAAGTTACATATACATACAATTTTTTTGGAGTTGGAGTTACTACAGTATGAAATTTTTGAACTTCAAAGAAGGTTTTAACCAAGAAGGAAACAATGAACCCTACTAATTGAGGTATGTAGTTTATGATAATGTGAAGTAATTAGAATTCATTTATGTTAGATCTAATTTTGAACTAGAAATTTTCATAAAATTCACAATTTTCTCCTAAATACATAAACCGCATTCAACGAATGTGATTTATGTGTAAGTTTCAGTCTTTTCTCATTTGTTATTGAAATTACGATATTACCCGTTCTGTTTAATTTTATTTGATCAATATTGTTTGAATATATAAATATTTTTAGTTTATTACTTTTATCATATCGAGAAAGAAATCATTTTTCATTTTATACTCATTATTAATTGAGCTGAAAAAGAAAGGCATAAAACGCATAACGATTTATGAGTAAGTTTCAGTGTCTATGTTTTTTATTGATGAAATTACGTTATTGCTCCTTATGTTAAGAAAGACAATAAGACGCTTTCAACGAATGCGACATTTGTGTAAGTTTCAGCATTTTTCCATTTTTTATTAAAATTACGATATTACCCCTTTCGTTTAATTTTATTTGTCTAATTATTTTTTAATATACTTATTTCTTTTGTTTATTACTTTTATAATATCGAGAAATATAATTATTTTTTAATTTGATATTCAACATTAATTGAGCAGAGAAAGGCGTAAAACGCATTCAACGAATGCGAGTTATGGGTAAGTCTCAGTGTCTTGGTTTTTTATTGATGAAATTACATTATTACACCTTCTGTTGAGAAATGCATGAATCGCATTCAACGAACGCAATTTACGTGTAAGTTTCAGTCTTTTCCCTCTATTGTTGCAATTACGATATTACCCTTTCTGTTTAATTTTATTTGTCCAATATCTTTTGAATATATTTATTTTGTTTATTTATTACTTTTATCATATCGAGAAAGATGATTATTTTTTCATTTGATACTAAACATTAATTGAGTTGAGAAAGAAAGGCATAAAACTCATTCAACGAATGTGATTTATGGGTGAGTTTCAGTGTCTTGGTTTTTCTTATTGATGAAGTTACGTTATTAACCCTACTATTAAGAAAGACATAAAATGCATTAAATAAATGTGATTTATGTGTAAGTTTCAGTGTCTTGGTTTTTTATTGATGAAATTACGCTATTACCACTTCTGTTAAGAAATGCATAAGACGCATTCAACGAATGCGATTTTTGTGTAAGTTTCAATATTTTCCCATTTATCATTGTAATTACGATATTTTATTCGACCATTATTTTTTAAATATATTTATTTAATTTATTACTTTTATCATGTCAAGAAAGAAAATCATTTTTTTTTTACTCATTATTAATTGAGCTGAAAAAGAAAGACATAAAACACATTCAATGAATGCAATTTATGAGTAAGTTTCAGTGTCTTTGTTTTTTATTGATGAAATTACGTTAAAACCCCTTATGTTAAGAAATGCAATAAAACGCATTCAACGAATCTGATTTATGTGTAAGTTTCAACATTTTCCTAATTTTGTTAAAATTACGATATTACCCCTTCTGTTTAATTTTATTTGTCCAATATTTATTGAATATACTTATATATTTTATTTGTTACTTTTATAATATTGAGAAATATAATTATTTTTTAATTTAATATTCAACATTAATTGTGTTGAGAAAGAAAGGAGTAAAATGCATTCAACGAATGCGAGTTATGGGTAAGTCTCGGTGTCTTGGTTTTTTATTGATGAAATTACATTATTACCCCTTCTGTTAAAAAATGCATAAAACAGATTCAACGAATGCGATTTATTTGTAAGTTTCAGTCTTTTCTCATCTATTGTTGCAATTACGATGTTACCCTTTCTGTTGAATTTTATTTGTCCAATATGTTTGAATATATTTATTTTATTTATTTATTACTTTTATCATATCGAGAAATATAATTTTTTTCATGTAACACTAAACATTAATTGAGCTGAGAAAAAAAGACATAAAACTCATTCAACGAATGCGATTTATGAGTGAGTTTCAGTGTATTGGTTTTTCTTATTGAAGAAGTTACGTTATTACCCCTCCTGTTAAGAAAGACATAAAATGCATTTAATAAATGTGATTTATGTGTAAGTTTCAGTGTCTCTACCCAGAATTTGTGTGGAAGAGAGTGCTGAACGATCATAGTTCTTTCCATATCTTGCGGCGTTCTATTTTTCCTTTCTACGACTTTATTTTGTTGTGGTGATCGAGGAGATGAGAAATTGTGTGTGTAACCTTTTTCATTGTAAAAAGTCTCAAATAATTTGTTCTCAAATTCTCCTCCAAGGTCATTTCTTATAGATGAAATATAATACCCTTTGTCTCGCTGAAATTTTTCACGGAAGAACTCAAAGTTTTTTAAAGTATTGTCTTTATGAGATAAAAACATAACCCAAGTAAAACGAGAATAATCATCTACAATTACGAAAGCGTATCTTTTTTCTCCAATGCTTGTTATTCTGGTGGGTCCGAATAGGTCCATATGTAACAACTATAGAGGTTTATTTGTGGACACAATATCCTTACCAGAAAAAGAGTTTCGAGTTTTCTTACCCATTTGGCATGCGTCGCAGATATGATGTTTCGAATAGTCTAGCTTAGGCAGTCCAATGACAAGGTCATTTTAGGCTAGCTTCTCAATTAGGCGCATACTTGCATGATCCAGGGACTATCGGTCATTGAGGCAAGGCATGCGTGTTCTCCGTTGTTTTTCACAGAATCAAGAATGTACACATTCTTTTATCTGCTCCCTTGAAGTAGGTTGTTTCCAGAAAGATCTTCAATTAAGCATTTATCCTTTTGAAATCGAACTTCAAGATTTGAGTCACATAGTTGACTGATGCTCAATAGATTGTACTTAAGTCCTGTAACGAAGTATACATTAGTAATATCACAAGCATCATTGAAAGTGATTGTTCCAATACCAATAACTGTTCCTTTTGAATTGTCGCCAAAGAATGCTTCCTCCTTTATATTCAGCAATAGATTTAAACAGGTTTTCGTCTCCTGTCATGTGGTTAGAACATCCGCTATCCAGGTACTATTTTCCTTTTGTTTTTCTACGGAGTTCCTGAAAAACAGAATAAATATCTTCTTTTAGGTACCCAAGTCTTTTTGGGTCCTTTAAGGTTAGAGTTTTCTGAATTTTTTCTTCTCCAGATCCATTTAGAAGAATCATAGTTTCGAAATCTGCAATTGTAAGATTGGTGACCTGTTTTTCCACAATAATTGCAATATTTAGGAGAAACTTTTTCACCACTGGAATTGTTGTTGTTAGCTTTTGACTCAGTCGACTTGTAAGACTGATTATAGCTAACATAGTTTCCTTTTGAAGAGCTTTTATCGCTGGAACTCTTATTATTTTTAAAGGGTGATTTGAATTTATTAGATCTGTTTTGAAGGTTTTCAACATAAGTTTTTAATTCAAGAATTTCCTTATCCTTAAGATCTTTTTCAACTTCACTAACTTCCAAATTTTATTTTCAAGTTGCTTTTTTCATTTTGAATATTTCGAAAATCATTTAGAATTCTATTTAGATCAGCCACAACACGATCTAATAAATTTTGCAAATCATTACAATTATTACATACCTCTTTGCTTGACTCTCCGATTTCCATGAAGCAAATGTTTCCAATTTTTTCATGTTTGTTCTCAGAATTGTCTTCGTCACTCCAGCTTCTTAGTGCTTTATTCTTTTGATTTCCTCTGGACTGATTTTTCTTTGCTTCTGGACATTCACTGGCTATATGTCCATATTTTCCACATTCATAACATTTCCCATCGTTTCTTGATTGATCAGTGATATATTTTCCTTTCCCAAAGTTTCTTCCACTTTTGTTGTTTCTTGATCTCTTGAAGGATTCCATAACTGATCTAGTGATTAGAGCAATTTCATCTTATGCTAGTTCGTCCTCTCCTTTGTCTTTTTGATCTGCTTTGAAAGTCACAGTCTTCTTTTTGTTGTCTTGTTGGCTTTTCTTGCTTAGATCTGTTTTCTCAAAAGCAATTAAATCTCCTCTTACTTCATCGTATGTCAGATTGTTTAAGTTCATGCTTTCTAGAGCAACCACCTTGGCATGCCATTGAGGTGGCAGGCTTCTAAGAACTCTTCGTATGTGCTCTATGGGAAGATATATTTTTCGTGAGACTTTCAGTTCCCCAATGATCTTGCTTAGTCGAGCAAACATTCTTTCAACGGTTTCTCCTTCCTTCCTTTGAAAAAGTTCGTATTCATACACCAGCAGACTAATGATCGTTTCTTTAACTTTATCCGTTCCTTTATAAGTGACCTCCAGTTTATTCCACATTTCTTTGTCAGTTTCGCAACATGAGATTTTTCATATTCTTCTCCATTGATGGCATTATACAAGACATTCTTTGCTTTGGAGTTTATTTGAATAACTTCCATTTGTTCACTTGTATAATTTTCCAAGCTTGGTATGACGGAGGATTGACTTTCATCAGAATTCTTTGAAACTGGGATTGGAATATCACCAAGTTTGATTACTCTCCACACCTTCACATCCTAGGACTTTATGAATGTTTTCATTCTTATTTTCCAATGAGAGAAGTGTTCTCCGTTGAAGTATGGAGGTCTTGTTTGAGATGTTCCTTCTTGAAATAGTGCGCCCATGATTTGTTGTGCCATGATTTTTTTCTCACCTGTTGTTAGGCATATTTTTGTGAGATGAGGCTTTGTTACCAATTGAAAATGCAAGAGGGGGGTGAACTGCTGTTTTTTTTTTTTTGTTGTTTATTTTCGTTCTTTGATGACGAGTATTTGACTTAAGATTCACTTTAGTCGTCTACAGTTTAACAGAGCAAAATAAATTGTGCAGTAAATGCGGAAAGTAAACTTGACACCAATGTCTTAGACTAGTTTGGATCCAAAATGGATCTTACGTCCAGTCCCCTTGGTTACAAGGGTGCTCTCTTCAGACTTTTGAAACTTTTTGAAACAAGTACAAGGTTAGTGTGTAGTTCTAAGAACGACACTCAAATTCTCAGCTCACTCTTTTACTTTGATACAAAAGCACCAACAAAATTTTCTCTCTTCTTTTTTTTCCACACAGTACGATTACAATGTTTATCAAAAGTAGAGTAGGGAGTAGTAAGATGATTTAGACTCGTGGTACAATCTTTCCTTTTGCAGTATCATGTCTTTTTATAGAGTCTAGAGTTGAATCTTAAACCTTGTGAAGAGATGGCAACCCAAGAGATTTGATCCTTGGAAAAAGGCAATCTAGCCTTATTTTCCAAGAATAAAGATTAAGGCTTATCAGCCTTAACTTCTTGCAGATGGTTGTTATTATCTTTTCCTTATGTAGCCGTTGGAGAATTCTTCCTTTCTTGATTCATTCTTGCAGATCCCTTGATTGAATATAGCCGTTGGAGATCTTCCTTGATTGACAAGTATTTTGTGATCTTGCAATCTTCTTTGATTGATGATTTGTGATCTTACAATCTTCTTTCGTTGATAATTTGTGATCTTGCAATCTTCTTTGATTGATGATTTGTGATCTTACAATCTTCTTTGATTGATAATTTGTGATTTTGCAATCTTCCTTGATTTATGCTTTACAAATTTTGGTCTCTTCATTTATGATCTTCTAATTTCTGATATTTCCATCTTGTTGTGAGAATCTTTCTTTCCTTTTTGATGAGTTGAACTGCCCTGCAAACAATAAGTTGGTTATCATCAAAATTTTACACTAACATTTCCTTCATACTTGCGATGGTACCGAGAACCAAGAGTGAGATTCCCGAGCGGTTTGTGGCAACCAAATAATATTAACCCTATTCATTATATGACTAATTAGTAAAATGGTAAAAGTGACCCACTATTCATTTTACTGTTATTTTTTTTAACCTCAAACTACATAAACTATTAAAACTACCCCATTTATTTCATAATTATAGTTACAAAAGTTCAAAATATCCATTTAGAACCTATCAGAAAGTATTTTATCAAATAAAAGCTCTAGTACTCAAAATAAACTAACGGGTTGTTACACTTTATTTTTTATTGATGAAATTATGTTGTAACCCCTTATGTTAAGAAAGGCAATAAAACGCATTCAACGAATGCGATTCATGTGTAAGTTTCAGCATTTTCCCATTTTTTGTTAAAATTACAATATTACCCCTTCCGTTTAATTTTATTTGTTCAATATTTTTTTAATATACTTTTTCATTTTATTTATTATTTTTATAATATCAAGAATATAATTATTTTATCATTTAATATTCAACATAAATTGAGCTGAGAAAGAAAGGCGTAAAACACATTCAATGAATGTGAGTTATGGGTAATACTCAGTGTCTAAGTTTTTTATTGATGAAATTACATTATTACCCCTTGAGTTAAGAAATGCATAAAACGCATTCAACGAATGCGATTTATGTGTAAGTTTCAGTCTTTTCCCATTTATTGTTGCAATTATGATGTTACCCTTTCTGTTTAATTTTATTTGTCCAATATTTTTTGAATATATTTATTTTGTTTATTTATTACTTTTATCATATCGAGAAAGATAATTATTTTTTCATGCAATTATTAACATTAATTGAGATGAGAAAGAAAGACATAAAACTCATTCAACGAATGTGATTTATGCGTGAGTTCCAGTGTCTTTGTTTTTCTTATTGATGAACTTATGTTATTACCCCTTCTATTAAGAAAGACATAAAATGCATTTAACAAATGTGATATTTGTGTAAGTTTCAGTGTCTTGGTTTTTTATTGACGAAATTACGTTATTACCCCTTCTGTTAAGAAATGCATAAAACGCATTCAACGAATGCAATTTATGTGTAAGTTTCAATCTTTTCCCATTTATTGTTGAAATTACGATATTACCCATTCTATTTAATTTTATTTGTCTAATATTTTTTGAATATATTTATTTATTTAATTTATTACTTTTATCATGTCGAGAAAGAAAATTATTTTTTCATTTTATACTCATTATGTGACCCATGCAAATAGTGTATATAATACGCATTATACATTAATTGATGAGGGACAAGTGATTAGGTATTATCTATACCTACTAAGTTAAACAACTAACAAATACTTCCTTATACACGATATTATTGATTTATGTTCCACTTTAATGATCATGTTGCTCTATCTTGACCAAACACTATTACTTTTTTTTTTTGTTATTTAATTTTAAAAAATGTACAATTTTGACTAAAATTATGTATGATTTAAGCATAAAGTGTGTAAAACTCTTATTTATTTTGTGATGCAATAATCCAAAGTAACTAAATGAAAATGATTGTGAAAAGACTAGTTTGCCCTGTCTTAAATCCGGATTGAGATTTTCCTTAGTTCAACAATCCAACTTCCGATAGCTATATCTTCCTCATACGATATCGAAAATGCGCAAACTCGGCGGCGTTGTAAAGATCTCTCCAAGGGATTTTCAACCATATTTAGAATTACCTCTAACTCATCATGAGCTAGAAGTTATGGTTGTTTGAAAATGACCAAAGCTCACTTTCTTAACTTAGGAAATTTTCCACATTTCTCCTTTTCTTTCCAAAAACGAATATTTTAGCTTATTCCTAACTAATTCAAATTTGCGAGATGTTACAGAAAGTTACATATACATACAATTTTTTTGGAGTTGGAGTTACTACAGTATGAAATTTTTGAACTTCAAAGGAGGTTTTAACCAAGAAGGAAACAATGAACCCTACTAATTGAGGTATGTAGTTTATGATAATGTGAAGTAATTAGAATTCATTTATGTTAGATCTAATTTTGAACTCGAAATTTTCATAAAATTCACAATTTTCTCCTAAATACATAAACCGCATTCAACGAATGTGATTTATGTGTAAGTTTCAGTCTTTTCTCATTCATTGTTGAAATTACGATATTACCCGTTCTGTTTAATTTTATTTGATCAATATTGTTTGAATATATAAATATTTTTAGTTTATTACTTTTATCATATCGAGAAAGAAATCATTTTTCATTTTATACTCATTATTAATTGAGCTGAAAAAGAAAGGCATAAAACGCATAACGATTTATGAGTAAGTTTCAGTGTCTATGTTTTTTATTGATGAAATTACGTTATAGCTCCTAATGTTAAGAAAGACAATAAGACGCTTTCAACGAATGCGACATTTGTGTAAGTTTCAGCATTTTTCCATTTTTTATTAAAATTACAATATTACCCCTTCCGTTTAATTTTATTTGTCTAATTATTTTTTAATATACTTATTTATTTTGTTTATTACTTTTATAATATCGAGAAATATAATTATTTTTTAATTTGATATTCAACATTAATTGAGCAGAGAAAGAAAGGCGTAAAACGCATTCAACGAATGCGAGTTATGGGTAAGTCTCAGTGTCTTGGTTTTTTATTGATGAAATTACATTATTACACCTTCTGTTGAGAAATGCATGAATCGCATTCAACGAACGCAATTTACGTGTAAGTTTCAGTCTTTTCCCTCTATTGTTGCAATTACGATATTACCCTTTCTGTTTAATTTTATTTGTCCAATATCTTTTGAATATATTTATTTTGTTTATTTATTACTTTTATCATATCGAGAAAGATGATTATTTTTTCATTTGATACTAAACATTAATTGAGTTGAGAAAGAAAGGCATAAAACTCATTCAACGAATGTGATTTATGGGTGAGTTTCAGTGTCTTGGTTTTTCTTATTGATGAAGTTACGTTATTAACCCTACTATTAAGAAAGACATAAAATGCATTAAACAAATGTGATTTATGTGTAAGTTTCAGTGTCTTGTTTTTTATTGACGAAATTACGTTATTACCCTTCTGTTAAGAAAGCATAAGACACATTCAACGAATGCGATTTTTGTGTAAGTTTCAATATTTTCCCATTTATCATTGTAATTACGATATTTTATTCGACCATTATTTTTTAAATATATTTATTTAATTTATTACTTTTATCATGTCAAGAAAGAAAATCATTTTTATTTTTTACTCATTATTAATTGAGCTGAAAAAGAAAGACATAAAACACATTCAATAAATGCAATTTATGAGTAAGTTTCAGTGTCTTTGTTTTTTATTGATGAAATTACGTTAAAACCCCTTATGTTAAGAAATGCAATAAAACGCATTCAACGAATCTGATTTATGTGTAAGTTTCAACATTTTTCTAATTTTGTTTAAATTACGATATTACCCCTTCTGTTTAATTTTATTTGTCCAATATTTATTGAATATACTTATATATTTTATTTGTTACTTTTATAATATTGAGAAATATAATTATTTTTTAATTTAATATTCAACATTAATTGTGTTGAGAAAGAAAGGAGTAAAATGCATTCAACGAATGCGAGTTATGGGTAAGTCTCAGTGTCTTAGTTTTTTATTGATGAAATTACATTATTACCCCTTCTGTTAAAAAATGCATAAAACAGATTCAACGAATGCGATTATTTGTAAGTTTCAGTCTTTTCCCATCTATTGTTGCAATTACGATGTTACCCTTTCTGTTGAATTTTATTTGTCCAATATTTTTTGAATATATTTATTTTGTTTATTTATTACTTTTATCATATCGAGAAATATAATTTTTTTCATGTAACACTAAACATTAATTGAGCTGAGAAAAAAAGACATAAAACTCATTCAACGAATGCGATCTATGAGTGAGTTTCAGTGTATTGGTTTTTCTTATTGAAGAAGTTACGTTATTACCCCTCCTGTTAAGAAAGACATAAAATGCATTTAATAAATGTGATTTATGTGTAAGTTTCAGTGTCTCTACCCAGAATTTGTGTGAAAGAGAGTGCTGAACGATCATAGTTCTTTCCATATCTTGCGGCATTCTATTTTTCCTTTCTACGACTTTATTTTGTTGCGGTGATCGAGGAGATGAGAAATTGTGTGTAACCTTTTTCATTGTAAAAAGTCTCAAATAATTTGTTCTCAAATTCTCCTCCAAGGTCATTTCTTATAGATGAAATATAATACCCTTTGTCTCGCTGAAATTTTTCACGAAAGAACTCAAAGTTTTTTAAAGTATCGTCTTTATGAGATAAAAACATAACCCAAGTAAAACGAGAATAATCATCTACAATTACGAAAGCGTATCTTTTTTCTCCAATGCTTGTTATTCTGGTGGGTCCGAATAGGTCCATATGTAACAACTATAGAGGTTTATTTGTGGACACAATATCCTTACCAGAAAAAGAGTTTCGAGTTTTCTTACCCATTTGGCATGCGTCGCAGATATGATGTTTCGAATAGTCTAGCTTAGGCAGTCCAATGACAAGGTCATTTTAGGATAGCTTCTCAATTAGGCGCATACTTGCATGATCCAGGGACTATCGGTCATTGAGGCAAGGCATACGTGTTCTCCGTTGTTTTTCACAAAATCAAGAATGTACACATTCTTTTATCTGCTCCCTTGAAGTAGGTTGTTTCCAGAAAGATCTTCAATTAAGCATTTATCCTTTTGAAATCGAACTTCAAGATTTGAGTCACATAGTTGACTGATGCTCAATAGATTGTACTTAAGTCCTGTAACTAAGTATACATTAGTAATATCACAAACATCATTGAAAGTAATTGTTCCAATACCAATAATTGTTCCTTTTGAATTGTCGCCAAAGCAAATGCTTCCTCCTTTATATTCAGCAATAGATTTAAACAGGTTTTCGTCTCCTGTCATGTGGTTAGAACATCCGCTATCCAGGTACCATTTTCCTTTTGTTTTTCTACGGAGTTCCTGCAAAACAGAATAAATATCTTCTTTTAGGTACCCAAGTCTTTTTGGGTCCTTTAAGGTTAGAGTTTTCTGAATTTTTTCTTCTCCAGATCCATTTAGAAGAATCATAGTTTCGAAATCTGCAATTGTAAGATTGGTGACCTGTTTTTCCACAATAATTGCAATATTTAGGAGAAACGTTTTCACCACTGGAATTGTTGTTGTTAGCTTTTGACTCAGTCGACTTATAAGACTGATTATAGCTAACATAGTTTCCTTTTGAAGAGCTTTTATCGCTGGAACTCTTATTATTTTTAAAGGGTGATTTGAATTTATTAGATTTGTTTTGAAGGTTTTCAACATAAGTTTTTAATTCAAGAATTTCCTTATCCATAAGATCTTTTTCAACTTCACTAACTTCCAAATTTTATTTTCAAGTTGCTTTTTTCATTTTGAATATTTCGAAAATCATTTAGAATTCTATTTAGATCAGCCCCAACACGATCTAATAAATTTTGCAAATCATTACAATTATTACATACCTCTTTGCTTGACTCTCCGATTTCCATGAAGCAAATGTTTCCAATTTCTTCATGTTCGTTCTCAGAATTGTCTTCGTCACTCCAGCTTCTTAGTGCTTTATTCTTTTTATTTCCTCTGGACTGATTTTTCTTGGCTTCTGGACATTCACTGGCTATATGTCCATATTTTCCACATTCATAACATTTCCCATCGTTTCTTGATTGATCAGTGATATATTTTCCTTTCCCAAAGTTTCTTCCACTTTGATTGTTTCTTGATCTCTTGAAGGATTCCATAACTGATCTAGTGATTAGAGCAATTTCATCTTCTGCTAGTTCGTCCTCTCCTTTGTCTTCTTGATCTGCTTTGAAAGTCACAGTCTTCTTTTTGTTGTCTTCGTGGCGTTTCTTGCTTAGATGTGTTTTCTCAAAAGCAATTAAATCTCCTCTTACTTCAACGTAGGTCAGATTGTTTAAGTTCATGCTTTCTAGAGCAACCACCTTGGCATGCCATTGAGTTGGCAGGCTTCTAAGAACTCTTCGTATGTGCTCTATGGGAGGATATATTTTTCGTGAGACTTTCAGTTCCCCAATGATCTTGATTAGTCGAGCAAACATTCTTTCAATGATTTCTCCTTCCTTCATTTGAAAAAGTTCGTATTCATACACCAGCAGACTAATGATCGTTTCTTTAACTTTATTCGTTCCTTTATAAGTGACCTCCAGTTTATTCCACATTTCTTTGTCAGTTTCGCAACATGAGATTTTTCATATTCTTCTCCATTGATGGCCTTATACAAGACATTCTTTGCTTTGGAGTTTATTTGAATAACTTCCATTTGTTCACTTGTATAATTTTCCAAGCTTGGTATGATGGAGGATTGACTTTCATCAGAATTCTTTGAAACTGGGATTAGAATATCACCAAGTTTGATTACTCTCCACACCTTCACATCCTAGGACTTTATGAATGTTTTCATTCTTATTTTCCAATGAGAGAAGTGTTCTCCGTTGAAGTATGGAGGTCTTGTTTGAGATGTTCCTTCTTAAAATAGTGCGCCCATGATTTGTTGTGCCATGATTTTTTTCTCACCTGTTGTTAGACAGATTTTTTGTGAGATGAGGCTTTGTTACCAATTGAAAATGCAAGAGGGGGGTGAACTGCTGTTTTTTTTTTGTTTGTTTGTTTATTTTCGTTCTTTGATGACGAGTATTTGACTTAAGATTCACTTTAGTCGTCTACAGTTTAACAGAGCAAAATAAATTGTGCAGTAAATGCGAAAAGTAAACTTGACACCAATTTCTTAGACTAGTTTGGATCCAAAATGGATCTTACGTCCAGTCCCCTTGGTTGCAAGGGTGCTCTCTTCAGGCTTTTGAAACTTTTTGAAACAAGTACAAGGTTAGTGTGTAGTTCTAAGAACGACACTCAAACTCTCAGCTCACTCTTTTACTTTGATACAAAAGCACCAACAAAATTTTCTCTCTTCTTTTTTTTCCACACAGTACGATTACAATGTTTATCAAAAGTAGAGTAGGGAGTAGTAAGATGATTTAGACTCGTGGTACAATCTTTCCTATTGCAGTATGATGTCTTTTTATAGAGTCTAGACTTGAATCTTAAACCTTGTGAAGAGATGGCAACCCAAGAGATTTGATCCTTGGAAAAAGGCAATCTAGCCTTATTTTCCAAGAATAAAGATTAAGGCTTATCAGCCTTAACTTCTTGCAGATGGTTGTTATTATCTTTTCCTTATGTAGCCGTTGGAGAATTCTTTTTGTTGATTCATTCTTGCAGATCCCTTGATTGAATATAGCCGTTGGAGATCTTCCTTGATTGACAAGTATTTTGTGATCTTGCAATCTTCTTTGATTGATGATTTGTGATCTTACAATCTTCTTTGATTGATAATTTGTGATTTTGCAATCTTCCTTGATTTATGCTTTACAAATTTTGGTCTCTTCATTTATGATCTTCTAATTTCTGATATTTCCATCTTGTTGTGAGAATCTTTCTTTCCTTTTTGATGAGTTGAACTGCCCTGCAAACAATAAGTTGGTTATCATCAAAATTTTACACTAACATTTCCTTCATACTTGCGATGGTACCGAGAACCAAGAGTGAGATTCCCGAGCGGTTTGTGGCAACCAAATAAATTAACCCTATTCATTATATGACTAATTAGTAAAATGGTAAAAGTGACCCACTATTCATTTTACTGTTATTTTTTTTAACCTCAAACTAAATAAACTATTAAAACTACCCCATTTATTTCATAATTATAGTTACAAAAGTTCAAAATATCCATTTAGAACCTATCGAAAAGTATTTTATCAAATAAAAGCTCTAGTACTCAAAATAAACTAACGGGTTGTTACACTTTATTTTTTATTGATGAAATTATGTTGTAACCCCTTATGTTAAGAAAGGCAATAAAACGCATTCAACGAATGCGATTCATGTGTAAGTTTCAGCATTTTCCCATTTTTTGTTAAAATTACAATATTACCCCTTCCGTTTAATTTTATTTGTTCAATATTTTTTTAATATACTTTTTCATTTTATTTATTATTTTTATAATATCAAGAATATAATTATTTTATCATTTAATATTCAACATAAATTGAGCTGAGAAAGAAAGGCGTAAAACACATTCAATGAATGTGAGTTATGGGTAATACTCAGTGTCTAAGTTTTTTATTGATGAAATTACATTATTACCCCTTAAGTTAAGAAATGCATAAAACGCATTCAACGAATGCGATTTATGTGTAAGTTTCAGTCTTTTCCCATCTATTGTTGCAATTATGATGTTACCCTTTTTGTTTAATTTTATTTGTCCAATATTTTTTGAATATATTTATTTTATTTATTTATTACTTTTATCATATCGAGAAAGATAATTATTTTTTCATGCAATTATTAACATTAATTGAGATGAGAAAGAAAGACATAAAACTCATTCAACGAATGTGATTTATGCGTGAGTTCCAGTGTCTTTGTTTTTCTTATTGATGAACTTATGTTATTACCCCTTCTATTAAGAAAGACATAAAATGCATTTAACAAATGTGATATATGTGTAAGTTTCAGTGTCTTGGTTTTTTATTGACGAAATTACGTTATTACCCCTTTTGTTAAGAAATGCATAAAACGCATTCAACGAATGCAATTTATGTGTAAGTTTCAATCTTTTCCCATTTA
The DNA here is from genome assembly GCA_022817965.1 of Solanum lycopersicoides. NCBI lineage: Eukaryota > Viridiplantae > Streptophyta > Magnoliopsida > Solanales > Solanaceae > Solanum > Solanum lycopersicoides. The sequence goes on from CM040618.1 coordinate 107,115,945, forward strand.
TTGTTGAAATTACGATATTACCCATTCTATTTAATTTTATTTGTCCAATATTTTTTGAATATATTTATTTATTTAATTTATTACTTTTATCATGTCGAGAAAGAAATTATTTTTTTTATTTTATACTCATTATTAATTGTGAGATCCATAATTAAATATCAATGGAACAATAAACAACTACACCCTTGAATTTTATTTTTTTTTGGAAAGTGATTTTAAGATTTCATCTGTTTTTTTTAAAAATAATTATTTTAGTATCATTTGATCGGAAGCTTGACAAGTCTAAAATGTTTATTTATTCGTGTCATTCTCTGCACATTATTTTCACAAATTTTAAATATATAAATATATAATTTTCAAAGATTATAAGTTAATTTGCACTCTATTTGCACATTATTCTCACAAATTTTAAGTAGCAACTAAATTTTAGTTTTATATAAAGAAAGACTGAAAGTTTAATATTAAATTAACTTATAATCTTAAAACTCATAAAAATTTTATATTTATAAAAATGATTAATTTTGTTTATACATCAAAACAAAGTGTTATATCTTAATTATATATATATATATATATATATATATATATATATATATATATATATATATATATATATATATATATATATATATATGTATATATATTAGCGTCAAATTATTAATAAAGAAAATACTAAAAAATATTGTTCATGGTTCTATCATGTCTTTATAATTCTTTTGAATGTTCTATACAAAAAATTGTCTAAAATCATTCAATTATTTATTATCGTCAAATGAAGATTTCCTTAAAAGAAATCTACTACGCTCGTTTCACTATAAGAAGGTATTAAAAGGCCTAGGCACGTTACAATATAACAACAAAAATTTGTGAGGAGGGTAAAAAAATCAATGTTATCAATAAATGTATATGATTATATATGTGATAGCTTTTTCACGTGTGTTGCATCTGTTCCATGCAAATAGTATGTACAATATGAATTATATTAAAATTAAAGTGTAATGAGTAATATAAAATTTAATATGGAAAAAATATAATCTAAAATTAATGTACAATTAATTGTTGAATGACAAGTGACTAAATATTTTATAGATCTGCAAATTTAAATAACTAACTCACTCTTTCTTATAAATAATATTTTCTATTTATGTTCCACTTCGATGATCAAATTAGTCTATATGTGTGATTGAACAAATAAGCAAATTTAGTTAACAATACATATGCCTAAGTGTAGATCGAACTACTGCCAATTTTGTGAACCAATAATCCAAGTAACTAAATGATAAAGATTATAACAATAAGTTAAGTCTAGTGAAAAAATTCAACTTCACTAATTCCAGAAGGGTCGTAAGAAGGTAAAAGTTTAGGCAAGCGAGAACAACGAGAAAAAAAATATATATTTGGTCACTATTTTCTTATTGGTTTGTGCCCTTCAGCCTTGCGGCTTAGAATTTTTGAGTGATAACTCTAATTGGTAAAAATATTGTTCTAACCTTACAAGTTGCTCATTATGCCACAAAAAAAAAATTGTTGATATTAAAATTCTAAGCAGAAAGTAAACACTAAAAAAAGTTTATTTTATATGCCCAAAAACACTTATAGGAGTACTTCAGACAATGTTAAGCAATTTTATATCAACAAGAGTTGGACCTATATAAATTATTAAAGTAACAGAGGTCAAACGTGCAAGGCACGTTTCGAGAACTAGTAATATAAATAGACATGAAGCAATATTTTTGCAGTTACAAGAACATCTTGTGGGTGATGAAAACTCCTAATCTTATCTGCATTCTTCATGTGAATCTGCATCAAAGTATCTGAAATCAGAAGGAAAGGAATAAGTAAAAGATAAAAATGTTAAAAAAAACAAGATATTTCTTGTCTAAAAACGCGGCATTTGTGATGTTTTTATTAACAAAACAGAAAATGAAGTTGCCGATACATTAACAAAACGGTCGACCAGGAGTTAGCTTGGAAACTTCTGTCGTCAGCTCGGCGTCATTAAAAGGAAAGAAGCAAGAGTTGAGGGAGAGTGTTAAAACACCAAGTATGATAACTGTATAAAAGGCCATCATTTACCTTGAGTGTATGTATTAACTCCCAAGTTAATTAATTAGCATAGGAAAAGCTTCACAGATTGTTGTGTCTTGGGTAATCAACAAATACATCATTTAGAATCTTCAGAAAAATGCTTACTGATGGTATGGTATAGTGTACCTGTAATGATGGATGGCTTCAAAAATTCCTCTAACAAGTGTCCTTCGCAACCCAAAATATGCTACAACTGATCTGATAAGAAAGAGATAAAGCATTTGAACCATTTTTCAAGGACAGGCAGTAAACAAAATACACTAAATTAAACGAGTCTGATTACCAGCAAATCAGAAGAAAACACATACTAACCTAACTGCTTGGTTTTGGAGGTTGGTTACAAGAATCAATACATGTAGTAGGCGGCACCACACGTGGTGCATGAGAGAGCTTTTCAAAAATATGACGGAGGCCCTCATGCTCAACCATGGATTCTAGTATGGTATCCTCTGACATAGAACATGAAGGATCCATCTTGGCTTCATGATTCCTAGACAAAAGAACATCTGAATGGTACTTCTTTCTCGTCTGCTGTTCAATCTTGTCAACCTCCCATTTTGATATTACTGGACAGTAAACATGCACAAATTTGGTCTGCCCATTCCTGTAAGCTCGACTGATGGCTTGCTGTTCTACTGAGGGATTCCAGAGAACGTCAAGCAAAACCACTCTTGACGCCCCTATCAGACTTATTCCTTCTGAACAGGCTTTTATGGATGCAAGAAGCACTTTTACATCACTCTTACGGTCATTAAGAGAATTTATAGATATCTGCCGCTGCTTCACATCAAGTTTCCCATCCATGTAGAGAATCTCCCGACCTAAAGTCCAGCCAAAGAGAGAACTGAGTTGCTCCTTGATCAGGTTTAGAGGATCAAGTAGTTGGCTAAATATTATAACCCTCTCCTTCAGCCCACCGCAAAGTCTGATAAGCTCAACAACAAATTTCATTTTTACTCCGGTATCTGGATCCAACCGACAGCCTCTCTCTTTTAGCTGACTTTCTAAGTCAGAGAACTCCTTCCTATTGGCCACTAATGAAGGATGAACAGAGATAAGAGACACCAGATTTTGTTCATAAAAGGAGCTTGGATTCTCTCCAATCCTTCTAAGCAACACCTTCTGCAAATCTGTGGGTTTCAAGTGAATTACAGTGTCCCTTATCCCCGGAAGGCTTACCTTCTTTACATTTTCACTACACTTATGGACAAGTGGTGAAATAATGTCCCTAAGCTCTTCCAATGATCGGGCATTCTTGTCGATGGAACTGCTAAGAGAAGCCCATTTCTGCTCCAAATCTGCAGCAAACTTTGGACTGACTACACAGAGAGTGTTGTATAACTCCTTGATGTTATTCTGGAAAGGAGTTCCAGACAAAACTATGCGCTTCTCTGTTTCAACCTTTTTCAAAGCTTTCCAGACAAGGCTTTGCTCATTCCGAGCAGTGTGCCCTTCTTCAAGGACCAGAAGACCAGGATATTTAACAAGGATTTCTCTAATCGGTTTAGCGTAACCGTCTCCATCATCTCCAGTAAGAATCCTGAACAAGTCGTAACTGATCCCCAAAACACTATTACCTTTAACCCAGGATCCCAGCTTCACCATTCGTATAAGGTGTGGATTTCTCTTTCCCGCATGGGATAAACAGCGAAACACACTCACTGTAGCTTCATCTTCCTGTAAAGAGAAATCTTTGCTGTTCAAGTTGTGGAAGGCAATGCCCACCTCCCATTTCTTGAACTCAGCTTCCCAGTTAAGCAGCAAACTGGAAGGAGCTATGATTACAGGTCGAGACTTTGGAAACAGCTTCAAATATGACTGAAGAAATACTAGGGTGAGACGGGTTTTCCCGGTGCCAGGTGGATGTGAGATTATGCATCCTCCTTTGCTATCAGATAGGGGCTGTCTCAGCCTCTCGAGATTTATATCTCCAGCAACGTTTTTCCACATAAACTCAAATCCACCACGTTGATGAGGATACATGGTTGATTTGGCACTTGGGGGAACTAAATCCCACACAGTTCCTTCTTCATTAATCAGAGAATCTTGGACTGCAGAAGAATCAGAGAATATGAAGCCACCAACATCCAAGAGTGACGGCGACTGTCCTAAATGTTTTCTTTCATACCTCCCTCGAGTTCTCCGAGCCTGCAGATGACAGAAGTCCAAGAGTTTAAGCGTCAAGCAAAAATAAATTGGAGAGCCAGTTGATAAAATCAAATATAAGGATATATAGCATGTTGAAGGAAGTAGCATAGACTAGAGGAGTAAAGTAGTAAAATCACTAGTTAGTTACTGGGAGCAAATCCAATGACAAACTGAAGTAACTATAAAGTTGCTATGTACAGCAGACAGGCGAATGTTCAGAGAGGGCACAACCAGCGTTTGGCTATGGTATCAACACAAATGTGAATGATCAGCGTAAAAATGCAGGCAGCATGGAGCAAGTTCAAAGTCATGTTGAGGTTAGTCCTTTCACACAAGAGCAGTATAATCACATAGTGCAGCTGCTGACACAACACACTCCTCAGATCAACAATGATCCTACCTCTTAACACATCTGCAAATGTGACAGGTATGATTGAACCTATGGCTATGATAGTCTCTCTCACAATTCTGATTAGATTGCGGACAGAAGGGCAACAAACCATATGGCTTCAGACTTGAATTTGCTAAATAAACTGAGCAATCCTAAGAAAGTGCAACTGCCTAATGGAGATGTATATCCTACGTCCAATGTGTTGTATATCCCACAATTTAAGTTCAATTTACTTTCAGTTTCAAAACTAACAAGAGAGTTGCAATGTTTTGTTTCTTTCTTTCCTGACTTGTTCGTTTTTCAGAATCTGTTCACTGGGCTATATTGGCTACTGAGTTGAGCTGCAGGAAAACCTATTAGCTTAGCTGCTCAAGAATCTAATGGTGTATCAAACATCGAACTGGACATTAGTCTTTGGCACAAAAGACTAGGACACACTTCTACTTCAGTGCTTAGTAAACTGTTTCCTAAGTCCTTGTGCTTAACGGTGTAGATTACCATTTCAATCTAGTAGCATAAAAAGTAGTAGTTATTTTAAATTGATTCATGTAGAACTTGAAATTGTGTTCCTAATTTAAAAGAAAAAGTGTTTCACGGGACAAAACTCGTATACTTACAAAAGAAGGGAAGATGTACTTGATCTCCAAATGCACATAGGGACAAACTTTACAGATGAGTCCAATTTGTTCATCTAGAACAAGTTTGTGGTTCCCCATCTGACAGTCACTTAAATCTTCACTCTGCATCGGCGAAGAGGATGGATTTGTAAAGCCAATATCTGACTCTAAGATACACATCTGCATTTCATCAAAAAGATCTTCAACTTCCTTTTCCCATTCTTCTTTCTCAGGGGGAGGAGGTTCCTCGTCTTCAAACCGAAATACTAAAGGAAGTGTTTCCTTGACAGGAACCCGTTCCTTCTTTTCAAAAGGAGTAAGTTTATCATGATCATCAACATTTATGATAGAATCAATAACAAACTTTAGAAATTCGGAATCTTCAAGAATCTTCTTTCCTATCCTCCTGTCCTTTTGAACGACATCCTTTTGATCAACATTCTTCACCGAGTCATCAACCTCGCAATCTTCTTCAGATTTAGACTCCTCGCCATCAGACCCCGAGTCATCAAACTCCTCCTCACCAGTAAGAAGAATTGGGCTGCTACTATCAGTCCCATTGTTCAACTTCTTCTTTTTGGAGTTAGAAAGTGAACGTGAACGAAGAAGATATGATCCGCCTTTCTTCTGCTTTTCACTCTCAACAACAAGCTCAGGTACTAACCCCCCATTTGATTCTTTTTCTCCTTCTTCATTCTTTTCATCTTCTGATTCAGACTCAGAAGATGAGGTGCTATCACATTGGCTAGAACTTGATGACTCAATCAACCCATAATTCTTGTCTTCAGGGTCATCGTTATCCTCATCACTTGAAGCTTCGGAATCTGACTCAGACTCAGAAGATGAGATGCTATCAGTATACACTTCCACCGGTTTCACCGGTGTCCTACCACACATGCTTGAGGTAGATGAAACAACCTCCTCATCTTTTGCATTCAACATATTACTCTGATCCTCCTCTTCAATGATAACAACATAATCATCCTCCGAATCATCCATATCATCATCATCATCATCATTAGGTATTTCCTCAACGAAAATCCGTCCAATGATAGGCTCACAAGTTCCTGGACTGAACTTGCTCCTCCTTCCATTAAAAATGTATAGATATTCATGTTGTTCCAATAAATAGAAGTTGATTTGACTAGAAACGGAATTTAAGAATAAAAGATTTTAAAGATTTATGTCTAAATTATGGACTCTAAATCTATCTCGATATTCACGCCGTTCCAATTTATATAAGTTAGTTTGACAAAATACAAAATTTAAGATTTTTTTTTTTAAAGATTTATGTCTAAATTATGGACTATAAATGTATCTCTTTAAAAATGTATATATATTAATTCATGCCGTTCCAATTAATATAAAGCTTGATTAGATACCAAATTTAAGAATAACAGATTTTTAAGATTTATGTCTAAATTATGGACTATAAATCTATCTCATTAAAAATGTATATATATATTCATGCCGTTCTAATTAATATAAAGTTTGACTAGATACAAAATTTAAGAATAATAGATTTTTAAGATTTATGTCTGAATTATGGACTACAAATCTACTCATTAAAAATGTATATATATTCATGCCGTTCCAATTTATATAAGTTAGTTCGACTAAATACAGAATTTAAGAATAAAAGATTTTTAAATTTATGTCAAAATTATGGACTACAAATCTATCTCATTAAAAAGGAAAAGGGTCTGAAATATAACCAAACTTTGATCGAATTGTTGTTACGATACCAAATTATGAAAATGACATTTTAGCCCCCCTACAATTTTTAATAGTGTATGTTAAACGTATATATGTGTCCACATGGACATAAAAATATTGCATAATTATAAATAGTAATGTGTCCACGTGGACACATATATACCTTTAAAATACAATATTAAATAGTTCAGGGGGCAAAATACACTATTAAATAGTTCAGGAGGTAAAAGGTTTTCCATAAAGTTTGGTATCGTAACAATAATTTTGGCCAAAGTTACAGTATTTTTCAGACCCTTCTCCCATTAAAAATGTATAGATATTCATGTCGTTCCAATTTATATAAGTTAGTTGACTAGATATAGAATTTAAGAATAGAAGATTTTTGAAATTTATGATCTTTATTATATTAAAAATGTTTGTGCGATTACAAATTATCTCGGTGTAGAATGGGAGTTCGTTTTAATTTAAATTTGAATTAAGAAGAAAGTGAGTCGTATAAATTTGAAGAGCGGTGAATATTTTAAAAGAGAGTTAATACTGAAACAAACTTTTTATTTAAGGTAAGTATAGGAGGAAGAATAAAGGGATTTGGTTTTTATTTTTTATAATTATAATGGAACATTTATTGTTTTTACAACTGTAAATTTTTAAAAAATGATAACGTGAGGTGAATTTATTAACCTAATTAGTAATTTAAGTATAATAGTGAGTTATTAATAGCGAGTTATAAGGGCTCTTTAACGAACCTTGCAATGACAAACCCATCACAAGAAGGCCAACATGGCCAAGCCCCAAGGACTCTTATTAATAGCGAGTTATAAGGGCTCTTTAACTATAAGTAAATAAATAAGAAAAAGACACAGAAAGAAACGAACATAAAATAGAATTAGTGCAATATGAAAATTTTGAACTTTGAAGGAGGTTTGATCCAAGAAAATAAAATGAACCGTATTGAGGTGTATGTGGTTTATGATGATATGAAGTAATTACAATTATTTATGCTAGTCCTAATTGTGAACTCTACATTTTCTAAAATTCACAATTCTCTCCTAAATCTATCAAAGACTCGAAGTAATAAAAGTTATATTAAACTTCAAAAAAGTATCAACTATTCAAAACTTATTTATTGCACACAAATTTATATAATTATGTATGTGCGAATTTCTGACACATATTTTGTTTATATGTGTCATACAAATAGTATATACAATATGAATTATTTATACATAAATTTGTAAGTAAAATATTTAACGTATTTTATTTATTTCGAAAGAATTTATATTTTAAAGGTAAATATTTTAAGGTGTATTGAAGAAGTCTTATTTACTTGGAGAAACGGTAATTGAAAGAGAACTGATGGCATTCTGCATGCAAGTGTTTGGACAAGTGGCAAGGCCATGGTACCATTTCCCCCTTCCCCTATAAATACTCTTGCTTCTCCATTAGAAATAAATAGCAGAGAATTATGTTCTGCATTTGTCCCTCACTCTCGTTTTCACCATGTCTTTTATGGTTATTTTAATTAATTATTTTGACTTTTTTATTTATATCCTCACTAACAACTTGGTGATGTTAATTAATTTATTTATTCCTGCATTCTCTATCCAAAGTAGGGAAGTGTTTGTTTAATTTCGGGGAAACATTTCGTAACTATTTAAATAGTTTCTTAGGGCAGTGCCTAGCACGACTAAAGTATTTATCTATTTTCTGCACTAATATTTATATATCTTTGTAGTAATATTCATCCTATTTTCAGGACTACTATTTTGCTAAATAATAAAGTTAAATTTTATTTTTATTATCGTGAAATTCCAATTATTTTCCCAACAATCTAAGAAACTATTGCATATCATATGTTTCCTGAAAATATTGATGATGTTGATGTTGTGCTACCCTGACTGGTATGTTCAAATTATTCTGTCGGAAGTTTACGGTAAAGAAAATTACAGATATGTAAATGTACATGATTACGAGTTCAATGCTAATAGTAAATCCTTCATGAAAAATACACCTGAATGCAAAAGAATATTGAAAAGAAATGACAATTCTGCTAAGCTAAAAGAAAATTTGGTTAAAATAAATTATCTAATTATTGCGGTCATTTCAGAAATAAATGGTGTGCCATTGTGAGAAATTGAGTGATAGAATCTGATGCTACAAGACACATTTGTATAAATAAAAATGATTTGTGTCATGCACGCAAGTTGAGAAAGGAGAAGATATTGTGTATTTGATGACTTAAGGACAATTAAAATTCTTGGAAAAGAAAAGTTCTTCTCAAACTCACATCTGGTGAAATTTTGAGAATGAGTGATGTATTGCATGTTCCTAATATTCAAATTACTCTATTTGATTTTTGTGGGATTATTAGGAAAATTTGGAATGAAGATTTTTCTGAAGATAATGAAGTCATATTGACTAAACCTAATTATTTTGCAGATGCTTAATATTTGTGGTGATTACATTAAAGTAGTATTTGATTTTGCCTATTTCATTATGACATGCTAGATTAAATCATGTTAATGTCTCATATATAAAGAATATGTGATCTCTTGGTTTAATGCATGATTTAGAATTAAATAATTTTGATAAATGTGAAATATGTGCTGAAACTAAAATTACTAAAAAGTCATATTTTTTCAGTAATAGAGAAACTGAATTATTATCTTTGATCCACTCTGATTTGGGCGATTTGAAACAGAATATGACTATAGGTGGTAAAAGATATTATGTGACTTTTATTGATGATTCTTCCAGATTTGCTAACTTGTATTGGCTTAGAAATAAAGATGGTGCATTTGATGCTTCTATTGCTTATAAGTCTGAGATTGAAAATAAACATCGTAGGAAAATAAAAAGAATTCAATTTGATAGAGGTGGAGAATTTGTATCTTTAAATGGTTTATGTGAATAAAGAAGGAATTATTCATAAAGTAATTAAAAGGAAAAATAGAACTTTAAAAGAAATGATGAATTTCATGTTAATTAGTTCTAATGCTCCTGATAATTTATGGGGTGAAGCTATATTATCTGCATGTCAGTTACAAAATAGAATTCCTCATAAAAGAACTGGTAAAATTTCTTATGAATTGTGGAAAGGTTATAGACCTAATTTAAAATATTTAAAAGTGTGAGGGTGTCTTGCTAAAGTTCTTTTGCCTTAACCTTAAGAGAGAAAAATTGATTCTAAAACTGTTGATTGCATGCTTATTGGATATGCTGAACATAGTGTTGCATATAGATTTGTTGTGTTGAAAAATGGTGTGCTTGATTGCAATACTATTTTTGAGACAAAAATGCTAATTTTTTTTAGAATACTTGTTCATTGTGTGATAAAATTCTCATGCATCTGTTGAAAAAAATGGTGGGAATATCTCTAATATGGAGGAACTGCGAAGGAGCAAAAGACCAAGAAAAGAATATTTTTCTTATGAAAACGATTTTCAAACTTTTCTTGTTGACAATGAACCATTAAATTATTTTGAAGCTATATGTTCTTCTAATGCTTAATTTTGGAAAGAGTCAATACAAATTGAAATTGATTTTAGTTATCAAAAATAAAACATGATTTTAACTGATTTACCTCCTGGTGCAAAACCTATCGGTTGTAAATGAATTTTCAAAAAGAAACTTAATGATGATGGATCTATAGATAAATATAAAGCTCAGTTAGGAGAAAAAAGATTTTCTCAAAAGTAAAATATTTATTATTTTGATACATTTGCACCAATGACTAGAATTTTCTCTATTTGACACAAGTTTTTTATTCACCAAATGAATGTAAAACCAACTTTCTTAAATGGTGACTTGTAAGAAGAGATTATATGGTTCAACCTGAGAGATATATTATTTCTGGACAAGAAAATAAAATTTGTAAGTTAATTAAATCTCTTTATGGTCTTAAACAAGCTCCTAAAAGTGACAAGAAAAATTAGATCAGTTTTATTGAAAGACAATTTTTTCTGTTGAAGTGGATAAATGTTGTTATACCAAAAAACAATGATTATGTGATAATATGTTTATATGTTGATGACATGCCTATATTTGGTACAATTTAAATATAGTGAATAGTACCAAATTATTTTTGTCTAGCTACTAATTTTGATATAAAAGATTTGAGTGAAGTAAATATGATTTTGGGAGTTAAGGACTTAAGGTAATAAGGAGTGAAGATGGTATAATGTTGTCACAAGAACATTATGCGGAAAGACTTCTTAAAAAGTTTATATATTTTGAGGTGACACATGTAGCCACTCCTTATGATGCTAACTCTAAATTAAAAAGAAATTATGGTGACTCAATTGCTTAATTAGTCTTAATATGCTCAAATTGTTGAACATCTATTTAATTTGATGAATTTTACAAGGACTGATTTTGCTTATGTTGTGTGTAGATCTAGTAAATATACTCTGTTCCATTTTATATATCACTTTTTTAGTTTACACTTATATTAATAAATGATCTAACTTTACCTTTATGCTCTCATTTAATGTTTTCTTAAGTCAACTTTATTAATAAATGGCAAAAATAATTAGCTATTCTATCAGGGATATATTAGGCAAAATATGGTGATTTATACATAAATTTTATAAAATTACAAGTATTGTGATCCAACTATTTATAGAAAGGGATGACATATAAAATGGGACAGTGGGAGTATTGTTTAAGGTAAGTATAGGAGAAAGAGGAAAGGAATTGACTTTGTTTTTTCGGTAGTTAGTATAATGGATCATTTATTGTTTTTACAACTGTAAATTTTTTTAAAAAATAATAATGTTAGGTGAATTTATTAACCTAAGTAGTAATTAAAGTATAATCATGTTTGGTAAGTTACAGAGTAGCTAAATCATTTTTGGTAGGTTATAAAACAGTCATCCAAAATATTTTGAGTAAATTAACAACTAAACTATTTTTTTTTTTAAAAAAACTCAACTCAACTATGTGATAGTTTTTTTTATGTGTGTTGCATGTGTTTCATGCAAATAGTATATAAAGTATGAATTATATTAAAATCAAAGTGTAATGACTAATATCAAATTTAATGTGGAAAAAATATAATCTAAAATAAATGTACACTTAATTTGTTGATCGACAAGTGATTAGATATTATCTAATTCTTCAAATGTGAACAATTAACACTTCTTATAAATAATATTTTTTATTTGTGTTCCACTTCAATGATCAGATTGCTATGTCAGGACTAAATATTAACATTTTTTTTGTGATTTAATTGAGAAAATGGCCAACTTTAGTTAACAACTACTACATTTGTGAACCAATAATCCAAGTGACTTCAATGAAAAGGATTATAATAGTAAATTAAATCTAGTGAGAAAATCCAACTTCACCAATTCAAGAAGGCTCATAAGAAGACAGAAGTCTAGGCAAGAGGGAAGAATAAGGAAAATATATATTTGGTCAACCTAAGATGGTCAATGGACCTTGCAATGACAAGCCATCACAAGAAGGCCAACATGGCCAAGCCCCAAAGACTCTTATCGATAGGAGTTATAAAGATTCTCTAACTATAAATAAATAAGAATAAGATAGTGCCACGCCCCGAGCCTACACCTGGACGAGGGCGACACTCGATGACCATTGATGGTCTTGAGAGGACCCTTGGCCTGGCTTACTTAACTCAGCGGAAGACTTAACTCAATACAAGAAACATTCCCATAAAACAACTTGAATTAAATAACTTGGCCAAAATGACACTTAAGTCTCATAGCAAAACATCTGCAATACAAAGAAGAGACTCCAAACTAAACTGTATGACTGTCTATGAACCCTCTATAATATTAAGATGGATGTTGGGACAGACCCCACAACATCCAATTAAAAAAAAAGAGCAAGAAATATGTGTCCTCCAGAATACAAGGAGTCTTACCACTGACTCCGAGTGCTTAGATAGATCAACGAGGCGCTGGATGATGCTGATCCAGGATGCATCACGATATGATGTAGTCCAACTGGTATCAGTACATTGAATGTACGAGTATGCAAGTTGAAATGCTAACAACTAAAGCTTGAGAGGAGTTAGAAGGAACACTTACCTTGGTTCTACTCAACCCATGAATAACTTGACTTAATATAAAGTAGGTAGACATATGCAACATATATAAAAGCTTATAAACAATGAAAACACTTTGTTCGTCAAAGAAATGCAATAACAAACTTACTTACTTATATATAAAAGAATATAATGTCTATGGGAGATTCTCTAACCGAAAACCACCACTATGAGCTGAAGTGGTGATACAACGTCTTGCCCATGCTGCCAGAACTATTCTATACTTTGCCGTCGCATATAACTACTTAATTTAGTGGATCCACTAGCTTAACTTACGTGATCATCTAAAAGTATGACCCGTAAATACCCATGATGGCTACATGGTTTTCATGGAGACTTGAGTTAATATGAACTCTCATCCCCACATCGGTGCTCAATACTACTCCAAAATATACTTTAGCTCATGTGTCTTTAAAACAACTTCCTTCTTTGGGTTGAGATAATTGCTCAACTCTTAGCTTTAAAAATCTCTCTTGGAATCAATGTTCCCATTTTATTATTCAAAACTCTTTCGGAAATCTTAGTTTCCTCTTAACTTAAATGTGAAAACATGTCAAGCCCCGAGCCTACACCCTGGATGTGGCCGGCACCCAATGACCATTGTTGGCCTTGAGCGAATCCCTTGGCCTGGTTTACTTAACTCAGCGGAAGACTTAACTCAATAATAAACAAGAATCGTTCTCACAAGGATAACTTTAAAATAAATGTCTTGGCCAAAATGACAGTTAAGTCTCAAAATAAAATATCTAAAATGCATGATAAAAAACTACTCAAAACTGATTATTTGATTGACTATCTGTCTAGGAAGCCTCTATAATATTAAGATGAATATTGTGACAAACCCCTCAACATTCTATAAATGAAAAGACTTGAAAGCAACAAAAAGTCCTCCGGATGCAAATAGGCTCACCACTGACTCAGGATGCTCAAACCGGATCAACGACTGATTCAGATTATCTACGTCTGCATCATAAAATGATGCAGACCAACTGGCATCAGTACATTGAATATACGAGTATGCAAGTTGGAATGCTAAACAACAACTTTAAGCTTGAAAGGAGTAAGAACAAAGTTACCTTGGCTTTGATCAACTAATGAATTATATAACTTAAATTAAAGCAATAAAAACACATGTGATATATATAAAGCTTTGTAAAATAGTAAAATAACTTAGTTCGTTAAAGAAAGTGCAATAACAAACTCAACTTTACTTATATATGAAAGTAATATAGGTCATGTGAGAGATTCTCTAACCGACAATCATCACTATGAGCCTAACCGATGGTACAACGTCTTACCTCACGTTGCAAGAGGACCGTCCTATATCTTGCCATAAGTATGGGCTATGCTAAAAAGCACTAAGGAATCATCTAAAAAGTATGACCCTTCTTCTGTCCATCTTGACTTCTCTCCTTTTTGCTTCATTTTTCCTCTCTTCTCCAAGCCCAAAGCGTAAAGTTGAATTTTCTAATCTGAACTAAAATTTATTTTTACCCCAAATACATCCCTAAAACGAAATAGTAAATTACTTTGTGATAAGACAATTACATATACATACAATTTTTTTTTGGAGTTGGTGTTACTACAGTATGAAATTTTTGAACTTCAAAGGAGGTTTTAACCAAGAAGAAAACAATGAACCCTACTAATTGAGGTATGTAGTTTATGATAATGTGAAGTAATTAGAATTCATTTATGTTAGATCTAATTTTGAACTCGAAATTTTCATAAAATTCACAATTTTCTCCTAAATACATAAAACGCATTCAACGAATGTGATTTATGTGTAAGTTTCAGTCTTTTCTCATTTATTGTTGAAATTACGATATAACTCGTTCTGTTTAATTTTATTTGATCAATATTATTTGAATATATAAATATTTTTAATTTATTACTTTTATCATATCGAGAAAGAAATCATTTTTCATTTTATACTCATTATTAATTGAGCTGAAAAAGAAAAGCATAAAACGCATAACGTTTTATGAGTAAGTTTCAGTGTCTATGTTTTTTATTGATGAAATTACGTTATAACTCCTTATGTTAAGAAAGACAATAAGATGTTTTCAACGAATGCGACATTTGTGTAAGTTTCATCATTTTTCTATTTTTTATTAAAATTATGATATTACCCCTTCCGTTTAATTTTATTTGTCTAATTATTTTTTAATATACTTATTTCTTTTATTTATTACTTTTATAATATCAAGAAATATAATTATTTTTTAATTTGATATTCAACATTAATTGAGCAGAGAAAGAAAGGCGTAAAATGCATTCAACGAATGCGAGTTATGGGTAAGTCTCAGTGTCTTGGTTTTTTATTGATGAAATTACATTATTACACCTTCTGTTGAGAAATGCATGAATCACATTCAACGAACGCAATTTATGTGTAAGTTTCACTCTTTTCCCTCTATTGTTGCAATTACGATATTACCCTTTCTGTTTAATTTTATTTGTCCAATATCTTTTGAATATATTTATTTTGTTTATTTATTACTTTTATCATATCAAGAAAGATGATTATTTTTTCAATTGATACTGAACATTAATTGAGTTGAGAAAGAAAGACATAAAACTCATTCAACGAATGTGATTTATGGGTGAGTTTCAGTGTCTGGTTTTTCTTATTGATCAAATTACGTTATTACCCCTACTATTAATAATGACATAAAATGCATTAAACAAATGTGATTTATGTGTAAGTTTCAGTGTCTTATTTTTTTATTGACGAAATTACGTTATTACCCCTTTTGTTAAGAAAGGCATAAGACACATTCAACGAATGCGATTTATGTGTAAGTTTCAATCTTTTCCCATTTATAATTGAAATTACGATATTTTATTCGACCATTATTTTTTAAATATATTTATTTAATTTATTACTTTTATCATGTCAAGAAAGAAAATCATTCTTTTCATTTTTTACTCATTATTAATTGAGCTGAAAAAGAAAGACATAAAACACATTCAATGAATGCAATTTATGAGTAAGTTTCAGTGTCTTTGTTTTTTATTGATGAAATTACGTTAATACCCCTTATGTTAAGAAAGGCAATAAAACGCATTCAACGAATGTGATTTATGTGTAAGTTTCAACATTTTCCTATTTTTGTTGAAATTATGATATTACCCTTCCGTTTAATTTTATTTGTCCAATATTATTGAATATACTTATATCTTTTATTTGTTACTTTTATAATATTGAGAAATATAATTATTTTTTAATTTAATAATCAACATTAATTGTGTTGAGAAAGAAAGGAGTAAAATGCATTCAACGAATGCGAGTTATGGGTTAGTCTCAGTGTCTTGGTTTTTTATTGATGAAATTATATTATTACCCCTTCTGTTAAAAACTGCATAAAACAGATTCAACGAATGCGATTTATTTGTAAGTTTCAGTCTTTTCCCATCTATTGTTGCAATTACGATGTTACCATTTCTGTTGAATTTTATTTGTCCAATATTTTTTGAATATATTTATTTTGTTTATTTATTACTTTTATCATATCGAGAAATATAATTTTTTTTCATATAACACTAAACATTAATAGAGCTGAGAAAGAAAGACATAAAACTCATTCAACGAATGCGATTTATGAGTGAGTTTCAGTGTATTGGTTTTTCTTATTGAAGAAGTTACGTTATTACCCCTCCTGTTAAGAAAGACATAAAATGCATTTAATAAATGTGATTTATGTGTAAGTTACAGTGTCTCTGCCCAAAATTTATGTGGAAGAGAGTGCGGAACGATCATAGTTCTTTCCATATCTTGCAGTGTTCTATTTTTCCTTTCTACGACTCTATTTTGTTGCGGTGATCGAGGAGATGAGAAATTGTGTGTAACCTTTTTCATTGTAAAAAGTCTCAAATAATTTGTTCTCAAATTCTCCTCCATGGTCATTTCTTATAGATGAAATATAATACCCTTTGTCTCGCTGAAATTTTTTACGGAAGAACTCAAACTTTTTTAAAGTATCGTCTTTATGAGATAAAAACATAACCCAAGTAAAACGAGAATAATCATCTACAATTACAAAAGCGTACCTTTTTCCTCCAATGCTTGTTATTCTGGTGGGTCCGAATAGGTCCATATGTAACAACTATAGAAGTTTATTTGTGGACACAATATCCTTGACCGAAAAAGAGTTTTGAGTTTGCTTACCCATTTGGCATGCGTCGCAGATATGATCTTTCGAATAGTCTAGCTTAGGCAGTCCAATGACAAGGTCATTTTAGGCTAGCTTCTCAATTAGGCGCATACTTGCATGATCCAGGGACTATCGGTCATTGAGGCAAGGCATACGTGTTCTCCGTTGTTTTTCACAAAATCAAGAATGTACACATTCTTTTATCTGCTCCCTTGAAGTAGGTTGTTTCCAGAAAGATCTTCAATTAAGCATTTATCCTTTTGAAATCGAACTTCAAGATTTGAGTCACATAGTTGACTGATGCTCAATAGATTGTACTTAAGTCCTGTAACTAAGTATACATTAGTAATATCACAAGCATCATTGAAAGTAGGTGTTCCAATATCAATAATTGTTCCTTTTGAATTGTCGCCAAAATGAATGCTTCCTCCTTTATATTCAGCAATAGATTTAAACAGGTTTTCGTCTCCTGTCATGTGGTTAGAACATCCGCTATTCAGGTACCATTTTTCTTTTGTTTTTCTGCGAAGTTCCTGCAAAGCAGAATAAATATCTTCTTTTAGGTACCCAAGTCTTTTTGGGTCCTTTAAGGTTAGAGTTTTCTGAATTTTTTCTTCTCCAAATCCATTTAGAAGAATCATAGTTTCGAAATCTGCAATTGTAAGATTGGTGCTCTGTTTTTCCACAATAATTGCAATATTTAGGAGAAACTTTTTCACCACTGGAATTGTTGTTGTTAGCTTTTGACTCAGTCGACTTGTAAGACTGATTATAGCTAACATAGTTTCCTTTTGAAGAGCTTTTATCGCTGGAACTCTTATTATTTTTAAAGGGTGATTTGAATTTATTAGATCTGTTTTGAAGGTTTTCAACATAAGTTTTTAATTCAAGAATTTCCTTATCCATAAGATCTTTTTCAACTTCACTAACTTCCAAATTTTATTTTCAAGTTGCTTTTTTCATTTTGAATATTTCGAAAATCAGTTAGAATTCTATTTAGATCAGCCACAACACGATCTAATAAATTTTTCAAATCATTACAATTATTACATACCTCTTTGCTTGACTCTCCAATTTCCATGAAGCAAATGTTTCCAATTTCTTCATGTTCGTTCTCAGAATTGTCTTCGTCACTCCAGCTTCTTAGTGCTTTATTCTTTTGATTTCCTCTGGACTGATTTTTCTTTGCTTCTGGACATTCACCGGCTATACGTCCATATTTTCCACATTCATAACATGTCCCATTGTTTCTTGATTGATTAGTGATATATTTTCCTTTCCCAAAGTTTCTTTCACTTCGATTGTTTCTTGATCTCTTGAAGGATTCCATAACTGATCTAGTGATTAGAGCAATTTCATCTTCTGCTAGTTCGTCCTCTCCTTTTCTTCTTGATCTGCTTTGAAAGCCACAGTCTTCTTTTTGTTGTCTTCGTGGCGTTTCTTGCTTAGATGTGTTTTCTCAAAAGCAATTAAATCTCCTCTTACTTCAACGTAGGTCAGATTGTTTAAGTTCATGCTTTCTAGAGCAACCACCTTGGCATGCCATTGAGGTGGCAGGCTTCTAAGAACTCTTCGTATGTGCTCTTTGGGAGGATATATTTTTGGTGAGACTTTCAGTTCCCCAATGATCTTGCTTAGTCGAGCAAAAATTCTTTCAACGGTTTCTCCTTCCTTCATTTGAAAAAGTTCGTATTCATACACCAGCAGACTAATGATCGTTTCTTTAACTTTATCCGTTCCTTCATAAATGACCTCCAGTTTATCCCACATTTTCTTTGTCAGTTTCGCAACATGAGATTTTTTAATATTCTTCTCCATTGATGGCATTATACAAGACATTCTTTGCTTTGGAGTTTATTTGAATAACTTTCATTTGTTCACTTGTATAATTTTCCAAGCTTGGTATGACGGAGGATTGACTTTCATCAGAATTCTTTGAAACTGGGATTGGAATATCACCAAGTTTGATTACTCTCCACACCTTCACATCCTAGGACTTTATGAATGTTTTCATTCTTATTTTCCAATGAGAGAAGTGTTCTCCGTTGAAGTATGGAGGTCTTGTTTGAGATGTTCCTTCTTGAAATAGTGCGCCCATGATTTGTTGTGCCATGATCTTTTTCTCACCTGTTGTTAGACAGATTTTTTGTGAGATGAGGCTTTGATACCAATTGAAAATGCAAGAGGGGGGTGAATTGCTTTTTTTTGTTGTTGTTTATTTTCGTTCTTTGATGAAGAGCATTTGACTTAAGATTCACTTTAGTCATCTACAGTTTAACAGAGCAAAATAAATTGTGCAGTAAATGCGGAAAGTAAACTTGACACCAATGTTTTATACTAGTTTGGATCCAAAATGGATCTTACGTCCAGTCCCCTTGCAACAGGGTGCTCTCTTCAGGCTTTTGAAACTTCTTGAAACAAGTACAAGGTTAGTGTGTAGTTCTAAGAACGACACTCAAATTCTCAGCTCACTCTTTTGTTTTGATACAAAAGCACCAATAAAATTTTCTCTCTTTTTTTTTTCCACACAGTATGATTACAATGTTTATCAAAAGTATAGTAGGGAGTAGTAAGATGATTCAGACTCGTGGTACAATCTTTCCTATTGCAGTATGATGTCTTTTTATAGAGGCTAGACTTGAATTTTAAACCTTGTGAAGAGATGGCAACCCAAGAGATTTGATCCTTGGAAAAAGGCAATTTATCATTATTTTCCAAGAATAAAGATTAAGGCTTATCAGCCTTAACTTCTTGCAGATAGTTGTTATTATCTTTTCCTTATGTAGCCGTTGGAGAATTCTGCCTTTCTTGATTCATTCTTGCAAATCCCTTGATTGAATATAGCCGTTGGAGATCTTCCTTGATTGACAACTATTTTGTGATCTTGCAATCTTCTTTGATTGATGATTTGTGATCTTACAATCTTCTTTGATTGATGATTTGTGATTTTGCAATCTTCCTTGATTTATGCTTTACAGATTTTGGTCATTTCATTTATGATCTTCTAATTTCTGATTTCTCCATCTTGCTGTGAGAATCTTTTTTTCCTTTTTGATGAGTTGAACTGCCCTGCAAACAATAAGTTGGTTATCATCAAAATTTTACACTAACATTTCCTTCATACTTGCGATGGTTCCGAGAACCAAGAGTGAGATTCCTAAGCGGTTTGTGGCAACCAAATAATATTAACCCTATTCATTATATGACTAATTAGTAAAATGGTAAAAGTGACCCACTATTAATTTTACTGTTATTTTCTTTAACCTCCAACTAAATAAACTATTAAAACTACCCCAGTTATTTCATAATTATAGTTACAAAAGTTTAAAATATCCATTTAGAACCTATCGGAAAGTATTTTATCAAATAAAAGCTCTAGTACTCAAAATAAATTAACGGGTTGTTACACTTTGTTTTTTATTGATGAAATTATGTTGTAACCCCTTATGTTAAGAAAGGCAATAAAACGCATTCAACGAATGCGATTTATGTGTAAGTTTTAGCATTTTCCCATTTTTTTTGTCAAAATTACAATATTACCCCTTCCGTTTAATTTTATTTGTTCAATATTTTTTTAATATACTTTTTTATTTTATTTATTATTTTTATAATATCAAGAATATAATTATTTTATCATTTAATATTCAACATAAATTGAGCTGAGAAAGAAAGGCATAAAACACATTCAACGAATGTGAGTTATGGGTAATACTCAGTGTCTAAGTTTTTTATTGATGAAATTACATTATTACCCCTTAAGTTAAGAAATGAATAAAACGCATTCAACGATTTCGATTTATGTGTAAGTTTCAGTCTTTTCCCATCTATTGTTGCAATTATGATGTTACCTTTCTCTGTTTAATTTTATTTGTCCAATATTTTTTTAATATATTTATTTTGTTTATTTATTACTTTTATCATATCGAGAAAGATAATTATTTTTTCATGTAATACTTAACATTAATTGAGATGAGAAAGAAAGACATAAAACTCATTCAACGAATGTGATTTATGCGTGAGTTCCAATGTCTTTGTTTTTCTTATTGATGAACTTATGTTATTACCCTTTCTATTAACAAAAACATAAAATGCATTTAACAAATGCGATATATGTGTAAGTTTCAGTTTCTTGGTTTTTTATTGAGGAAATTACGTTATTACCCCTTCTGTTAAGAAATGCATAAAACACATTCAACGAATGCAATTTATGTGTAAGGTTCAATCTTATCCCATTTATTGTTGAAATTACGATATTACCCATTCTATTTAATTTTATTTGTTTAATATTTTTTGAATATATTTATTTATTTAATTTATTGCTTTTATCATGTCAAAAAAGAAATTTATTTTTTCATTTTATACTCATTATTAATTGAGCTGAAAAAGAAAGGCATAAAACGCATTCAACGAATGTGATTTATGAATAAGTTTTAGTGTCTTTGTTTTTTATTAATGAAATTATGTTATAACCCCTTATATTAAGAAAGACAATAAAACGCATTCAACGAATGCGATTTATGTGTAAGTTTAAGCATTTTCCCATTTTTTAATTAAAATTACGATATTACCCCTTCCTTTTAATTTTTTGTCCAAAATTTTTTAATATACTTATTTCTTTTAGTTATTATCTTTATCGGTCTAAATTCTGTCACTAAGGTTTATGTGACTATAAATCTATTTCATTCTAAAAGTATATATATACTCTTTTAATTTATATGAGTTAGTTTGACTTGATATTGAATTTAAGAATAGAAGATTTTTGAAATCTTTGATCTATATAACATTAATAATGTTTGTGCGGTTATAAATTATCTAGGTATATAATTGTGTTTGTTTTAATATGAATAAAAAAGAAAGTGAGTCGTATAAATTTAAAGAGTAATAAATATTTAGTCTTTTTCTTTCGGTTGTTAATAATTTTGTATGATCTTTCCTTCTTTTTCTTGATTCTTTCGTCCTTTCTTATTTCTTGTTTTCCTTCCTTCCTCCCTTCCTTCTTCTCCTGATTCATTCATGTTCAAAGTTTCTTTAAAGCTTGCTTTTAAAATTGGACGTGCTACAAACTCGAATTGTTTCGAGTAAATTATATATGAAAACACTTGAAAAATTGTGGATCTCATGTCTAATTTTTGACTATTTATATATGATTTTGAGTTGATCGGAATTTAAAGATTTCATTAGCCATTTAAAGTTATATATATATATATATGGTGTATACCTTAGATATACGTAATATATCCTATGAATACAATATCGACAATCACATACATATGCGATTATTTTTATTGATTTATTTTCATGTACATATTGATAAAAAAAAACCTTATTTCAACTTTAATTTCGAAAAGTGAAGAGTATTTTAATTTTGTTTACTTCAAAAATATTTAACTTTTTTAAAGTGAGATCCATAATTAAATATCAATGGAATAATAAATAACTACATCCTTGAATTATTATTTTTTTGGAAAGTGATTTTAAGTTTCATCTGTTTTTTAAAAAAATAAAATATTTTGGTATCATTTGATCGGAATCTTGACACGTCCAAAATGTTTATTTATTCGTGTCATTCTCTGCACATTATTTTCACAAATTTTAAGTGTATAAACATATAATTTTCAAAGATTATAAGTTAATTTGCACTCTATTTGCACATTATTCTCACAAATTTTAAGTAGCAACTAAATTTTTGTTTTATATAAAGAAGACTGAAAGTTTAATATTAAATTAACTTATAATCTTAAAACTCATGAAAATTATATATTTAAGAAAATGATTAATTTTGTTTACACATCTAAACAAAGTGTTATATCTTAATTAAATTATCATATATATATATATATATATATATATATATATATATATATATATATATATATATATATATATATATATATATATAGCGTCAAATTATTAATAAAGAAAATACTAAAAAATATTGTTCATGGTTCTATCATGTCTTTATAATTCTTTTGAATGTTCTATACAAAAAATTGTCCAAAATCATTCAATTATTTATTATCGTCAGATGAAGATTTCCTTAAAAGAAATCTACTACGCTCGTTTCACTATAAGAAGGTATTACAAGGCCTAGACACGTTACAATATAACAACACAAATTTGTGAGGAGGGTAAAAAAATCAATGTTATCAATAACTCTCTCTCTATATATATATTATATGTGATAGCTTTTTCACGTGTGTTGCATCTATTCCATGCAAATAGTATGTACAATATGAATTATATTAAAATTAAAGTGTAATGAGTAATATAAAATTTAATGTGGAAAAAATACAATCTAAAATTAATGTACAATTAATTGTTGAATGACAAGTGACTAAATATGTTATAGATCTGCAAATTTAAACAACTAACTCACTCTTTCTTATAAATAATATTTTCTATTTATGTTCCACTTCGATGATCAAATAAGCAAATTTAGTTAACAATACATATGCTTAAGTGTAGATCGAACTACTGCTAATTTTGTGAACCAATAATCCAAGTAACAAAAATGATAAAGATTATAACAATAAGTTAAGTCTAGTGAAAAAATTCAACTTCACTAATTCAAGAAGGGTCGTAAGAAGGTAAAAATCTAGGCAAGCGAGAACAACGAGAAAAAAAAATATTTGGTCAATTATGATGATATCATAAAAAAAGTCACCTAGGTTAGTTAATGGACTTTGCAATGACAAGCCCATAACAAGAAGGACAACATGGTCAAGCTCCAAGGATTCTTATCAATAGCGAGTTATTAGGGCTCTGTAACTATAAATGAATAAGAAAAAAAAACAAAGACAGAAATCGACAAATAATTGAGTTAATGCAATATGAAAATTTTGAACTTTGAAGGAAGTCTGAACCAAGAAGGAAAGAGTGAATCCTACAAATTAAGGTATACGGTTTATAATAATCTAAAGTAATTACTATTCGTTCATTTTATCCCTATTTCTAAACTCTACATTTTCCTAGAATTCACAATTCACTACTCGTAACTCATTTATTGCATACAAAAGTATATTATTATGTATGCACAAATTTTTGACATGTACGTTGTATATGTGTTCCATGCAAATAGTATATACGATACGAATTATACATTAATTGATGACGAACAAGTGATTAGGTATTATCGATACCTACAAAGTTAAACAACTAAAACATAATTCCTTATAAATGATATTCTTGATTTATGTTCCACTTTAATGATCATGTTACTCTATCATGACCA
>CM040618.1:107141362-107224388 GCA_022817965.1 Solanum lycopersicoides
AATTACATATACATACAATTTTTTTGGAGTTGGTGTTACTACAGTATGAAATTTTTGAACTTCAAAGGAGGTTTTAACCAAGAAGAAAACAATGAACCCTACTAATTGAGGTATGTAGTTTATGATAATGTGAAGTAATTAGAATTCATTTATGTTAGATCTAATTTTGAACTCGAAATTTTCATAAAATTCACAATTTTCTCCTAAATACATAAAACGCATTCAACGAATGTGATTTATGTGTAAGTTTCAGTCTTTTCTCATTTATTGTTGAAATTACGATATAACTCGTTCTGTTTAATTTTATTTGATCAATATTATTTGAATATATAAATATTTTTAATTTACTTTTATCATATCGAGAAAGAAATCATTTTTCATTTTATACTCATTATTAATTGAGCTGAAAAAGAAAAGCATAAAACGCATAACGTTTTATGAGTAAGTTTCAGTGTCTATGTTTTTTTATTGATGAAATTACGTTATAACTCCTTATGTTAAGAAAGACAATAAGACGTTTCAACGAATGCGACATTTGTGTAAGTTTCAACATTTTTCTATTTTTATTAAAATTATGATATTACCCCTTCCGTTTAATTTTATTTGTCTAATTATTTTTTAATATACTTATTTCTTTTATTTATTACTTTTATAATATCGAGAAATATAATTATTTTTTAATTTGATATTCAACATTAATTGAGCAGAGAAAGAAAGGCGTAAAATGCATTCAACGAATGCGAGTTATGGGTAAGTCTCAGTGTCTTGGTTTTTTATTGATGAAATTACATTATTACACCTTCTGTTGAGAAATGCATGAATCGCATTCAACGAACGCAATTTATGTGTAAGTTTCACTCTTTTCCCTCTATTGTTGCAATTACGATATTACCCTTTCTGTTTAATTTTATTTGTCCAATATCTTTTGAATATATTTATTTTGTTTATTTATTACTTTTATCATATCGAGAAAGATGATTATTTTTTCATTTGATACTGAACATTAATTGAGTTGAGAAAGAAAGGCATAAAACTCATTCAACGAATGTGATTTATGGGTGAGTTTCAGTGTCTTGGTTTTTCTTATTGATGAATTACGTTATTACCCTACTATTAATAATGACATAAAATGCATTAAACAAATGTGATTTATGTGTAAGTTTCAGTGTCTTTTTTTTATTGACGAAATTACGTTATTACCTTTTGTTAAGAAAGGCATAAGACACATTCAACGAATGCGATTTATGTGTAAGTTTCAATCTTTTCCCATTTATAATTGAAATTACGATATTTTATTCGACCATTATTTTTTAAAAATATTTATTTAATTTATTACTTTTATCATGTCAAGAAAGAAAATCATTCTTTTCATTTTTTACTCATTATTAATTGAGCTGAAAAAGAAAGACATAAAACACATTCAATGAATGCAATTTATGAGTAAGTTTCAGTGTCTTTATTTTTTATTGATGAAATTATGTTAATCCCTTATGTTAAGAAAGGCAATAAAACGCATTCAACGAATGTGATTTATGTGTAAGTTTCAACATTTTCCTATTTTTGTTAAATTACGATATTACCCCTTCCGTTTAATTTTATTTGTCCAATATTATTGAATATACTTATATCTTTTATTTGTTACTTTTATAATATTGAGAAATATAATTATTTTTTAATTTAATAATCAACATTAATTGTGTTGAGAAAGAAAGGAGTAAAATGCATTCAACGAATGCGAGTTATGGGTTAGTCTCAGTGTCTTGGTTTTTTATTGATGAAATTACATTATTACCCCTTCTGTTAAAAACTGCATAAAACAGATTCAACGAATGCGATTTATTTGTAAGTTTCAGTCTTTTCCCATCTATTGTTGCAATTACGATGTTACCATTTCTGTTGAATTTTATTTGTCCAATATTTTTTGAATATATTTATTTTGTTTATTTATTACTTTTATCATATCGAGAAATATAATTTTTTTTCATATAACAATAAACATTAATTGAGCTGAGAAAGAAAGACATAAAACTCATTCAACGAATGCGATTTATGAGTGAGTTTCAGTGTATTGGTTTTTCTTATTGAAGAAGTTACGTTATTACCCCTCCTGTTAAGAAAGACATAAAATGCATTTAATAAATGTGATTTATGTGTAAGTTACAGTGTCTCTGCCCAAATTTATGTGGAAGAGAGTGCTGAACGATCATAGTTCTTTTCATATCTTGCAGTGTTCTATTTTTCCTTTCTACGACTCTATTTTGTTGCGGTGATCGAGGAGATGAGAAATTGTGTGTAACCTTTTTCATTGTAAAAAGTCTCAAATAATTTGTTCTCAAATTCTCCTCCATGGTCATTTCTTATAGATGAAATATAATACCCTTTGTCTCGCTGAAATTTTTTACGGAAGAACTCAAACTTTTTTAAAGTATCGTCTTTATGAGATAAAAACATAACCCAAGTAAAACGAGAATAATCATCTACAATTACAAAAGCGTACCTTTTTCCTCCAATGCTTGTTATTCTGGTGGGTCCGAATAGGTCCATATGTAACAACTATAGAAGTTTATTTGTGGACACAATATCCTTGCCCGAAAAAGAGTTTTGAGTTTGCTTACCCATTTGGCATGCGTCGCAGATATGATCTTTCGAATAGTCTAGCTTAGGCAGTCCAATGACAAGGTCATTTTAGGTTAGCTTCTCAATTAGGCGCATACTTGCATGATCCAGGGACTATCGGTCATTGAGGCAAGGCATACGTGTTCTCCGTTGTTTTTCACAAAATCAAGAATGTACACATTCTTTTATCTGCTCCCTTGAAGTAGGTTGTTTCCAGAAAGATCTTCAATTAAGCATTTATACTTTTGAAATCGAACTTCAAGATTTGAGTCACATAATTGACTGATGCTCAATAGATTGTACTTAAGTCCTGTAACTAAGTATACATTAGTAATATCACAAGCATCATTGAAAGTAGGTGTTCCAATATCAATAACTGTTCCTTTTGAATTGTCGCCAAAGAATGCTTCCTCCTTTATATTCAGCAATAGATTTAAACAGGTTTTCGTCTCCTGTCATGTGGTTAGAACATCCGCTATTCAGGTACCATTTTTCTTTTGTTTTTCTGCGGAGTTCCTGCAAAGCAGAATAAATATCTTCTTTTAGGTACCCAAGTCTTTTTGGGTCCTTTAAGGTTAGAGTTTTCTGAATTTTTTCTTCTCCAAATCCATTTAGAAGAATCATAGTTTCGAAATCTGCAATTGTAAGATTGGTGCTCTGTTTTTCCACAATAATTGCAATATTTAGGAGAAACTTTTTCACCACTGGAATTGTTGTTGTTAGCTTTTGACTCAGTCGACTTGTAAGACTGATTATAGCTAACATAGTTTCCTTTTGAAGAGCTTTTACCGCTGGAACTCTTATTATTTTTAAGGGTGATTTGAATTTATTAGATCTGTTTTGAAGGTTTTCAACATAAGTTTTTAATTCAAGAATTTCCTTATCCATAAGATCTTTTTCAACTTCACTAACTTCCAAATTTTATTTTCAAGTTGCTTTTTTCATTTTGAATATTTCGAAAATCAGTTAGAATTCTATTTAGATCAGCCACAACACGATCTAATAAATTTTTCAAATCATTACAATTATTACATACCTCTTTGCTTGACTCTCCAATTTCCATGAAGCAAATGTTTCCAATTTCTTCATGTTCGTTCTCAGAATTGTCTTCGTCACTCCAGCTTCTTAGTGCTTTATTCTTTTGATTTCCTCTGGACTGATTTTTCTTTGCTTCTGGACATTCACTGGCTATACGTCCATATTTTCCACATTCATAACATGTCCCATTGTTTCTTGATTGAAGTGATATATTTTCCTTTCCCAAAGTTTCTTTCACTTCGATTGTTTCTTGATCTCTTGAAGGATTCCATAACTGATCTAGTGATTAGAGCAATTTCATCTTCTGCTAGTTCGTCCTCTCCTTTGTCTTCTTGATCTGCTTTGAAAGCCACAGTCTTCTTTTTGTTGTCTTCGTGGCGTTTCTTGCTTAGATGTGTTTTCTCAAAAGCAATTAAATCTCCTCTTACTTCAACGTAGGTCAGATTGTTTAAGTTCATGCTTTCTAGAGCAACCACCTTGGCATGCCATTGAGGTGGCAGGCTTCTAAGAACTCTTCGTATGTGCTCTTTGGGAGGATATATTTTTGGTGAGACTTTCAGTTCCCCAATGATCTTGCTTAGTCGAGCAAAAATTCTTTCAACGGTTTCTCCTTCCTTCATTTGAAAAAGTTCGTATTCATACACCAGCAGACTAATGATCGTTTCTTTAACTTTATCCGTTCCTTCATAAATGACCTCCAGTTTATCCCACATTTTCTTTGTCAGTTTCGCAACATGAGATTTTTTAATATTCTTCTCCATTGATGGCATTATACAAGACATTCTTTGCTTTGGAGTTTATTTGAATAACTTTCATTTGTTCACTTGTATAATTTTCCAAGCTTGGTATGACGGAGGATTGACTTTCATCAGATTTCTTTGAAACTGGGATTGGAATATCACCAAGTTTGATTACTCTCCACACCTTCACATCCTAGGACTTTATGAATGTTTTCATTCTTATTTTCCAATGAGAGAGGTGTTCTCCGTTGAAGTATGGAGGTCTTGTTTGAGATGTTCCTTCTTGAAATAGTGCGCCCATGATTTGTTGTGCCATGATCTTTTTCTCACCTGTTGTTAGACAGATTTTTTGTGAGATGAGGCTTTGATACCAATTGAAAATGCAAGAGGGGGTGAATTGCTTTTTTTGTTGTTGTTTATTTTCGTTCTTTGATGAAGAGCATTTGACTTAAGATTCACTTTAGTCGTCTACAGTTTAACAGAGCAAAATAAATTGTGCAGTAAATGCGGAAAGTAAACTTGACACCAATGTTTTATACTAGTTTGGATCCAAAATGGATCTTACGTCCAGTCCCCTTGCAACAGGGTGCTCTCTTCAGGCTTTTGAAACTTCTTGAAACAAGTACAAGGTTAGTGTGTAGTTCTAAGAACGACACTCAAATTCTCAGCTCACTCTTTTGTTTTGATACAAAAGCACCAACAAAATTTTCTCTCTTTTTTTTTTCCACACAGTATGATTACAATGTTTATCAAAAGTAGTAGGGAGTAGTAAGATGATTTAGACTCGTGGTACAATCTTTCCTATTGCAGTATGATGTCTTTTTATAGAGTCTAGACTTGAATTTAAACCTTGTGAAGAGATGGCAACCCAAGAGATTTGATCCTTGGAAAAAGGCAATTTATCCTTATTTTCCAAGAATAAAGATTAAGGCTTATCAGCCTTAACTTCTTGCAGATGTTGTTATTATCTTTTCCTTATGTAGCCGTTGGAGAATTCTGCCTTTCTTGATTCATTCTTGCAATCCCTTGATTGAATATAGCCGTTGGAGATCTTCCTTGATTGACAACTATTTTGTGATCTTGCAATCTTCTTTGATTGATGATTTGTGATCTTACAATCTTCTTTGATTGATGATTTGTGATTTTGCAATCTTCCTTGATTTATGCTTTACAGATTTTGGTCATTTCATTTATGATCTTCTAATTTCTGATTTCTCCATCTTGCTGTGAGAATCTTTTTTTCCTTTTTGATGAGTTGAACTGCCCTGCAAACAATAAGTTGGTTATCATCAAAATTTTACACTAACATTTCCTTCATACTTGCGATGGTTCCGAGAACCAAGAGTGAGATTCCTAAGCGGTTTGTGGCAACCAAATAATATTAACCCTATTCATTATATGACTAATTAGTAAAATGGTAAAAGTGACCCACTATTAATTTTACTGTTATTTTCTTTAACCTCCAACTAAATAAACTATTAAAACTACCCCAGTTATTTCATAATTATAGTTACAAAAGTTTAAAATATCCATTTAGAACCTATCGGAAAGTATTTTATCAAATAAAAGCTCTAGTACTCAAAATAAATTAACGGGTTGTTACACTTTGTTTTTTATTGATGAAATTATGTTGTAACCCCTTATGTTAAGAAAGGCAATAAAACGCATTCAACGAATGCGATTTATGTGTAAGTTTTAGCATTTTCCCATTTTTTTTGTCAAAATTACAATATTACCCCTTCCGTTTAATTTTATTTGTTCAATATTTTTTTAATATACTTTTTTATTTTATTTATTATTTTTATAATATCAAGAATATAATTATTTTATCATTTAATATTCAACATAAATTGAGCTGAGAAAGAAAGGCATAAAACACATTCAACGAATGTGAGTTATGGGTAATACTCAGTGTCTAAGTTTTTTATTGATGAAATTACATTATTACCCCTTAAGTTAAGAAATGAATAAAACGCATTCAACGAGTTCGATTTATGTGTAAGTTTCAGTCTTTTCCCATCTATTGTTGCAATTATGATGTTACCTTTCTCTGTTTAATTTTATTTGTCCAATATTTTTTGAATATATTTATTTTGTTTATTTATTACTTTTATCATATCGAGAAAGATAATTATTTTTTCATGTAATACTTAACATTAATTGAGATGAGAAAGAAAGACATAAAACTCATTCAACGAATGTGATTTATGCGTGAGTTCCAATGTCTTTGTTTTTCTTATTGATGAACTTATGTTATTACCCTTTCTATTAACAAAAACATAAAATGCATTTAACAAATGCGATATATGTGTAAGTTTCAGTTTCTTGGTTTTTTATTGAGGAAATTACGTTATTACCCCTTCTGTTAAGAAATGCATAAAACACATTCAACGAATGCAATTTATGTGTAAGGTTCAATCTTATCCCATTTATTGTTGAAATTACGATATTACCCATTCTATTTAATTTTATTTGTTTAATATTTTTGAATATATTTATTTATTTAATTTATTGCTTTTATCATGTCAAAAAAGAAATTTATTTTTTCATTTTATACTCATTATTAATTGAGCTGAAAAAGAAAGGCATAAAACGCATTCAACGAATGTGATTTATGAATAAGTTTTAGTGTCTTTGTTTTTTATTAATGAAATTATGTTATAACCCCTTATATTAAGAAAGACAATAAAACGCATTCAACGAATGCGATTTATGTGTAAGTTTAAGCATTTTCCCATTTTTTAATTAAAATTACGATATTACCCCTTCCTTTTAATTTTTTTGTCCAAAATTTTTTAATATACTTATTTCTTTTAGTTATTATCTTTATCGGTCTAAATTCTGTCACTAAGGTTTATGTGACTATAAATCTATTTCATTCTAAAAGTATATATATACTCTTTTAATTTATATGAGTTAGTTTGACTTGATATTGAATTTAAGAATAGAAGATTTTTGAAATCTTTGATCTATATAACATTAATAATGTTTGTGCGGTTATAAATTATCTAGGTATATAATTGTGTTTGTTTTAATATGAATAAAAAAGAAAGTGAGTCGTATAAATTTAAAGAGTAATAAATATTTAGTCTTTTTCTTTCGGTTGTTAATAATTTTGTATGATCTTTCCTTCTTTTTCTTGATTCTTTCGTCCTTTCTTATTTCTTGTTTTCCTTCCTTCCTCCCTTCCTTCTTCTCCTGATTCATTCATGTTCAAAGTTTCTTTAAAGCTTGCTTTTAAAATTGGACGTGCTACAAACTCGAATTGTTTCGAGTAAATTATATATGAAAACACTTGAAAAATTGTGGATCTCATGTCTAATTTTTG
This sequence comes from Solanum lycopersicoides, assembly GCA_022817965.1. NCBI lineage: Eukaryota > Viridiplantae > Streptophyta > Magnoliopsida > Solanales > Solanaceae > Solanum > Solanum lycopersicoides. The sequence goes on from CM040618.1 coordinate 107,149,085, forward strand.
ACTATTTATATATGATTTTGAGTTGATCGGAATTTAAAGATTTCATTAGCCATTTAAAGTTATATATATATATATATGGTGTATACCTTAGATATACGTAATATATCCTATGAATACAATATCGACAATCACATACATATGCGATTATTTTTATTGATTTTATTTTCATGTACATATTGATAAAAAAAAACCTTATTTCAACTTTAATTTCGAAAAGTGAAGAGTATTTTAATTTTGTTTACTTCAAAAATATTTAACTTTTTTAAAGTGAGATCCATAATTAAATATCAATGGAATAATAAATAACTACATCCTTGAATTATTATTTTTTTGGAAAGTGATTTTAAGTTTCATCTGTTTTTTAAAAAAATAAAATATTTTGGTATCATTTGATCGGAATCTTGACAAGTCCAAAATGTTTATTTATTCGTGTCATTCTCTGCACATTATTTTCACAAATTTTAAGTGTATAAACATATAATTTTCAAAGATTATAAGTTAATTTGCACTCTATTTGCACATTATTCTCACAAATTTTAAGTAGCAACTAAATTTTTGTTTTATATAAAGAAGACTGAAAGTTTAATATTAAATTAACTTATAATCTTAAAACTCATGAAAATTATATATTTAAGAAAATGATTAATTTTGTTTACACATCTAAACAAAGTGTTATATCTTAATTAAATTATCATATATATATATATATATATATATATATATATATATATATATATATATATATATATATATATATATATATTAGCGTCAAATTATTAATAAAGAAAATACTAAAAAATATTGTTCATGGTTCTATCATGTCTTTATAATTCTTTTGAATGTTCTATACAAAAAATTGTCCAAAATCATTCAATTATTTATTATCGTCAGATGAAGATTTCCTTAAAAGAAATCTACTACGCTCGTTTCACTATAAGAAGGTATTACAAGGCCTAGACACGTTACAATATAACAACACAAATTTGTGAGGAGGGTAAAAAAATCAATGTTATCAATAACTCTCTCTCTATATATATATTATATGTGATAGCTTTTTCACGTGTGTTGCATCTATTCCATGCAAATAGTATGTACAATATGAATTATATTAAAATTAAAGTGTAATGAGTAATATAAAATTTAATGTGGAAAAAATACAATCTAAAATTAATGTACAATTAATTGTTGAATGACAAGTGACTAAATATGTTATAGATCTGCAAATTTAAACAACTAACTCACTCTTTCTTATAAATAATATTTTCTATTTATGTTCCACTTCGATGATCAAATAAGCAAATTTAGTTAACAATACATATGCTTAAGTGTAGATCGAACTACTGCTAATTTTGTGAACCAATAATCCAAGTAACAAAAATGATAAAGATTATAACAATAAGTTAAGTCTAGTGAAAAAATTCAACTTCACTAATTCAAGAAGGGTCGTAAGAAGGTAAAAATCTAGGCAAGCGAGAACAACGAGAAAAAAAATATTTGGTCAATTATGATGATATCATAAAAAAAGTCACCTAGGTTAGTTAATGGACTTTGCAATGACAAGCCCATAACAAGAAGGACAACATGGTCAAGCTCCAAGGATTCTTATCAATAGCGAGTTATTAGGGCTCTGTAACTATAAATGAATAAGAAAAAAAAACAAAGACAGAAATCGACAAATAATTGAGTTAATGCAATATGAAAATTTTGAACTTTGAAGGAAGTCTGAACCAAGAAGGAAAGAGTGAATCCTACAAATTAAGGTATACGGTTTATAATAATCTAAAGTAATTACTATTCGTTCATTTTATCCCTATTTCTAAACTCTACATTTTCCTAGAATTCACAATTCACTACTCGTAACTCATTTATTGCATACAAAAGTATATTATTATGTATGCACAAATTTTTGACATGTACGTTGTATATGTGTTCCATGCAAATAGTATATACGATACGAATTATACATTAATTGATGACGAACAAGTGATTAGGTATTATCGATACCTACAAAGTTAAACAACTAAAACATAATTCCTTATAAATGATATTCTTGATTTATGTTCCACTTTAATGATCATGTTACTCTATCATGACCAAACACTATATATATATATATATATATATATATATATATATATATATATATATATATATATATATATATATATATATTTGTGATTTAATTTTTAAAAATGTACAATTTTAACTAAGATTATGTATGATTTAAGCATAAAGTGTGTAGAACTCTTATTTATTATGTGATGCAATAATCCAAGTAACTAAATTAAAATGATTGTAACACTAAATTAACTCTAGATAGCAAATATTGAATGTGATACCTACACTAAATAATAAGTGTTACAGTCAAATAAAGGATCAGCTTGTGTGCTCTCCATTCACAACTGATATATACATGTAAAATATTTTGCTAAAAGTATTGAGTGCAAATATTATATGATTCACTCTAATTTTCTCGTAAAATACTTATATTATATTTTTACGAGGTTATACAAAAACCTTGATAAAGAGCACCTCACCCTAAATGGGATTTACGCGATGCGAATCCAAATTAGTTGGACTCTAATGTAGATACCGAATGAGAAATAAAAAAAAATAATTCCAAAGGACGACATACCTAGCTAATCAAACTGAGGGTTTTGCTGCATATACTTACTTTAATGAAGATATTAGCAATGAGCTTATTGGTAATAATATAGATTTTTACCAACAAGAATTAACATTATTTCCATAAACTAACTAAAATAATAATAGCTCATCATGAAATTGTAAGATATAAAGTAGTTACTATCCATTCAAATTATGAGAAGTTAATTTTTTATACCATCAAAATCATCATATATCATATCATATATCATATATATATATATACTAGATTAGCGTAGCCCGTGCTAAGCACGGGCCCAACAATGGAAAGTATTTTGCAAAAGATCATTAAGCAACTTCAATAAAATTCCAACTCAGACCATAATACATAGACTTCAAACACATGACAGAGAGGTGTTTTGAAATGCCTTCAAAAACCAAGTAAACACCGAACATCAACTAAAGAAGTCTAAAATTGAGTGCAAATATAAAAATCAGAGAGCTATAAATTAACATTAAAAGATACTTATGTTTCATCTAGGAAATAATTTAAAAGTAGACCCTCATGTTAATTGCAAACTTGTAGAAAACTTCAATAGAAATAAATTAAAATTGGTATAAAGTTTGCCAGAATCTTATTGATTTGGCGAGTAATGCCTTACCTCGATGTCGTAGTAGCTATTTCAAATATACCTTGTCGATTTTTCAATGAATTTGCAGTCACAAAGTGAACGCCAAGTAAATAATTGGTGAGAGCTTAAAAAAAACATTTTTCAAAATGTAAGTGACTCTCAGTGTAATAAACTAAGAAATAACTTAAAACAACAAAGTAAGTGAAACATTAAAGTTAACTACTTCATATTTCCTAGAGCGAGTGACTTCCAATAGCAAACTGTATAAATGTAGGAGTAATTTAGGATAGTATGTCATCAAAAGATATTGCTAACTTCCATTAGGACATACACAAAGATTTCTAAATTTGATGTGGCTACAATAAGCAATACATCAACAATTTATCCTAATCATTTTATATCTCAATTGTAAGGTGTTGGGGAAAAAGGTCAATGAGCATGTTTGTGTTGGTGTAGATAGCTAACACAAGTAGGTCAGGGTTCATTCAACCAACTGAAACAGTATTATGAACCTCGATGGAGCAATATGAAACATTTAATTAATCACAAGAAAGAACTATTGAAAACCCAAAGCTATCAAAGAATTACGCACGTCAGAGCAAGTTCTCCCAGGATCTCTAACTCTTCTACCAGAAATTTCAAGAATCTAAGACCCGTCTCTGTCTGCTATTCATACATTCTAGAGTTGTTGGCGGTGAAGCAGGTGTTGTAAATCTTGTATTCCTAAGATGCTTAGAACAAAACTTTGAAGAACTTAATAATACACAACAAAGTTTAAGAATATTTTCACAACTAGAAAATTAAAAGTAGTAGAGAAAATAGATCAGAAACAGATTAGAAAAAATATACGAAATATTTTTCTTAAAGAAGAATTGTTGTCAATCTGTGTTTAAAGAATCTTACTGATCCAACAAACTTTGCAGAAACACGAAGTTACCAAAGTTTAATGAACCAGTGAAGAACAGAAGAACAAAAATTAATTAACAAATCTAAAATTTGTAAAACACGTACCAGAATCTGGAAAAATTTTAATAGGAAAAAGATCAAGTCCACTGAACTCACAGTGTCCCCTTAAGGAAATTATTCCCCTCTAGTATCCGAGGTTTGATTTGGAATATGACCTCCCAGGGTAAAATGATCTCAATCACCAGAGTATAGATACCAAAAACTCTGGTGTCAGCGAGCCACTCAACGGCAGTAAAGTACACTTAGAATACTAGATTTAGTAGTAGAAGAAGAAATTCATAAATTATATATTTAAAATAAAAGGAAATCCCTCAATTTATAGAAAACAAAGGGTAGTGCGAAAAGGTTCTTATTGTGCCTTACCGGAAAGGTCACAAACCTTTGAAAAGTCACAATCTTTCGATAAAAGTCACAACTTTTCATAAAAGTCGCAACTTTTCATAAAAATCACAACTTTTCATAAAAGTCGCAACCTTTCTTAAAAGTCACAACTCTTTATAAAAGTCGCAACTCTTCATTTTTCATTCACACCTTTTAAAACCCAACAATCCCCCGCATGAATGTGGAATGACTCTAAGACAAAGAAACGGACAATTATGTGTACTTTACAAGCAAGAATTAATTGCATCTGGATAAGTAGGTTTTCCCTTGGACTTTCCGTAGTGAACATATGTCGGATATACTCGGTCAATCGGTAGATGCGATATCTTTGAACTGTCGAGCTTTGGTGTATACCTAGACAACCATATGTCACACAATTAACCCTTTACCGTTTATGGTTCTTACGGTTGTGTTCGTTTCAGCGATGAACACCTCCTGGTTTCATGAGTGTATAGAGAGATGGGCTTTTGACAATCATCCTCTTTGAAGCGGCTTACACTTCACACTCACATAGGTGATTTCTAACCGTGTTATCGCGTAGATACACTATTTGGTCAACTCTGCCAAACTTAGCAAATCATTAAAACCATTAAGCTTTATTAACTCATTAACAAGCCTTAATGTTGTATCCTTGTCCCTGAGCATTGTCTTCATCATGAGAATGGATTGAGTTTGTTGACAATGCCGAACCGTCAGTCACAACTTTGTTTTTCTCCTTGAATCTAGCTCTTGGGATCTCCAGTCTGCTAGATAGAGTTACCGCCATGATGACTTGTCCTAAGCCATAAATCCATTCCCTTAGATGATATTTAAACTTTCTCTCTAGTTAGGCCTTTTTTATAAGTGGATCCGACACATTATTCTTTGACTTTACATAGTCAATTCTGATAATTCCACTAGAGAGTAGTTTTCTAACGGTATCATTTTTATGTCCTATATGACAAGACTTTCCGTTATACATCATGCTCCATGCCCTACCTATTGCATCTTGACTATCAAAGTGTACGCATACTAATGCCAATGGTTTGGGCCAAAAAAAATAATATCTATCAAGAAATTTCGGAGTCTTTCAACTTATTCACCGACCTTATCTTGAGCACCTAGCTCAAAGATCATTATAGAGCTAGCGATACATGTCTCTTTTGAAATATTTCCAAGAGACTGTTTCTCTACCAAGAGTAAGTATATATCCACTCGTGGATTTTACTTCATTTGTCCGGTGATCAAATTTGCATCACTATATCCTTTCAATACTGTTGGATATTGTTATAATGCAAGGCATAAATTAAAGTATTTTTTTTAAATACTCCAAAACTCTATTATTGTCATCTAATGAGTTTGATTGGGATTACTTGTGAACCGACTCAGTTTATTAATAGCAAATGCTATACCTGATCGCGCACACTTCATGATATATATCACACTTCCCAATACTCTAGCACAATCCAATTGTGAGTCACTTTCGCTTTCACTCTTTTGAAATGCAAAACTCACATTTATTGGAGACTTGACAATATTGACATTCAAATATTTGAACTAGTCAAGTACTTTTTCAATGAAATGAGACCGTGAAAATGCTAAACATTATGGAGTTCTAAGGATTCTTATACCTAAGATCGCATCAGAAACTCCCAAATTTTTCATTCCAAACTTGCTTTTAAGCATATGTTTAGTAGCATTTATGTCATTAGTGTCTCTATTGATGATCAACATATCACCAATATACAAACAAACAATGACCTTGTGATTTTAATGTGAAACATTTATCAGTTCCATCATTCTTAAATCTATTTGCCAACATGGTTTGGTCAAATTTCTTATGTCATTGTTTGAGTTCTTGTTTTAGTCCAAAATGTGACTTAACAAGTTCGCACACTTTCTTTTATTTACCAGGAACCATAAAACCTCGGGTTGTTCCATGTAAATTTCTTCCTCCAATTCTACATTTAAGAAAGTTCTTTTCACATTCATTTGATGAATTTGGAGGTCATATACCACAACTAATAATTTTAGCATCCGAATGGATGTAATTCTAGTTACTAACGAGTACATATATTGACAAGATCAAAACCTTATTTTTGTCTAAAGCCTTTGACACAAAGTCTTGCTCTATATTTGTCAACAGTTCTATCCACTTTTATTTTTCTTTTGAGGATTCACTTTGAACCCAAAAGTTTATTTCCTGGAGGAAGATCAACGAACTTCCAATAAGATTGCTCAAGATTGAACCAATCTCACTATTGACACCATTTGTCCAAAAGGATGAGTCTACATAAGACACAAGAAATGTTACAAAATCATATTTGAAGGAAGTATATGTCCCTTGACATATACTACGCCTCTAAATCTCTTTATTAAGTACATTCTCCTCTTTTTTTTCAAGGTCGTTTAGACCTTTCACTAGACTACTCAAGTCTAATTTTACAGTCCACAATCTTAGGTCCTATTTCAATCCTTTTATGAATAGGAACTTGGACTTTGGCTCGACGCCCCCACACTTTGAAATATTTCAAGTTGGATTTCCTTCCTTTCTATTTCTCATATGGAATAGATTGTGTCCTGAACAAACAAAATTGCTTTCTTTATCAAAAGACAAAACTTTTTTTTTTGTTCCCTTTTGCAGTAAGGATAGTTCCTCCACAAAATTTTTGTGGTAAATCCGAACTTATAAATAATGCATCAATCATTTCTTTCAACGTTTGATTTTTCATTAGATTGAGGTGAACAGCGCAGTAGTTTGATGGATAATTCCATTTTTCAAACATATTTCTGCACAAGGAGATTCATACTCTCCATTCTTATCACTTCTTATCTTTTTCCAAACTGACATTCAACTTCGATATTACATTGTCTAGATATTTCTATTCCTTCATCCTTACCATTAAGCAAATAGACAGTTTTCTTTTTAATGCAATTGTCAATTAAAGTAACGAGATACTTTTTCCCACTACGAGATGATATTGACTTCATATACAAATGTCAGTGTAAATCAATTTTAAGGGATTAAAATTCCTTTCAACAGATTTATAAGAATGCTCAGCATACTTAGATTTCATATCAGTTTTCCTTACAAGGTTTTGTAATTGACATGCCCCAAATTTTCATGTCACAAACATTGACTCAAGCAAGTAAGAACAAATAAAAATATTCAGTTCGAAAATCTCTTCGCGAGGTAGCTTTTTCCTCACTAATATTTTGTTCCTATTTCTTACAATTTTGTGTGATACAAACATTGTTTAGAGTCATCACCTTGTCAAATGTCCTTTTCAGAAGGACCTTTCCATAACTTTCAATTTGATTGTTATAGAACTACCCATGAACAAAGTTATCAAGTTAAATAAAGGTAATATAGTCCAAATGTTACTTTTACAAAAACATAACAAATAACTATTCACCAATATTCATGTCTATGCAAATACTTTCATTATAATAGACATATCTTTTCATGAAAAATCACAACATTTTAAGTGATATTTTTTTCCCATAAAAGAACACAATTATTTTGAACAAGTATATATATAATTTGGTTGTTTCATACTAGTCACACTATATACTAGTAATAGAGAAACTCAACAACCACAATACCAAATGTACTCCAAGAATTTTGTGGGTATAACATAATACAAAAGTATCATTGGATTTCATATCTTTTGCTCCAAAGTTAAATTAAACACCAAGTCTAATCACAAAATATGTTTCAAGTATTTGAAAATAGTTTTTCCACATATTTTAATGTTGGAAACATTATTCTACGAAAGAACTATAGTGTTGCAATTCTCTTTGACAATGTTTACAAAATGTCAAAGTTCATTCCATATAGAAACAAAATCACAAATTCTAAGTCACTGGTATATTTCCTCCATCATAAATAGACATACCACTTAGTATTTTAAATACTAACAATAAGGACCAAAAAAAAAATTATACAATTTATTTCTATATTACATTGAAGTTTATAGAAAATCAAAAGTACAACATTGACTTACTATGTGAAGTTTTCATATTCTTCAAACCAATTGCATAGTCCAATTTATCTAGAGTATAAAACCACAAAAGTTTTTAGTCTACAAAAATCAGACACACTAACATTTCTCATGGAGTACAAAACTACAAAAGTCTTTTTTTTTTCTCCAAACAGAATAACACATATTCTTTATCACATAGAAATATTTTTCTTATCAAATAGTCTTCCAACTATAACATTTTGACATACTATTTTATCAAACAAAAATATGCATCTCTCATTTTTGCAAATTAAAGAATTTTAAAAGCAACAATATTTGCCAAGTAAAATTCATTCCACAACATATGATTTGCAGATTTTTTTTTCAAAGATACACATGATAAAAAAAAATCAAAGATGATTACTCTTAGAAACTATTTTCCTCCTTAGACAATTTAATAAGAAGGTTACCTCGTAATCTTTAAACTGAAAACCACAAAAATTGTCTGTTACATTCTCACTTCGACCTTGCTAAACAAAGCAACGAATTATGGAGAAGTAATGCATTTATCTTCTACTTTCATGATCAGATTCTCTCAATCAGTAGAATACAAAAAATATTAACAGTATACTAATTTCCTTAAGATTGTTGTAAATCTTGTATTCCTAAGATGCTTAGAACAAAACTTTGAAGAACTTAATAATACACAACAAAGTTTAAGAATATTTTCACAACTAGAAAATTAAAAGTAGTAGAGAAAATAGATCAGAAACAGATTAGAAAAAATATACGAAATATTTTTCTTAAAGAAGAATTGTTGTCAATCTGTGTTTAAAGAATCTTACTGATCCAACAAACTTTGCAGAAACACGAAGTTACCAAAGTTTAATGAACCAGTGAAGAACAGAAGAACAAAAATTAATTAACAAATCTAAAATTTGTAAAAACACGTACCAGAATCTGGAAAAATTTTAATAGGAAAAAGATCAAGTCCACTGAACTCACAGTGTCCCCTTAAGGAAATTATTCCCCTCTAGTATCCGAGGTTTGATTTGGAATATGACCTCCCAGGGTAAAATGATCTCAATCACCAGAGTATAGATACCAAAAACTCTGGTGTCAGCGAGCCACTCAACGGCAGTAAAGTACACTTAGAATACTAGATTTAGTAGTAGAAGAAGAAATTCATAAATTATATATTTAAAATAAAAGGAAATCCCTCAATTTATAGAAAACAAAGGGTAGTGCGAAAAGGTTCTTATTGTGCCTTACCGGAAAGGTCACAAACCTTTGAAAAGTCACAATCTTTCGATAAAAGTCACAACTTTTCATAAAAGTCGCAACTTTTCATAAAAATCACAACTTTTCATAAAAGTCGCAACCTTTCTTAAAAGTCACAACTCTTTATAAAAGTCGCAACTCTTCATTTTTCATTCACACCTTTTAAAACCCAACAGCAGGAAATATGGTCTATGAAATTCAGGAGGAAGAAGAAATATACCAATGCCATGAATACTCTTACCTTGAATGTTACTTTATTCAGGATCTTAATTGATTTGGAACACCCAACAGTAAAAAGAAAGAGACCTGAAAGAATTAAGATTTTCGAAAGCATTGAGATTGAGAATCGTGAGGGCAAAGATTGAGAGAACTGATCTGGAATCACAACATATGAGAAGATGAGAGCAGTCTTTTGAGTTGATTCTCCGTATGATCTTTTTTGAACCAGAAGAACTCAAGCCTCTACATAGATAGTTCTTTGTTTCTACAAAATTCGATCTTAACTATGTGACGACGTAATTACCATTTTGCTTTGTGCAAACTATAGAAGTGTTAAAAGAAGAAGACTTGTGCAAAAATTGAGAGAGAATCATACCTTAAATGGTAAAAAGAGAGCTAAAAGTTTTAAGAAGGAGAATTGAAGGAGTTTCTCTGTTTTGTTTCGCAGAAGAAGCAAAAATGAGAGAATAGCTTACCCCAATTTGGAAGATGTTGCTGAGAAGATGAGAGAACTAAAACAATGAACTTGAAGGTGCCAAGAAATCAGGTTTGGAAGCAAAAAAAAAAATGAAGGTTTTCGTTGTAGTTTTATTTGTCTTTCTTGTTCTTTTTCGGTGGAAGAAAGTACAGATTTGGTTGCTTCCAGAAGTATGTGGAGTATTTTTTTAGCGTGAAATGACCAATATGCCCTTGGTCGTCCTCCTCATCATACTTCTATATAATAGAAATGTATTTGTCTTTCTTGTTCTTTTTCGGTGGAAGAAAGTACAGAAATGGTTGCTTCCAGAGGTATGTGGAGTATTTTTTTTAGCGTGAAATGACCAATATGCCCTTCACCAATTTTAAATTAAAAAACCTTTTACTAATTTTTAAAATCAAATCAATAATGACAATTAAACTATACCAAATACATAATTGGATGTTACAACTTATCATTTTCCATTTCTTAATGAATTTGACTGTTCAACCTTTTAGCTTCTACCATTAAACACATTCATTCACAACCTTTCATATTCTTAATTTCTCCCTTTATAAATTGGATAATAATTATTAATTCACTACACTTTGTGTTTCATCATCTAATAGTTCTAAAGTAATATCTTTTTATTGGTCACTATTTTCTTATTGATTTGTGCCTTAGTTCATTTTTTATTTTCATTATTATTGGAGAACCATATCATTTAATATTTCTCATGTAATATTTTTTTATTGGTCACTATTTTTCTTATTGGTTTGTGCCCTTCATTCATTTTTTTATTTTAATGACTGTTGGAGTATTTATATCCCAAGAAACTTCAGCCTTGCGGCTTAGAATTTTTGAGTGATAACTCTAATTGGTAAAAATATTGTTCTAGCCTTACAAGTTGCTCATTATCCCACCAAAAAAAAAAATTGTTGATATTTAAATTCTAAACAGAAAGTAAACACTAAAAAGAGTTTATTTTATATGCCCAAAAACACTTATAGGAGTACTTCAGACAATGTTAAGCAATTTTATATCAACAAGAGTTAGACCTATTAAAGTAAAAGAGGTCAACCGTGCAAGGCACGTTTCGAGAACTAGTAATATAAATAGACATGAAGCAATGTTTTTGCAGTTACAAGAACATCTTGTGGGTGATGAAAACTCCTAATCTTATCTGCATTCTTCATGTGAATCTGCATCAAAGTATCTGAAATCAGAAGGAAAGGAATAAGTAAAAGATAAAAATGTTAAAAAAAACAAGATATTTCTTGTCTAAAAACGCGGCATTTGTGATGTTTTTATTAACAAAACAGAAAATGAAGTTGCCGATACATTAACAAAACGGTCGACCAGGAGTTAGCTTGGAAACTTCTGTCGTCAGCTCGGCGTCATTAAAAGGAAAGAAGCAAGAGTTGAGGGAGAGTGTTAAAACACCAAGTATGATAACTGTATAAAAGGCCATCATTTACCTTGAGTGTATGTATTAACTCCCAAGTTAATTAATTAGCATAGGAAAAGCTTCACAGATTGTTGTGTCTTGGGTAATCAACAAATACATCATTTAGAATCTTCAGAAAAATGCTTACTGATGGTATGGTATAGTGTACCTGTAATGATGGATGGCTTCAAAAATTCCTCTAACAAGTGTCCTTCGCAACCCAAAATATGCTACAACTGATCTGATAAGAAAGAGATAAAGCATTTGAACCATTTTTCAAGGACAGGCAGTAAACAAAATACACTAAATTAAACGAGTCTGATTACCAGCAAATCAGAAGAAAACACATACTAACCTAACTGCTTGGTTTTGGAGGTTGGTTACAAGAATCAATACATGTAGTAGGCGGCACCACACGTGGTGCATGAGAGAGCTTTTCAAAAATATGACGGAGGCCCTCATGCTCAACCATGGATTCTAGTATGGTATCCTCTGACATAGAACATGAAGGATCCATCTTGGCTTCATGATTCCTAGACAAAAGAACATCTGAATGGTACTTCTTTCTCGTCTGCTGTTCAATCTTGTCAACCTCCCATTTTGATATTACTGGACAGTAAACATGCACAAATTTGGTCTGCCCATTCCTGTAAGCTCGACTGATGGCTTGCTGTTCTACTGAGGGATTCCAGAGAACGTCAAGCAAAACCACTCTTGACGCCCCTATCAGACTTATTCCTTCTGAACAGGCTTTTATGGATGCAAGAAGCACTTTTACATCACTCTTACGGTCATTAAGAGAATTTATAGATATCTGCCGCTGCTTCACATCAAGTTTCCCATCCATGTAGAGAATCTCCCGACCTAAAGTCCAGCCAAAGAGAGAACTGAGTTGCTCCTTGATCAGGTTTAGAGGATCAAGTAGTTGGCTAAATATTATAACCCTCTCCTTCAGCCCACCGCAAAGTCTGATAAGCTCAACAACAAATTTCATTTTTACTCCGGTATCTGGATCCAACCGACAGCCTCTCTCTTTTAGCTGACTTTCTAAGTCAGAGAACTCCTTCCTATTGGCCACTAATGAAGGATGAACAGAGATAAGAGACACCAGATTTTGTTCATAAAAGGAGCTTGGATTCTCTCCAATCCTTCTAAGCAACACCTTCTGCAAATCTGTGGGTTTCAAGTGAATTACAGTGTCCCTTATCCCCGGAAGGCTTACCTTCTTTACATTTTCACTACACTTATGGACAAGTGGTGAAATAATGTCCCTAAGCTCTTCCAATGATCGGGCATTCTTGTCGATGGAACTGCTAAGAGAAGCCCATTTCTGCTCCAAATCTGCAGCAAACTTTGGACTGACTACACAGAGAGTGTTGTATAACTCCTTGATGTTATTCTGGAAAGGAGTTCCAGACAAAACTATGCGCTTCTCTGTTTCAACCTTTTTCAAAGCTTTCCAGACAAGGCTTTGCTCATTCCGAGCAGTGTGCCCTTCTTCAAGGACCAGAAGACCAGGATATTTAACAAGGATTTCTCTAATCGGTTTAGCGTAACCGTCTCCATCATCTCCAGTAAGAATCCTGAACAAGTCGTAACTGATCCCCAAAACACTATTACCTTTAACCCAGGATCCCAGCTTCACCATTCGTATAAGGTGTGGATTTCTCTTTCCCGCATGGGATAAACAGCGAAACACACTCACTGTAGCTTCATCTTCCTGTAAAGAGAAATCTTTGCTGTTCAAGTTGTGGAAGGCAATGCCCACCTCCCATTTCTTGAACTCAGCTTCCCAGTTAAGCAGCAAACTGGAAGGAGCTATGATTACAGGTCGAGACTTTGGAAACAGCTTCAAATATGACTGAAGAAATACTAGGGTGAGACGGGTTTTCCCGGTGCCAGGTGGATGTGAGATTATGCATCCTCCTTTGCTATCAGATAGGGGCTGTCTCAGCCTCTCGAGATTTATATCTCCAGCAACGTTTTTCCACATAAACTCAAATCCACCACGTTGATGAGGATACATGGTTGATTTGGCACTTGGGGGAACTAAATCCCACACAGTTCCTTCTTCATTAATCAGAGAATCTTGGACTGCAGAAGAATCAGAGAATATGAAGCCACCAACATCCAAGAGTGACGGCGACTGTCCTAAATGTTTTCTTTCATACCTCCCTCGAGTTCTCTGAGCCTGCAGATGACAGAAGTCCAAGAGTTTAAGCGTCAAGCAAAAATAAATTGGAGAGCCAGTTGATAAAATCAAATATAAGGATATATAGCATGTTGAAGGAAGTAGCATAGACTAGAGGAGTAAAGTAGTAAAATCACTAGTTAGTTACTGGGAGCAAATCCAATGACAAACTGAAGTAACTATAAAGTTGCTATGTACAGCAGACAGGCGAATGTTCAGAGAGGGCACAAAGCGTTTGGCTATGGTATCAACACAAATGTGAATGATCAGCGTAAAAATGCAGGCAGCATGGAGCAAGTTCAAAGTCATGTTGAGGTTAGTCCTTTCACACAAGAGCAGTATAATCACATAGTGCAGCTGCTGACACAACACACTCCTCAGATCAACAATGATCCTACCTCTTAACACATCTGCAAATGTGACAGGTATGATTGAACCTATGGCTATGATAGTCTCTCTCACAATTCTGATTAGATTGCGGACAGAAGGGCAACAAACCATATGGCTTCAGACTTGAATTTGCTAAATAAACTGAGCAATCCTAAGAAAGTGCAACTGCCTAATGGAGATGTATATCCTACGTCCAATGTGTTGTATATCCCACAATTTAAGTTCAATTTACTTTCAGTTTCAAAACTAACAAGAGAGTTGCAATGTTTTGTTTCTTTCTTTCCTGACTTGTTCGTTTTTCAGAATCTGTTCACTGGGCTATATTGGCTACTGAGTTGAGCTGCAGGAAAACCTATTAGCTTAGCTGCTCAAGAATCTAATGGTGTATCAAACATCGAACTGGACATTAGTCTTTGGCACAAAAGACTAGGACACACTTCTACTTCAGTGCTTAGTAAACTGTTTCCTAAGTCCTTGTGCTTAACGGTGTAGATTACCATTTCAATCTAGTAGCATAAAAAGTAGTAGTTATTTTAAATTGATTCATGTAGAACTTGAAATTGTGTTCCTAATTTAAAAGAAAAAGTGTTTCACGGGACAAAACTCGTATACTTACAAAAGAAGGGAAGATGTACTTGATCTCCAAATGCACATAGGGACAAACTTTACAGATGAGTCCAATTTGTTCATCTAGAACAAGTTTGTGGTTCCCCATCTGACAGTCACTTAAATCTTCACTCTGCATCGGCGAAGAGGATGGATTTGTAAAGCCAATATCTGACTCTAAGATACACATCTGCATTTCATCAAAAAGATCTTCAACTTCCTTTTCCCATTCTTCTTTCTCAGGGGGAGGAGGTTCCTCGTCTTCAAACCGAAATACTAAAGGAAGTGTTTCCTTGACAGGAACCCGTTCCTTCTTTTCAAAAGGAGTAAGTTTATCATGATCATCAACATTTATGATAGAATCAATAACAAACTTTAGAAATTCGGAATCTTCAAGAATCTTCTTTCCTATCCTCCTGTCCTTTTGAACGACATCCTTTTGATCAACATTCTTCACCGAGTCATCAACCTCGCAATCTTCTTCAGATTTAGACTCCTCGCCATCAGACCCCGAGTCATCAAACTCCTCCTCACCAGTAAGAAGAATTGGGCTGCTACTATCAGTCCCATTGTTCAACTTCTTCTTTTTGGAGTTAGAAAGTGAACGTGAACGAAGAAGATATGATCCGCCTTTCTTCTGCTTTTCACTCTCAACAACAAGCTCAGGTACTAACCCCCCATTTGATTCTTTTTCTCCTTCTTCATTCTTTTCATCTTCTGATTCAGACTCAGAAGATGAGGTGCTATCACATTGGCTAGAACTTGATGACTCAATCAACCCATAATTCTTGTCTTCAGGGTCATCGTTATCCTCATCACTTGAAGCTTCGGAATCTGACTCAGACTCAGAAGATGAGATGCTATCAGTATACACTTCCACCGGTTTCACCGGTGTCCTACCACACATGCTTGAGGTAGATGAAACAACCTCCTCATCTTTTGCATTCAACATATTACTCTGATCCTCCTCTTCAATGATAACAACATAATCATCCTCCGAATCATCCATATCATCATCATCATCATCATTAGGTATTTCCTCAACGAAAATCCGTCCAATGATAGGCTCACAAGTTCCTGGACTGAACTTGCTCCTCCTTCCATTAAAAATGTATAGATATTCATGTTGTTCCAATAAATAGAAGTTGATTTGACTAGAAACGAAATTTAAGAATAAAAGATTTTAAAGATTTATGTCTAAATTATGGACTCTAAATCTATCTCGATATTCACGCCGTTCCAATTTATATAAGTTAGTTTGACAAAATACAAAATTTAAGATTTTTTTTTTTTAAAGATTTATGTCTAAATTATGGACTATAAATGTATCTCTTTAAAAATGTATATATATTAATTCATGCCGTTCCAATTAATATAAAGCTTGATTAGATACCAAATTTAAGAATAACAGATTTTTAAGATTTATGTCTAAATTATGGACTATAAATCTATCTCATTAAAAATGTATATATATATTCATGCCGTTCTAATTAATATAAAGTTTGACTAGATACAAAATTTAAGAATAATAGATTTTTAAGATTTATGTCTGAATTATGGACTACAAATCTACTCATTAAAAATGTATATATATTCATGCCGTTCCAATTTATATAAGTTAGTTCGACTAAATACAGAATTTAAGAATAAAAGATTTTTAAATTTATGTCAAAATTATGGACTACAAATCTATCTCATTAAAAAGGAAAAGGGTCTGAAATATAACCAAACTTTGATCGAATTGTTGTTACGATACCAAATTATGAAAATGACATTTTAGCCCCCCTACAATTTTTAATAGTGTATGTTAAACGTATATATGTGTCCACATGGACATAAAAATATTGCATAATTATAAATAGTAATGTGTCCACGTGGACACATATATACCTTTAAAATACAATATTAAATAGTTCAGGGGGCAAAATACACTATTAAATAGTTCAGGAGGTAAAAGGTTTTCCATAAAGTTTGGTATCGTAACAATAATTTTGGCCAAAGTTACAGTATTTTTCAGACCCTTCTCCCATTAAAAATGTATAGATATTCATGTCGTTCCAATTTATATAAGTTAGTTGACTAGATATAGAATTTAAGAATAGAAGATTTTTGAAATTTATGATCTTTATTATATTAAAAATGTTTGTGCGATTACAAATTATCTCGGTGTAGAATGGGAGTTCGTTTTAATTTAAATTTGAATTAAGAAGAAAGTGAGTCGTATAAATTTGAAGAGCGGTGAATATTTTAAAAGAGAGTTAATACTGAAACAAACTTTTTATTTAAGGTAAGTATAGGAGGAAGAATAAAGGGATTTATTTTTTATTTTTTATAGTTATAATGGAACATTTATTGTTTTTACAACTGTAAATTTTTAAAAAATGATAACGTGAGGTGAATTTATTAACCTAATTAGTAATTTAAGTATAATAGTGAGTTATTAATAGCGAGTTATAAGGGCTCTTTAACGAACCTTGCAATGACAAACCCATCACAAGAAGGCCAACATGGCCAAACCCCAAGGACTCTTATTAATAGCGAGTTATAAGGACTCTTTAACTATAAATAAATAAATAAGAAAAAGACAGAGACAGAAACAAACATAAAATAGAATTGGTGCAATATGAAAATTTTGAACTTTGAAGGAGGTTTGATCCAGAAAAATTAAAATGAACCGTATTGAGGTGTATGTGGTTTATGATAATATGAAGTAATTACAATTATTTATGCTAGTCCTAATTGTGAACTATACATTTTCTAAAATTCACAATCTCTCCTAAATCTATCAAAGACTCGAAGTAATAAAAGTTATAATTAAACTTCAAAAAAGTATGAACTATTCAAAACTTATTTATTGCACACAAATTTATATAATTATGTATGTGCGAATTTCTGACACATATTTTGTTTATATGTGTCATACAAATAGTATATACAATATGAATTATTTATACATAAATTTGTAAGTAAAATATTTAACGTATTTTATTTATTTCAAAAGAATTTATATTTTAAAGATAAATATTTTAAGGTGTATTGAAGAAGTCTTATTTACTTGGAGAAACGGCAATTGAAAGAAAACTGATGACATTTTGCATGCAAGTGTTTGGACAAGTGGCAAGGCCATGGTACCATTTCCCCCTTCCCCTATAAATACTCTTGCTTCTCCATTAGAAATAAATAGCAGAGAATTATGTTCTGCATTTGTCCCTCATCTCTCGTTTTCACCATGTCTTTTATGGTTATTTTAATTAATTATTTTGTCTTTGTTATTTATATCCCCACTAACAACTTGGTGATGTTAATTAATTTATTTATTCCTGCATTTTCTATCTAAAGTAGGAAAGTGCTTGTTTAATCCCGGAGAAATATTTTAACTATTTAAATAGTTTCTTAGGGCGGTGCCTAGCACGACTAAAGTATTTATCTATTTTCTCCACTAATATTTATATATCTTCGTAGTAATATTCATCATAATTTCAGGACTACTATTTTGCTAAATAATAAAGTTAAATTTTATTTTTATTATCGTGAAATTCCAATTATTTTCCCAACAATCTAAGAAACTATTACATATCATATGTGTCCTGAAATTATTGATGATGTTGATGTTGTGCTACCCTGACTGGTATGTTCAAATTATTCCGTCGAAAGTTTACGGTAAAGAAAATTACAGATATGTAAATGTACATGGTTACAAGTCCAATGCTAATAGTAAATTCACTACAAGAAAACCTCAAATTGCCAACAGATTTTACTAACAACTTAAGTTAGTTAGTATTCTACTAACAAATTACCAACATATTTTAAAATTTAACAACAAAATTCTAACAGATTACCAACATAATCTTACTAACTAAGTATTTTAGTTGGTAAATACGGCAGGAAAAATGACGCCAAATTTAGCAACATTCTATCAATGGATTACCAACAAAAATATTACTAACGCACACCTTTTGTTCGTAATATTACCAACGAAGTAAATATCGGTTGATAAATATGACAAAAAACTCTTTATATAATTTATTAACATATTACCAATGAATTATTAACCAAGCATTTACCAACGACAAGATTGTGTTGCTAAATTTACCAACCAAATATAAATGTGTTGGTAAATTAGTAACGAAATGTAATTTGTTGGTAAACTTGCCAACCAATATCAAATTAGTTGGAAATTTTACCGACGAATAAAGATTGTAGTTAGTAAATTACTAACATCATTAAAATAGTTGATAATATATACCAACCGATCACTAATCCATTGGTAAAATTTACTAACATATTAATTATTAGTTGGTAATATTACATATGAATGTTTAGTTGAATAGTAACTATTACCAACTCTGATAAAATTTATTGGTAAATTAGTAATTACTAACTTATATTTTAATAGTTACTAAATTTACCAATTGAAGTTAATTTTTTTGGTAAATCAGTGTCTATTGTTGAGGCTTTCATGTTTAGTTTGTGTCATTAGGCGTTTTAACTTTTAACTTTTGACCAATACTTGACTTTGTTTAATATTTTTGGTAAACGTGTTCAGATTAGAACTCCGTCAGTGACATTAGCTTTGAAAGGTCATTTTTTATCTAGCGGGAAGGTTGATTCATGTTTTGAGGCTTTTATTTTTATGTTTGTGCCGTTATGTGTTTTAAATTTTATGTTTAGGTCAATATTTGACTTTGGTCAATATTTTTGTATACGTGCACAGATGAGAATTTCGTCAGCGTAATTAACTCCAAAGGTCATTTTTTATCTAGTAGGATGGTTGGTTTGAGTTTTGAGGCTTTCATTTTTACTATGTGCCGTTAGGTGTTTTAACATATAAATTTTGAAAAAATTTTAATTTTGTCAATATATTTGATAACGTGCCCAGATAAGAATTTCGTCAGTGTAGTTAAATGCGAAAAGTCATTTTTGATGTAATAAGATAGAGGGTTCGGGTATTGAGGCTTTCGTTTTTAGTTTATGTCGTTAGGCATTTTAGCTTTTATGTTTTGGCCAAAATTTCACTTTATTCAATATTTTGATAATCGTGCTCGAATTGAAATTTTGTCACCGTAGTTAGCCATATTAGTTCAGTTTTGATCTCATAGGATGGTTGGTTCAAGTTTTGAGACTTTTATTTTCAATTTGTGTCGTTAAGAGTTTTAACTTTTAACTTTTGGCTAAAATTTGAATTAGGTCATTTTTTGGGGAAACATGCTCAAATTTGAATTTCGTCAGCGCGGTTAGCTCTGGAAGGTCATTTTCGCTTTACAGGACGGATGGTTCGGATTTCGATGTTTTCATATTCAGTTTGTACCGCTAGGGATTTAACTTTTAACTTTTGGCAAAAAATTGATTTTGCTTAGTATTTTTTGTAAACGTGCTCTGATGAAAATTATATCAGCGCGATTAGCTTCGAAAGGTCATTTTTATATCTACTAAGATGGTTATTTCAGGTTTTTAGGCTTCCATTTGCAGTTTGTGTTGTTAGGCGTTTAACTTTTAAGTTTTTGCCAAAATTTAGATTCGGTCAATATTTTTGGTAACCGTGCTCAAATTAAATTTTATGATTTAGTGATATGTGTCATATTAAGATGAATTTAACTTAGTATCATAGATTTTGCATTGTTTCATTCAAATATGATTTATAAAATTGATTAATATTTTTGGATTTATATTCGTGTTCTTAGATTTTTAAATGCAATAAATTAATAAATATTTTACTATTGAATAATCATTCAGTTAATAATATCTTGAACATATTGACAATCAATTACTAACCTAACATTGAACTTGAATGATATATTACCAATAAACTAACAATCATATTAGAAAAATAAATAATCATACTAACGTATTTAAAATTTATTACCAACAAGGGTTGTGGTGTAGGGGTAAGTACTCCTGCAAACGTCATCTTAACCAAGAGGTCTCAGGTTCGATTCTCGTTAAGTACATAGTCATCTTTGTTAGGGAGTGCTTTACCACCCGATGTGGGTCTTTCCGGCGTGAATCCAGATTTAGTCGGACTCCAATATGGGTACCCAACACCAGATGGAAAACAAAAAAAAAAATAAAAAGTATTTAAAATTTATTGGCAAATTACCAACTCAAATTTTTTGTTACTAAAATTACCAACCAATTACCGATGTATGAATCGGAAAATGAAGAGAAAAATTTATCAACTCCTTTACAATTCGTTAGTAAAGGTACTAACGATATACTAACCAAAAATTAGTTGGTAAATTTACCAACGTAAATTTCAAGGTCATGTATCAAAATTTTGAAACAATATCTTTAGGTGTCTACCAACTGATTTTTGGTTGGTAAGTTTACCAACAAATTAAAATCGGTTGGTAATATTTACCGATGAATTTTTTAGCAATGGATTAATATAAGTTTGCATTTGATTGGTAACTCAATTTGCCAACCGATTTGATCAATTTATCAACGAATTTTTTTGTTGGTAATTGAGGTTTTTTTGTAGTGAAAACCTTCATGAAAAATACACCTGAATGCGAAAGAATATTGGAAAGAAATGACAATTCCGCTAAGCTAAAAGAAAATTTGGTTAAAATAAATGATCTAATTATTGCGGTCATTTTAGAAATAAATGGTGTGCCATTATGAGAAATTGAGTGATAGAATCTGGTGCTACAAGACACATTTGTATAAATAAAAATGATTTTGTGTTATGCACGCAAGTTGAGAAAGGAGAAGATAATGTTTATTTGATGATTTAAGGACAAATAAAATTCTTGGAAAAGAAAAGTTCTTCTCAAACTCACATCTGCTGAAATTTTGACATTGAGTGATGTATTGCATGTTCCTAATATCCAAATTACTCTATTTAATTTCTGTGGGATTATTAGAAAAATATGGAATGAAGATTTTTCTGAAGATAATGAAGTCATATTGACTACACCTAATTACTTTGCAGATGCTTAATATTTGTGGTGATTACATTAAAGTAGTATTTGATTTTGCCTATTTCATTATGACATGCTAGATTAAGTCATGTTAATGTCTCATATATAAAGAATATGCGATCTCTTGGTTTAATGCATGATTTAGAATTTTAAATAATTTTGATAAATGTGAAATATGTGCTGAAACTAAAATTACTAAAAGTCATGTTTTTTCAGTAAATAGAGAAACTGAATTATTATCTTTGATCCACTCTGATTTGGGCGATTTAAAACAGAATATGACTATAGGTGGTAAAAGATATTATGTGACTTTTATTGATGATTCTTCCAGATTTGCTAACTTGTATTTGCTTAAAAATAAAGATGGTGCATTTGATGCTTCTATTGATTATAAGTCTGAGGTTGAAAATAAACATCGTAGGAAAATAAAAAGAATTCAATTTGATAGAGGTGGAGAATTTGTATCTTTAAATGGTTTATGTGAATAAAGAAGGAATTATTTATAAAGTAATTAAAAGGAAAAATAGAACTTTAAAAGAAATGATGAATTTCATGTTAATTAGTTCTAATGCTCCTGATGATTTATGTGGTGAAGCTATATTATCTGCATGTCAGTTACAAAATAGAATTCCTCATAAAAGAACTGGTAAAATTCCTTATGAATTGTAGAAAGGTTATAGACCTAATTTAAAATATTTAAAAGTGTGAGGGTGTCTTGCTAATGTTCTTTTGCCTTAACCTTAAGAGAGAAAAATTGGTTCTAAAACTGTTGATTGCATGCTTATTGGATATGCTGAACATAGTGTTGCATATAGATTTATTGTGTTGAAAAATAATGTGCTTGATTGCAATACTATTTTTGAGACAAAGAATGCTAAATTTTTTTAAGCATATTTGTTCATTGTGTGATAAAAATTTTCATGCATCTGTTGAAAGAAATGGTGGGAATTTCTCTAATATGGAGGAACTGCGAAGGAGCAAAAGGCCAAGAAAAAAATATTTTTCTTATGAAAACGATTTTCAAACTTTTCTTGTTGACAATGAACCATTAAACTATTTCGAAGCTATATGTTCTTCTAATGCTTAATTTTGGAAAGAGTCAATACAAATTGAAATTGATTTTAGTTATCAAAAGTAAAACATGGATTTTAACTGATTTACCTCATGGTGCGAAACCTATCGGTTGTAAATGTATTTTCAAAAAGAAACTTAATGATGATGGATCTATAGATAAATATAAAGCTCGGTTAGGAGAAAAAGGATTTTCTCAAAAATAAAATATTTATTATTTTGATACATTTGCACCAATGACTAGAATTTCCTCTATTTGACACAAGTTTTTATTCACCAAATGAATGTAAAAACAACTTTCTTAAATGGTGACTTGTAAGAAGAGATTAATATGGTTCAATCTGAGGGATATATTATTTCTGGACAAGAAAACAAAATTTGTAAGTTAATTAAATCTCTTTATGGTCTTAAACAAGCTCCTAAAGAGTTACATGAAAAATTAGATCAAGTTTTATTGAAAGACAATTTTTTCTTTTGAAGTGGATAAATATTTTTATACCAAAATTGTGGACAATGATTATGTGATAATATGTTTATATGTTGATGACATGCCTATATTTGGTACAATTTAAATATAGTGAATAGTACCAAATTATTTTTCTGTAGCTACTAATTTTGATATAAAAGATTTGAGTGAAGTAAATATGATTTTGGGAGTTAAGGACTTAAGGTAATAAGGAGTGAAGATGGTATAATGTTGTCACAAGAACATTATGCGGAAAGACTTCTTAAAAAGTTTAAATATTTTGAGGTGACACATGTAGCCACTCCTTATGATGCTAACTCTAAATTGAAAAAGAATTATGATGACTCAATTGCTTAATTAGTCTTAATATGCTTAAATTGTTGAACATCTATTTACTTTGATGAATTTTACAAGGACTGATTTTGCTTATGTTGTGTGTAGATCTAGTAAATATACTCTGTCCCATTTTATATATCACTTTTTTAGTTTACACTTACATTAAGAAATGATCTAACTTTACCTTTATGCTCTCATTTAATATTTTCTTAAGTCAACTTTATTAATGAATGACAAAAATAATTAGCTATTCTATCAGGGATATATTAGGCAAAACATTGTGATTTATGCATAAATTTTATAAAATTACAAGTATTGTGATCCAACTATTTATAGAAAGGGATGACATATAAAATGGGACGGAGGGAGTATTGTTTAAGGTAAGTATAGGAGAAAGAGGAAAGGAATTGACTTTGTTTTTTCGGTAGTTAGTATAATGGATCATTTATTGTTTTTACAACTGTAATTTTTTAAAAAAATAATAATGTTAGGTGAATTTATTAACCTAAGTAGTAATTAAAGTATAATCATGTTTGGTAAGTTACAGAGTAGCTAAATCATTTTTGGTACGTTATAAAACAGACATCCAAAATATTTTGAGTAAATTAACAACTAAACTATTTTTTTTTTAAAAAACTCAACTCAACTATGTGATAGTTTTTTTACGTGTGTTGCATGTGTTTCATGCAAATAGTATATAAAGTATGAATTATATTAAAATTAAAGTGTAATGACTAATATCAAATTTAATGTGGAAAAAATATAATACAAAATAAATGTACAATTAATTTGTTGATCGACAAGTGATTAGATATTCTCTAATTCTTCAAATGTGAACAATTAACACTTCTTATAAATAATATTTTCTATTTGTGTTCCACTTTGATGATCAGATTGCTATGTTAGGCCTAAATATTAACATTTTTTTGTGATTTAATTGAGAAAATGACCAACTTTAGTTAACAACTACTAATTTTGTGAACCAATAATCCAAGTGACTTCAATGAAAAGGATTATAATAGTAAATTAAATCTAGTGAGAAAATCCAACTTCACCAATTCAAGAAGGGTCATAAGAAGGCAGAAGTCTAGGCAAGAGAAAAGAATAAGGAAAATATATATTTGGTCAACCTAAGATGGTCAATGGACCTTTCAATGACAAGCCATCACAAGAAGGCCAACATGGCCAAGCCCCAAAGACTCTTATCGATAGCGAGTTATAAAGACTCTCTAACTATAAATAAATAAGAATAAGACAGTGCCACGCCCCGAGCCTACACCCTGGATGAGGGCGACACTCGATGACCATTGATGGTCTTGAGAGGACCCTTGGCCTGGCTTACTTAATTCAGCGAAAGACTTAACTCAATACAAGAAACATTCCCATAAAATAACTTGAATTAAATAACTTGGCCAAAATGACACTTAAGTCTCATAGCAAAACATCTGCAATACAAAGAAGAGACTCCAAACTAAACTGTCTGACTGTCTATGAACCCTCTATAATACTAAGATGGATGTTGGGACAGACCCCACAACATCCAATTAAAAAAAAAACAATAAATATGTGTCCTCCAGAATACAAGGAGTATCACCACTGACTCCGAGTGCTTAGATAGATCAACGAGGTGCTGGATGATGCTGATCCAGGTTATATTACATGCGTCTGCATCACGATATGAAGTAGTCCAACTGGTATCAGTACATTGAATGTACGAGTATGCAAGTTGGAATGCTAACAACTTAAGCTTGAAAGGAGTTAGAAGGAACACTTACCTTGGTTCTACTTAACCCATGAATAACTTGACTTAATATAAAGTAGGTAGACATATGCAACATATATTAAATCTTATAAACAATGAAAACACTTTGTTCGTCAAATAAATGCAATAACAAACTTACTTGTATATAAAAGAATATAATGTTTATGGGAGATTCTCTAACCGAAAACCACCACTATGAGCTGAAGTGGTAATACAACGTCTTGTCCATGCTTCCAGAACTAT
Organism: Solanum lycopersicoides; assembly: GCA_022817965.1. Taxonomy (NCBI): domain Eukaryota; kingdom Viridiplantae; phylum Streptophyta; class Magnoliopsida; order Solanales; family Solanaceae; genus Solanum; species Solanum lycopersicoides. Next base: position 107,175,001 of record CM040618.1, read on the forward strand.
CATATACTTTGCCGTCGCATATAACTACTTAATTTAGTGGATCCACTAGCTTAACTTACGTGATCATCTAAAAGTATGACCCATAAATACCCCTTATGGCTACATGGTTTTCATGGAGACTTGAGTTAATATGAACTCTCATCCCCACATCGGTGCTCAATACTACTCCAAAATATACTTTAGCTCATGTGTCTTTAAAATAACTTCCTTCTTTGGGTTGAGATAATTGCTCAACTCTTAGCTTTAAAAATCTCTCTTGGAATCAATGTTCCCATTTTATTATTCAAAACTCTTTCGGAAATCTTAGTTTCCTCTTAACTTAAATGTGAAAATATGTCAAGCCCCAAGCCTACACCCTGGATGTGGCCGGCACCCAATGACAATTGTTGGCGTTGAGCGAACCCTTGGCCTGGTTTACTTAACTCAGCGGAAGACTTAACTCAATAATAAACAAGAATCGTTCTCACAAGGATAACTTTAAAATAAATGTCTTGGCCAAAATGACACTTAAGTCTCACAATAAAATATCTAAAATGGAAGATAAAAAACGACTCAAAACTGATTATTTGATTGACTATCTGTCTAGGAAGCCTCTATAATATTAAGATGAATATTGTGACAAACCCCTAAACATTCTATAAATGAAAAGACTTGAAAGCAACAAAAGAGTCCTCCGGATGCAAAATAGGTTCACCACTGACTCAGGATGCTCAAACCGGATCAACGACTGATTCAGATTACCTACGTCTGCATCATAAAATAATGCAGACCAACTGGAATCAGTACATTGAATGTATGAGTATGCAAGTTGAAATGCTAAACAACAACTTTAAGCTTGAAAGGAGTATGAACAAAGTTACCTTGGCTCTGCTGAACTAATGAATTATATAACTTAAAATAAAGCAATAAAAACAAATGTGCTATATATAAAGTTTTGTAAAATAGTAAAATAACTTAGTTCGTTAAAGAAAGTGCAATAACAAACTCAACTTTACTTATATATGAAAGTAATATAGGTCATGTGAGAGATTCTCTAACCGACAACCATCACTATGAGCCTAAGCGATGGTACGTCTTACCTCACGTTGTAAGAGGACCGTCCTATATCTTGCCATAAGTATGGGCTATGCTAAAAAGCACTAAGGAATCATCTAAAAAGTATAACCCTTCTTCTGTCCATGTTGGCTACATGGTTTATGGGCTTGAGTTAATATGAACTCGTGTCCGTATATCGGTGCTCAATACTACTACCAAAATACTTAGCTCATATGTTTTCAAAAGAACTTCTTTTCTGGTTTGAGGTAATTTCTCAAACTTAGTTTTAAAAGCTCTCTTGAAAATTATAGTTTCCTTTTTACTAAAACTAGCCAAAGGTTTTTTTGGAAGTCTACCTTCCTTTCTTGCTCAAAATGTGAAAACATTTGTAACTCTTAGGGAATACTTAGTTCCCTTATAACTTTTGAGAAATAAACTCAACGCTTTACTCTTTTCTTAACTTGCAACTTAACTCTTAAGAAATACTTAGTTTCCTAATAACTTTTGAGAATTTAACTCAACTCTTTACTCTTTGCTTCACTTGTAAATTGAGACTTAAAATAAAGTTAAATATTTTTTAAAGACTCTTGGAAAAGTTTAGGCGTCCTTGGCGTTCTGAGAGGCGATGGGCGCCAGGCCCCAAACTTCAGAGGCCAATTTGGGGCGCTCTGGCTGGCCTGGCGCCCCAAGGCCCTACGGACAGAGAATGTCCTGTGGAGATATAGGAGGTGCGGCGCCCCAGGGCCCTTCGCACAGACGTTTCAACTTTTCTTCTCTATTTTTCTAAACATCCATGGTTCTTTCCCCAAAAACTTAGGATCGTTAACACCCTCAATACCCAATAGATTCGACTCAATAAATAAACCGAAAACACGAATCAAATCAACTCTAGGCATGCTACAACTCAACCAACAAGAATTTAGCAATGTTCTTTAAGAACATCAATTTTCATCATTCACTCTACTTAAAACTTGCTGAATTAAACAAGTTGGTTTGTGGGTTAACTAACCCAACGCGAAAATATCTCACATACCTCTATAAGGATCACCTACGATGAATTCCACTTGCAAAATCTTGGCGATCTTGACTTCTCTCCTTTTTCCTTCATTTTTCCTCTCTTCTCCAAGCCCAAAGCGTAAAGTTGAATTTCTAATATGAACTAAAACTTGTTTTTACCCCAAATACATTCCTAAAACGAAATAGGAAATTACTTTGTGAAAAGACTAGTTTGCCTAAATACGGATTGAGATTTTCCTTAGTTCAACAATCCAACTTCCGATAGGCATATCTCCCTCATACAATATCGAAAATGGGCAAACTCGGTAACGTTGTAAAGATCTCTCCAAGGGATTTTCAATCATATTTAGAATTACCTCTAACTCATCATGATCTAGAAGTTATGGTTGTTTGAAAATGACCAAAGCTCACTTTCTTAACTTAGGAAATTTTCCACATTTCTCCTTTTCTTTCCAAAAATGAATATTTTAGCTTATTCCTAACTAATTCAAATTTGCGAGATGTTACAGAAAGTTACATATACATACAAATTTTTTTTGGAGTTGGTGTTACTACAGTATGAAATTTTTGAACTTCAAAGGAGGTTTTAACCAAGAAGGAAACAATGAACCCTACTAATTGAGGTATGTAGTTTATGATAATGTGAAGTAATTAGAATAAATTTATGTTAGATCTAATTTTGAACTCGACATTTTCATAAAATTCACAATTTTCTCCTAAATACATAAAACGCATTCAACGAATGTGATTTATGTGTAAGTTTCAGTCTTTTCTCATTTATTGTTGAAATTACGATATAACTCGTTCTGTTTAATTTTATTTGATCAATATTATTTGAATATATAAATATTTTTAATTTATTACTTTTATCATATCGAGAAAGAAATCATTTTTCATTTTATACTCATTATTAATTGAGCTGAAAAAGAAAAGCATAAAACGCATAACGTTTTATGAGTAAGTTTCAGTGTCTATGTTTTTTATTGATGAAATTACGTTATAACTCCTTATGTTAAGAAAGACAATAAGACGTTTTCAACGAATGCGACATTTGTGTAAGTTTCAACATTTTTCTATTTTTATTAAAATTATGATATTACCCCTTCCGTTTAATTTTATTTGTCTAATTATTTTTTAATATACTTATTTCTTTTATTTATTACTTTTATAATATCGAGAAATATAATTATTTTTTAATTTGATATTCAACATTAATTGAGCAGAGAAAGAAAGGCATAAAATGCATTCAACGAATGCGAGTTATGGGTAAGTCTCAGTGTCTTGGTTTTTTATTGATGAAATTACATTATTACACCTTCTGTTGAGAAATGCATGAATCGCATTCAACGAACGCAATTTATGTGTAAGTTTCACTCTTTTCCCTCTATTGTTGCAATTACGATATTACCCTTTCTGTTTAATTTTATTTGTCCAATATCTTTTGAATATATTTATTTTGTTTATTTATTACTTTTATCATATCGAGAAAGATGATTATTTTTTCATTTGATACTGAACATTAATTGAGTTGAGAAAGAAAGGCATAAAACTCATTCAACGAATGTGATTTATGGGTGAGTTTCAGTGTCTTGGTTTTTCTTATTGATGAAATTACGTTATTACCCCTACTATTAATAATGACATAAAATGCATTAAACAAATGTGATTTATGTGTAAGTTTTAGTGTCTTGGTTTTTTATTGACGAAATTACGTTATTACCCCTTTTGTTAAGAAAGGCATAAGACACATTCAACGAATGCGATTTATGTGTAAGTTTCAATCTTTTCCCATTTATAATTGAAATTACGATATTTTATTCGACCATTATTTTTTAAAAATATTTATTTAATTTATTACTTTTATCATGTCAAGAAAGAAAATCATTCTTTTCATTTTTTACTCATTATTAATTGAGCTGAAAAAGAAAGACATAAAACGCATTCAATGAATGCAATTTATGAGTAAGTTTCAGTGTCTTTATTTTTTATTGATGAAATTATGTTAAAATCCCTTATGTTAAGAAAGGCAATAAAACGCATTCAACGAATGTGATTTATGTGTAAGTTTCAACATTTTCCTATTTTTGTTAAAATTACGATATTACCCCTTCCGTTTAATTTTATTTGTCCAATATTATTGAATATACTTATATCTTTTATTTGTTACTTTTATAATATTGAGAAATATAATTATTTTTTAATTTAATAATCAACATTAATTGTGTTGAGAAAGAAAGGAGTAAAATGCATTCAACGAATGCGAGTTATGGGTTAGTCTCAGTGTCTTGGTTTTTTATTGATGAAATTACATTATTACCCCTTCTGTTAAAAACTGCATAAAACAGATTCAACGAATGCGATTTATTTGTAAGTTTCAGTCTTTTCCCATCTATTGTTGCAATTACGATGTTACCATTTCTGTTGAATTTTATTTGTCCAATATTTTTTGAATATATTTATTTTGTTTATTTATTACTTTTATCATATCGAGAAATATAATTTTTTTTCATATAACAATAAACATTAATTGAGCTGAGAAAGAAAGACATAAAACTCATTCAACGAATGCGATTTATGAGTGAGTTTCAGTGTATTGGTTTTTCTTATTGAAGAAGTTACGTTATTACCCCTCCTGTTAAGAAAGACATAAAATGCATTTAATAAATGTGATTTATGTGTAAGTTACAGTGTCTCTGCCCAAATTTATGTGGAAGAGAGTGCTGAACGATCATAGTTCTTTCATATCTTGCAGTGTTCTATTTTTCCTTTCTACGACTCTATTTTGTTGCGGTGATCGAGGAGATGAGAAATTGTGTGTAACCTTTTTCATTGTAAAAAGTCTCAAATAATTTGTTCTCAAATTCTCCTCCATGGTCATTTCTTATAGATGAAATATAATATCCTTTGTCTCGCTGAAATTTTTTACGGAAGAACTCAAACTTTTTTAAAGTATCGTCTTTATGAGATAAAAACATAACCCAAGTAAAACGAGAATAATCATCTACAATTACAAAAGCGTACCTTTTTCCTCCAATGCTTGTTATTCTGGTGGGTCCGAATAGGTCCATATGTAACAACTATAGAAGTTTATTTGTGGACACAATATCCTTACCCGAAAAAGAGTTTTGAGTTTGCTTACCCATTTGGCATGCGTCGCAGATATGATCTTTCGAATAGTCTAGCTTAGGCAGTCCAATGACAAGGTCATTTTAGGTTAGCTTCTCAATTAGGCGCATACTTGCATGATCCAGGGACTATCGGTCATTGAGGCAAGGCATACGTGTTCTCCGTTGTTTTTCACAAAATCAAGAATGTACACATTCTTTTATCTGCTCCCTTGAAGTAGGTTGTTTCCAGAAAGATCTTCAATTAAGCATTTATCCTTTTGAAATCGAACTTCAAGATTTGAGTCACATAGTTGACTGATGCTCAATAGATTGTACTTAAGTCCTGTAACTAAGTATACATTAGTAATATCACAAGCATCATTGAAAGTAGGTGTTCCAATACCAATAACTGTTCCTTTTGAATTGTCGCCAAAGCGAATGCTTCCTCCTTTATATTCAGCAATAGATTTAAACAGGTTTTCGTCTCCTGTCATGTGGTTAGAACATCCGCTATTCAGGTACCATTTTTCTTTTGTTTTTCTGCGGAGTTCCTGCAAAGCAGAATAAATATCTTCTTTTAGGTACCCAAGTCTTTTTGGGTCCTTTAAGGTTAGAGTTTTCTGAATTTTTTCTTCTCCAAATCCATTTAGAAGAATCATAGTTTCGAAAATTGTAAGATTGGTGCTCTGTTTTTCCACAATAATTGCAATATTTAGGAGAAACTTTTTCACCACTGGAATTGTTGTTGTTAGCTTTTGACTCAGTCGACTTGTAAGACTGATTATAGCTAACATAGTTTCCTTTTGAAGAGCTTTTACCGCTGGAACTCTTATTATTTTTAAGGGGTGATTTGAATTTATTAGATCTGTTTTGAAGGTTTTCAACATAAGTTTTTAATTCAAGAATTTCCTTATCCATAAGATCTTTTTCAACTTCACTAACTTCCAAATTTTATTTTCAAGTTGCTTTTTTCATTTTGAATATTTCGAAAATCAGTTAGAATTCTATTTAGATCAGCCACAACACGATCTAATAAATTTTTCAAATCATTACAATTATTACATACCTCTTTGCTTGACTCTCCGATTTCCATGAATCAAATGTTTCCAATTTCTTCATGTTCGTTCTCAGAATTGTCTTCGTCACTCCAGCTTCTTAGTGCTTTATTCTTTTGATTTCCTCTGGACTGATTTTTCTTTGCTTCTGGACATTCACTGGCTATACGTCCACATTTTCCACATTCATAACATGTCCCATTGTTTCTTGATTGAACAGTGATATATTTTCCTTTCCCAAAGTTTCTTTCACTTCGATTGTTTCTTGATCTCTTGAAGGATTCCATAACTGATCTAGTGATTAGAGCAATTTCATCTTTTGCTAGTTCGTCCTCTCCTTTGTCTTCTTGATCTGCTTTGAAAGCCACAGTCTTCTTTTTGTTGTCTTCGTGGCGTTTCTTGCTTAGATGTGTTTTCTCAAAAGCAATTAAATCTCCTCTTACTTCAACGTAGGTTAGATTGTTTAAGTTCATGCTTTCTAGAGCAACCACCTTGGCATGCCATTGAGGTGGCAGGCTTCTAAGAACTCTTCGTATGTGCTCTATGGGAGGATATATTTTTGGTGAGACTTTCAGTTCCCCAATGATCTTGCTTAGTCGAGCAAAAATTCTTTCAACGGATTCTCCTTCCTTCATTTGAATAAGTTCGTATTCATACACCAGCAGACTAATGATCGTTTCTTTAACTTTATCCGTTCCTTCATAAGTGACCTCCAGTTTATCCCACATTTTCTTTGTCAGTTTCGCAACATGAGATTTTTTCATATTCTTCTCCATTGATGGCATTATACAAGACATTCTTTGCTTTGGAGTTTATTTGAATAACTTTCATTTGTTCACTTGTATAATTTTCCAAGCTTGGTATGACGGAGGATTGACTTTCATCAGATTTCTTTGAAACTGGGATTGGAATATCACCAAGTTTGATTACTCTCCACACCTTCACATCCTAGGACTTTATGAATGTTTTCATTCTTATTTTCCAATGAGAGAGTGTTCTCCGTTGAAGTATGGAGGTCTTGTTTGAGATGTTCCTTCTTGAAATAGTGCGCCCATGATTTGTTGTGCCATGATCTTTTTCTCACCTGTTGTTAGACAGATTTTTTGTGAGATGAGGCTTTGATACCAATTGAAAATGCAAGAGGGGGGTGAATTGCTTTTTTTTGTTGTTGTTTATTTTCGTTCTTTGATGAAGAGCATTTGACTTAAGATTCACTTTAGTCGTCTACAGTTTAACAGAGCAAAATAAATTGTGCAGTAAATGCGGAAAGTAAACTTGACACCAATGTTTTATACTAGTTTGGATCCAAAATGGATCTTACGTCCAGTCCCCTTGCAACAGGGTGCTCTCTTCAGGCTTTTGAAACTTCTTGAAACAAGTACAAGGTTAGTGTGTAGTTCTAAGAACGACACTCAAATTCTCAGCTCACTCTTTTGTTTTGATACAAAAGCACCAACAAAATTTTCTCTCTTCTTTTTTTTTCCACACAGTATGATTACAATGTTTATCAAAAGTAGAGTAGTGAGTAGTAAGATGATTTAGACTCGTGGTACAATCTTTTCTATTGCAGTATGATGTCTTTTTATAGAGTCTAGACTTGAATCATAAACCTTGTGAAGAGATGGCAACCCAAGAGATTTGATCCTTGGAAAAAGGCAATATATCCTTATTTTCCAAGAATAAAGATTAAGGCTTATCAACCTTAACTTCCTGCAGATGGTTGTTATTATCTTTTCCTTATGTAGCCGTTGGAGAATTCTTCCTTTCTTGATTCATTCTTGCAGATCCCTTGATTGAATATAGCCGTTGGAGATCTTCCTTGATTGACAACTATTTTGTGATCTTGCAATCTTCTTTGATTGATGATTTGTGATCTTACAATCTTCTTTGATTGATGATTTGTGATTTTGCAATCTTCCTTGATTTATGCTTTACAGATTTTGGTCTCTTCATATATGATCTTCTAATTTCTGATTTCTCCATCTTGCTGTGAGAATCTTTCTTTTCTTTTTGATGAGTTGAACTGCCCTGCAAACAATAAGTTGGTTATCATCAAAAATTTACACTAACATTTCCTTCATACTTGCGATGGTGTCGAGAACCAAGAGTGAGATTCCCGAGCGGTTTGTGACAACCAAATAATATTAACCCTATTCATTGTATGACTAATTAGTAAAATGATAAAAGTGATCCACTATTAATTTTACTGTTATTTTCTTTAACCTCCAACTAAATAAACTATTAAAACTACCCCAGTTATTTCATAATTATAGTTACAAAAGATCAAAATATCCATTTAGAACCTATTGGAAAGTATTTTATCAAATAAAAGCTCTAGTACTCAAAATAAACTAACGGATTGTTACATTTTGTTAAGTATTTTATCAAATAAAAGCTCTAGTACTCAAAATAAACTAACGGGTTGTTACACTTTGTTTTTTATTGATGAAATTATGTTGTAACCCCTTATGTTAAGAAAGACAATAAAACGCATTCAACGAATGCGATTTATGTGTAAGTTTCAATATTTTCTCATTTTTTGTTAAAATTACAATATTACCCCTTCCGTTTAATTTTATTTGTTCAATATTTTTTTAATATACTTTTTATTTTATTTATTATTTTTATAATATCAAGAATATAATTATTTTATCATTTAATATTCAACATAAATTGAGCTGAGAAAGATAGGTGTAAAACACATTCAACGAATGTGAGTTATGGTTAATACTCAGTGTCTATGTTTTTTATTGATGAAATTACATTATTACCCCTTAAGTTAAGAAATGCATAAAATGCATTCAACGAATGCGATTTATGTGTAAGTTTCAGTCTTTTCCCATATGTTGTTGCAATTATGATGTTACCCTTTATGTTTAATTTTATTTGTCCAATATTTTTTGAATATATTTATTTTGTTTATTTATTACTTTTATCATATCGAGAAAGATAATTATTTTTTCATGTAATACTTAACATTAATTGAGATGAGAAAGAAAGACATAAAACTCATTCAACGAATGTGATTTATGCGTGAATTCCAGTGTCTTTGTTTTTCTTATTGATGAACTTATGTTATTACCCCTTTTATTAAGAAAGACATAAAATGCATTTAACAAATGTGATATATGTGTAAGTTTCAGTGTCTTGGTTTTTATTGACAAAATTACGTTATTACCCCTTCTGTTAAGAAATGCATAAAACGCATTCAACGAATGCAATTTATGTGTAAGTTTCAATTTTTTCCCATTTATTGTTGAAATTACGATATTAACCATTCTATTTAATTTTGTTTGTCCAATATTTTTTGAATATATTTATTTATTTAATTTATTACTTTTATCATGTCGAGAAAGAATTTTTATTTTATTTTATACTCATTATTAATTGAGCTGAAAAAGAAAGGCATAAAACGCATTCAACAAATGTGATTTATGAATAAGTTTGTGTCTTTGTTTTTTATTAATGAAATTATGTTAACCCCTTATATTAAGAAAGGCAATAAAACGCATTCAACGAATGCGATTTATGTGTAAGTTTAAGCATTTTTCTATTTTTTTAAATTAAAATTTCGATATTACCCCTTCCTTTTAATTCTTTTGTCCAAAATTTTTTAATATACTTATTTCTTTTAGTTATTACCTTTATCGGTCTAAATTATATCACTAATGTTTATGTGACTATAAATCTATTTCATTATAAAAGTATATATATACTCTTTTAATTTATATAAGTTAGTTTGACTTGATATTGAATTTAAGAATAGAAGATTTTTGAAATCTTTGATCTATATAACATTAATAATGTTTGTGCGGTTATAAATTATCTAGGTATAGAACTGTGTTTGTTTTAATATGAATAAAAAAGAAAGTGAGTCGTATAAATTTGAAGAGTAATAAATATTTAGTCTTTTTCTTTCGGTCGTTAATAATTTTGTATGATCTTTCCTTCTTTTTCTTGATTCCTTCCTCCTTTCTTATTTCTTGTTTTCCTTCCTTCCTCCCTTCCTTCTTCTCCTGATTCATTCATGTTCAAAGTTTCTTTAAAGCTTGCTTTTTAAAATAGGACGTGCTACAAACTCGAATTGTTTCGAGTGAACTATATATGAAAAGACTTGAAATATTGAGGATCTCATGTCTAATTTTTGACTGTTTAGATATGATTTTGAGTTGGTCGGGATTTAAAGATTTCATTAGCCATTTAAAGTTATATATATATATATATATATATATATATATATATATATATATTAGCGTCAAATTATTAATAAAGAAAATACTAAAATATATTGTTCATCGTTCTATCATGTCTTTATAATTCTTTTGAATATTCTATACAAAAAATTGTCTAAAATCATTCAATTATTTATTATCGTCAGATGAAGATTTCCTTAAAAGAAATCTACTACGCTCGTTTCACTATAAGAAGGTATTAAAAGGCATAGGCACGTTACAATATAACAACAAAAATTTGTGAGCAGGGTAAGAAAATCAATGTTATCAATAAATGTATATGATTATATATGTGATAGCTTTTTCACGTGTGTTGCATCTGTTCCATGCAAATAGTATGTACAATATGAATTATATTAAAATTAAAGTGTAATGAGTAATATAAAATTTAATGTGGAAAAAATACAATCTTAAATTAATGTACAATTAATTGTTGAATGACAAGTGACTAAATATTTTATAGATCTGCAAATTTAAACAACTAACTCACTCTTTCTTATAAATAATATTTTCTATTTATGTTCCACTTCGATGATCAAATTAGTCTATATGTGTGATTGAACAAATAAGTAAATTTAGTTAACAATACATATGCCTAAGTGTAGATCGAACTACTGCTAATTTTGTGAACCAATAATCCAAGTAACTAAATGATAAAGACTATAACAATAAGTTAAGTCTAGTGAAAAAATTCAACTTCACTAATTCAAGAAGGGTCGTAAGAAGGTAAAACTCTAGGCATGCGAGAACAACGAGAAAAAAAAATATTTGGTCAATCATGATGATATCATGAAAAAGGTCACCTAGTTTAGTTAATGGAACTTGCAATGACAAGCCCATAACAAGAAGGACAACATGGTCAAGCTCCAAGGATTCTTATCAATAGCGAGTTATTAGGGCTCTGTAACTATAAATGAATAAGAAAAAAAAACAAAGACAGAAACTGACAAATAATTGAGTTAATGCAATATGAAAATTTTGAACTTTGAAGGAAGTCTGAACCAAGAAGAAAAGAGTGAACCCTACAAATTAAGGTATGTGGTTTATAATAATCTAAAGTAATTACAATTCGTTCATTTTAGCCCTATTTCTAAACTCTACATTTTCTTAGAATTCACAATTCACTACTCGTAACTCATTTATTGCATACAAAAGTATATGATTATGTATGCACAAATTTTTAACATGTACGTTATATATGTGTCCCATGCAAATAGTATATACGATACGAATTATACATTAATTGATGACGAACAAGTGATTAGGTATTATCTATACCTACAAAGTTAAACAACTAAAACATAATTCCTTATAAATGATATTCTTGATTTATGTTCCACTTTAATGATCATGTTACTCTATCATGACCAAACAATATATATATATATATATATATATATATATATATATATATATATATATATATATATATATATATATATTGTGATTTAATTTTTAAAAATGTACAATTTTTTAACTAAGATTATGTATGATTTAAGCATAAAGTGTGTAGAACTCTTATTTATTTTGTGATGCAATAATCCAAGTAACTAAATTAAAATGATTGTAACACTAAATTAATTCTAGATAGTAAATATTGAATGTGATACCTACACTAAATAATAAGTGTTACAGTCAAATAAAAGATCAGCTTGTGTGCTCTCCATTCACAACTGATATATACATGTAAAAGATTTTGCTAAAAGTATTGAGTGCAAATATTATATGATTCACTCTAATTTTCTCGTAAAATACTTATATTGTTTTTTTACGAGGTTATACAAAAACCTTGATAAAGAACACCTCACCCTAAATGGGATTTACGCGATGCGAATCCAAATTAGTTGGACTCTAATGTAGATACCGAATGAGAAATCAAAAAAGAATTTTTCCAAAGGACGACATACCTAGCTAATCAAACTGAGGGTTTTGCTGCATATACTTACTTTAATGAAGATATTAGCAATGAGCTTATTGGTAATAATATAGATTTTTACCAACAAGAATTAACACTATTTCCATAAACTAACTAAAATAATAATCGCTAATCATGAAATTGTAAGATATAAAGTTGTTACTATCCATTCAAATTATGAGAAGTTAATTTTTTATACCATCAAAATCATCATATATCATATCATACATCATATATATATATATATATATATATATATATATATATATATATATATATATATATAATTATTATTATTATAAGTGGGAAGATTTTAAGTTCAAAGTTAGATTACGAAAATGCCCTTCACCAATTTTAAATTAAAAAACCTTTTACTAATTTTAAAATTAAAATCAATAATGACAATTAAACTAGACTAAATACATAATTGGATGTTACAACTTATCATTTTCCATTTCTTAATGAATTTGACTGTTCAACCTTTTAGCTTTTACCATTAAACACATTCATTCACAACCTTTCATGTTCTTAATTTCTCCCTTTATAAATTGGATAATAATTATTAATTCACTAACTTTGTGTTTCATCATCTAATAGTTCTTAAGTAATATTTTTTTATTGATCACTATTTTTCTTATTGATTTGTGCCTTAGTTCATTTTTTATTTTAATTATTATTGGAGAACCATATCATCTAATAGTTCTCATGTAATATTTTTTTATTGGTCACTATTTTTCTTGTTGGTTTGTGCCCTTCAGCCTTGCGGCTTAGAATTTTTGAGTGATAACTCTAATTGGTAAAAATATTGTTCTAGCCTTACAAGTTGCTCATTATCCCACCAAAAAAAATTGTTGATATTTAAATTCTAAGCAGAAAGTAAACACTAAAAAGAGTTTATTTTATATGCCCCAAAACACTTATAGGAGTACTTCAGACAATGTTAAGTAATTTTATATCAACAAGAGTTGGACCTATATAAATTATTAAATTAACAGAGATCAAGCGTGCAAGGCACGTTTCGAGAACTAGTAATATAAATAGACATGAAGCAATATTTTTGCAGTTACAAGAACATCTTGTGGGTGATGAAAACTCCTAATCATATCTGCATTCTTCATGTGAATCTGCATCAAAGTATCTGAAATCAGAAGGAAAGGAATAAGTAAAAGATAAAAATGTTATAAAAAATAAGATATTTCTTGTCTAAAAACGCGGCATTTGTGATGTTTTTATTAAGTATAAACAGTTCAGTTGCTATATAGTAGTGTTAATGAAACATATAGCAGTAATTACTTGGTTAAATGTTGATGAAAGGGCAGCCCGGTACATTGGACGTTGAACGTAAGGGTCTATTGTATGCGATCTTGCATTGGACGTTGTCAAGGCAAAGGGAGCGCTGGAGGAGATCGAGGGTGGTTGGAAGAATCAAAGTCGCGGCAAAACGTTTGAAGGGACATATGGCAAAAAGTTGGGCGTACTGATGGCGCGCCGCGCCAACCTCAGTTGGATGAGGCTTGGTTCTGCGCACTGGTGGCGCGCCGTGCCAGGCTCTGTAAACTGAGGCTAGTTTCTGGCGCACTGCCGCGCCTGCACCTTATTCAGGTGTGTCTGACGAATTTTTCAACTCGTGTTTCATCTCCAAACCCTCCAAACCTTCCTAGTTCTTTCATTAAACATCTGGGACTATTGGTACTCTCAACAACTTTCGAATTGAACTCAAAATAACCCGGAGAAAACAAGAATTCAACCAACAATGACATCCAATAATTCAATCAATGAGAAATCAAAACTTTTCTTCAAGAACTTAACTCTAACATGGAATCAACTCATAAATTGTTGAGTTGAAACAAATTGGTGGGTGGGTGAATTAGCCAAACAAGAAAGATTCCACATACCTTAATAGGGATCACCCCCGTCGAATTTCACGCGACGATCTTGGTGTTCTTGATGAATCCTTGAACTTAAATTATGTATGATTTAAGCATAAAGTGTGTAAAACTCTTATTTATTTTGTGATGCAATAATCCAAAGTAACTAAATTAAAATGATTGTAACACTAAATTCACTCTAGATAGCAAATGTTGAATGTGATACCTACACTAAATAATAAAGGCGTTACAGTCAAATAAATAAAAGATCAGCTTGTGTGCTCTCCATTCACAACTGATATATACAATTCCAATAAGGTAAAACATTTTGCTAAAAGTATTGGGTGCAAATATTATATATATCATTCACTCTAATTTTCTCGTAAATTACTTATATTATTTTTTACGAGTGTATAAAAAAACCTTTGATAAAGAGCACTTCACCCTAAATGGGATATACGCGATGCGAATCTAAATTAAGTGGACTCTAATGTAGATACCAAATAAGAAACCAAAAAAGAATTTTCCCAAAGGATGACATGCATAGCTAATCAAACTGAGACTTTTAGCAATGAGCTTATTGGTAATGATATAGATTTTTACCAACAAGAATTAACATTATTTCCATAAATTAACTAAATTAATAATAGCTAATCATGAAATTGTAAGATATTAAGTAGTTACTATCCATTCAAATTATGAGAAGTTAATTTTTTATACCATCAAAATCATAATATATTATTATAAGTGGGAAGATTTTAAGTTCAAAGTTGAATTACGAAAATGCCCTTCACCAATTTTTTAAAATAAAAATCTTTTATTATTTTTTAAAATTAAATCAATAATGACAATTAAACTAGACCAAATACATGATTAGATCTTACAACTTATCATTTTCCATTTCTTAATGAATTTGATTGTTAAACCTTTTAGCTTCTACCATTAAACACATTTATTTACAACCTTTCATGTACTTAATTTCTCCCTTTATAAATTGGATAAAAAATATTAATCCACTACACTTTGTGTTTCATCATCTAATAGTTCTCATGTAATATTTTTTTATTGGTCAATATTTTTCTTGTTGGTTTGTGCCCTTGTTCATGTTTTATTTTATTTTAATGATTGTTGGAGTATTTATGTCCCATGAAATATGCCAGCCTTGGGGCCTTGGGGGTTAGAGTTTTTGAGTGGTAATTCTAATTGGTAAAAATATTGTTCTAGCCTTACAAGTTGCTCATTATCCCCCCAAAAAAATTGTTGATATTTAAGTTCTAGGCAGAAAGTAAACACTAAAAAGAGTTTATATGCACAAAAACACATATAGGAGTACTTCAGATAGTGTTGAGCAATTTTATATCAACAAGAGTTGGGCCTATATAAATTATAACAGTAACAGAGTCAAACGTGCAGGGCACGTTTCCAGAACTAGTAATATAAATAGACATGAAGCAATATTTTTGCAGTTACAATAACATCTTGTGGGTGATGAAAATCCTAATCTTATCTGCATTCTTCATGTGAATCTGCATCAAAGTACCTGAAATCAGAAGGAAAGGAATAAGTAAAAGATAAAAATGTTACAAAAAGTAAGATATTTCTTGTCTAAAAACGCGGCATTTGTGATGTTTTTATTCAGTTTAAACAGTTCAGTTGCAATATAGTAGTGTGAATGAAACTTTTAGCAGTAATTACTTGGTTAAGTGTTGATGAAAGGGCAGCCCGGTGCATTGGATGTTGTACACAAGGGTCTATTGTATGCAATCTTGCATTGGACGTTGTCAAGGCAAAGGGAGCACTGGAGGAGATCGAGGGTGGTTGGAAGAATCAAAGTCGCGGCAAAAAGTTTGAAGGGACATATGGCCAAAGATTGTCATTTCCCACTTAGGAGGTCAACAAGAACCAGAAAGAAAAATTCCAAGTACGTCAATGCTACCATAGCAGAAGAACTAAATGAAAGAGAACCAGAGAGTTCCGTGGAAGCGTATTAGAATCTGAAGTGGTTTAATGCTATATGGAGGAGGAAATTACTATGCACTAGAACGAAATCAAACTTGGAAGCTCGCGACAAATACAAAGTATGTCAAACCTATTTCTATTAAACGGGTCTAAAAGATAAAAGCATACCACAGATGGATCACCTCGAACATGTATGTGAGCTTTGGAAAGCACTCTATGGATTAAAGCATGGTATGGTAAGATTTCTGAATTTCTTAATCACATTGGTTATTCGGTAGCACCAGAAGATTCCAGTTTATTTGTGAAAATTGTTGGCAGCTGAAAACTAGCTATTGTGCTGGATATGTGGATGACCTTATCCTGACAGGAGATGGAGAGGAAGAAATTCTCCGAACAAATGAAAATTTGTCAGTTCGCTTCCTGATGAAGGAACTCGACAATTTTTCTTGGCTTGGAGATTGAATGCACTCATGAAGGAATACGTCTGCATCAGCAAAAGTATTCCAAAGATTTGCTGAAGAAGTTTGGAATGCTATTGTGATGTTGACTATGCAAATGTCGATGATCATGATACCCGATAATCAACTGCTGGATATGTGTTTATACTTGGATCCAGAGCAATCTCTTGGTGTACCAAGAGGAAATCAACTGTGTTGTTGTCAACAACAGAAGTGGAATACCGAGCAGCGGCCATGGGAGCTCAGGAAATCACTTGGCTTGTACA
Organism: Solanum lycopersicoides; assembly: GCA_022817965.1. NCBI lineage: Eukaryota > Viridiplantae > Streptophyta > Magnoliopsida > Solanales > Solanaceae > Solanum > Solanum lycopersicoides. The sequence continues at coordinate 107,191,913 of CM040618.1, forward strand.
GTTGCTGAAGGATTTGCATCAGCCAATGGAGTATTCAATTCCATTGTATTGTGACAACCAGTCGGAGATAAACTCGGCGGAGAATCCAGTGTTTCACGCTAGGACTAAGCATGTGAAGGTACATTACCATATTCTTCGAGAAAAAGTTCTTGAAGAAGAAATGGAAAACAGAAAATCAAGTTGCCGATACATTAACAAAACGGTCGACCAGGAGTTAGCTTGGAAACTTCTGTCGTCAGCTCGGCGTCATTAAAAGGAAAGAAGCAAGAGTTGAGGGAGAGTGTTAAAACACCAAGTATGATAACTGTATAAAAGGCCATCATTTACCTTGAGTGTATGTATTAACTCCCAAGTTAATTAATTAGCATAGGAAAAGCTTCACAGATTGTTGTGTCTTGGGTAATCAACAAATACATCATTTAGAATCTTCAGAAAAATGCTTACTGATGGTATGGTATAGTGTACCTGTAATGATGGATGGCTTCAAAAATTCCTCTAACAAGTGTCCTTCGCAACCCAAAATATGCTACAACTGATCTGATAAGAAAGAGATAAAGCATTTGAACCATTTTTCAAGGACAGGCAGTAAACAAAATACACTAAATTAAACGAGTCTGATTACCAGCAAATCAGAAGAAAACACATACTAACCTAACTGCTTGGTTTTGGAGGTTGGTTACAAGAATCAATACATGTAGTAGGCGGCACCACACGTGGTGCATGAGAGAGCTTTTCAAAAATATGACGGAGGCCCTCATGCTCAACCATGGATTCTAGTATGGTATCCTCTGACATAGAACATGAAGGATCCATCTTGGCTTCATGATTCCTAGACAAAAGAACATCTGAATGGTACTTCTTTCTCGTCTGCTGTTCAATCTTGTCAACCTCCCATTTTGATATTACTGGACAGTAAACATGCACAAATTTGGTCTGCCCATTCCTGTAAGCTCGACTGATGGCTTGCTGTTCTACTGAGGGATTCCAGAGAACGTCAAGCAAAACCACTCTTGACGCCCCTATCAGACTTATTCCTTCTGAACAGGCTTTTATGGATGCAAGAAGCACTTTTACATCACTCTTACGGTCATTAAGAGAATTTATAGATATCTGCCGCTGCTTCACATCAAGTTTCCCATCCATGTAGAGAATCTCCCGACCTAAAGTCCAGCCAAAGAGAGAACTGAGTTGCTCCTTGATCAGGTTTAGAGGATCAAGTAGTTGGCTAAATATTATAACCCTCTCCTTCAGCCCACCGCAAAGTCTGATAAGCTCAACAACAAATTTCATTTTTACTCCGGTATCTGGATCCAACCGACAGCCTCTCTCTTTTAGCTGACTTTCTAAGTCAGAGAACTCCTTCCTATTGGCCACTAATGAAGGATGAACAGAGATAAGAGACACCAGATTTTGTTCATAAAAGGAGCTTGGATTCTCTCCAATCCTTCTAAGCAACACCTTCTGCAAATCTGTGGGTTTCAAGTGAATTACAGTGTCCCTTATCCCCGGAAGGCTTACCTTCTTTACATTTTCACTACACTTATGGACAAGTGGTGAAATAATGTCCCTAAGCTCTTCCAATGATCGGGCATTCTTGTCGATGGAACTGCTAAGAGAAGCCCATTTCTGCTCCAAATCTGCAGCAAACTTTGGACTGACTACACAGAGAGTGTTGTATAACTCCTTGATGTTATTCTGGAAAGGAGTTCCAGACAAAACTATGCGCTTCTCTGTTTCAACCTTTTTCAAAGCTTTCCAGACAAGGCTTTGCTCATTCCGAGCAGTGTGCCCTTCTTCAAGGACCAGAAGACCAGGATATTTAACAAGGATTTCTCTAATCGGTTTAGCGTAACCGTCTCCATCATCTCCAGTAAGAATCCTGAACAAGTCGTAACTGATCCCCAAAACACTATTACCTTTAACCCAGGATCCCAGCTTCACCATTCGTATAAGGTGTGGATTTCTCTTTCCCGCATGGGATAAACAGCGAAACACACTCACTGTAGCTTCATCTTCCTGTAAAGAGAAATCTTTGCTGTTCAAGTTGTGGAAGGCAATGCCCACCTCCCATTTCTTGAACTCAGCTTCCCAGTTAAGCAGCAAACTGGAAGGAGCTATGATTACAGGTCGAGACTTTGGAAACAGCTTCAAATATGACTGAAGAAATACTAGGGTGAGACGGGTTTTCCCGGTGCCAGGTGGATGTGAGATTATGCATCCTCCTTTGCTATCAGATAGGGGCTGTCTCAGCCTCTCGAGATTTATATCTCCAGCAACGTTTTTCCACATAAACTCAAATCCACCACGTTGATGAGGATACATGGTTGATTTGGCACTTGGGGGAACTAAATCCCACACAGTTCCTTCTTCATTAATCAGAGAATCTTGGACTGCAGAAGAATCAGAGAATATGAAGCCACCAACATCCAAGAGTGACGGCGACTGTCCTAAATGTTTTCTTTCATACCTCCCTCGAGTTCTCCGAGCCTGCAGATGACAGAAGTCCAAGAGTTTAAGCGTCAAGCAAAAATAAATTGGAGAGCCAGTTGATAAAATCAAATATAAGGATATATAGCATGTTGAAGGAAGTAGCATAGACTAGAGGAGTAAAGTAGTAAAATCACTAGTTAGTTACTGGGAGCAAATCCAATGACAAACTGAAGTAACTATAAAGTTGCTATGTACAGCAGACAGGCGAATGTTCAGAGAGGGCACAACCAGCGTTTGGCTATGGTATCAACACAAATGTGAATGATCAGCGTAAAAATGCAGGCAGCATGGAGCAAGTTCAAAGTCATGTTGAGGTTAGTCCTTTCACACAAGAGCAGTATAATCACATAGTGCAGCTGCTGACACAACACACTCCTCAGATCAACAATGATCCTACCTCTTAACACATCTGCAAATGTGACAGGTATGATTGAACCTATGGCTATGATAGTCTCTCTCACAATTCTGATTAGATTGCGACAGAAGGGCAACAAACCATATGGCTTCAGACTTGAATTTGCTAAATAAACTGAGCAATCCTAAGAAAGTGCAACTGCCTAATGGAGATGTATATCCTACGTCCAATGTGTTGTATATCCCACAATTTAAGTTCAATTTACTTTCAGTTTCAAAACTAACAAGAGAGTTGCAATGTTTTGTTTCTTTCTTTCCTGACTTGTTCGTTTTTCAGAATCTCTTCACTGGGCTATATTGGCTACTGAGTTGAGCTGCAGGAAAACCTATTAGCTTAGCTGCTCAAGAATCTAATGGTGTATCAAACATCGAACTGGACATTAGTCTTTGGCACAAAAGACTAGGACACACTTCTACTTCAGTGCTTAGTAAACTGTTTCCTAAGTCCTTGTGCTTAACGGTGTAGATTACCATTTCAATCTAGTAGCATAAAAAGTAGTAGTTATTTTAAATTGATTCATGTAGAACTTGAAATTGTGTTCCTAATTTAAAAGAAAAAGTGTTTCACGGGACAAAACTCGTATACTTACAAAAGAAGGGAAGATGTACTTGATCTCCAAATGCACATAGGGACAAACTTTACAGATGAGTCCAATTTGTTCATCTAGAACAAGTTTGTGGTTCCCCATCTGACAGTCACTTAAATCTTCACTCTGCATCGGCGAAGAGGATGGATTTGTAAAGCCAATATCTGACTCTAAGATACACATCTGCATTTCATCAAAAAGATCTTCAACTTCCTTTTCCCATTCTTCTTTCTCAGGGGGAGGAGGTTCCTCGTCTTCAAACCGAAATACTAAAGGAAGTGTTTCCTTGACAGGAACCCGTTCCTTCTTTTCAAAAGGAGTAAGTTTATCATGATCATCAACATTTATGATAGAATCAATAACAAACTTTAGAAATTCGGAATCTTCAAGAATCTTCTTTCCTATCCTCCTGTCCTTTTGAACGACATCCTTTTGATCAACATTCTTCACCGAGTCATCAACCTCGCAATCTTCTTCAGATTTAGACTCCTCGCCATCAGACCCCGAGTCATCAAACTCCTCCTCACCAGTAAGAAGAATTGGGCTGCTACTATCAGTCCCATTGTTCAACTTCTTCTTTTTGGAGTTAGAAAGTGAACGTGAACGAAGAAGATATGATCCGCCTTTCTTATGCTTTTCACTCTCAACAACAAGCTCAGGTACTAACCCCCCATTTGATTCTTTTTCTCCTTCTTCATTCTTTTCATCTTCTGATTCAGACTCAGAAGATGAGGTGCTATCACATTGGCTAGAACTTGATGACTCAATCAACCCATAATTCTTGTCTTCAGGGTCATCATTATCCTCATCACTTGAAGCTTCGGAATCTGACTCAGACTCAGAAGATGAGATGCTATCAGTATACACTTCCACCGGTTTCACCGGTGTCCTACCACACATGCTTGAGGTAGATGAAACAACCTCCTCATCTTTTGCATTCAACATATTACTCTGATCCTCCTCTTCAATGATAACAACATAATCATCCTCCGAATCATCCATATCATCATCATCATCATCATTAGGTATTTCCTCAACGAAAATCCGTCCAATGATAGGCTCACAAGTTCCTGGACTGAACTTGCTCCTCCTTCCATTATCCACTTTCTTTTTCCCTTTTCTTAACTTTCTTGCATCTTCAGAAACTAGCATTTTTCTTTTCCTCCCAGAACCCACACCCTCTTTTCCAATATTCACAGCACAAGTCGAAGAAGACGGAGTAAGATTACCATTTTGACATGAACTGTTCCTTTTCTCTATAAAATCAGCAGAATGTTTCAAAAACTGTTGTCTAGTTCTCCTCTGTTTTGGACCAGAGCCATCCCCTGAATCCATCTTACACCACCTGAGTTCAAAATGCACAAAACATCAACACACTAAAAGCAAAAAATGCATAGCAAACACATTTTTAGCAAGAAACACTAACCTGAATAAAGAGAAGAGGGTTGAATTCTTGAAACTGTAAGAAAACAGAAGGAAAGAGAGGGAAAATATATACTATCTCCTTCTCCGTCTCAGTTTATACCATATAGTTTGACTAGATACCAAATTAAAGAAAGAAATTTTTAATGTTTATTTGACTATAAATTTATCTCATTAAAAAAATATAGATATTTTATTTTAATTTATATGAGTTAGTTTGACTAGATACAGAAATTAAGAATAAAAGATTTTAAAAATTTATGGGCTATAAATCTATCTCATTAAAAAGGTATAGACATTCATGTTGTTCCAATAAATAGAAGTTAGTTTGACTAGAAACCATATTTAACAATAAAAGATTTTAAAGATTTATGTCTAAATTATGGACTCTAAATCTATCTCGATATTCACGACGTTTCAATTTATATAAGTTAGTTTGACTAGATACAGAATTTAAGATTATTTTTTTTAAAGATTTATGTCTAAATTATGGACTATAAATGTATCTCTTTTTAAAATGTATATATATTTATTCATGTCGTTCCAATTAATATAAAGTTTGATTAGATACAAATTTAAGAATTATAGATTTTTAAGATTTATGTCTAAATTATGGACTATAAATCTATCTCATTAAAAATGTATATATATATATTCATGCCGTTCTAACTAATATAAAGTTTGACCAGATACAAAATTTAAGAATAATAGATTTTTAAGATTTATGTCTAAATTATGGACTACAAATCTATCTCGTTAAAAATGTATATATATTCATGCCGTTCCAATTTATATAAGTTAGTTCGACTAAATACAGAATTTAAGAATAAAAGATTTTTAAATTTATGTCAAAATTATGGACTACAAATATATCTCATTAAAAATGTATATATATATTCATGCCGTTCCAATTTATATAAGTTAGTTCGACTAGATACAGAATTTAAAATAAAAGATTTTTAAATTTATGTCAAAATTATGGATTACAATTATATCTCATTAAAAATGTAAAAAATATTCATGCCGTTCCAATTTATATAAGTTAGTTCGCCTAGATACAAAATTTAAGAATAAAAGATTTTTAAATTTATGCAAAATTATGGACTACAAATCTATCTTATTAAAAAGGAAAAGGATCTGAAATATATCCAAACTTTGATCGAAATTGATGTTACGATACCAAACTTTGAAAATGACATTTTACCCCCCTACAATTTTTAATAGTGTATGTTAAATGTATATATGTGTCCACATGAACATAAAAATAATGCATAATTATAAATAGTAATGTGTCCACGTGGGCACATATATACCTTTAAAATACAGTATTAAATAGTTCAGGGGGCAAAAAATACACTATTAAATAGTCAGGGAGGTAAAAGACCCTCCATAAAGTTTGGTATCGTAACAACAATTTTGGCCAAAGTTGCAATATTTTTCAGACCCTTCTCCCCATTAAAAATGTATAGATATTCATGTCGTTCTAATTTATATAAGTTAGTTTGACTATATATAGAATTTAAGAATAGAAGATTTTTGAAATTTATGATCTTTATTATATTAAAATGTATGTGCGATTACAAATTATCTAGGTGTAGAATGGGAGTTCGTTTTAACTTGAATTTGAATTAAGAAGAAAGTGAGTCGTATAAATTTGAAGAGCCGTGAATATTTTAAAAGAGAGTTAAATACTGAAACAGACTTTTTATTAAAGGTAAGTATAGGAGAAAGAAGAAAGGGATTTGATTTTTATTTTTTATAGTTATAATGGAACATTTATTGTTTTTACAACTGTAAATTTTTAAAAAATAATAACGTGAGGTGAATTTATTAACCTAATTAGTAATTTAAGTATAATAGCGAGTTATTAGGGCTCTTTAATGAACCTTGAAATCAGAGGCGGATCTAGGATTTAGAGTCATTGGGTGCCAAGCAGAGGCGGACCCACATAATTTGATAGGGGTGCACGTGCATCCGTTAACTTCTTTTAAAAATCACATGTATATATGTATATCTACCGAGAGAAACTGACATAAAGTAGGATATAATCAATTGTGCCCATATGAGGCGTAGGGGTGCCCTTGTTTAGTTGGTACAAGCTAGAGGAACCACTCGTGAGAATACGGTTCAGTCTTATTTCATTATTTTTATTTTAAGTTTAGCTTATAAATCATATTCGAGTCATTAGTTACAAATCAAATACTAAATTATTCGTTAATTGTGGTAAAAGTTTCGTTTACTACCTAAATTAAGATAGTATTGGTGCATCAAAATCTTCAAATTTTGAATTATTCTCTAATACTCAGTAGATTCATCGATTAAATCAATTTTTGATTTAGATAGAATTATTCATCTTGTGGCTGGATGGGAGAGCAGGATTGGACGACGGATGGAAGGCTGAAGCTTTAATTAATGATAATTTTTTGTTGTTCAAAAGTTTAAAGGAGGTTTCAACGGTGAAGAGAATTTTTTTTATATATATTTAATCATATAAAAGAATATTCAAAGAGTTAAATTAAATTAGTTGAAAAATAATTATTGATTAATACTTAATTATAAGTTAATAAGTAAAAAAGAATTTAAAAAAAAAAGAATGTGGCTGGTAGTTTAAAGGAGAAACGTTGCATGTGGTTAAAAAGAAAAATTAAAACAAAGGCTACCTACAGTTGGAAAAAGTTGCTAGCTGGAATTGATCTCGGGACCTACGCCTTGCTAAGTAGACGATCTACCACTGCGCTAAAGAGTACTTTAATTCTATGGGTGGCACAGCTATTATTTATACAGATGTTGTATAAAAATAGTTATATCCATATAGAGTTTCCGTCGAAACTCGTGGGTGGCGTGGCACCCCCACGGGTCTTAATAGATCCGCCACTGCTTGCAATGACAAACCCATCACAAGAAGGCCAACATGGCCAAGCCCCAAGGACTCTTATTAATAGATAGTTATAAGGGCTCTTTAAATATAAATAAATAAATAATAAAAGATAGAAACAGAAACAACATAAAATAGAATTAGTGCAATATGAAATTCTTGAACTTCGAAGGAGGTTTGATCCAAGAAAATAAAAATGAATCGTATTGAGATGTATGTGGTTTATGGTAATATGAAGTAATTACAATTATTTATGCTAGTTCTAATCATGAACTCTACATTTTCTAGAATTCACAATTCTCTCCTAAATCTATCAAAGACTCGAAGTAATAAATGTTATAAATAAACTTCAAAAAAAGTATCAACTATTCATAACTTATTTATTGCACACAAATTTATATAATTATGTATGTGCGAATTTCTGACACGTATATTGTTTATATGTCTAATGCAAATAGTATAGACAATATGAATTATACATAAATTTGTAAGTAAAATATTTAGCGTATTTTATTTATTTCAAAATAATTTATATTTTAAAGGTAAATATTTTAAGATGTATTGAAGAAGTCTTATTTACTAGGAGAAACGGCAATTGAAAGAGAACTGATGGCATTTTGCATGCAAGTGTTGGGAAAAGTGGCAAGGCCATGGTACCATTTCCCCCTTCCCCTATAAATACTCTTGCTTCTCCATTAGAAATAAATAGCAGAGAATTATATTCTGCATTTGTCCCTCACTCTCTCGTTTTCACCATTTCTCTTATGGTTATTTTAATTAATTGTTTTGGCTTTATTATTTTATATCCTCACTAACAACTTGCTGATGTTAATTAATTTATTTATTTCTGCATTCTCTATCTAAAATAGGGAAGTGCTTGTATAATCTCGGGAAAACATTTTTTAACTATTGAAATAGTTTCTTAGGGTAATGTCTAGCACGACTCAAGTATTTATTTATTTTCTGCACTAATATTTATATATCTTCGTAGTAATATTCATCCTATTTATCATGAAACGATGCAGGCCAACTGACATCAGTACATTGAACGTACGAGTACGCGAGTTGAAATGCTAAACACATTTAACCTTGAAATGAGTAAGAATGAACACTTACCTTGACTCTTCTCAACTCATAATCTACTAACTCTTATTCAATATACGCAGTTTAAAAGTAATTGCAATATAAAGAAATACTGATTGAGAATATGTTATAAACTCTGAATGTATACAAGTATAAAAATAATATCTTAGATGTATGTAAAAATACAAATAACTGATGTATATGAAAATACAATACTTCTATGGGAGCTTCTCTAACCGACAACCATCACTTAAGAGTTATAGTGATGATACAACGTTATCGCCCCACGCTGCCCGACCATCCTAACCTTGCCAGGGTATAGGACCTGAATTGCCTAATGGATCCACTAGTAAACTATGAAGAGGGTTCATCTAAAAAGTATGACAATTTTCTACCCATGATGGCTACATGGTTTACATTGAGACTTGAGTTAACTCGGAACTCGCATCCCCACATTGGTGCTCAATACTACTCCAAAAAAAAATAAATAAATATATATATATATATATATATATATATATATATATATATATATATATATATATATATATATATATATACTGGCTCATATGCTTTTAAAACATACTGATTCTGTGATTTGATATTAGTGCTTAAAATTAGCTTTTAAAAGCTCTATTGAAAATCATAGTTTCCTTTTTCTTCTATTAAAACTAGTCATACGCTCTGTGGAAGTCTAGCTTCCTTTCTTCCTCAAAAGATTGAAAAAACATTTTGTTTAAGCTCTGAGGAACTACTTAGTTCCCTTATAACTCTTGAGAAATGAGGTCAACTTTTATGCTCTTTGCTTACTCGAAACTTAACTCTTAGGGAATACTTAGTCTCCTTATAGTATTTGAGAATTTAACTCAACTCTTCACTTGAACCTTAAAACAAAGTTAAAACGTTTGTTTAGGACTCTTGAATGCTTTAGGAACTTACTTTGACTTGCTTCTTAACTTTTAGACTTGACTCTTAACTTCCTTGACTTTGATCTTAACTTTCCTTGAATTGGATTATGGATTCAAGGATCATGATCTCATGATTATGGATGATTTCATGATGTTTAGATGTACTTTAGAGTGTTGGAATCAACTAGAAATGATAGGTACATCACTTAGAAACTCGTACGGAAAGATAGGAAAGAACTGGGTCTCCAGGGGGTCGTGGCGCTTTGAGAGGCGCGAAACGCCAGGGCATGTCAGACAAACCCTGGTTTGGGGCGCTCTGGCTGGCACGCCGCGCCCGGGCCTGTCAAACAGAGCCTGTCTCGAGGCGCTCTGGCAGGCGCGGCGCCTCAAGGGGTATCTGACAGGACCTTCGACTTTTCTTCTTCATTCTTCATCTCTAAACCTCCCAAAATCCCATGGATCCCCCCCAAACACTTAGTATCCATAAATAACTCATTACCCAATAGTTTAGACCCAAAAATAGTCCGGAAACATGAATCAAAGCTACTAGAGATCAACTACAATTCAATCAACAAGAACTTCACAACTTTTCATCAAGAACTTCAAGATTTTCATTCAAATAACTCTAAATTATTGTATTGAATCAAGTTGGAGGGTGCGTGAAAGGACCCAACACCGAATGATCTCACATACCTCGATAGGATCACCCTCGGCTAAATCCACGCAACGATCTTGGCGTTTCTTGGACAATTCTTGATCTTCCTCTTCTTTTCTCTTTTCTCCAAAACTCTAAGCGTTCTAAATTATTGTAAAACTGATTTGGAACTTGGTCTTTACCCCTAAATAACCCTCAAAACGAATTAGGCAATACTAGGGTGGAAGGACAACTTTGCCCTTACTAAAATGCGGATGGGACTTTCCTCAGTCCAACAATCCAACTTCCGAAAGACATATCTCCCTCATACGACATCGGATTTGTGCAAACTTGGCGGCATTGGAAAGATCTTCTCAAGGGATTCCCAACCATATAAGAACTCACCCAAAATATTCCTGATATGGAGGTTATGGCCGTTTGAAAATGACCAAAACTCACTTTTGAAAGTTGGAAATTTTCTAGATTTCCTTACTTATTTCCAAAAATAATTTATTCTTGGATTCTTAGCTTATTCTTAGTTAATTCTAGTAACGAGATGTTACATTTATGATGTTGATGTTGGTGCTACCCTGACTGGTATGTTCAAATTATTCTGTCGGAAATTTACGGTAAAGAAAATTACAGATATGTAAATTACATTATTACAAGTCCAATGATAATAGTAAAAGATTCATGAAAAATACACCTGAATGCAATGAATATTGGAAAGAAATAACAATTATGCTAAGCTAAAAGAAAATTTGGTTGAAACAAATAATCTAATTATTGCAGTCATTTCAGAAATAAATGATGTGCCAATGTGAGAAATTGAATGATAGAATCTGGTGCTACAAGACACATTTGTATAAATAAAAATAATTTTGTGTCATGCACCCAAGTTGAGAAAGGAGAAGATATTGTTTATTTGATGACACTTAAAGACAATTAAAGTTCTTGAAAAAGGAAAAGTTCTTCTCAAACTCACATCTGGTGAAATTTTGACATTGAGTGATGTGCATGTTCCTAATATCCAAATTACTCTATTTGCTTTTGCCTATTCATTATGACATGCTAGATTAAATCATGTTAATGTCTCATATATAAAGAATATGTGATATCTTTGTTTAATGCATGATTTAGAAATAAATAATTTTGATAAATGTGAAATATGTGTTGAAACTAAAATTACTAAAAAGTCATGTTTTTTCAGTAAATAAAGAAACTGAATTATTATCTTTGATCCACTTTGATTTGAGCGATTTGAAACAGAATATGACTATAGGTGGTAAAAGATTATGTGACTTTTATTGATGATTCTTCCAGATTTACTAAGTTTTATTTTCTTAGAAATAAAGATGATGCATTTGATGCTTTTACTGCTTAAAAGTCTGAGGTTGAAAATAAACTTTGTAGGAAAATCAAAAGACTTCAATTTGATAGAGGTGGAGAATTTGTATCTTTAAATGCTTTATGTGAAAAAAGAAGAAATTATTCCTAAAGTAGCTGAAAGAAAAAATAGAACTTTAAAATAAATGATGAATTTCATGTTAATTAGTTCTAATGTTCCTGATAATTTATGGGGTGAAGCTATATTATTTACATGTCACTTACAAAATAGAATTCCTCATAAAAGAACTGGTAAAACTCCTTATGAATTGTGGAAAGGTTATAGACCTAATTTGAAATATTTAAAAGTGTGAGGGTGTCTTGATAAAGTTCTTTTGCCTGAACCTAAAGAGAGAAAAATTGGTTCTAAAACTGTTGATTGCATGCTTATTGGATATGCTGAACATAGTGTTGCATATAGATTTGTTGTGTTGAAAAATGATGTGCTTGATTGCAATACTATTATTGAGATAAAGAATCCTGAATTTTTTAAACATATTTATTTATTGTGTGATCAAATTTCTCATGCACCTTTTGAAAGAAATGGTGGGAATGTCTCTAATATGAAGGAACTGTGAAGGAGCAAAAGACCAAGAAAAGAATATTTTTCTTAAGAAAATGATTTTCAAACTTTTCTTGTTGACAATGAACCATTAAATTATTTCAAAGCTATGTTCTTCTGATGCTAAATTTTGAAAAGAGTCAATAAAAATTGAAATTGATTCAATTATGAAAAATAAAACATGGATTTTAAGTGGCTTACCTCCTGGTGCAAAACCTATCTGTTGTAAATGGATTTTCAAAAAGAAACTTAATTTTTGATGGATCTATAGATAAATATAAAGCTCGGTTAGGAGCAAAAGAATTTTCTCAAAAATAAAATATTGTTATTTTGATACATTTGCTCCAATGACTAGAATTTCCTCTGTTCGACACAAGTTTTTTATTCACCAAATGAATGTAAACACAGCTTTCTTAAATGGTGACTTGGAAGAAGAGATTTATATGGTTCAACCTGAGGGATATATTATTTCTGGACAAAAAAATAAAATTTGAAAGTTAATTAAATCTCTTTATGGTATTAAACAAGCTCCTAAAGAGTGGCATGAAAAATTACATCTTGTCTTATTGAAAGACATTTTTTTCTGTTGAAGTGGATAAATGTTTTTATACCAAAATTGTAGACAATCATTATGTGATAATATGTTTATATGTTGATACCAAATATTTTTGTCTAGCTACTAATTTTGATATAAAAGATTTGGGTAAAGTAAGTATGATTTTGGGAGTTCAGATAATAAGGAGTGAAGATGGTATAATGTTGTCACAAGAACATTATGCGGAAAGACTTCTAAAAAAGTTTAAATATTTTGAGGTGACACATGTAGCCACTCTTTATGATGCTAACTCTAAATTAAAAAAGAATTATGGTGACTCAGTTGCTTAATTAGTCTAAATATACTCAAATAATTAAAAGTCTATTAAATTTGATGAATTTTACTAGGTCTGATATTGCATGTGTTGTGTGTAGATCTAGTAGATATACTCTGTTCCATTTTATATGTCACTTTTTTACTTTACACTTGCATTAAGAAATGATCTAAATTTTCCTTTATACTCTCATTTAATATTTTCTTAAGTCAACTTTATTAATAAATGACAAAAATAATTAACTATTTTATCAGGTGTATGGTTGGAAAAATATAATTATTTATGCATAAATTTTATAAAATTACAAGTATTGTGGTCCAAATATTTATAGAAAGGATGGCATAGAAAATGGGATGAAGAAAGTATTATTTAAGGTAAGTATATGAGAAAAAGGAAAGGGATTGGCTTTGTTTTTTGGTAGTTAGTATAATGGAACATTTATTATTTGTAGGGAAAATACATTTAATAAAAACCCTGAACTTAGACTGATAACTTACTTTAGTACTTAACATTTTTAAAGTGATTAAAACACTCCCTAAGGGTTAATGTGACAGAGAGAGTTAGTGCACTCTCTTGAAAGTGTGTGAAAACTAAGGGGAAAAAAAGGTGAATTTTTAAAGACCTACACATGGCCTTCTTTTATTGGCCTATATATAATAAATTATTTAAATAGTTTTTTTATATACATTAAATCTTTAAAATATGTATATTTTTTTAATAAGAGGGAAATGAAATTAGTGGGGCCCTTTTTAATCTCTTTAATTATTATTTTTTTTCATTTTGTTGTCTTCTTCAATACACATTTTTCTCCATTGAAACATCTCCTCCTCCATCTTCATCCCACATCAATCCACTATTTTCATTTCACTAGTCTTTTACTAATTCATAAAATTCAATATCAATGCCAATTTTTTTACTTCGATTTCACTCTATATTATTGGTGTCGATTTGAAAAATGTTAACTTTCTTAAATTTCTGAGTGACCCATTTTGATTTCTAGATCCATTCAAATATTTTTTTTATCAACTTTCTTATGCAATCTTCATTTTTTACTTGAGTTGTCAAGAAAATATTGGCTTTCAAAAAAATCCATTCTCCAAGTGGTAAATTCGTTGGAAGGGTTCAAAGAAGATATTGTGAATATTATAGTGAATTTTCTTCTTTAGTAACTTAAAAAATTGTTGAATAGTAAAGAAGAAGAAGAAAATAAAGTATTGAAGGTTGGAATAATGGTGGACAACAAGGAAGAAGAAAGAGAGGGGTGGCGATATACATTTATAAATTAATCAATTCATATAATTTTTAAGAAAAAATAGTGAATAAGTTAAAAAGAAATAAAAATTAATGACATGGTGCTTACATGGTTATGATATGGCGCTTATATGGCTATGATGTGGCGAGTGAAAGTGGTGTCATAGTCTCAAGGTGGAAAAATATCACTTCAAAGGTGTTAAGGGGGTATTTAAACGCCCGTATAGTTTAAGTACTAAAGTAAGTTATTTTTACATCTATAAAAAAAATTAAAAATAATAATGGGAGGTGAATTTATTAACCTAATCAGTAATTAAAGTATAATCATGTTTGGTAAGTTACAGAGTAGCTAAATCATTTTTGGTAGGTTATAAAACAGTCATCCAAAACATTTTGGGTAAATTAACACCGAAACTATTTTTAAAAAAAATCTCAACTCAACTATGTGATAGCTTTTTCACGTGTGTTGCATGTGTTTCATGCAAATAGTATATAAAGTATGAACTATATTAAAATTAAAGTGTAATGAGTAATATCAAATTCAATGTGGAAAAAATACAATCTAAAATTAATGTCCAATTAATTTGTTGATCGACAAGTGATTAGATATTCTCTAATTCTTCAAATGTGAACAATTAACACCTTCTTGTAACTAATATTTTCTATTCATGTTCCACTTTGGTGATCAGATGGCTATGTTAGGACTAAATAGTAACATCTTTTTTGTGATTCAATTGGGAAAATGAGCAACTTAACAACTATTGATTTTGTAAACCAATAATCCTAGTAACTTAAATGAAAAAGATTATAACAGTAAATTAAATCTACTGAGAAAATCCAACTTCACCAATTCAAGAAAGTTCATAAGAAGGCAAAAGTCTAGGCAAGAGGGAAGAACAGGAAAAATATATATTTGGTCAACCTAAGTTGGTCAATGGACCTTGCAATGACAAGCCATCACAAGAAGGCCAACATGGTCAAGCCCGAAAGACTCTTATCAATAGCGAGTTATAAGGACTCTCTAACTATAAATAAATAAGAATAAGACAGAGACAGATACAGACAATATTTTTTGGAGTTGGAGTTACTACAGTATGAAATTTTTGAACTTCAAAGGAGGTTTGAACCAAGAAGGAAAAAATAAACCCTACTAAATGAGGTAACTGGTTTATGATAATGTTACCGAAGTAATTACAATTCATTTATGTTAGCCTAATTCTGAACTCTACATTTTTCTAGAATTCACAATTCTCTGCTAAATCTATCAAAGTGATAAAGGTTATATAATTAAACTTCTAAAAAATATCCACTACTCGTAAACTCATTTATTGCGTACAAATGTACATGATTATGTATGCACGAATTTTTGAATGTGATTCCTACACTAAATAATAAGCGTTATACTCAAATAAAAGATCAGGTGATGTGCTCCCAATTTACAAAAAAATAAATAATTGTATATACATCTACAAGAAGGTAAAAGATCTTGCTAAAAGTATTGGGTGCAAATATTATATGATTCACTCTAATTTTATCGTAGAGTACTTATTGAATTTTTTTCCGAAAGGTATAGAAAATCCTTGATAAAGAGCACTTCACCCTAAATGATATTCTGCGCGATGCTAATCCAAATTAGTGGACTCTAATAGAGATATCAAATAAGAAACAAAAAAAAAAGATTTTTCCCAAAGGATGAGATACATAGCTAATCAAACTTAGACTTCTGCTGCATATACTTACTTTAATGAAGATGTTAGTAATGAGCTTAAAAGTAATAACTTGGCTATTTATCAATTAGAATTAGCATTATTTCCATAAACTAACTAAAATAATAATAGCTAATCCTGACATTGTAAGATATTAAGTAGTTACTATCCATTCAAATTATGAGAAGTTAATTTTTTATATCATCAAAATCATAATATATGATGTGAAGTGTATATATAAATAGACATAAAGTGTAACGACCCATTTGGTCGTTTTGAGTACTAGAGCTTTTTATTTCATAAAATACTTTTTGATAGACTTTAAATAGGTATTTTAGACTATTTGTAACTACCTTTATGAATTTATTAGGGTAGTTTTGATAATTAATTTAGTTGGTGGTTAAGAAAAATAAATGTTAACTTAATAGTGAGTTACTTTCACACTTTTATAATTAGTCTTATATAATAATTAAGGAGTAAATATTCTGTAGAAAGAATAACGGTTTGAGGGGAGAAAACTTACGTGTGCGGCGACTAAGCAGAAAAGTGTGAATTCTTGAGGTAATCATTCATCACGTCTAAATACATATATTTGATAAATTTAATTGGAAAGTCAGAAACTAAATCACACCGAAATTGAACTTTAAGGGAATATTATTAGGATGGGATAAATTTAATTGTTGACAAGAGGTTAAGGTTGAAAAAATATCTAATTTAGGAAATTCTTAGGCAGATTGTTGGTACAAGTGCTGATTGATTTATAGTGGAAAAATTAATACCAAAGTGATTTGGTATTAGATTTAAGTTTAAAGGTTTGTTCTTTCTGCACAAAGTCAGGTCAACACGATAATTTTGGTATGTGGTGCCGGTTGTTATTTTCTTTAGTTATCGTATTATGAATCAAGTTTTGATATATTGAGATAGGTAATTAAGTATAAGGTTTAGTATATTATATGGATTACATTAAAGTTATGTTAATTGGTGGAATTAAGACCTACCCTTAGATTTGAACTTTAGGAAATTGATTATATAATTAGGCGAGTTTTTGGGTCTAGGCTAAACATAGAATAAATTGAGTGTTTATAGACTCGTTAACTTACAAGTTATGCATATATATACTTGATAGATTGGAAACGTTCAGAGGCTTTAAGGAAAGGAAAGGCATTGGAGAAGTAGTTTGCATGACTTCGATTATTCGGTGGAGGTAGGTTATGGTTTATTTCTAATTTGATAGATAAACTCTTAATAGCGATTGATATGTATTGAGTGATATTGTGAAGTTTCCTATGTACTTGTTTGTGTGGTTGTATGTCTTGCTTGTGTGGTTTCTGGTTGACCTAAAATTCTGAGACTGTTGAATTTATAATCTTGAACACTCTTTATCGAAATGACGCCTTGAATAAAGAAGGCTTGATGAAATAAATTAATGAGATAATTGGATTTGAGTGTTACGTTTCGACACGATATTATGGGATCGAAGTGTCACGTTCCGACACGGTATATGGAATCGGAGTGTCACGTTCCGACACGATAACATTAAAGGAAAGGAAATCTTGAATTAACTTAATATACTCAACACCAAAGAACCTATTTTCCAAATGAGTATGGTGTGGAGGCATGAGTCCTCATAGATGTGCTTGATATTGTGATTGATTGTGTACCTGCTATGGTGTTGTTGTCACTAGATCATGTTGTTTGTTGCTTGCCACCTGCCGAGTATTGTAGTTGATTTTATATTATTATTCAATATATATTGGTTTCTATCTTGGGTTGGTCGATGATACCTACTCAGTACGTGTTCCTTGTACTGACCCCTACTTGTATTTTTCTTCGTTGTTCTTTCATAGAGTGCAGCAAGTGTACCATCGACTTTGACTTGCCCTCAGCTCTAGCTAGTCTCCAGCACATCAGAGTTTAGGATGAGCTATTATTTCTAGCTCGTGCTGGATTTTCTCATTCATGTCATGATGTCCTTAAATTTCGGACATGGACCATCTGATTTACTTATTTCTGTATTTTCAATATTCTTAGACTTAGTATTTGGAGATTAGATGTCGTTGATGTGATGACTTTCAGGTATTGGGAAATGATACATTAATAAGTTTTGGATCTTCCACATTATTTTTTCTATTCATAGTTGAACTATTGGTATATGTTGGGGTTTGGATTCGTTGGTTCGCCCACCTAGGAGGTTAAATGTAGGTGCCACTCACGGCTCATTTTGGGTCGTGACAAACTTGGTATCAGAGCATTAGGTTAGAAGATCTCATCACACAAGGACAGGTCTAGTAGAGTCTTGCGGAACGGTACGGGGACGCCTTTACTTTTCTTCGAGAGGCTATATGACTTTAGGAAAACTCATATTTTCCTTTCTATCGCGCAATTACTTGGATCTAATTGGTATCTAGGTGATACAAATTGGTATCTGACCTTCTTAACTCTATTTCGCAGATGGTCAGAACTAGAGCAACAATTGTGACAACACCGGCAAGACAGGGTGCGTCTGAGCCAACCATTGGGGCTACTACTCGAGGGGGAGCAGTGGTGAGAGGCCATCGTAGAGGTCGCGGAAGAAGGACAATTAGAGGCAGAGGATAAGCACCTGGTCCAGCTAGGGATAGAGTGGTGACTCCTACACCGACTGAAGAGGTAGTGAGAGAGAGTGATAAGGGGAAGATGAGCAGATTCAGGAGAATGAGGTACCACCCCAGCCTACTCTGGAGATGATTAATCAGGTTCTCACTTATCTCAGTGGGTTATCTGATCAAGGCCAGACAACCCCAGTATTTTCTACACCAGCACCTCAGGTTCAGGGAGTACAACATGCAGCTGTTGTGTCTCCCCGCATGGATGCATCATTGGAAACAAGTACGTTTCCTCGATTGACTACAGGGTCTATAATGACAGGTGACCAGCACGACCTCTTCAATAAGTTCTTAAAGTTGAAACCTCCAGTCTTCAAGAGTGCCGAATCTGAAGATGCCTATGATTTCCTGGTTGATTGTAATGAGCTGCTACATAAGATGGACATAGTAGGGTGATTTGGTGTTGAGTTTGTGACCTGCCAGTTTCAAGGGGATGCCAAAATGTGGTGGAGGTCTTATGTTGAGTGTCGACCAGCAAAGGCATCACCTATGACTTGGTCATCATTTTCTAGCTTATTCATGGGGAAGTATATACCCGGACTTTGAGGGACAGGAGAAGAGATGAGTTCGTGAACCTAGAGCAAGGAAGTATGTTTGTTGCCGCTTATGAGGCAAATTTCGTTCACTATCCAGGTATGCCACTCAGCTTTGCTTCAGTCCACAAGAGTGGATTCGCCGCTTTGTGAAAGGGTTGAGGTCAGATTTGAAGATTCCAGCTTTACAGGTAGTTGCTTCTGCAAAATCTTTCCAGGAAGTGGTTGATTTTGTGATAGACGTAGAGGGGGTGAAGCCATATGACTTAACCAAGGTGACAACACTTTGAGAAGTTCCGTAAGGGAGGTGAGTTTAGTGGTTCTTACTCCAGAGGTCAGAGTTCAAGGGGTTAATCAGTCTTCATTGCAGGCTTCAGTTGACGGTATGTCGCAGACTAGTCGGCCATTTTCTGAGTTTGGGGGTTATCTAAAGTCTTCTTCGTCTTCACAGAGATCTACATTCGACTCCAGGACTAATTATGAATGTGGGAAGGTTGTACATATCAGGAAATTTGTCCAAAGCAGAGTCAGGCTCGATATGATCAGAGTTACAGATCTCCAGAAGTTAGGGGTAGAGGTGGTCATGGTAGAGAACGTAGTGTCCGGGGTAATGGTGGTCACCAGTTCAGCCGGGGTAGCAAGCAGGTTGGAACTACTGGAGCGCAACCCGGCATGGGAAATGAACAGACAGGTGATAGGGCTCATTTTTATGCTTTCCCTGGGAGGTCAGAGGCAGAGATATTTGATGTTGTTATCCCATGTTCTCTTATGGTCTGTGATTGTATGGCTTCTGTATTGTTTGATCATGGATTCACATTTTCATATGTATCTTCCTCATTCACTACTGGTCTTGATTTATGTCATGATGTCCTTAAATTTCGAGCATAGACCATCTGATTTACTTAATATTTTCAATATAGACTTAGTATTTGGAGATTAGATTTCGTTGATGTGATAACTTTCAGCTTTTGGAAAATGATACATTAATAAGTTTTGGAGCTTCCGCATTATTTTTGCTATTCATAGTTGAACTATTGAATTATGTTGGAGTTTGGATTTGTTGGTTCGCCCACCTAGGAGGTTAAGTGTGGGTGCCACTCATGGCTCATTTTGGGTCATGACATAAAGCATTCTTTTTGCAGTTACAAGAACAAGAAAACCCGGTGGGTGATGAAAACTCCTAACCATATGTGCATTCTTCATGTGAATCATTATCAAAGTACCTGATCAGAAGGAAAGGAATAAGTAAAAGATAAAATTGTTACAAAAAATAAGATCTTTCTTGTCTAAAAACGCAATATTTGTGATATTTTTGTTTGGTATAAAAACAACTCATTTGGAACACAGTAGTGTTAATGAAACTTATAAGAGTAATTGTTTGGTTAACTGTTGATGAAAGGGTTGTCCAGTGCACTAAGCAACTGAACCATAAGGATCTATTGTACGCAATCTTGTTGAGATGTCTCAGGATATTGCAGAAATAAATCAGTTAGCTATATTTAGGATTTTTAAATTATTTTATTAGAGTGCTATGTGACTTGAATTTAGGAGTTAGTTCTATTATTTGTTATTTAAATTGTACTGATAAGTTAGTAGCATATTTTTTTTAAGTTAGGAATTATATCTATAAATGTATGTCTGTGAACTATTAATCTTTGATAATACTACAGTATTTTTTCTCTCAAAATCTTTCTTTGTTATTGTTTTAATTTCTTTATATAAAAAAAAAAAAAATTGGTATCTAGAGCCTTATTCTTGAGGGATCTGTGAGAAGAAAAATGGATTCTGAAAATAGTTTTTCACGAATGACTCCTTCTATTTTTTATGGTGAGAATCATCAGCTACGGGTTATGAGAATGAAAACTTACTTGGAGGTTCTTAATCTTTGTGAAGTCGTGGAAGATGATTAGAAATCAATTTGCTGCCAAATAATCCAACTGTTGCGCAAATCAAGAGTCACAAGGAAAAGAAAATCATTAAGTCAAAGGAAAAAGAAACTTTGATTGTTGCTGTTTCGAATATTGTTTTCACGAAAATCGTGACTATCACATCACCAAGAAATATTTGGAACTGAAGAATGAATATGTTGGAGATGAAAGAATATGAGGAATGAAGGTATTAAATTTAATGAGGGAATTTGTTTGACAGATTGTTTGGTATTGTCAACAAAGTAAGATTACTGGGCAGTGAATTTAAAGATACAAGAATTGTTGAAAATTTCTTGTTACAGTGCCTGAAAGATATAAAGCATGTATAAGTACCTTGGAAAACACATAAGATCTGTCCAAAATTACCTTGGCAGAATTTCTAAATTCTTTGCAGGCTTAGGAACAAATGAGACTTATGAGGCAAGATGGCATTGTTGAAGGATCATTAGTAGCTTACCACAAAACTCAAAGCAGGGTTAAATTTTTAAAAAAGTTACCCACTTTGTCAACAATGTGGAAAAATGGATATCCTACATATAAATGTTTGAAAAGACCAAATGCACATTGCAAGAACTACAAACAACTTGATCATGAAGCTGTGATTTGCAAAAATAAATTTCAAAAGAATGAAACAGTTGCCCAAGTTAATATTGAAGAACAAGAAGACTACTTATTTGTGGAAATTTGTTTTTCAATCAAAAAATCTGATTTTTGGATGATTGATAGTGATTGTACAAACCACATGACATATAAAATAAATCATTTTAAAAAGTTCATTCCTATGGAAAATAAAAGTAACTTGAATGAAAAGGATTATAAAATTAAATTTAACCTAGTGAGAACATTCAACTTCACCAATTCAGGAAGGCTCATAAGAAGGCATAAGTCTAGGCAATATAGAAGAACAAGGAAAACTGTATATTTGGTCAGCCAAGATGATATCATGAAAAACTCACGTAAGTGGGTAAATGGACCTTACAATGACAAGTCCATCACAAGAATGCAAACATGACCAAGCCCCAAGGACTCTAATCGATAACGTGTTATAAGGACTCTCTAATTAAGGAAAAAGGCGAATTTAGCCCCGAACTTTGCTGAATGGTACGTCCATGCCCTCCCTTATACTTTGGGTCCATCTCAGCACCTACCATCTAATTATCAATACACATATGCCCCTCTCACTAACGGCCCCCTTATTCTGTACACGTGTCTTAAGTCTAGTAAACTACCTATTTAATCATTGTTTTTAACCCATAAACTAACAATTTATCACATCAACCCGACCCACAATTAAAAAATCCACCCTGCCCACAACCAAATAACCCTTCATTTTTTTTGTAAGGAACTATCATTGATTCCTTGCTTATAAAAAGGTGGTGAAATAAAAAAACTTCATGTAAAATAAACTCAATGCATCCTTCTTAAAGTTTCAAACAACAATTAATCAGCCTCTCTTTCAACAAAACAAATAGATTGTAAGAATATTTTTAAACCTATGCAAAATTAAAATAAATAAATTTCCAAAAACAACCACAAAAATATGATGCACTTGGTTCAATTCACTTGGCTGGAGATGAAGCTCGTTGTTGATTTGTTGGTTTTTTCTCTGTCCTTGGAATCTATTTGTTGTTGACTGAATTGCTTAATGAGTTTACCAAACATCAATTTTGCCGGAGCTTAGAGCTCGCCATTAATGGTGAACTCAAGAAAAATGAAAACCCAATTTAAAGCTTGAAGCTTTATCCATCAATGGTGATAGTATTTTTAACCCGTTTCAACAACAACTAATCAATTTAAGTTCAAATTTTCTTATTTGATTGCAAACTCACTTTTCTTGAAGCTTTGTCCGTTAATGGTGGTAGTATTTCCAACCCCTTTCAACAAAAATAAATCAATTAAAATTCAAAATTAAGTTTCTATTGAAGACTCACTTTTAAACCTGAAATTTTGTCCATCCCCATTCAACAACAAATTAAAATGGATATCTTGCTTTTCAGTGAAAGCACATGTAGTGAAGAACAATTTTGTCGTTTGCTTGATTTAGAAGGTTTTGGGTTATGTTTTAATAGAGGAGGGCTATTTGATTTTTATTTTTATTTTAAATGTCATGGTGTTTTAATTTTGGTCATGGGTCGGTAAATTATGAAAAAATGGGTGGATCTTTTAATTTTAGGTAAAGAAAAAAAGAAAACCAAGTAAATGGTTGAGATGAAGTCACGTATTCGTCCGTTAATTTTAAGGGTATACGCAACCCAAAAGAGTAATGGTAAGGGTATATACAACCCTAAAATATAACGAAAGGTATTGACATACCATTTGTTATAGTTCGGAAGTATATTTTCCTTTTTTCCGCTCTAACTATAAATAAATAAGAATAAGACAAACACAAATACAGACAATTTTTTTGGAGCTACTACAATATAAAAATTTTGAACTTTAAAGGAGGTTTGAACCAAGAAGGAAAAAATGAACCCTACTGATTGAGGTATGTGGTTTATGATAATCTAAAGTAATTACAATTCATTCATGTTAGCCCCAATTTTGAACTTCACATTGTCCTAGAATTCACAATTTTCTCCTAAATATATCAAAGTAGCTATATTTATGTATCTAAATTATGTAATGCAATAGAGTCAAAACTCATACCATAATCATCATCGTTTGGGTCTTGAGCAAATTGCATTGTGTCTGAAAAATCATCTGAATTATTTGGACTTGAAGCTGGATCTTGTCTTGGGCTTTGTATTGGGCTTGGGTTTATGTGTTTATCTTTTTCTTGTTGTTGTTTAAGTAATTTTTCTACAGTATGGGTTATAAGAGATTCTATGTCTTTATTTTTTTAGGATTTTTTGGTTTTTTGTCTAAGAGTCTGGGTAAATGAAAGAGGTAAACGTCTTTTAGAAGATGAATCTTCATCTTTTTCACTTTTTGGCAAAGTGACAGCCATTAAACAGGTTTGATAAGTCTTTACCGGCTACCGTTTGAACCGGACTAGCTGTATCTTTATCCGATACAGTGGATTTATTTACAGTCAGAGGGGAATGTACACCCATCTCATCCATTTTTCTTGGGGATGGAAAACCCTGTATATTTGTCTGAGTGTCTTTAGTCTTCAAATCATTCTCCATTTTTGCAATTCTTTCTTTGAGCTAGAGATTTTCGTGTAACAACACCTCATTTTTGTAATTTAATCTTTTAAAGGCTTCAGTCATTGAAGAACAATTAGTGGAAATGCTTTTGATCAAGATTTAGGTAAAAAGTTATTTAATAAATTACCTGGAGCCTTAGGAAGAGAAATAGAAGATAGATGGACTAAAAGACAAGGAGTAGTAAAAAACCCTCAAGCAAAATGGTCAATAGGACATAGAATACAACATATAATGGAAATATTACAAGAAAAATGTACTAATTTACAAATACAAAAACAATTAAAACAAAATGAAATGAATTTCTGTAAAGATATAATATATATACTACCCAAAGTTACGATAAAGATCAATACAAACGAAAAAAGTATAAAAAATACAAACCACAATATAATAAGAGATATAAGAAGGGATATTTTCTTAGAAAATCTTCAGCTAGGAAACCATACCTAAATAGAGATAGACATGTTAGAAAATATAGAACAGACAGAAATTATAAAAATAAGTTAGAATGTTTCACATGTGGAAGTATAGAACATTTAGCAAATACTTGTCCTAAAAGATATAATGCAAAAACTAGAAATGCTCAATTAGTAGAAGAATTTAATGAAGCATTATTAAATGTAGATGAATATATGTCAGATAATGAAAGTATTTACTCTATAGTAAGTATTGATGTAGAAGAGAATAATAAAGAAGAAGATTCTTCTAATTTAGAAGGAGAAGAATTAATTAATGAAATAGGAATAGAAAATTTAAATATAGATGATTTACAAATTAATTTTATGAATATAATAGAATGTGAACATAATTTTGAAAAAGATACAGGATTAGATAGTAATCCATGTAATTGGTGTAAATGGTATCCAAGTAAATATAAAAGAGCTAAATGTAATAAATGTTTTATAGAAAGATGTATAAGTTGTATAGAAACACAGTTAGGAATAATAACTCAAAAAAGAAAAGAAATACATACAAATGAACCTTTAATAAATTTAAAAGTATCAGTATTAGAAGCAAAAGTTAAAGAATTAGAAGAAAGAATAGTAAGATCAGAAAAAGGAAAAAATATAGAAAAAGAACTACCACTAGATAATCAGGAATTAATGAATGAAGAATCTAATACTTTAATATGTAATGAAGATAAAAATATAAATACTGTTAAAGTATTAGCAAGACTTCAAATAGGATAATATGAAATAGAGACTTTAGCATTAATAGATTCAGGATGTACTAAAAGTATTTTAAATAAGAAAATTGTACCGCCAAAATTAATAAAGACTTTAGAAAAACCACTTGCAGCTAAGCAAATGAATGGAACACATAATATATATAGATATTATATAGAGAAAGCACAAGTTAGTTTTGTAAATACTTGTTCAGAATTTTATAAACCTACCTATAAGATGGATAAAATATGGGTAAGAGATTTAGATATAAGAGTACATTTTGTTTTAGGATTAGATTTCATACTATATAATAAAGGAGGAACTTTAATAACAAATGATGGAATACTTTTTATGAAGAATATTACTTATACTTCTGTTTTAACTAATAAAATTAATACTCAAATAAAACATAAAGAAAAATGTTGTGAGAATTGTGACAATAACATACAATGTACTAAAAATGGATGTAATATATTATATGAGAATATATTCGAATTAGATGAAGAAGATGAGATAGAGAAATTAGATAAAAACTATGTTTTAATAGAAATGGAAACAAAATTATATAATTTTAAAACATAAATTCAAAAAATAGGACAAATAAATAATCAACAAGATCTTGATAATATAGTAAAAATTTTAGATCAAATAGAAATAATAGGAGATAAACCTTTAAAACATTGGGAGAATAATAAAATAGTATGCAAGTTAGACATAATAAATCCAGAATATATAATAAAAACAGCCTCAATAGAAGCTACAAATCAAGATTTAGAAGATTTTAAAATACAAATTAAAGAACTATTAGAATTAGGAGTAATAAGAAGATCTACTTCAAAACATAGATCAGCAGCACTTATGGTAAGAAATCATAGTGAAATAGTTAGAGGAAAAGCTAGAATGGTTATAAATTATAAAAGACTAAATGATAATACTAGAACAGATGAATATAAATTACCAGACAAAACAGATTTAATAAATAGAATTCAAGGTAAAACAATTTTTAGTAAATTTGATTGTAAGTCAGGATACTGGCAGATAAAAATGCATCTAGATAGTATAGTATGGACAGCTTTTACATGTCCTGAAGGACATTTTGGATGGTTAGTTATGTCATTTGGACTAAAAACAGCACCTCCAATTTTCCAAAGAAAAATGGACCAAATATTTGGGGAATATAAAAGATTTGTTTTAGTATATGTAGATGATATTTTAGTATTTAGTAAAGATATAAAAGAACACTTAGGACATTTACAAACAGTTTTTAGGTTATTTGTTAATAATGGAATAATAATTAGTAAAAAGAAAATAGAATTATGTACAAATTATATAAATTTTTTAGGAATTACTTTAGGAGAAGGAAAAGTTAAATTACATCCCCATATAGCTAAAAAAGCTTTAGACATGCCAGATAAATTAAATAATTTAAAAGATTTACAAAAATTCTTAGGAATAATTAATTATGCAAGACCATTTATTAAGGATTTAGGAAAATTAGCAGGACCATTATATTCTAAGACAGGATATAAAGGACAAAGAAATTTTAATATTGAAGACATAAAATTAGTACAACTAATAAAAGAAAAAAGAAAAAATATTCCTGATCTTAATATGCCATTAGAATCAGATTATTTAATAATAGAAACAGATGAGAATTTTGATGGATGGGGTGCAGTATTAAAATCAAGACCACATAAATATAGTTCTAAAAAAGAAGAAAAAATATGTGCTTATCAGAGTGGAAAATTCAAAAAAAAAGGTAATAAAGCCAGTATAGATGTTGAAATTTTAGCTGTAATATATGGTTTAAATAGTTTTAGAATATATATTCTAAATAAACCAGAAATATTAATAAGAACAGATTGTGAAGCTATAGTAAAATTCCATCAGAAAATTAATGATAAAACCAGTAGTAGAAGACTATGGTTAAATTTTTTAGATACTATATCAATTTATCATTCTATAACTTTTGAGCATATGAAAGGAAATGATAATAGTATTGCAGATCAACTAAGTAGATTATTGATCAAAGTTTAACTTCTAAATTTTACAGAATGAGACCTACTCTACGAGACAAGGGCAAAGGAGTTCAACCTCCAACCCCAGATTTTGCAGACATCTATAAACAGACAATGCTATCTAATCTTCATTTTAGACCTTTAAACAAGATAGATGATGTTAAGATAGAAAGACTCCAATTTGGACAACAGAATTTAATAGCTTATGAACCATCTAATTGGACTTTTAGACATCTACCTACTTATCAATTAGACAAACAGAAGAAATGTTTAATAGACAATATATGGATAGCCCATAATAAAAAATACACTAAATATATAATTACAGTTTTAAATGCTTTAGGATATTATTTTAATAGTAAAAATAAAGAAAATAAAATACTATGTGGTTGTTCATGGTAGAGTAAATGGAATTTTTTAGACATGGATATAGATTTTAGATTCTATTAAACGATTTTCAAAACCACTTTTTAAAGAATTTAATGATTTTACTGAAGCTTTAGACTATGCTAGAGGAGTATTAGGACCAAACTACTATATTTCTCCAGCTCTTAAACAAAACCCAGACAAAGTCCCACAATACAATATACAAAAAGACACAGACAAAATTATATTTTTTGATCATTGTTATTCAATGACTGAAGCCTTTAAAAGATTAAATTACAAAAATGAGGTGTTGTTACACGAAAATCTCCAGCTCAAAGAAAGAATTGCAAAAATGGAGAATAATTTGAAGACTAAAGACACTCAGACAAATATACTGGGTTTTCCATCCCCAAGAAAAATGGATGAGATGAGTGTACATTCCCCTCTGAATGTAAATAAATCCACTGTATCGGATAAAGATACAGCTAGTCCGGTTCAAACGGTAGCCGGTAAAGACTTATCAAACCTGTTAATGGCTGTCACTTTGCCAAAAAGTGAAAAAGATGAAGATTCATCTTCTAGAAGACGTTTACCTCTTTCATTTACCCAGACTCTTAGACAAAAAACCAAAAAATCCCCAAAAAATAAAGACATAGAATCTCTTATAACCCACACTGTAGAAAAATTACTTACACAACAACAAGAAAAAGATAAACACATAAACCCAAGCCCAATACAAAGCCCAAGACAAGATCCAGATTCAAGTCCAAATAATTCAGATGATTTTTCAGACACAATACAATTTGCTCAAGACCGAAACGATGATGATTCTGGTATGAGTTTTGACTCGATTGCATTACATAATTTAGATACATAAATATATATATATATATATATATATATATATATATATATATATATATATATATATATATAATTAATATGTGTAATAATATAGTTATGTTGTTTTTAAAGAGGAATGCCTCTTTTGTCAAATAATGTGAGTCCCACTTTACTCACTACCACACATGTGTGGAAAAACTGTTGGGATGCGTCTTTACTTTAATTTAAATAGATAGGGACTGAACAATAATGTATAAAGGAGAAGTATTAGACTTTTGAGTATGACAGACATTAAGTGATATTGCATTAGAACAAGGATGGATAATAATGCAAAAAAGAAGGAATTATTTCACGTACGATGGGCCAAAAGCGCACCCGGCGGAAGGATAAGATTCTTTTTCATTTTGAAGTCCGGAGTTTGAAGTCCAGAAATGTGTATATAAGAAGACATTATCATATGAAGAAGGTAGAGCGAAAAAATCCACAACAAGCAAATACAAAGTTTAATCCAAAAGCACCTTCTTCTTCAAAAACTACTTAAAAAAAAAAAAAGTTTAGTTCTTTGTTTAAAGTTTGTTTAAAGCTTTGTAAAGTTAGCTTTGAAGTTTTCGGGTTTCCCGAAAGGAAAACTTCACTCTGTTCTAAATAATGTAAGTTTTCATATTTACGTTTCTAGTAAACTTCCCATATATGTAAATTTTGTGTGTTTTAAGTATTTTATAAATTTGATATGTTAATTATGTTTATAAATTTATGAGCTTTATTATGAATCTATGTTACATAGTATATGGTTAGTCTCTTAGCCTCTTAGAAGTATCGATGGATTAACCTGTAAATTCCTAGGACAATGATAGGTCAGTTTGAATGTTCTTAAGAAAGAACGATGAATGACCATATCCAGGGTGTGGTTAAAGAAGAATGCTTTTAAGAACAAAAGTTAAGAGAAAGAGATGAACAGTAATAATAGATTCATGAATGGACAGAGTCCATAATATATATATATATATATATATATATATATATATATATATATATATATATATATATATATATATATATATATATATATATATATATATATATATATATATATATATATAAAAGGGAAGAAAACTAGAAACTAAAATGATAATTACATAATAGAACAAGAGAGTGAAGGAGTACTGAGTAGGATTGTACAACATAAAATCTTAACGAATTTAAAAATTGAAAAATTGAAATAGCAGACCCCTCATTATATTTGGTATATTCCTTGTTCTTTTAAATAATCTAAATTCTCTTCTATTTTATTAAAAGTTTGTTTTTATCTATTTTGGGTTTCTTCTTGTTCACTTAATCTTTTTATAATTTTACTATTATGTTCTTTAATTTTTTCATTAAGGTTTATTATTAAATCTATTAAAGTATTATATTGAGGATCTTCTGTATGTAAACTATGGTCTCCACTCTCGAAATTACACTTAATAATACTTTCTCCTTTTAATCTTTTAAATCTTTTTTCTATATTAACCTATAGATCTAAATATTCTAAATTTTTTAATGAAGCTATTTTTACTATTACTATTTTATCGTCTTAGAATATAATGGTCCTGCTAATTTTCCTAAATCCTTAATAAATGGTCTTGCATAATTAATTATTCCTAAGAATTTTTTGTAAATCTTTTAAATTATTTAATTTATCTGGCATGTCTAAAGCTTTTTTAGCTATATGGGGTTGTAATTTAACTTTTCCTTCTCCTAAAGTAATTCCTAAAAAATTTATATAATTTTTACATAATTCTATTTTCTTTTTACTAATTATTATTCCATTATTAATAAATAACCTAAAAACTGTTTGTAAATGTCCATTCTAACTCAGATATTTCACTGTCATTTTTTTGTATTTCTGTCATTATGTTATTAGCTTTTTTTAATTTTTCTTGTAAACTTATTTCTAGTCTATAGCCTTTATTATCTATTCTTTTTTCACATATTTTAAAATGAGATGTTACTTGTTCTAAATTTAAGTCTTCATTTTGTTTTAATTGTATATATAAAGATATCCTAGTCCCGCCTACGTGGCGCCACCACAAACAAGATTTTTTTTTATTTATTTATTTTCAATACTAGTTTTCTCCTTTTAATGAAAAAAATATGACTTTAATAAAAAATTGTGAGTTTAATGAACAGTTGCGACTTTAATGAACAGTTGCGACTTTTATGAACAGTTGGTAACTTTTATGAAAGGTTATGACCTTTCAGAAGGGTTGCATCTTTTCCAAATAGTTATAACCTTTTCGATAAGGCATAACAAACATTTGCTCACACCACCATTTGTTGTCTATAAATAGAGGGATTTCAGGGCTCTATGCATACTTTAATAAGGCATTGGCCTTAGGCCCCCAATTTTAGGGGGGCTCAATTTTTTACCAAGAATAAATTATGTGTTAATTTTTTATCGAAAAAAACATTTATTATTTATGATAAGAAGTATATATTTAAAATTATTATTTTATTCGCTTCAACCCCATTCAAATAGAAGAAATCAAGAAAATATTGTTTTATTTTCTTACACTCTCTCCACTAATACTCACATTATTTTATTCTTTTGAACTCTTTTTACACTATCTTCTTTAAATTGTTGATAAGTTAGAGTAATATTGTCACGACCCGAGTCTACACCCTAGACGTGGCCGACACCAGAAGTTCAGTGTTGGTCTTCAAGCGAACCCTCATCTTGGCTGACTACAAACGGAAGACTAACTTAAGCATACAAAAGTTTAAAACTAAAATAATTCAATAAACTCAAATGAACAACTTTGAATAAAATAATATATTCAACTAGTCATAAAATAGGCAACTTTAGTCTTTAAAATATTTAATAAAATAAATGATTAATACAGACTCCTCGACTATACTAACTATCTATGAAGCCTCTAACTGATAAAGATGAAAGTCAAGACAAGACCCACGACATCCTAACTAAACTGAAAAGTAAATGAAATCCTCCAGAAGCAAGGCGGATCACCATAGCTAACTCGAACTCTGGGATGTATCAACGAAGCTCCTGTTTATGATTCTGGATACATCAAAAGATGCAGGCCAAATGGCTCAGTATGTGGAATGTACGAGCATGGAAGGGGAATTCTAAAGTATAACATAAGCTTGAAACCTGAATAAAAAGGAAACATACTTACCTCTTTCAAAACTCACTCAACTTAAGAATAAGATACTCAACTCAAGGATTAAATACTAAACTTCAAAAGACATGATAAGCACATATTAACTCGTGATACTCAACTTAAGGTACTCAACTCGAAATTCTCAACTTCTAATACCTAACTTAACTCATTTCAATATAAAGCAATATAAAACAAGTGCAATATAAAGAAAAGTTGTTTAAAAACATGATGTCAACTCTGTGTGTATAACAAGGATACAACATAACTCTGAAATGTATATGAAAATACAATCACTTAACTTCTGTGGAGCTTCTCTAACCGACAACCATCACTTAAGAGTTATAGTGATGATACAGTGTTACTCGGTCCACACTGCCCGGCCATCCTAACCTTGCCAGAGTATAGGACCTGAACTGCCTAATGGATCCACTAGTAAACTGTAAAAAGGATTCATCTAAAAAGTATGACCCTTTTCTACCC